>CM059332.1:2763226-3363226 GCA_030340685.1 Protosalanx chinensis
AGGGAGAACTTCTGTGGTTGCCTGCTGCCCGAGCTACATTAGACTGGTAAGGACAGACAGTCACTGCATCACATTAGCTTGACAGTGTGTTGAAAAGCTGACAGGCGGACAAAAAGAAAATGCTAGACTACCACATGTAACTGAGGGAGGGCCTGGTCATGCTGCCAGATATAGCAGGCCACCACTGAAGAGAAATAAAGCATGATTTCAATTAAATAACTGGCATGTATTCAGAAAAACAGATTACAGATAGGCGGCATGATTGATCTGAATGGTTCTTCCAAGAACTGGATTTGAGATTAAATAGAAGTGTCAGAAGCAGTGTATATGTGGAAGGTGTTTGAGTGACAAAGATTGTTTTCCTGAAAAATACAATCAATCGGAGGACTGCAAACTGACATAATGGTTAATGAGCTCTTTGGGAAGCGCGCGCGCGTGTGTGTGTGTGTGTATGTGTGTACACAGGATGTGATGTTTTGCGAATGCAACCGAAGCACTGAAACTATTAAAATAATCGGTCTCAACACAATCTGAAATCATTTCACCTCACCGCAATAACATAATAACCCCAAACACAACTCCAAACAAGGACTCAACGACTCGCCACCGCGTCATTTTCTCTACCTCACTGACGCTCCCTCAGAACGGGTCACTGCAGCACACAATCGCCAGGCCATTTTGATAATAGGCCTTGTTTACTTGGTAGTTACTGTAGACAAACACCCTGGGCTCTTTCCGTAGGGGCAGGAGAGACTGCGGAGGGAAAATGACAAGTAATCACCTGCATGTGTTCTCCTGCTCGCACCTGTCAGACTGTCTGAGATGGAGGACACCCTCAGCCTCGGAGCCCATTACCTCCACCGGCCGTGTACTTCCTATCTATCCAATTTCATGGTGTACACACATCTGCAAACATCGAACCTCATCTGCAGTCTAGGAGTACAGAGAGACGTGTGCATAGGAATGCCTGCAGGGGGGGTGGGGGGGGGGGCATCCTTAATGTATGAAGAGGCTGAACCTTTTCTGAACGTTAAATCATTTGTGAGGTTCTCGACTTGGTGGCCGATTCCCCCCAAAAAACTGCCTCCCAACATAAAACGACTTCAATCTTCGAAAAGTTCGGCAGGCGGACAAAAGTAGGCCAAAAGCGGCACGCAATCGAAAGGAGAGTGGAGGGGCTCGTTTCAGAAGCGGAAAAAAGGCGTGTATGCATCTTTTAAAAAGGCGAGAGGCCATTAGAGAGACGCCTTCAATGGATTTGTGTAACCTAATCTGGGGCCCCATCGAGAGAATGAGACCGTCTTGAAAAGTGATCTGCCCCAGACTGGCTCTGCTGCTGGGGGTAGACATACGACTGCTGCCTGGGTCATAATCGCAGGCTATATTGATTCCTGGGCCTGTCGTCATGCCTGAGGTGACCTTTTGTGTGGAATAATTGCTCCATTAGAGGATTTGTCGAGGCACCTGGTGGCTCTCTCGTACGCCGTTCTCCTCCAGTGAGAGACCCAGGGTGAGGAGTATTGGCCCTGCTCTGATATCCTCGACTCCCCTTTGCTGTCGTGAATCATCGCCAACCGCTAAGATAAGGTAGTGAGATAGTTTGCGGATAACCCACAGGCAGACTCCACAGGCTGGGGATCAGGGCATCAAGTCTTGTTATCGAAAAACAAACTACAACCAAAATGGCCCAAGTGGAAACTGTCTGAACATCGAGGCTCCTGCAGCAAAGCGGCTCAAAGAATCCGTGACTCCACACAATGATCTCAGCTGGTGTTCTAGCGCTGCAGCATTATTACTGCCACGCGTGCATCAAGAGAGGCGCCTTGTTATTTGGGGGGGGGGGGGGGGGGGGGGGGGGAGGGACGAAACAAACCTGGGTTTCTTTCCAGGGAGGTTGAGCTAAGAAGCTGACAAGAGCAGGAAAACCCCTTTGGGACGTAGCGAGCCGGCAGCCACAGCTGGGCGCTGAGCAGCTTTTAGCGCTGCGACCTGGTTGGTCCGGAGCGAGCGCACACAAACCAACAGGAAGTCAACAGCAAGTCTATCATTTATGAGGGAGCTAAGAAATATGGCTCCTTTCTATTTTCCTGTCCATATATATATCCTTCCTCCAGGCATCTCTTTGTCTATTAACCCCCCCCGCCTAGTGAAGGCACTCCACTAAAATGAAGCTTTGACCCATGGCAACCAGGCAAGAAAGTGGAGAAAGTGTTAGCCATTCCTATGTGAAATATGGATGAGAATTACAGAACTGGGTTATAAAGACATTTTCAGAGCATTGTGAACATTGCCCATATCACTCGCGTAACAGACAAAGAAAGCGCCGGAAATAAAAGAAAATGAAAGAAATACAAGAACTTAATCCTTCTGGATGACTGGCAAGACTAAAAAGCATCTCAGTTCACTATTAAAATAGTATTTTGCCATGAAAGTGACGATGATGATTTATTTAAAGACGATACCATTAGAGAGGAATAATAAACGTGCCTTCATTAGACTGGTGGACTAGCGCCTTTCTGGGTCCAACAAAGAAGAGCTTTTAAAAGCCCTTCAATAAATATGTATGCCACACTTCCAGCCTGCTGTCCGCTCACCCTCAGCACGCTATGGAGCACTTCTGGGGCCAAACACGCCCTGAGAACCAAGCTCTCTAGACCAATCCATGTTGGAGCTCAAGCACCAGCGAGTCTGAGCGATGTTCACAGGTAGGGCAGCTCACACACACACATGCACATTCACAAACAAACACGCACGCACACTCATTCGCACAAAGCATTGCAAAAACTCAAATAATCCCTCCCCCCTCCCCGGAACCTTCCTTGACACCGAGCGTGTGCAGATACAAGGACTCAGTTCCTGCTCAATAGGCTTAATGCACTAATGCGGCTGGGAGCGCTTCGCCGTCACAAAGTAGGCCTAGACTCGCTCAATACCACGCCATGGATTCTCAGCCCACATTCTCTTGTTGGCTATTGATCGCATCAACAGGGACTCATGCATCCTGCCTCTGAGCTTTTTGTGTACTCCCTCACTTCTCCACACGCCTCTCTCCCCCTCTCTCTCCCTCGCACACCTTTAGGTAGTGGCGTTTATCCTTGATCCATCTCTGCAGAAGGATCTCTTAGTGGGGTTTGAAAAGCCTTTTAAATTATCCCCTTTTCCAAGGCAAGCACATCTGCCCATGTACTGAAGAAGGTCTGCTCAGTCACTTTGAGGTTAAACGGCACATCTGAAGGAGAGGGGGTCTCTACACAAAACCATGAACACCAAGAGGTGGAGAAGGTAAGAATGAACGGTGACAAAACTGCAGGGATTACCAAACATCTACGAGTCAATGATTACCCTAGAAAACGCTTCAAATTCGAAAATAGACCTGTGTAACAATGTTAAATGACATAATTGCTAGCTTACAGCAAAGCCACTTCACTCCCTTCTCCTTCAATCACCGTAAGTCTCGGAGAGGCTGATGAAAATCCTGCTGGCCTCCGGACACTCCACACTGCCGCTCCGCTAGCCGCGCGTCAGACTGACGACTTTCTACAACGAGATTAGAAGCTCGAGAGGTAATTAAGAGGCGAGCAGGTCGGAGCAGGGGGCCAGTTTAGCTGTGGAAGCTCAGGGCAGGGCAGGGCAGGAACAGCAGGATGCAAACTGCACAGCAGGCTGGGAAAACACACAAGCAACACCAGCAACCGTATGATCGAGACTGCTGCGCTCCAAACTTCACCAGCTAACCCAGTTAGACAGCAAACGCACCGAGAACCTGTGATGGATGAGCCTAACCTGTCAGCCGGGACAATTATAGCCTGCGTACCATTTTCATATCAGTGGAACAAATGCTAAATCAAAAGAGCCAATCAGGCTTCTTGTTGCGTTTGATGTTGGAACAAAGGGACGTTCATTTTCCAGAACATGTCAGAATGAGAGAAGCATGTTCATTTGCCAGAGTTAGAGTCATTAGCCGAGCATTTGATTTAATTTCAGAAGCCAGCCAAAGAAGCACATGAAAAGACGGCGAGGTAAAACAATTAAAATGTAAACTGTTTTTATTTTCTTTTTTGGGGCCTTTTCCATCTTGTGTTGTGTGGGTTTGTATCGTTAGGTTGTGTGTTTGTGTCGACGTGTGTGTGCATTGAGTGAATGTGTGTGCGTGTGCGTGTGTTTGTATCCTTCCTTTATCAGACACAGAGAGCCACAGCATCTCCATAGAAACACTGCGACCGGCGTATTGGAGCAAACCCAGGCGATGTCACGATGAAAGTGAGTATTTCAGGCGCTGTCGCAACACTCCCTGGAAGGCACATGAAATGGCTGCCAATATTTTGACTCAGAAACGCAGCGGGGGTGGGGGTGGGGGGGGGTGGGGGGGGGTGCGGTTGTCACGGTGTCCTAAGACTGCGCTCTGCCTGCCAAGCTGCTGATTTGGATGTGGCTTGAGGCAGGAACAGGGTCAGGCAGCAGGCAGCCAACAGGCCGTCCCACCGCCAGAGCCGGAACAGTGACCCTGACGATAACCCCTGACCCTCAGGAGGAAGTGTTGATGTCCGATTCCACCTCACTTTAGGCCTCCATCACTGCTAATGCGAAGCGCTGCCTCGCTAACTCCCTCTAGACTGGAGAGCCATAGACCTTCCCCAGAGAGGAGGTGTTATTGAAGCCATAACAATGCCATTGTGTGCTGCAAGGGATTCATGCCAACAGTGTGAAAGGAAGTCAAGGTTGGCATGGTACAGACATATCTGAACTCCAGGTTACTCCTGGAGTAAGGAGTAAGGAGTACTCCTTATATTCTGACACAATAACGTTGTCTTACTTCAAAAACATATATTATATTCTAGAGATAGGGACTTCTAAATTAATTCAGTACAAGCACAATGCCTGACCGTACGTATTAATAGATTCAAGAACGTAGGTGTAACTTCAATCACTCTTTCAGCACCTGAAAGCACCTATTGTTTTGAGGATATAATTAATGTCCTGTACTGCAAATCAGAACAGGTTGTGGAATCAATGCAGCCGGTCGTTCCCATGGAATCTGTCTGAGTCTAACTGGGAAGGATGTGAACACAGATCTCACCTTACCAGAGTCTGCTGAATCAGCCTTGGTTCCAAGAACGGAAAGCTCTTTCTAATCTGGGGGCCAGGAAGCAATTACCTGCTTATCGTTTGTGACTTGCACTTTCTGGTCTCTACGTTTGTCACTGTCGGCGTGGAGACAGCGGGCAGGTTTCGGAGGGATCCGGGGCGAGGCCCGTGACCCTCGACGTTTCAATTAGACTATGGGGGAGGCGCGGGGCCGTCCGGACTTCGGCTAGGAGGTTTAATTAGAGCGACGGGTCGATCAGAACAGAACGCCCTGTAACAGACTCTGATCTACAACTCAGGTAGATGTATTCGCATGTACGCTGTTTTGTCAATCACACACACGTGCACATGCATTCCACACACACCTGTGTGGGGAGGGGTGGAGACGTTAACTCCCCCTTTATCCAATTTATTTTAACTGCACTGTAAACATCTTGCAGGATCAAAACAAAACCTTCTCTCCTGTCACATGGGAAAAGCTGAAAACTTGTTATGGGTTTATTCCCTGTGGAGCGCATGAGGCTCTCAAGGTTGCTACAAGAAAAAGAACTGGTGAACTGTGTTTAATAACTCTAACAATCATATCAGTGCAGCACGACGGAGCCCAGAGACACAATTAGAACACAAGAAATCGGAAAGGAGGAAGAAAAAAGATCCTCTTTTCACACCTGACCAGAAACGGTGACCTTTCACTCCATTAAAAAACAGACCTAACGTGATGCTGCTGTGCCAGAAGTTAGGAACACAACAGTCTCCTCGCGCCCACCTTCCCACCTCTCTCCACCTCCCCCTCCCTCCCTTCTTTCACCCCCCCCCCCCCCCCTCCCCTCCACCTCGCACACACACAGCACACACACAAACACTACAGAAGACAAGCATTATTGGGCGGGATGATTGCTGTGGCATTTCGTTTGACTGCAGGGACAGGAGGGCACAAGACAGAGAGGGGAGACGTACCCCAGGAGTTGAATATTTATGGCTTTATTAAAATCCTGTTCGAAGACGCGAGCGTCACAACCGTCTCAGCCAGAAGCGTTTACATCGCACCAGCGGCGGGGGTTCTTTGACGCGGAGCGCTTCGTCCAATCTGCCCGGCTTAATCTCTGCCCGGCGCCCAAACATCACGTCTCGATCGCTCATAATTGCCCTTAAAATGAACTGTAGCGCAAACAATGAGAAAGTGTTGAGAAACCAATTTGCTTTAAATCCGTCTTCCATTCCACGAATTCCGCTAGAGGCATTTTGAGTAAACAGAAGGAATGCATCTATTATCGTCCCCGAGGGAGGAAGGCAGGCGAGAGGGAGAGGGAGGGTGGGCGAGAGGGAGAGGGAGGGTAGGCGAGAGGGAGAGGGAGGGTGGGCGAGAGGGAGAGGGAGGGTGGGCGAGAGGGAGAGGGAGGGTGGGCGAGAGGGAGAGGGAGGGTGGGCGAGAGGGAGAGGGAGGGTGGGCGAGAGGGAGAGGGAGGGGTGGGCGAGAGGGAGAGGGAGGGTGGGCGAGAGGGAGGGTGGGCGAGAGGGAGAGGGAGGGTGGGCGAGAGGGAGAGGGAGGGTGGGCGAGAGGGAGAGGGAGGGTGGGCGGGAGGGAGAGGGAGGGTGGGCGAGAGGGAGAGGGAGGGTGGGCGAGAGGGAGAGGGAGGGTGGGCTGGAGGGAGAGGGAGGGTGGGCTGGAGGGAGAGGGAGGGTGGGCTAGAGGGAGAGAGAGGGGTGTTCTTTTCAAGTATCTTATTGTCTTGTTTTTCATGGTTAAAATAATTATTTTGCCTGGCATGTTATCAGTCCCATTAGGGAGCTAATCTGCTGATGGGGCCAGGATGAAGGGGAAAGCCACACAGGTAGATAATAACACGAGCCTGTATTATTCCAATGCAGCGGTGTCCATTTCCATCTGTGAGTACATGAGATAACATTCAGCTCGGCCCCACAGTCTATACTTGGTCTAAATATAAACCTGCTTAATTGTACTGATAAGCCTTTCTGCGGGTGTGAATTCTATAACGAGGAGCGATACAGTAGAGATTGGCAAGGACTTTTAAAAACTCTTAAAAGCATGGAACACTGGGGTCTTCTAATTTGGTATTCTAACAGATGTTTTCAACCACATCACACATGAAGCATGCAATGACCAGCAGCGTCTTCATGTATTTATGCAAATCAGAATGCTATTATGTTATTTTATGCAGCAGTGCACAGGCAGCATTCAAGGCAGAGTCCTTCCTGTGGGAGGGCAAGCCCACCCCTACTGAGCCTTACTGTGGATGTCTGCAAGTACAGTCACTGCTTTAATCAGCATGTGCTGAAGACCCATCTTCATCAGGTCTTCTTCAGAAGGTCTCTGGGGCTGCAGTGATCTCCATTCAGGCTCTGTCACAAATATGTACTTGTACGGTACTTAGGAATGACTGTTGGACCTACAGTTAGCCTCCCCTAGGACCATAATGACTCTTGTCGAGGGCCTTGTTGATCTTTTTGCCCAGTTCTAACCCGATTTGAAATGTGAGGTATTATTATTACTACTGCTTTCCAACAGGTACACTATTGCACATTTGAGATGCATTCCATGTAACTGTAACTTGTTTTGACTGAATTTTGCTGTGGTTTTTCCCTTTGGAACTTAATTGATTTCCCACGATGGTTTCATGATCTGACTACCCGCAATGTTTGGGGTCTGTCAAGTTGTCATGATCAGTGACCGAAGCTCTTTTGTAAAGCTCTCTCTTGGAAGTCGCGTTGGATAAAAGCATCTGATAAATGAATAAATGTAAATGTAAAAAATGTAAATGTAACATCCAATCTCTCACACACACTGCTTGTATGTGCACGCAGGTATATCTGACAGAACCGCATGTGTTGTACACTCAGATGACTCACTGCCTGCCTTCAAGAACCAGGAGATGATCAATCTCCAGCTAACTTCTTTTCAGGGTTGAGCTCACGCTCCGACAACCAAGACCAGCATGGTCGCCCTCTTCAATCTTCCGCTCATTACAAACTGGCTTGTGTGACTATAGGTTAGGATGGATCGAAGTGCCACACACACACACACACCCTCACTCTCACCCACACACACACACATTCAATTAATTTAGCAGATGCTTTTAACCAATGCAACATTTAATAGTAGCTCAGAGTCTTAAGTGCATTGTTCAACACCACACACACAGGCACACACAAAAGGAACACACACACACACACACACCAGCCTGGAAGCAAGCTGCCACAGGCCTGGCACAGTAAAGGGGGCACCGGGTGATTACAGGCTGTCCTGCATCCTGGCCCCACCTCAGGGGCCACGGCCCCAGGAGGTCGACCATCAGGGAACACATAACCCCATGACCCAGGATAATTGGATCACTCATGTGTACCTGGTGTACTGTGTGTGTGTGTGTGTGTTGATTTGATCATGCAGCACATGGTCTGTTCTCTCGGTCACTGTTAGGGTTAAGAACATTACCACCATACTCTTCCATCATCTGACAATGCACATGGTCAGTGCGGTCTAAATCAGGCGCAAATGGATCCCAAATCAAAGTTAATAGGCACATCCCTCAAGATAAAAATACACGTCAACCTTGAAAATCGTCTGTGGTTTCTGTTGCATATGCAATTGTATAGTCATGATGAGGGTTCCGGCAAGCGTTGCTTTTCGATTCTTACGGTGTGGTGATTCACTTCTCTGTGGAAAATCACCGGAGAGCTGGCAGTAGGTTTTAAATATAACCTACAGCACAATACCTTTAAACAGCTTGAGTGAGGAGGGTCAACCTGAACCACACCTGAGAGGTGCAACCTTGCACCATCATCACTGTGTGACCTAGTCAGCTGTCACATCAAGAAAACTACTTCATTTCCAGCCGAATAAATTGTATTTCAGTCTACAAAACCCTATAGTTACCTGTAGTAAAACATAAATGTATATATATAATTTCAGCATTTCTCAGTCAGAATGAGTTGGACATTTCAAGGTAATGTCATGATATGCTCTACTTAACGTAGTTTGTTATAGAGTAAACTGGCCTCAATATATAATGAATAATAATAAATCACAGGACTATTAAAACTACTAATTTATTCTGATGCACCCCAGTCCCAGCAGTCCTCCTGTCCAGAAGCACCAATGAATCATCCTTATATCTACACATTTGACCATGCTTAAAAATATGACGAATTAGTTCGACGGGACGAATCTAATGTTGATCAAATCCAGCGATCATCACTACGGTATTAATTTAGGTAGGGTCCCCCTGTCGAGAGGACGAGATAAGCGCAAAAACACCAATAAAAGGCGCGTATCTCTACCTGCTCCTGCTGCTGAGCCGCTTTCCCCGGAGCGCCGCTCTCCTTCGCGGTAGTCATGATGATAAACCACAGTCCAATCCGGAGAAATGTGATTCTACTATACGAACAAGTCCGGGCACCTTTCAGGGGGTGACCGGAGCCGGTGAAAGAAACGATCAGACAAGGACATCCACTGTTTCAGTGGGACGAACACCGCTGCAGGTGAGGATGACTGGTGGGGAGAAGACGCGCGATGTGACAGAAGGCAAATGGGGGAACGGACCGTCAAGAGTCAGGGAGGTGAGGGTGGGTGGGGGAGGGGGGGGGGGGGTTAGATAAAGTAATCTGCAAGACCGCACTGCTTCATGTCTGCAAACCACTGGGCAACTGATGAACACTGGAGAGAGGGAGAGAGACTCCAACACCCCCTTCAACCTACCCATTTACACCCCCCCCCCCCCCTTCCCAATGAACACAGGCTCACTGGGGATGAAGCTGCCCCTCACCATATGAGGCACTTCACTTGATAATGTAAATGATATGTGATCTGTACTATTGCTGGAACATTCACAGGCACAGCACACAGTGCCAAAGTGTCATTTATGCCATGCGACATGCACCAGCACCCCTGCACAAACCCCCTCCATGTTGACACACTACCTCTCCAATTACACCTAGTCATTTCTTTCAGCAACAGGTTCGATTAGATATGTTCTTGTAGCAGGGGCAGCATTCCCTGTGTAAACGGAGCGCATACATTGGTTAGATTTGGAGACGTTCTAAATGTTAATGCAGGGTGTGGCAATGCTGTCCTCTATGGCAGGTGTTCTAATCTACAAATCTGTAACGGTTGACCGCATGGTTACCGTGAGCTAATTTACCCCAGGGAGGGGTGTTAAACTAAGAGAGTGAGAAGGTATGCCCTTCAAACTGGGGTCCTAATTTGAGATCGATACACTGCCTGCTTACAAAGTTGAAAGTAGCCATCCTTCTTAGATCTGCCCCGGGAAATCACAAATCCACCTTAACTGAGAAACACCAAGGTTGTGCAGCGGAGCTTCACCAAACACCCCCGATTCAGCCGCCGGGACCTGAAGACCGCACAGTGACTCATGCCTGTAATCCACCCTGCGCCGCCACAAAATAACCGCCCATTTCTCCAAATCACACACAGTACTTATCATAGGACAGGGTGATGTATGAAACTCTAAGGTCTCCGCTGCAGCCAATCCATCAACTCCAAACTAAGACTGCCCTCTATGGAGCAGGCCCCCTATTGGCAGATGAAGGATAGTGCGTCTGGGACATAATAAATGGTGTTTTCCCACAGAAGCGATGGGGAGAGTGTGTATACAGACCCCTCATCCTGGGTCTCTGACAGATGGGCTGGCTGCGTACAGATTACTGAACGTACAGATTAATTGACTGGCAGTGCCCACCTGCCTGAACAAATGAAGCAGTCCGCTCACTTCACCCTCATCATTTCCCCCTCAGCGTCAAACTGGGCACCGAGGTAACACACAGGTAAAACTCTGAAAGTGCTTGCAATTAGTTGCACCCCCCCTCCCCCCCCCCCCAACCTGCCCATTAATCATTAGCCTCTAAAGTCTGTGTGGTCATGTGTACATGGCTCTGGTAATAAACATGTTATTACAGGGGAAAGGCAGCATAATCAGGAGGAGTTAAGGAGATTTCAATTGACGTTTCAACTTAAAACAGCGGTCAGTCTCTTGACATCGATGCCTGTGCTGCTATCGAACGTGTCAGAAAGACGGGTTCGACAAAGCTCATCACTTTTTAAAGGGACTGATTCTTTGGGAAAGAATCAGCTGACATGAAGACTGTTGTTGCGTTAATGGCTGCAGAGAAGCACAGGGGATGGAAAATCAGCAGCCAAAGACTCAATTGCCCAGAATCCCTTGAGCGCAAGTCTGCTTTGATCCAACTTTAATTGTTATCTTTTCGAAGGCATCGTAGACGGAATGAAAATGTCAAATGCCAAAGTCACTTGAAATTCAATCAATGGCGTTGGGAGCCATTAAAATGCCAAGCCAGGTACAAACCAATGCTCCTTATATAAATTATAGAATATTTAATTATACAGTTTCATTGAGATGTCTTGGAGAACTTCAGTTATGTGATAGTAAATAAGGCTAAGGCTAGAATGGCATAAGTTATGGCTTTACTGCATCACAGTGAGATTTACTGCCGAGGTTGAGGTTTCTGTTGCCAAATTACAGGTCTGTTATGTAACTGTCATGCATGTATTTATTGACATACGGATGTGTGTAGAGGTTTATGTGTGTGTGTGTGTGTGTTTATGATGCCGCACTGAAACACACGCAAACACACGCCTCTTTGAGGAAATTACTTTTCGCCATTCCTATTCAACTGCGCTGTCGCAGAACATGTCTGGTGGTTCCATCTGGCTGCCCAGCGGTGTGGGAGATCTCCTAGGAACGTCTTCTCCAAACCAGCAGGGAATCGATTACCCAAGAGATCAGAGGAGCAGTGGTCTGAGTTGTCTGTTTACGGTCCTGTGGACACAGGGTTTTCCTGCAAATCCTTCGAGGAAAATAGGTTTGTCAAAGAAAAACTGCTGCAGGAAAGGCAACAAAGCACTGATATTTGAAGATTGATTTTCCGTTCATACAGTGAGTGTGTGTGTGTGTGTGTGTTGGGCAGTCCAGTCCTCCAGTCCTGGCTGGTCACCTCCCCTCAGACAGGATGCATCATGGCTCTGCCGTCTTTCCTCTCCCCCCTGGCAGCTTCTGTTGGGTGTGCAGAAACACATCACTCCCAGGCCCACTCACACGTGAAATAACACCAGAGCAGGAGCCAGGGGCCCGGGGACCAGAGCGACAGGGTTCCAGGGAGCTGGGGGGGCCTGGAGGCACTGGGGGCCCCCAGACGATGTCCTTGTCGTCCCCATCTGAATGGGCGACACATCTCTGGACCTGACAGAGTGACTGATGGCCACCTGCTTCATGCCATTAGCATACGCTTGTCAATCACCTCTCCCACAGGTGGAAGAGGGGAGGGGGGGGAGGTGGCACAGGAAGTACGCTCCTCAGCGGGTTCTCTAACGGTGCTTCCTGCTGGCCGCTGGGGTTTGTGGAGGCACGGCCGTTCTGCTGTTCCGCAGAGAGGACCTCTCAGAAGTCTGCTTCTCTCAAGCGCGCTGAACTCTCATTGTTGCTCCTTTTTTAAATTTTTTCTCTCTGCGTTGTTGTCATGACAACAAACATGTGAAGAGGGCTTTTGGTGTTTCTCATGCTGACGTTTGGTGTTCACTTCAAACTCTATTAATCAGCCAATTATACTGATCTTTCCAGCGGTGTTGAGCGTGTCCGTCTGGGTTCAGTACCGAATCTGAGCACGCCAAGAACGAGGTTGTTTAGAGGTTCAGCGGCTGAGACTGTACGCCAGCTGTCGAAAGAACATCCATCATTTATACATTCTGAAAACATGTTACTAAAGAACTTTAACATCGAATACAGTTAAATAAAAATAACTAACATCTGCCAACACGTTTGCTAAAAGCACTGCACAAAAAAAACGAAATCCCATTTTATTTGCTGCCAAGAAACAGGGCAGAGCCTCAATTCCAGCCTCACATGAGGACCAGACCTGATGGTAATAGATTTCAGCACCATTAACTGGACAGCTCCAGCAGTAGATTTCAGGACCTGTAATAGGGCAGCACTCAGTTCCAAAAAGCTGGAGAGTGAACTCAAACAGGCTCTGTGATCATAGAGTAGAGCCTGCTTTAAATTGCTTCTGTACTTCAAGGTCAGCTCTGATGTCATCAGTCATAATGAACAGCAGGGTGGACCCAGTATGGAAATGAACTGCAGGACAGCAGAATGATTACAAGGAAAAGGTTCCTGTTCATGAATCCTGCATGTTTCAGATGCAGATCTATGCAGCAGAACCTGCAACTCACTCAGTCTGGGGTCGAAACAGTCGGCTGTTCAAGTGTGCTTTGTGAGCGCCGTAACTGCAGAAAGGAAGAGGCGTTTGAGAGGCGTTTTTCCTTCTTTGCAGGTCTGTGATTGGCCAGTGTCAGCTGGGTTGGCTTGTCCTGACCTGGAGGGGCTGTGCAGGATGCAGAGCAGGTCGACCCTGTGAATGTCACAGGGTAAGATCCAGCATGCTCCCACACGGTGATGAATCAGCCAGGAGAGATAGGCAGCGGAGCGAGGCAGTGTGTGTGTGTGTGTGTGTTCATCGGTATCTCTCTATAGGTCATGACCTTCATAGGTCACGTCTGTAGTTTTAAAGTCAAAGGGATTGGGGAGATATCCATTGTTTTGCACCACAGGGAGATTAATCTGTTCTAGTAACTGGGATCCGCTTCAGCAAATCCATCCGAAACTGGTCCAAGATCTGTCTTTCCTTTGACATGCTTTTAAGTTATCTGACAAAGATAAGATATTTGAAAAGATAAAACCACTATCACATTATAAATGTAATAATTGCCCTGTCTGATATCATTATAAATGAAAAGAGCACATCTTTTGAAGGTACAGTCAGGGCCAAAATCGTTGACACCACTGAAATTTTTTCAGAAATGGATTTTGGTATTTTGAGTTTTGTCAAATTAGATTTCTTCCTCAGTTTTGTTTTTTTTTTGTTCCAGTACACACGGAAGAAATAAACATGTGCAAAGCAAAACATGTGTAACTGTTACACACCCCCCCCCCCCCCCCCAGAAGAAAAAGCATTTGGTTTCCATCACTCTTCGTTTGGGATGCTGGGGGGGGTTCGTACTGTACAGGAGTTAATGGAGGGCCAGCGCCCGCGTGTGGGTGCACCCTCCCTGTAGAGGTGATGAATCACGAGAGAGAGAGGGGGGGGGGGGGGGGGGGGGATCATTTGTCACAGGAGGGGCGAGTTCTTTCATCACACCAGGCGCCTTGTTCAGCCTGCATGGGCTTTAATTCCTCAACAAAGGCTTTGTTGTGAATTCATCACCGGGCTCCTGTCATTGGGCTGTTCTCCTTGGGTGTCTCTTACAGCCAGTGTACAGGATGGTGGTTATCATGGGAGGAGGTTTCTCTAACCCTGAGGACCCCAGGCACAAAGGAAGAGGCATCATAAGAGAATACTAATTTACATGGATTCATTATCCAGAGTGACTTACAGTAAGTACAGGGACATTCACCCTGAGGCAAGTAGGGTGAAGTGCCTTGCCCAAGGACATAATATCATGTTGGCACAGCCTGGGTTCGAACCACTGCGTGATTACTAGCCTGACACCCCCACCGCTCAGCCATGTTCATGCAGGGGCGGGGCCAGTCAAACAGAACCCAGAAACATCTTCACCAAACCAAGCAGAACAAGGTACAGTAGAATATAAAGTATGGAACTGAAAAAAAAAGAACATTCCGGAAGCTTTGAAATTAGAACTCTTTTCTGCTATCCAAATGGGAACAGCTTCTGAGGAACATCCTCAGTCCATAAAAAAACTCATTATGGCGTATATCTCGGAACAGGAGATAAGCTTACCACTGCCATAGCTGGGCTCTTTGAGTGAGGACCTTTTAAAGAATATTAAAGGTGAGATTACTGGCAGGAAGGATACCTCTGAAGAACAAGTGATGAAATGACTAATTACAAGTCCTTGTCTCTCGGTAAGGAGGAAGATAAGACACGGCATGGAAAAGTCCGGAACCTTAAAGACAAAACCAACCCTTGCTGCTGGAATTTGTTATCGCAAATATGCTTCTTTATCTATTCTCTCAATTCGGTGTCAAAGCTTTCAGCAAGTCTGTGGAAAAAAAGGCTTTTAAATTAGTCCAGGGCAGGCATACTGGAGAGCAAAAATGATTACAAAAAACATGTCCCTAAGAGAAAAGCTTTGGAGAGACTGTACTTTGGACTAATGTGCTGTAATGTGCTGTACCCCCTCAGATGTGTGTACAGAACAACAGCCGTACTTAACAGCTTCTTCTCTGAATTACTCGGTGCTGGATGGAGGTAGATTAGCTTGAATGGTAATTGCTGTGCAGCTGCCTAATATAAGGAGGGAAAACTCCTGTTGTCTTAGTTCCCAGCAGGGGGGTAAGGAGAGAGAGAGGGGGGGGGGACAGGGGGGAGGTGTTCAAAAGGAAATGCGCCCTGATTGCCTGAAGCGGCGGCTTCTCTCCTCATCAGCTGGCTCGGCTAACTCCATCGTTCAGGCATGCGGCCAGACGCCCGATTGTTTCAGTCGGAGGACTTGACCTTGGTGAGTCTCCCCGAGAGGAAACGCTCGCTGTGGAAGGCGATGCGATTGGCCGGGGAGGTACACATGCCCCCTAATTTATTTGAAACAAATTTGCGAGTAAATGCGCCAGGCCGTCAAATATTTACCCTGGCAGGCGTGACTTGATGGAGTGAAGGTTAAATCTATTAGATAGGAGGAGGAAGGGGAAAGGGAGGCGGGGGTGGTTACTTGGAGGTGATGGAAGCCTCTCCTCCCTATGTTTTGCACTTTTTCCACCAACCGTCTCTGGAGGAAGGGATCCGTCACTGAATTGCTCCTCCCAATGTTTCTTCCGCTCTCCCCCCACCCCCCCATCACCCCCCAGGTAGGTTTTTCTGGGTGTTTTTCCTTGTCTTCTTTGAGGGTTTAGGTTGGTTGAAAGAAAGTTCTATGGGCGTATGTGAAGTCCTCTGTAAAAAGGACTTTATTTTGATCTGATTTGATTACCCTCTTTCACCACCTCATTCCCTTTCTTTCTTTCCCTCCCTCCCTCCCTCCCTCGCTCCCTCGTCTGGCAATAGGGCCTTCTGATTGAGTTACAGTTAATGAATGCCACTTTTTGTGCCATGTCAAAGCCGAACAACAGAATTAAATAAAGTAAACCTTGTAAACAAGCAAGCAGCTTAGAATAAGAACGGGTCGGCCAAGAACATCAAGCACTCTGAACCGATGGTGTGTGGAAATGCCATTATGGCATGTGGTGTCGAAATTACGTTACGTAATTACGTCAGAACTGTCGTAAACAAAACTGGAGAGCTGGATTTTCCTCTAGCAGCTTATATCAGCTTAAATGACCTGAGATGTTTGACAGAAAGATACAGTGTGACACACACACACACACACACACACACACCATGGCTTGAAGGGTAATGCTGGGGCTCATTCAACCTGAAGGAACTGCGGTCACGAATCAGACAGGAACATTTTGAAGTGACGAGCTGGTTGACCGCACGCTCCCCCCCCCCCCTCCCCTTCTGACCCCCCCACTGTGGATGAAAGGGAAGGAAATGTCACAGGACTGGATGTGACTCGAGCGAGGTGTGCTGGGAGGGGGGGAAACAGGGCTGGGAAGACTGTCAAATCAAAGGAGGATGAAAGCAGAGCGTGGCTGAAAGGGCCACTGAGCAGCCGAGAGACAGCTTGACGTTCTGCTGAAGAATGTTCTAGGCTTCTGGACAGGATGACCGGGGGAGGCACCACTTTGTCCATCAACATCAGAATAACCTGGATAAGCACGTCACTGTACGGAGACTGACACGGAGCCTCAATGCACCGGAGCTGGAAGACGTGTCATTGGTCAGGATGAGCGGAAACCGTAGCGGTGTGGAACCCAAACGTGCAGTGAATCCTGATTACGGTGAACATGTCACCTCTGATGAGGGAGGATGATTTCATCCTGCACCAGAAAGCTGTTCATCAAGCCTGATTTCACACCTCTGAATCACACAAGCGTACGACGGCAGGAGAGAAATCTCAACATGTGACATGTGGAGAGATGATTTGAGAGGAGAGGCAGGGGGGATGTGGGCAAACATGACAGCCATTTACAATCTGAAGACAAAGGAGCACCTCAATCTCTGAGATGCTTTATTCCCAATCCACTTTGCTACGCCCCAGCGCAAAAGAAGAGAGAAAGATGTTGATTGCCCAGACAATGGCAAACTTATCACTGGTATAATTATGAAAATTCCATTAGGCAACTATGAAAATGCAATCAGGAAAATGATCTCTGGTATAATTACGGCAGATGTACGTTTTTAGTGGAAGGGGCCGGGGGGGGGGGGGGGGGGGGGGGGGGGAACACACACAACTTGTTGAGGTCTCCACACACCCGACACAATCCCAAGGGAGGATCTGAAATGCCCGTCGTCATCCGCCAAGTCCCCTGTCCATCCGTCCCTCAACGTCAGAGGGATGTCTGGTGCGTGAAGCGTGTGGTTCCTCCCCCCTCTCCGTGGACCACACGCATGGGGAAAGCAAAGGGGGAGGGGGGCGAGGTGTGAACAGAGGGAAGTTTTGCGATGTTTCATCTGATGAGTGGAGATGCCAGGTGACGACAGAACAGCTCTCCCGCCCTCCCTATGGAGAAAGGCTAATGGGGAGGTAAAAATAGCCTTCCCGCCTTTTCTGGAAGTGAAGGCAGCTGTCTGCGGATACAAACACACACACACACAGACGCATTATAAGAAACACATTTTACAATGGGCCTTCGTCCCACACTGTCCTCCTATCACCTATCCTCATCCAGGAGCTACGACACCCCAGTCTTATGGAATCACGCGACTGGCCGACACCGGGTCAATCTGTCCAGTTATCACCAAGGAAAGGCCAGCGCCCAGCACAGCACCTCTGTTAAATCTGGACGGGGATGTTTCCTCACCCTGAGGCACTTCCATCAGCTGGCAGCCCCCCACCCCCAAAAACACTCCCAGTATCTGCAGGCCAAGCAGTTCCTCTCTCACACACACACACACACACTGTGAGGGGCTAAATGCTAATGCTACAGTAGCAAAAGAAGGTTATCATATGTAAAGTAAAACATGTAATTGCAATACTTTTCTGGGAGAAACACTGGAAAAATGTCACATATGCCTGTGTGTCTATAGAGCCATGAGGAGGAAGCTGTTTTTGTCTAGCCCCAGTCATACAGCCAAAACCAGAGCATTAGATAGTGTTTCTCTCCAGTCAAGACCCTAGATTCTCTTCCAGTCAAGTCCAGTCCATATTAGTGCTCATTAAAATATAAATATTTTATTGGAACATAAAATGCAGTAACGGAAAATAACACTGGCATGCCTACAAAGTGGCAAATGAGGCTCTGGAGAGTCATAACTATGGTCACATGTCCTCAGAGCACAGCGCTGTTTGGGTTCCATCACAATTATAACACAACACCAACACAGTTTGTTGTTATGATCAGTCAAAGTTGATGGCGATTCTGCTCAAACTGTCTTATGGATGAAGAATACAGGTAGCTATGAAAAGTTATTTGGTTTCATTCTTATAACGGGAACATTTGAATAGAATTGAGCCCCGAGCCCCTCGTCAAGATGTCATGGAACCCAGAGGGAAGCACAAAGGAGAAGAATCCACCAAACTAAAGAAAGGAAGTTACAGTAACTGGTTCTCATCATGATGAGAATGGAGCACAATGACAGATGAGAGCGAACACTGAACTACATTCACAATGAGAGAAGTCAAGCATAAAACACACAGAGAGACTGACAGACAGACAGGGAGACAGTGAGACAGTGAGACAGACAGGAAGACCGGCAGAGAGACAGACAGGGAGACAGACAGGTAGACAGTAAGGGAGACAGACAGGGAGACAGACAGAGAAACAGAAAGACAGACAGGGAGTCACATCTGGCTCACACCAGAATCAGTAACCAGCAGCAAATCTCTGAAGCTCCACAGCAGCACAGCCCTGTCTCAAGTCACGCTGTCATATTAGACTCTGCAACACCAGCTTCACCTTCTCCAACACCCTGACAAATTGCTAGCAAACAGAACAAATCCCACGGCTGATTCAGACTCTCCTTCTGAGGAGCAGGGGAGGAGCAGGGGAGCAGCAGGAGAGAAGGAGGTCAATGTGACATGGCAGGCAACAGTGGGCAACACGAGAATGATACAGCCTGGAGAGGAGCCAGGAGAGGTGTTGGTATTTAAACTTGCAACCTTGGGTCAAATTGTTCTCAATCAGGTGAAGTCTGCAGTTAAAGGTTCCACCCACTGAGCGGTACCCACCATGACATGGTAAACAAATCACTGAATTCAAATTAATTGGCCGCTGTGCACCACAGTTGAACCTGACAGAAAATTTTGCATAATGATGCACCAATAAGACGCATGTCTGATTACTTCTACACCAATAAGACGAGTGTCTGATAACTTCTGCACCAATAAGACGAGTGTCTGATAACTTCTGAAAGAACTCCTCTGCTTTTCATCTCATTTCTCTGTGATGGACACTGCTGGGTCAGGCCAGGCATGATGGGATCGATGAGTACAGGAGATCAAATACAAAGTCAGGGTTGGACAGCGACTCAGAGATGGACAAACAGATCGGCCTTGGCACGGATGAGAAACTAGCAGGGTGATGGGTTTACAAGAATCACAACAAGGAAAGACAGAGGTGGAACCAATCAACAGAGAGTTGTAATCCTTTGTGGATACCAAAGCTATCTTTCCACTCTCACTGTGGCTCGGCCAAGCGGCACACAGTAGACATCTGTATTCAAGGCTTGGTTTTCATCCATGTAGGGCTCTGTATCTCTGGGTAGGTCATATTTACCACGTCTCACAGATGTCTATGCGCTTCCCTTTGAACTCGAGACACCATTTGAGTTGTTAGGCTAAAGCCCAACCTGAGATTACCTCTTTTAGAGAAACTCAAACTTAGACAGCCAACTCTTCTCTGATCGAGCAGTTTAATAATTAGACTCGTTAATAAAGTGTCTAATAAAAAATTATGAAGACAGTCAGTCTACCAATTCAAATCAAGTATCCCTGCAATTAGAACAATCAGACAAGTCCAACAAGTGTCCCTATTCCTGTCTAACTAGCCTTCCCTAGTGCCACCAAGATACACACATCCCAACATGCATTGCAAGACCACATTACAAGAACAACAGTTAAAGGTGATGTAGAGGTGACATGACCTTGATCTGCAGTGAAACGCCCCTCCACAGACCCATCCCTCACCTTCCAGAACTTCTTGGCCGTCTCCACCCTAGAGCGTTTCCTGGTGTGTCGGACCAGTACTGGTCCATGGTCGAACATCATCCTGAGACAGGGGGGTCTGGACCTCCCACTGTACCGGCTCCTACTGTCTCCACAGCTTCTGTCAGGCTAGTGCCCTATGAAACCCCTCCCAGGCCATTAGCAGATGGGTTTCCATCGTGTAAAAAGACCCACAGAGCCACTCTCCTGGGGCGCCCTCGCTAAGCAGGCTGTGGAGGGGGTGTAATGGAAGCTGGAGGCAGGGACCTCCAGGACGGGGGTTCTCAGTTTGCAGTGTCAGCTCCCCAGGACTAGAACGGATCTTCCCTCTCCTCCCAGGCAGGCAGGCAGGCAGGCATCACTCACGGTTCTGTCCATTGGAAATGATCTCAGCTCGGCTGTCAGGCCGGTGTGATGAACCCCATCCATAACGACGCTGGGTGGGTCTGAGTGCTGGAGCTCTGACGGAGGAGAAGGGGAGGGGGGGGGGGGGGCTGCCTGGTGGGACATCTCCCAGGAAATCACAAACCTCCACGGGAAGATGTGGGCCCAGAGATGTGGGAGCAATCACTGCTAAGCTGGTTAACTGGCCATTAGCCTGGGAGTCACAGCTCAGCATGGGGCCTGACTGGAAAAGATGTAGTCGTGCATCTTGGGCCTGAGCCCAGGGGCTAGCAGAGCATGACTAACACAAACAGACTAACACAAACAGACTAAAACAACCACTAGCCTCAGTGCCTTCAGTCTACACAACATACAAAGTATTAAAGACAAAAATCGAAAAAGTCCTCATTACATTTGACATGCATTAATTTAGCAGACAACTTTATCCAAAGCAACATACATATGTACATATATGCACTATTGTATGTTGTCTAAGTTTGAATGCATGCAATGTATGTACTGTACGTCTTTATATCAATAATCAAGCAACAAAGTCATTCAATCTCCACTGTATGCAATTAAATGTCTCTTTCTCCCTGACTAAACCCACACACAGCAGAGACTTCACCCGCTCTCTCCCAGTGCCTAGCGGGAGCCCCAGGGAATCTGGAGGCCAGGGTTAAGTGTCTGGGGAGGTGTATGTCTATGGTGTATGTTTAGCATAAAACGTCCACTTGCCACTGCAGGACGACAGCTAATCACTGAGCCCCACACCCTCTCCCCGTCTGTGGACGCATTTGCATGTGCAGCCCACACACACTCAGATACAAGGCATACTCTCACACACTCACACACACATTTACGTTTGCACACAGATATGCACCCACATCATAAAACCTCAAATGGCCCACTTTAGAAACTCGAGTGGTGATGTTGATAGAATAAAGGTTGTGTTCCGTAAAAGTTTGACATGTTGACCCTTCCGACACTTTCAATCTTTTGAGTGGGTTTAACCAGCCATGCTAGTGAATTAAAGTACTTCCAGGGGACACAAGGGGCGGTAGAGCTAACCATGCTAGCAGAACTAGGGGAGGTAGAGCTGACCATGCTAGCAGAACTAGGGGAGGTAGAGCTGACCATGCTAGCAGAACTAGGGGAGGTAGAGCTGATCATGCTAGCAGAACTAGGGGAGGTAGAGCTGACCATGCTAGCAGAACTAGGGGAGGTAGAGCTGATCATGCTAGCAGAACAAGGAAAGGAAGAGCTAACCATGCTAGCAGAACTAGGGGAGGTAGAGCTGACCATGCTAGCAGAACAAGGAAAGGAAGAGCTAACCATGCTAGCAGAACTAGGGGAGGTAGAGCTGACCATGCTAGCAGAACAAGGAAAGGAAGAGCTAACCATGCTAGCAGAACTAGGGGAGGTAGAGCTGACCATGCTAGCAGAACTAGGGGAGGTAGAGCTGACCATGCTAGCAGAACTAGGGGAGGTAGAGCTGACCATGCTAGCAGAACTAGGGGAGGTAGAGCTAACCATGCTAGCAGAACTAGGGGAGGTAGTGCTAACCATGCTAGCAGAACTAGGGGAGGTAGAGCTGACCATGCTAGCAGAACTAGGGGAGATAGAGCTAACCATGCTAGCAGAACTAGGGGAGGTAGAGCTAAACATGCTAGCAGAACTAGGGGAGGTAGAGCTAAACATGCTAGCAGAACTAGGGGAGATCTAGCGGTCAGCCAGGCTGTGTGGAGCAGCAGCAGGGGAGCCAGCCCGCTCGTAGCAGCGCTGATGAACAGACAGAGAGAGTAAATCCTGCCTTCTCACATCAGACAGCCCCTGCAACGCCCCGCTGATGGATCAGATGGAGCTGAAGACAAACGACCACTGGAGCATGACTGCTGGGAGGCCAGGTAGAGGTGATGGACGGGGGGAGGGAGGGATGGAAGGGTGTGTTCATGGGAGAGGAGAAAAGGGGGGAGGTCGGGCCAGGGGAAGGGGATCGAGGGGGAGGGAGCCAGTGAGAGCTCAAAGACAGGGAGGCAAATAGAGGTCAAACAAGAAAAAGACAGGTAAAAAACGAACAAAAAAATCAATAATAATGATAATAAGCTTCAGACGTTTTCGCTAAAATCAACCAGCACACTCATCTGTGTCGGAGGGCAAAAACAGACAGATTCCAGAGAGACGGGGGTGATGGGAGCCTCTCACTAGGCACACCGAACACCGAAGCCTCCCACGAATTATCATCACAATGAGCTCAGCAGGAGCCAAGTGGTGTTACTACCCTGCCTGGCCTTTCTAATGCTCTTGTCAGTGCAGTGATTGTGGGACTCCTGCTGACTAGGAAACACTCCCAGGGCCAAACTCTGATTGCGTGTCTTTGTGGGTGTACGTGTGTGAGTGTGAGATGGAATGGATATGTTACAGTGTGTGTGTGAGTGTGAGTGTGTGTGTGTGTGTGTGTGTGAGCTTGTATGCGTGACAGCAGATTCTGCTGACACAGGTCTGAGTGGTTGACAGGAAGGAGTGTGAAGATCCTCTGCAGCAGAATGGAAGTTGGGGCGAGCTTTTTCGCAAATCCCCCTCTCTCATCTGTCGACCGAGGAGACGTGCCCCAGTGTGTTCGGCGCAGGCCCATTATTCTCTGCTCTTGGTCTGGAGTCCTCTGTGCTTTAAGGTGAGTTATTGCCGGCAGGGTAGGAATAATGTCACATTGAATTCTCACCTGCAAATCACAAACACATCCAGCACAACCTGCACAGTTATCTGACAGTTCCAGGGACTATGTTGTTTGCCTCAAGACAAGTCTGGTTGGAAATATTGTTAAAATATTCTACTTGGTCAACAGGAGGAATATAGACCTTCGCAGAGTAGAAAAGCGCTTTTTGCTCCGGGTGTGTGTATCCACGCACAGTTATAGGCTCACCTTTGAGGGGGCGTTACATGTATTACATCTTCTGCAGAAACATTATTCAAAATGGAACTCTTACGTACCACACAAAAAGCTATTTTTATTGGATTGGAATATTTTTCCGCCCTCCATATTCCTATCAGTTTATATCGAAAGGTAATTTTTCATGCAACAAAAAAAAATAAGAAAAACATTTGCAGGGACTGCGGCCAGGGTTTGAAATGCTCCCGTAATGGTTAAATGAAAGCAAAATAAATAAAGGACAGTGTGTCTGGATGGATGCAACACTGCATGAGTAAAAGCAAAGGCCTTTCGGTAGAGAAGAGAGGGAGCAAGTGAGGAGAGAGAGAGAGAGAGAGAGAGCAAGATAGTGGACTGTTTTTGTGCGTGTGCGTGTGCATGTGTGTGCGTGTGCACAGCAACAGGCAGGGCAGCACCAGGGTCATGTGAACATTACTGTTACATGTTTGCCACAGATAGAAAAGGAACGATACAAGATAGCTCTTTCATCAGCCTGGAGAAGGAGCCAGACAGCTACAGTCTGAGAGAGGCGGACAAATGCAGCAACGTTGTTTGTGCCTTTCAGTGTTTGTGTGCCTGCGTCTGGGTGTGTGTGTGTGTGTGTGTGTGTGCGCGCATACGAATATGCAATCGTCCAAGAAATCTTGTCTGGTCCTCTACCAGCCATTCTTACTTGGCAATCACAGTACCAAGACTCTCTATATTCTAACCCCTCCTCCCCTCTTGTAGCAGCACATAAACCCAGCTCTGTTCACAAGATACAGGGAATGGAGCAGCCAGCACCCCAGTGACCTGAGCCCAGCCTCTCAGAAACCAGGCTGCTGGTGTAATGTTCCGCTTCAGCGGGCCGACACCATCCTTTAAGGCGCGGGGTCGAGCGAGGGCAGGGAGAGGGAAGCCAGGCGCCCACGGCCAAGCTCTCCTGGTCTCTCCTCACCGCCGCTCAACAGGTGTGCAGGCAAACTGTCGAGTTTCCACCTGCCGGAGCGTGAATATCATCCATAGTGCAGCCATCGGATGAGAGCTAATCCAAGATATTGTTGGGAAGCGATCGACGACTCGCCTGACTGTCTGGAGAGGGGAAACCCACACCGGCCAGCGGCGGCCATGACACATCCTGCTGGCAGAACAGCGGTACACTGTTGTACTCTGCGGCTCTCTGGTGAAAAGAAAGGTCTGGAAGGTCTCAGCGAATCACACCGGGTGCTTTTGAGACAGAAGAGGTGACCTACCTCTGGGGACAAGGGGGGCGGGGAGGGGGTGTCTTTCTGGTGCCGAACCGAATATGAAAGTAATCTACAACTTCGGCTTTGCTTTAATAATAAAAAAAAGCCGGCGCAGCAACAAATTAAAAGGAGGGGGAGACTTTAATTGCATATTTGAGTGTGTAATTGCAGAGTGCTCTCTTGTTAGGTACGGAGGGAGCTGAGGGGAGAAGGGGGGGGGGATTTGTGAGGGGGGGGGGGAGGTGGAGACGGGGCCTGCTGAGATTTACACAGGAGGTCATTAAAAAGGCTGAAGGCAAACACAAACACGGATTTCTATTTCATGGGAAACACGGTGCAGTGTTTTATTCCCTCTAATCGGTGATGTCAAAACTCCCATCTGTCAGAAAATGGCTTCCTTTAAGAGACCTAATATTAGATCTTCAGATGCCTAACATAACACTTCAAAGTATTCCAGAAAACATATGAAAGAGAACGCACATGCTGGAATGTAGCAGAGCATGTGTGGAGAGGCAGAGAGGAGAAGAACCGATGAGAGTGTGGAAGATCTCCACAGGTCAGAGGCTGCAGGCCATGCTGACAAGCAGAGCTCACACCAAAGGTCTTTTTGGACCCCGCCCAATTACTGCTCTGGCCATAGCCTGCAGGTGGCCTGTGTGTGTGTGTGTGTGTGTGTGTGTGTGTGTAAGCACCGTCGATACAGCCAGACTGTATGGACAGACAGAGCCTCTGGACTGAACTGCTGGGCTGGTAGTCTATCAGGTCTGGCTTCATTCAGATTCCAGACAAGCACAACAGTTACTGTCCCAGGGGGGGTCTGGGGCTGGGCGTCTGACAGACTAGCACAACACACTGTCTAGCAGGGCTGGTACTGCAGAGAGAGACTAGCACGACACACTGCCTAGCAGGGCTGGTACTGCAGAGAGAGACTAGCACAACACACTGTCTAGCAGGGCTGGTACTGCAGAGAGAGACTAGCACAACACACTGCCTAGCAGGGCTGGTACTGCAGAGAGAGACTAGCACGACACACTGCCTAGCAGGGCTGGTACTGCAGAGAGAGACTAGCACGACACACTGTCTAGCAGGGCTGGTACTGCAGAGAGAGACTAGCACAACACACTGCCTAGCAGGGCTGGTACTGCAGAGAGAGACTAGTACAACACACTGTCTAGCAGGGCTGGTACTGCAGAGAGAGACTAGCACAATACACTGTCTAGCAGGGCTGGTACTGCACAGAAAGACTAGCACAACACACTGCCTAGCAGGGCTGGTACTGCAGAGAGAGACTAGCACAACACACTGTCTAGCAGGGCTGGTACAGCAGAGAGAGACTAGCACAACACACTGCCTAGCAGGGCTGGTACTGCAGAGAGAGACTAGTACAACACACTGTCTAGCAGAGCTGGTACTGCAGAGAGAGACTAGCACAACACACTGTCTAGCAGGGCTGGTACTGCACAGAAAGACTAGCACAACACACTGCCTAGCAGGGCTGGTACTGCAGAGAGAGACTAGCACAACACACTGTCTAGCAGCGCTGGTACTGCAGAGAGAGACTAGCACAACACACTGCCTAGCAGGGCTGGTACTGCAGAGAGAGACTAGCACAACACACTGTCTAGCAGGGCTGGTACTGCAGAGAGAGACTAGCACAACACACTGCCTAGCAGAGCTGGTACTGAAGAGAGAGACTAGCACAACACACTGTCTAGCAGGGCTGGTACTGCAGAGAGAGACTAGCACAACACACTGTCTAGCAGGGCTGGTACTGCAGAGAGAGACTAGCACAACACACTGTCTAGCAGGGCTGGTACTGCAGAGAGAGACTAGCACAACACACTGCCTACTAGGGCTGGTACTGCAGAGAGAGACTAGCACAACACACTGTCTAGCAGGGCTGGTACTGCAGAGAGAGACTAGCACAACACACTGCCTAGCAGAGCTGGTACTGCAGAGAGAGACTAGTACAACACACTGCCTAGCAGAGCAGTATTAAGAGGTATAGGAGAAGCTTTGCTCCGTCCCTCAGAGAAACAAGCTCAACAAGCGAAACGGTGGTATGCAGTGGAATCTTGGGTCCTTGTATTAAGCATCATCTTCAGTCTGTTGTTTCCAAAACGTGTGTCAAGATGAATGACTCATCTTAAGGCCGATGGGTCCTCTGACAGTGACCTGAACCTGCCAGCGAGGTTCTGAAGGAGAGCTGATGAGCTGACAGGCATCTGGACCGGGCCGGGCTATCTGCTGCAGCTCAGAACCTCCAGATGTTGCTGCCTCTGACACCGGCTGCTTTCTTACACCAGCGTGATTCACATCATAGAGCCGCTTAGAAGTTGGGAAAGTCAGTACATCACAGCATTGATCTACTTTCCTCTTGATGAGGTTTAGACTCTTTGACGCTAGTGCACAGTGCCTGTGCACAGTGCAACTAGTCTGCAACGATGGCTACTTTGCGCTTTATTTACACGCTCAAATGTCCTTTTCTCCTCCAATTTACATAAAAGCGTCCCTCAGCCAACTATATCGATTCAGACATAGTTCAACTATATCTAAATTCAGACGCAACCCTTCACCTCCCTGTGAGTTGAAACCTCTGCCAGGTTTGCTCCACAGTAAGAAGGCTCCATCACAGCTGCTGTGAGCTCAATAGGCCTGGGGGGGTTGGAAGCATATGGGGGGCTGGAGACCTGGAGGCAGGGGCATCTAGGGAAAGGGGTGGAGTATCTGGGGTCTGGTGGCGGATCTGGAGGGCTGGGGCACTGGTGGGGGAGGAGGGGGTGTTTGTACCTCAGGGGTGTGGAGAGGAGGAGAGGAGTCTGGAATCATCCATCATGACCTGTGCCTGTCGGATCCTACCGCAGGACTCCGATAAAGTAGGCTCTGAGACTGACCACCTCACGCCCTCCGCTAACACCCCCCCCCCGTCCCCATCCCTGTCCCCATCCTCCTTATCTCCTCCTCTCCCTCCTCACCTGTCATTCCCTCTCTCCCTCCCTCCAGCACCCTCTCTCTCTGCAGCCAGGGTCTGTCTCCTCTCCTCCCTGCAGACTGCTCCACCCAGTGCCTGGTTGTGTTTCCACTGCTGGTGTCCGGAAAACACAGAAGCCTGCTCTGTTACAGGCCCAGGACAGCCTCTAGTGGCAGGACTACTGAACTCCAACTGAGGCCACACGCCCTGACAAACAACTACAGTTAGTAACATACTCAAGAACCACCCAAGTTAGACAAATATAGACGTATTACCATGTATATTTTTGTTTTGCTTTATGACCGAGAGTTATCCTGTCGCTGCAGTACTCTCAGTACACCTCAAAGCGAAATCATTGATCAATCTCCCTCCGAACCTCAGCATTCAAAACACCAAGACGCTACACTTGATCTCCTCAG
The DNA here is from genome assembly GCA_030340685.1 of Protosalanx chinensis. Taxonomy (NCBI): domain Eukaryota; kingdom Metazoa; phylum Chordata; class Actinopteri; order Osmeriformes; family Salangidae; genus Protosalanx; species Protosalanx chinensis. Next base: position 2,791,488 of record CM059332.1, read on the forward strand.
GACCTAGAAAAACTTCACAGGCCAGGTTTGAATCAGACCAGAAGCACGGACGAGTCTTCAAATCCCAAACAGATCAAAGAGAGCGCCGAGTCTCCTGCTACACAAACCAGGCATGCGGCTCCACATCTACACACACCTTGAAGCAAGTGTAAAACCAAGTTAGACCTGCCTAAATATAGAGCTTCGTCTGCTGGGATGGATCCTGGAACAGGCGAGGAGTCGGGAACCTCACGTCTTAAGACACCGCGAGGCGAGTTGAAACAAGAACATGAAGGCTTTGTTCCCGCCCGTTTTAAGGTGTCAGGCACGGCCCAGCGCCACTCATGTTAAATACTGGAGTCGTCTGCTGAGAGAAGCGCTTCCATTTTCCCGGACGCGTAGCGTTGTGGCCCAATCTCAGCGTGGGTCATAAATAATGAATAAAACAGCCCTCCTATCAGCTGACCTGTTAAAGTGTGGCTCGGCACAGCACTTAGGGTCCCTGCCGCTCGTGTGTGTGTGTGCGGCAGATAGATGGATACGGAGTGTGGATGCTCCAATGCGAGAGCTCGCCTCAAAGCCCGGAAGAAAATGCCTCTTATCCCCCCCCCCCCCCCCCCCTCTCCTCGCTGTGAGTCACCCTCTTCTTCCTCCTCTTCTTCCTCCCTGGTGGAAATGGCTCGTGAACAGGACGGATATGAATTCATTTTACGCAAAGATGAAGTTATTAATGGCTGCCATCTGTTATCGTCAGTGAGCTGCCAGACAGGCGCCGGGAGAGGGGAAAGCAGGACGACATCACAGACTACAGTAAGAGGCAGCTGGACACCCGAATATGGAGAACTGGTCTGGGGCTTCCCTGCATGCAGCCAAGGGTACCTGGTACCTGGGGGGGGGGGGGGGGGGGGGGGGGGGGGGGGGGGGGTGTGTGCTGCCGTGTCTGTCATGCTACACTGTGTGTGTGTGTGTGTGTGGGGGGGGGGGGGGCGGTCACCTTAATGAGCACCAAGCTCTCTGTGTCCTTGAGACTCTCCTGGAGACACACACACACACACACACAGGACACACACACACACCGGACATACTGCAGCCCCCTGCCTCACTACCTCGGAAACCATGGTAACAAGGAGGCAGGCCCAGGGAGAGGAGAGGAGGAGAAGAGGAAAGGAAGAGAGGCGAGGGAGTAGAGGAGAGAAGGAGGGAGAGGAAGAGAGGGAGAGGTGAGAAAAGAAGGAAAGGGAAAGTGTAGATGAGATGAGAAAGAAACAAAGCAGAAGCTGTTGTCTCATAACTCTGGGCAGGTCTGGCAGTGTTCAGACTCCCAGCGCAACCCTTTAACAGTAGATCCATTATAAACACACAGAGGAGATCGCACACCGCTACATTAAAACCATCTCCCTAACGGGCGCAGCGAGCCATATATGGCTCCTTCACAGCTATGGTGATTGGTCTATAAATACACTCAAACTGCATAGCACAACCATAAGTCATGGTTTTTATATGCACCCTGTTGGTTATGGGAACGTGTGTTGAAGATAAAGTATCCCCCTACCATAGTTTGCACCCCACAGCACCTATAATTCATAGAAAGAGGATCTGCTTCTCCAGTAAAGAGGTCAGGAGGGCATTTTACATGAAAAATGTAGCAAATGAACGTACAGCATTTGTTACTGGGACCAGAAGACAAAGGTAGCAGTCCTGCCAAGATGTTTTCACCTTCCTGTATAACAGACCTGAGAACAGAACACTACTGCTTGTTTAATGAAGGGTGTCATATATCATCTCTTCCTTGCGCGTGACACAAGTGTAGCCAAGTATCTCTGTTATGGCTGCTTGTTTGGGGTGGTTCTTCTCCAGCTGGGACAGAGTAAACAGCAACAGGCAAAAACAATCAGAGTTGTTGCTTTCTGCTTGGATGTCTGCTGTCCCCCAAAGCCCCAGGCTAACAGCAAACAACACAGCACCGCACCAGCTGTGCATTCAGTCACTGTTTCAGTAGAAACGCTGAAATGCTTTTGTGACACACACACACACTCTCTCTCTCACTCACACACTCCCTCACCACGCTCAGCTCCACGAGGGGGGCATTGCCAAATGGAATACTGTTCCCCCCTCCCCTTTCATTACTTGAGTAATACATTTCTATCAGACAGCTGTATATGCTAAATGGAAGCCGAACATCCCAAAATGAACCATTCTGGAGACCAGCCTATCCCTCACATACACACACACGCATTCACACTCATTGCGCACAGACACAGACACACACACACAGAGACTCTCTAAGCAGAAGCTTCAGAAACCTTAGGGGCAGTCTAGAATTCTGTGCAAGCTGACCCCGTCTGACCCCGTGGGACGGTCAACAGGATGTGCCAAACCACAGCCTGGTTGCAGCCGCACCCCTCCTGCTGTGCTGCTTCTGACCAAGCTCACAATGTTCTCCTCAGTGGGCCTTGTAGGTAGAAGCCAGTAGCCACACATGAAAATCCTTCAAACTGATTGTCTTTTTTGGATCAATGTGAGGACTGGGTGGTCTGGAGGCCTTTCTGCTCCCTTCCACCAAGCCTGACATGGGTTTTGTTAAACACTGCAGACGTCTTACTAATCTGACCACAATGACCTGCAACAGTCCTTGAAACTTTGGCTTGAGGGAAGGATAACCGATCAGTCCGATAGATAGAGCAGAGAAGCGGCTGGTAGCTGTGATGCCGTTTGCCCAACAACAACAACAACAACAACAAACAGATCCTTGAAAAAAGCCCCCAAAATGTTTCATTTGCTTGCATAATGCCAGTTCAGCTCAATATGGCCTGAGCGGAGTATGGGCCTTGAGATAATGTATAAGCTCCACATGTGTATGCCTCAGTGAAAGTACGATTTGCAGACACACCTCAAGGTTTATTATTCATATTCATTTGGCTTATCGTAAAAACTGGGATCCGCTTAACTTTCGGCTCAGGTTTTAACTTGGGAGGCCTTGGCGGCTGATAATCCCCAAGAAAGCCAAACATCTCCCTTTGTTTGAGCGTGTGTGTGTGTGTTCACTCCCGTGTTTGTGTGTGTGTGTGTGTGTGTGTGTGTGTGTGTGTCAGACATAAATGGAAACCAGTGAAGTATATCTGGATAATTGGATTGAGGAAAACGGCCCAACTGGCAGCACAGCCCGGTGTGTGAAAGTTCCAGATAGGACTGGAAGCTCATCTGCAGCACCTGCAGAGCGGGGAAGAGAGCGTCCCCGGAGCCCCATTATCACTGTGCTGCTCTGGACAGCGAGCGTCCAAACAGAGATGTTTTACCTGGTAAAGGAGTCTGTGGTACAGATACAGAGCACACCTGACTTTAGGGAGTCTCTCCTGTCTATCAGAAAGCATGCACGCTCACTCTCTCTCTCCAGGTAACGCCATGCACGCTGACTTAACAAATCCAACTTCGATATCCTCAAGTCTGCAGTTTGTTTCTAACGGTTGCTGGGGGTGAAAGCGGAGGTAGACACAGGGAGGAAGAGGACGTGGGGAGCATCAAGTCCAACTTTAAAACCCTCGCTTTAAAAAAATTACGACAAATAAATCACTGACAATGACAAGAAGGAACAAAAGGTGACTTGATTGCTGATTGCATTCTAACCAGCTTTTTTTTTATCAGATCCACCAAGTGCTTCTGAGCCAACTGGGTATGTGAAAACTAAATTATCTATTGACAAAACAGGATTTTCTTCCACGACATAGGATAATCCCAGGCTGAATACAATCCTAATTAATCGTTTTAAATTCATGGCCTTCTTTCAAAGGGGTGGGTGGGAGGGGGGAAACTAATTCCTCTGCATAAGCTCTCCGTGGCGGGAGCTATAAATCAATAGTTTTACTAATAATGTTGAGAAGGCCTCAGAGAGGGTCGCAGGCCCCATTCACTGTGACCACACTGAGGGGCCACAGCGTTAGCATGGTGTCCCTACGTCGCTAACATGACGCAGCAGAGAGAGGGAAAGGGAAAAGGAGAGGAGAAAAAGAAAATCTAAAGGGGATGGAGACAGATGAGGAGAGGGAGGAAGGAGTGGAACATGTTGAGGTAAAGAGAGAAGGAAACACGCAAAGTGGGGCAAAGGGGAAAGGAGGGGACGAGAAGAGGGGAGAGGAAGGAGACGAGCGAGGGATGAGCGCAGATGAAAGAGGCCAGCTGTGCCACTGCTTTGTAGGCAGGAAGTCGATAGATATTTGATCTAAATGTCACCGGCACCTCGGGAATTCGTCTACAGCAGGTCACATGACTGCAGCTCTGCCCAGGGATAGGCCCCCTACGGAGGGAGGGAGAAGAACGCCGGAGGTAAAGGTCAACGACAAACGACAGGTAAGACTTGCTGTAATATCTACTGGGTAATATTGACGTCAAACTGACCGTAAATCCCCATTTCAGAGTGTTTACACATCAGAACCCCCAGCAGGACCTGGCGATTGTGTTCTGCATGTCAAGTGTCCCGAACTGCTTTGAACCCCACAGAACCTCCCCCCCACCCCCCCACCCCCCCTTTGGAGTCAGGGTGGGTCTCTGAGATGCAGAGGAGCTTGGAGGACAGACACCACCCCCCCAGCTCATCGACTTCAGATCATCTCGGAGGCCTCCGAGTCAACAAACACAAGGGGAAGACCACCGCTCAATAAGTCAATCTCATGTAACATTCATGCAGACCTCAACCAATGTTTTACAGCATCCCACCACTTCTGAGTCAATTGTGGAATGTGCAGGTCAAAATAATGCCTGTTATTCAAGAAACAGAGATCGATTTAGAATTGAAAAAGTACAATTCCCAGATAACTTATAATTGTATATATTACACGTTCCAGGTTGGGCTGGGCTGGGCTGAGTTAACAAGCGGACATCTCTTTCGTCACAGCATGTTTTATGGGGCTGACAGAACTCGTGCATTTGAGAGCACTTTCAGCACCATGGACAGCACTATGACGGCCTGGCTGGCACGTTTCAAGGTCTGTCTGCAATAAAAAAAATATGAAAGCCAACTAGTAAAATAATGTCATGTGACGTATTACAAGTCCCACTGTAAATCCCTATCGTACAAACAGCAGAAAAAACACCACCAGCCTCAGGACTGCATATTCCAAGCCATCTGTTCGGTTAAATAATACATGGAGGCGTTAGGAAGTACGACACCACGTGTTTAACTATAGACTGTCACTCAAAACTAAATAAACTGTTTCTCTGGAAAACTGACAGGAATAAACTGCTCGACCTGACACGGTTGAAAGCACCGTGAAGCAGTGTTGTGTGTGTTCATACACATGTCAATGTTGTCAACGTCTGACTCGGCAACACACACGACTTTAAATGACTTATCTTGAGAAAATAGGCTACTTGAGTTAAGATCTTAACTGTTCATTTACATGGTTTTAACTCTCCGCGTGAGGGAGGGAGGGAGGGAGTAAACTCGGTCTTACATCCTCGTCCTCGCACCGGGTCCTGTACTGGTACTGCAGACGGGCTCGCAGGTCTTCCTCCCCGGGTCGGGGGGTCTTCACCTCACCCTCATCCTCGGTATTTTGCCCCACCAGGAGGCGGCTGGCCTCGGGAGGGTTGGGGAAAGTGCTATTCGTGCTGATCTTTCCCGAGAACCTCTGATACAGCGAAGCCATAATAAGTACTTATCAAAAAGCACCAAGTGCGCCCCTAAAGTGAATATATTTCGATTTACTGTCTTACTGGACGGGTGAATTACTTTGTAATGACGTGGATCACAGGAGTTTAATGAGTCCGTTCATTTGCAGTGAAAAAGTGACACCGTGAGCTATTTTTGATGGAGCAGAATAGAGATATATAGATATGAGAAGGTCCGTGATGATCCGCTTCAGTTGGTGTGAGCAGAAAGGCGGAGGGTCCGAGGGGATCCAGACAGTCTTTACACATTCACAGCACGTCCTTTCATCCTTCAGACCCCTGAAAAGGACGGATCCCTTAGTCCACTCGATACTGCACGAAGGTTTCTTCACCTCTCAAACTGGATACTCCCTGGGAACAGGACGCTCCTAGAGCCAATATGTATCCGGATCTGAAAGAGACACCGCTGCTTTAACACCTCTCTCTGCCCCTCTGCGCATAAAGTGACCGCTGATTTCAAAAACTGTCCAAAGACGAATCCAATCCCTTTTCACTAAAAAGCGAAATCTAAATGCCTTGGAACACTTTCCCCCAGGAAACCAAAATGCAGAACCATCGGTAAACAACTATTAAAAATAACTTTTTATTTTATTTGATTTACTTTGTCATTCCAACATCTAGTTTCAGCCTGAAAGTATCACAGTGCAACAGTGCCACCAAGTGGCATCCAGGTTTCCGCATTAAAACCATGGACGTCTATATATTAACATTTATAGGACATTTATACCGTTCTATTACTTTGTGTTCTTGTCGAGAACTAATGATTTAAAAACGATTGAATCGAGTTATAGAGGTATAAAATAGGGAGACAAACGGGGCGATTACAATAACTGCGCAACAAGGAGTTGTGTGTAGTAACATCACCCTCCACAACCGAAGGATAATTGAATTAAGGAATACCGTGCAGGCTCTTGTGATTTATGTGTTCAGTGCCTGATGATTAAACTCCGAGGTATTCCATCAGAAACAACCTGCCATGCCACATACACCACAACAAACACGGCAGCACTAAAGATTCCCACTCCAACAAAAATGAGTTCGTAAGCTGGTTTAGTCTTGCATTGCCTTCACAAGTAATTGGATATTGAAAAAATCCCTTTGTACACATTGAATCATTTTACACAGTACAGAGGATTTTTTGTGTTATCCAGCCCCAGGGAGAATAGAATAATCTGGAGGCTGGTTCAGTGGTAGCCGAGGAAGGGGTTCTGGGAGTGGGAGGGAGACAGGGGCTGTTGGTGATGGGACTAGCTTATTGTGAAGACACCTCGTCTGGTTTTCAACCTACCCAGAAGCTGTCATGTCACCCCACTCTTCATCGCCCTCCACTGGCTTCCCATCATGGCCCGCATCAGATTCAAGACCCTGGTGCTGACCTTCCGGGCTGTAAACGGGACTGCCCGACCTATATCAACTCTCTCCTCCAGCACTATACTACCCCCCCCCCCCGCCACCTACGGTCATCTGCTGACATTCATCTAGTGGTACCCCTCCTCAAGAGCGCCCAAGCGCAACACAAACTCTTCCACTGCCTGGCTCCCCAATGGTGGAATCAACTCACCACCTCCATCAGAAGCACAGACTGCCTTCTCACCTTCAAAAGAAGGCTTAAAACTCACTTATTTAGAGAATGTAATGGCATTTAGGAATAGTATGGCACTTCACATAATCTAATGGTTATGGTGACTTGCCAGTGTTGTTGTTGTATCACTTGCTTTATGTTCACAATCGTTGTGTTATGCATTTATAGTTCTTCCCTTGGCACTTATTGGTTCTCATGATGTATGATTCACAATCTAAAAAACCCACTGTGTTCGGGGTCTATCACGTTGCTATGCTCAATGACTGATGCTCTTTGTAAAAGCTCTCTCTTGTAAGTCGCTTTGGATAAAAGCGTCTGCTAATTGAATAAATGTAAATGTAGTAGCGTACACAACACAACAGACCTGTGGGAAGATACATTACTGAAGTTCAGATTCAACGCAAGATGGTTCAAAGAATTCCTGGAAAACTTTGATGCAGGTACACTTTCTCTGTTTTTAACTGTCTCTCACACACACACACACACTCACACACCAACCCATGCGCATGCACACAAACACACACACACACACACACTCTCAACGGAACTGTGGAAGGAAAGTGATTCCATCTGAGCAGTTTCCCTCTGGGGAAGAAGATAAGGGTGGATGTCTCTCCCCTGCGCATGGAGAGAGGGGGAAGACAAGTCCCAGACCACCAGTCCCAGACCACCAGCATGCTCCCTGCCTACCCAGCCAGGGCTCCTGTCAAGCGGGGAGCGGGGGGAAGAGGCTGGCCTGCTTCGGCCTTGCTCTGGAGGCATGTCACCATCGCTGTGCTCCTCCAGCCTCCCGAGGAGAGGGGCGGGGGGGGGGGGGGGCTGGTTTGGTGCTGCACCAAAGGCACACTGCTACTGTGGCAGTCATCACCTGCAGAAGCACCTGGAGAGTCTGTGTTTCCAGGATCGGGCTGTGGGCGAGGTGAGTCATGGTGGCTGTTGCGGTTCTACACGGCGTTAAGTTAACGTTTGGGTATAAACCATAAGTTAGCTGAGCCAGTTAAAAGGTGTTATGAGGTGAAGAATAGCCTTCTCAGCTCGGAGCATCCATCTCCACTAACTAGTATTGATGGTGGCGATTCTGCCAATGCAGCGAGCGGAAGGATAAACATATCCGTGATTATTACGTCCGGTGTAAGTCGTGGTCGGTAGCCGGAACGAGCTCGTACGAGTCACAAATCTTCATTACTGCTGGGTGGAGACAACACAAACCCAATCAGCCAAAAGTGAATCAACACTGGCATCTAGTGGATGAATTACAGCGTCTTAATGGGGCTGAGGCGCATTGTGCATTTTGCTCAATATCCGCTTGCATAAGTTACCCAGAATCCAATTCTGCTCGTTAGTTTCAACAAGGTACTCTTCAATCAGCGGGGGTCGTTGTGGTAAATCTGAAAACACGCGGTTAGGAAACAGATGGATCATCGTTTATTTCCAAACCAGGCTGATCCTAGTTCAGCCCATCCATAAAACATAACCTCAATGTAAATATTCCCTCGATGAGACGCAGCTCCCTGACACAGCAGCATGTATTTGTTGCGTCCGCCCGCAGGATATTAGGGGCTGTCGTGCTTCCTGTCCCTGTAGTGTTGTAGTTCATGTCAGCTGTGATAGGAAGCGATAACTAGGAACTGCCTCTGGATGATTCAACCTCTAAACCGGCCTGACGAAACAACAAGAATTAGACTGGGGAAAAGCCTCCAGTTTGGCTTGAGATTTAAACAGTAGCAGGTGTACATGGGGTCTCAGAATCTGCACCTCAAACTCCTGTGGCAGGAGTTTAATAAGATTTTACACGGAAGATGAAGTGCTGGCTGAAGTCTTACTTCCTCAAGCAGTTTCGACCTCGACAGGCAAAGGAAATCAAAACGATCTTGGACGACGTCTGGGGAAAAAAGGGCGAGACAGAGAAAGATGCAGAGGGAGAGTAAAAGGGTAGACAGACGGAAAGGGAGAAAAAGAGTGGTACAGTGAAAGATAGAGAGCCCGATATAAGGAGACATGGGGGGGGGGGGGGGGGGGTGAGGAGGGAGCCTTAATTTATACTCAGGTGTCACATTGCTCTCTATGGCTCATGTCTCACACAGAATTCTGTCACACGCTTCAACCCTTACACATCTCAGCTTCATATTGTGAAGATCGATACAGCCATTACCTGAGATATGTGTGACTGCTGTACCTCTCTAACTTTACGGCAGAGAAAAAGGCCCAGCACCTGCACTCCCCCTCGGCCAGGATGGGGCACCTGCACTCCCCCAGGCCAGGCTGGCCCAGCACCTGCACTCCCCCAGGCCAGGATGGGGCACCTGCACTCCCCCTAGGCCAGGATGGGGCACCTGCACTCCCCCAGGCCAGGCTGGCCCAGCACCTGCACTCCCCCAGGCCAGGCTGGGGCTGCGTGCGTGAGGCCTCCAGGTAGCAGCCTGGACACAGGAGGGTGGAGGACACCCTCCATATCCGTTTAGCTTTGCAGGCTGAGGATATTGCTGTGTGTGTTTGTGTGTGTGTGTGTGTGTGTCTGTGTTTGTGTGGCTAGCAGCAAATCCAGGGCTGATTGACAGGAGGAGATTGAAGGTGCTGGTGCTTGACGGTGTTCAGGCTAAAAACCAAACGGTGAAATTAATAGGTGCTGTCATCGGTTGCCACACAGCCTCCATTCGCCTTCCACCAATCAAGCCTCGTAAACAATACCTCCCATCTGCCCAATACCATCGCTCCAACTTCTGGAGACATAACACTCTGCTCGTCACATGGAATAAATGACGGGGGAATAAATTCACATTTATTCACATGGAATAAATGGGGGGACCTGTTATCTTATAATTGACAAACTTGGAAAAAGAGTTACAACACACATATATTTTTTTTGGACCACTCTGCAGTTTTAGGATGTATCTAAATCAACTGTGGAATTGCGACACACTGACATGAAGCGAGGCAAATTTAATCTCAATCCCATTTGAAATGGCCAAGATAAAGTCCCAGGGAAAATGACAGGACAGGAAGCACAGGAGGCAGGGGGGACGTGTGTGTGCGTGTGTGCGGGGGGGGCACACAACTGTGTGTGTGTGTGTGTGAAGACAACATTCAAGTTGTTGTGGGAAGATTAATGGGGGGGCGGGGGGGGGGGGGGGGGGGGGGGGGGGCTGATCTGCAAAATATTTGGCCAAAGAAAAAAAGACACCGCTTTGGTCTCATCTCCTTTCTCTGTTAACACCAGCTTCAAAATAATGCCATGACTGAGATGGGCCAGTGCGCTGCTCTCTACAGAGCTACCCTGTACAGAGCAACATCTATCACATGAGACCGAAGTCTTCAGGACATCAAACCCGTATGCAGCTGTCGTACGAGGAGCTTAACACTCTGATGTTTGTAACAACACGATCATGAGATGATGGGATTCAATCAAGCGTGGCAGGTTACTTTATTAGTTTAGCAGGTGTGCTCCTCCGAGGCTCCATGCAGGCAGATGGTGAGGCTGTAGCCCGCCGTACAAGGTACGCACTGCGCAGCACTGCAGGCTGGGAGCTGCAAAGCTCCTCAGGCTAAACAGGACGCAGCCACAAGATTTAGCCAACCAGGAACATCCTGATAAATATTTTGGTGGCTGCGTTCGCTAAATTAATGAAAGTGCATTGAAAACAGCGTTGCTGCATTGTGGAGGGGGGAGTTTTTGGAGTGCGGCTGAGCTGAGTTTGTGAGGATCCTTTGTTTACAGTGTTGCTGGGGGGTGGAGGGAGCATGGTTTGGGGGGTGGTGGAGGGGCGTAGCCTGGGTGAGCGACGGGCTGGGCAAGACGGCGGGTTGTGGAGGCCGATTCTTGGTTTATTACTTTGTCTTCGTCGTTGGGCTTGGAGGGACATCACACGAAACACAGCCCAATCCAGCTGGGTTATTTGTACCTGAGGATGTTCTCAGACTGAGGGAGATATGGGGCTTCTGAGAGGGAGGGAGGGAGGGACAGATCACAGGGAAACCAAGGACACACAATCTAGAAACTTTCCAAAACTTACATCCTGAAACAAAAAAGTATATTTGAAACTCAAATGGATGCTTTTTCAGTTTGATGTGGCAACATTTCATTTATTATTTCTTAAAGTAATTAAAAAAAATTAAGACTAAAGGGTGTACTACTGACCTGCGGAAAAAAATCCTCTAAAACTTCACTTTGAAGGGAATCAATATATTCAATTCCACATTTGTGATTTTCTCATCTCAGCTCTGATTTGGTATTCAAGGCAGAACCAAGGCCATGTGAGTGACAACAAAAAGCAACAGGCTTAATGTCCTCATTGATTTATTTGTGGAGAATGGGCGACTTAAAGGCCAAAGAAAATCAGTTCTGCTGAAATTCCCACAGAGAAAAAATCCCTTATTCACATCTTAGCCTTTGCTATGTTGTACATTTTCAACTGTCATTTCACAATCCGGGAAAGAATCAATACTGAATCTTGGGTTTTTCGGATTTCATTCCCACGATATTGAATCTCCTGTTGGACACAGGACGCGCTTTGACTTATGAGCAAAACTGTGCTGAACGAGTTCTATTAGGCAACAATCTGACAATGTGATGTCGTATCGATGCAATGCACAGTTCACCTCCACTGCAGGAGTATAACCAACAACCGATCCACCATCCACTGTCCTCCACCGGGGGAGGGAGGGGAGAGGGGGAGCCTGATTAAGGAGCATGTGTCTGGGTAACTCTCTCCAGGTAGGAGGGCTGGAGTGTGTATTTTGGACTGTGGAGGGTTCCTTTCAGTCAGCCCTCAGGAACATCCTGTTAGAGCGACCTTCCAACATGACCAAAGAATGAGATCATGACCGCTAGATGAACACTCTACAACCAGTGTATAACTGCTATGACTATTGAACTACCATCACTGTAGGATCGCTATATTATCACAATCCCTGTATAGGTCAGTGTACAGCCATTATACAGTGTTTGCCAACTAAACGTCCACAATATATAAAAAGTGTTATCCTGAAGTGCAGCCAGAGACTGAGGACTGAAAGGCCACCATGGGGAGGTCAGCTAATGTATTTAGTGAAAGGTCAGAGCTTCAGGAGAAGCCTGGCGCAGCCTGGAACTGAACCTTCCTGCTGGCCGCGTTTGTTTTAAACTGGCCAATCAGGGATTCTAATATTGATCAAAAACTGCTGACCGAGGGAGAAACTACTGGGGTTTAAAAACAACACATGAAGAAGGCAGGCTGGAGGGAGAAGCTTCATGTAAGCTGGTCACATAGCCGAGAGGGAGCGAGAGAGAGGGAGCGAGAGAGAGAGAGGGAGCGAGAGAGCAAGATAAAAAGAAAGCAATAAAGTGAGAGTGAGTTAAGGAACGAACAAGAGCTATGTTCAGGTTTAACCCCCCCCCCCTCCACCACGCCCATCAACACAGCACCACTTCCTTGTTAACAAACACCACAGCACGCCGCTCCGTCACACCCCCCCACCTCAGGTGCCCCGCGCACCAGCACACATGACCGGACAGCCCCCATGACCACGCAGCGCCGGCCCGGAGAGCGTTTCAATCAGCCCTAACCATGACAAGGCCATGCAGGGAAAACACAGTCCGAGGTATAAAGCCAGATGGACAATCACAGAGATCGGCGTAACTATGTGAAGACAAAACTGGAAAAACAACCACAACAATATTGGAAGGTCTTACCATTTTGGAGGTGAGGGTGTCCACATGGTGCGTGGCTATTAGCATAGACATGGCGCAAGTTGGAGCGATGACAAAAAGCTCTTCAATCACCCGCGTCTCTCTCCTCTTCCTCCTTTAGAAGAGTCCTCAGCAGGTCTGGTTGGTGGAGGAGGAGGAGGAAGGGGGGGCTGTGGAGTAGGAAGGATAATTGCAGCTCCCTCACTCCCTTAGACCCCCTGCCGACTCACACACTCCAACCACACTCCCTCCCTCCCTCCCTGTCTGTCTCTCGCTCTCTCCCTCGTTCTCTCTCTCTCTCTCTCCCCCTATGCCTCTCTCTCCCAAGCCAATCAATCACACAGCGTCCCTGTCGACAGCACACCGCAATCCATTCACCAGGAGGGGAGCGATGGAAGTGTGTGCCTCCTCTCCTCTAAATCTCTCCCCCCACCCCCTATCACCCCCCTCTTCTCTGCCTCTTCCTCGCTCACTTCCTCGGTCACCCAACCAGGCTCGCTGGCTCTCGCTCCGGATTTCCAAGTCCCTCTCTCTCTCAGTCCTGCTCGTTCGGCTGGCTGTCTTGTTTTCCCAGACCCCACCTCCCCCCACCTCCCCCCACCTCCCTCAGGAGCAGGGAGGGTTCGGCACCTGAGCTAAATTGAAGCTTTACAGGAGCTGGGGGGGAGAGCTGGGGGGGGACGGTGGAGGAGGCACCTGTCAACACGCACCGCCAACACCACACAGCAGCTTTTCATCTAACCTTTACCGAGCCGAACGGCTGAGCGAGCGTTTTCCGGAGAGAGTTTGTTTTCGATTAAATGGATCCATTAATTGAGACACAGTGCACCACTACATAATCAGATACACACACAGCTCTGAGTTTCTTTCTGCTCTGACACACACACACACACACAGTAATTGCGTTCTTTTCTATCAATTAACGCAGTGTGCCTGCTGTCGGCCAGGCCAGTGTGGAACCGTCCAATTAGATGCAGAGTTAGGCTGTGAACATCTCCTGGTGATATTGGCGTTAGCCGGCATCCGCCTCATAAATAACCGCAGGTCACATGACGCAAGACAAACAACGGCGTTTTAGTTATGCGGCGCGTCGTACACGCCGGGGGGGGGGGGGCGGGGGGGGCAACAGGGGTGAACTTGAAAAGGATGAGTTCCTTCACTCAGGAGGACTGACTGTCGATCAATTTCAAACCCCAAGTGGAATGTACGCGCGCACAGAGAGAATTAAAAAGGTTCCAAAGTTAAACGGCGGGCGGCTTTTCGAAGCATACTGTTATCCTGAGCAGGGCACTATCTGACTGATCACCTAAGCCCGCGACGTCAATCGATGCTGGATCTTGTGGCGTGATGCCCTGGGCCCAGCAGAGCTTCTGGGAGGAGGAGGAGGAAACCCTGCGGTAGAAACTCTGCAGGTCCATCTGGGAGACTGACAGGTGCTGGCCAAGCACTTCCTGCTCTGCTCCTCACAGCGAGCACACCTCACACACACACACACGCACACACACACACAGGCTGGCTCGCTTCACCTGGACTTTCAAAGTACACACCACATTCTGCAGTAGAAAGTCCATATCCTAACACACACACACACACACACTGCGCTTTAGTAGCACTAGTGAAACCTATAAAGAACATCTTCCCTGGAGAGTAATTGCTCTTATTTGCTCCTGTTACCTATTGAAGAATTCTCCTCACTTCTCCTCTAGGCAGACCACAGTAGATCAGGAGGCACACCTTCAGCTCTGTGATCACATGGTTGGGAGCGCCGGTGAGTCTTTGAGCGGAGACAAGATGGAGTCTCTGGTGTTCACCAACGCTATGGTCTGCAGATCTTCAAGCTCTCCCTCATCCCTTCAAATCCATTTGTTTCATTATTGAACCGCGACTCCCCAATTCCCCCACCTCATGAGGACACCAGATGAGGACGATCCCACCGGTCTGAAACAGCACTGGAGGCTATTCCAAGATATTGTCTGTCAGGATTATGGCGAGGGAGGAGAGACAGCGGAGAGACCTGCCATTTCCTCCGCCGCCGAGACACGAGAGGGGAAATTAGAAAGAAGTAATGATGATGCTGGTGTTAATCAAGAGGAGACTGAGACACATGACAGAGAGAGGGGGGAGTGGGGGGAGAGAGGAGGAGTGAGAGGGGGAGAGAGGGGATAGGGAGGGGAGCAAAAGATAGAGGTGGAGAGAGAGAGGGGGATAGGGAGGGGAGCAAAAGATAGAGGTGGAGAGAGAGAGAGAGAGAGAGAGAGAGAGGGGGGGATAGGGAGGGGAGCAAAAGATAGAGGTGGAGAGAGAGAGAGAGAGAGGGGGATAGGGAGGGGAGCAAAAGATAGAGGTGGAGAGAGAGAGGGGGGGATAGGGAGGGGAGCAAAAGATAGAGGTGGAGAGAGAGGGGGGGGTGAGAGGGGTAGAGAGAGATAGGGGGGGATAGGGAGGGGAGCGAGAGTAAAAGAAAGGGATAGGGAGGGGAGCGAGAGAGCGGGTGGGGTAGGGGACACTGATGCTCAAAATGATCCTATTTTCGCAAAAAGGTACAAGCAAATAAATGAAAGTAGCAATCTCTAGGGAATATGCTTATGGATAATAAAATCTGCCTTCCACAGGAATGATGATGATGTGTAGTACGGTTAATAAGTTGACATTCAGCAAACAATCCTGGGCTCTTTAGATAATTGATAGTCCTCCCTTAACAGCCGCATGGTTTTACTGCCAAATTACTGCATTCCTCTTGATAAATCGATAGTCTAAAAGCATAACAGGTGGAACATTTAACTGGAATTGTTATTAATAGGACTACTACAGTATAAACACACCCACAGTGTACACAGTATGCATGCTGTATGGTCCGACAGCCTGAGACCACTAGTCAGAGGCATTTTCACACACTGAAAGGTGGAATGTTAGAGAAGTTGACATGTTTTCTCAGCATGACAGCATGACTGCGGCTCCCCAAGTTTGAGCCGAACCTGATGCCTCCTATTATTCCACAATGCCTGTGGCTTCTTGCGATCCCAGAATTCTCGGTGTTGGAGGTTCCACTCCTCCAATCAAAAGTTAAACGTGATCTCTGTGGTGCCACTTCTCAGTCACCTGAGTGTAAAAGAAACAGCAATGAAGAGGGGGAGTTTCCTGAATGCAGCTACTGTAATTACTGCACTGATGTGTCACATGTGTACGATAACCACACCCACGGAATCCTACATCATAACATGGTTCACAACAGGCAGGCGATCCAGCTGAGACCCTGTGGTATTTTTTTATGTTGACACGCACCCGTGTGCACAGTCATTCACCAGCACCAACAAACAACTCTGTCTCTCTATCTCTGTCTCTCTCTCTGTCTCTCTCTCTCTCTCTCTCTCTCTGTATGTCTCTCTCTCTGTCTCTCTCTCTCTCTCTCTCTGTAAGGGTGGAAGTAGAGGGAAAAGGCCTGCTCTTACCTAATTTCATACCACACAGAGGGATGGATGGAGGGAGAGTAAATGGTTTAAGTCGAGAACTCCACAGAGCCCATAAATACTGATCTATTAAGCTGGCTGTGGCCCCCCTCTCCCTCGCTCCTGCTGAGCTGTGTTTGGGCTGAGGCTGGGGCCAGGGCCAAGGTCAGGGGCCCTCCGCAGCCTCGATATTGATCCGAACGGCAGCCTAATTCAGCCAGGGATGATGGATTGCGGAGGCAGCCAATCAGCTGCCACGGTGGAGAAGGGCTCATTTTTGTCTGAGACGTCTATGGTGAGTGATGTTTGCCTGGTGTTATATAATGTACCATGCCTGTCAAACAGACTCCTCATGGTTACAGCCTGTGGAGGAAGTACCCAGAGGAACATTACTTCTACAGGCATGGACCGAGACACCTGGGTCCTTCAGGGGGTTTTGTAGTTTATAGTCATGGGCTTCGGAGGACAGCGTGGATCCATTAAGTCTCCTCCCCACGTTGCCAGCGAGGCGTGGTGGTGCGTAGAGCCATTCATCTGCTCCCAACCTCCACCCTGAGGGAGACGGACCAGTGAAAGGTCAAGGCCAGCCGTGACTCAGGAGGAGGGGGATGCTGCCAGTCCAGACGGCCCGGGCGCTCACTGAACGCCAGGCATGACGTGGCCGGTGACGAGCTCACCGTCTGCTGCTCAGGTAACGCTCACTGAGGGTTGGGCTGACGTCATTCAGCAGGACTCCAGCCTGCTCGCACACCTGCAGGTCGTGAAGCCCCACCCACCCTTCCGGGCCGGTGGGAAGGTCGCTTGCCAAGTCCCACGTCCCCTTCCTGTCAGAGGGGGTGACGGCAGGAAGAGGAACAGCAGGGTAACTGGAACTTCTATCTGTAGGTCGTCTGTATTGTTTTTTAATGTAATGCTCCTACAGGCTGGTAGGCCAGATCTGAATCAAGTTTGAACAATCATATCTGCTCTTTGTGAGCGTTCATACTGATGTCGAGAGATGGATCCTGATGACAAAGAGGACAGACAGACAGACAGGTGTAAAGAACTGGAGCGAAAAGTAACGGGAAATGGAGCGATGAGGAAGCGGGAAAGGTAGAAGGATGGAGGGATAGATACATTGAAGAGAAGAAGAAATGGACAAAATAAAAGTAATCTGAGGGTGAACAGGGAGGGATAGAGGGTTCTAGAATTAAGAGGACAGGGGGATGGATGGATGGAGAGCAGGATTGAGAAATTGGATGTTGCGAGGATGGATGTATGAAGGAATAGGAGGGCAGAGTGAAGGACAGATGGGACAGATAGAGAAATTGAAGGGAAGTGAAATGGGGGAGATTGGGAGATGAAGGGATGGATAGGGGGATGGAGGGATCAGAAGGGGTCTTTATTATACCTCTCCAACACATGGGTGGGGATGACGAACACCTAGGTGTGTGTGTGTGTGTGTGTGGGGGGGGGACTGTCAGGGTCACCAGAGTTGCCTCAGAGCCTCCTAGCCATCATCAGACTCGTCCCTGGGTTTGCCAAAGGAAAACAAAGGAGGGGGGTGGGGGGGGGGACATTGCCCGCTCTCCCAGCAGCCTCTTCTCCATGTCTCTGTGCTCACACACACACGCGCAGCACGCGGGCAGGATGCTGAGACAGGCCTCTTCCTGCAGGATGAAATGGGTAATTTCCTGTGTACACACTGTGAACGTGGACAGGGTTAGCGAGCAGCAGACTGGCGTTTCGTACGGGTGCGGAGGGAAATATTAACACTGACACGGCCTCAGGGTGAATGTGGATGAGTCGGCGGGAAGCTATCTGAAGTTGAAGGGTGTGGCGGGAAAACTCGGATCAACACCAGGGTCTTACAGAACACATCAGGGATGCTGAGGGAGGAGTTATGCAGTGCCGTGAACGGTGTGACACTTATTTGTTTGCGTCTCCGGGGTGTAACAAAAGAACCCTTGATGTTCTTCCAGGGTTCTTCTGGGCTGGGTTCCACTCCGCTGAGCAGTGAAGGCGTTTCATTCACGGCTACGCAGCCTTGATGATGCGACACCTACCATTCATCACGTGGTAACATGGCACTCTGGGGCTCAACAGCTTTGGCCAGAGTTATGGTGGTTAGGAGCAGGAATATGTTGATGAAGAGTTTGAAAACTGTGTGTGTGTGTGTGTCAGCGTGTGCCCTGTTTCTGTTATGGTTGGAATATCGCTACGGCACCATGATGACATTACAGAGTGCACATTACCCCATACAGTATATGTGAGAGGGGAGAAGATGGGCCTCAAATCACCTCACCTCCAAAAGCCCTCATTAGGAAGAAACACAGCCATCACCACACACATTCGAATTCTTCCGGGCTCAATACAGACCCACAAAACGTCAAAGCTAGATTTGTCTAGACATCATTACCTTGTGCTACGTGCCACCAGAGGCAGCTGCCGAGGCTGGATTCTGGGGCTAAAGGTTGCCTAGTCATTCAAGCCGCAATGCTGATACGTCTCCCAGAGGAGGTCTGGTTGCTGTGCCTACTACAAATCCTTTCAGTAAACACATTTTCGCCCCAATTGGGAATTGCTTTTGGAATGCAGTAGCAGAACCTGGGCATTCAAGAAGTGAGACTGAATAATTCTATAATAGCCTCATTTATAAGAAGGAGGGAAAATGAAAAGTAGTGATGCAGGCGCATAAATGAAGGAGCTTTTTCAAAGTTGGCAGTGGGTTTCTAAAATGTGTAGGGGGGGGGGGGGGGGGAGACGTACCCAAGTTGACTGTCAATAGACATACCAGCTAACCTTTCTACAAAAAATACAACTGATAGCAAACTGTAAACTGTGTCTTGCAGGACACAAACAGCCGTTAAGCAACGAGATTGCCTAATACAAGTTGACAAAGTGTTCCGTTTTATTTGTGGGGTTTTATATTGTATGTGACCCATCAAGCATGAGAGCCATGTGTCTGTGCACCTGAGCTGGAAAAGCCTCCACACAGCTTTAAGAGCCTGCTGCTCTCTTCCTCTGCCTTCATGAGGCTCTGCGGAGACTGCTTCTCCCCCACACAGATCATTTCATAGACCCTAATAATACGAGGCCTGGCCATGGAGACATTCTCGGCTAAGGAGGGAGGGAGGGAGAGGAGGAGAGATGGGTGGAGACAGCTAATTACAGATGGAGGTTTGGCACCAGAGATGGATGGAGAGGGATGGGGGAGGAGGAGTTGAAAGGAGAGGGGGAAGGGAGAGAGAGAGAGAGAGCGAGAGAGAGAGAGACTTGGCAGTAAGTCATCTCGGTGCTCTGGCCTTCCTCCCAGATGAGCAGCATGGCCACTGTCCCTGGCAGCGGACGAGACTCCCACAGAGGGACGGAGGGAAGAAAGGGACGTTCAGACACCCTGTCACACCCGTCCCTCGAGGGGAGGGAGGGGACCGGCTACACTGGCCCGGGTCCTTCATCAAGGCTCTCCATTTAAACAGGAGATGATTCTGGAGAAATATACCTTGAACCGGCAGATATCAAGTTGCCGATGCAGCAAGCTTAACAACAGAGAGATACTCTCACACAAACACACACAGACACACACAACCCCCTCCAAACACACACACACTCCAATTTAAATTCCAAAAGGCAGGATTTCATGGCCAGTACATTAGCTTTACATTAGAAAACTCCCATTAGGAGCGAGATGGTCCTCACAACCAATTTGCCATTGAAAATAGTGGTGCCATGGCGCGTTAGCCCAAGGAGGATCAATGAGCCACACCAAACTCTATTAGCCTTGCTGCTAATGTTTCACTCTACCCAAGGCCCTGACAGAGGGCGAGGGGCCTGGCCACTCAGCACAGCAGATTAGCATGGCAGCCTGAGCAGGCTGGGGCCATTTAGCAGCCTGTCTGATCCAGCCCCCAGCTGCTTTCTGTTCGGTGGCCTACAAAACTCAACTAAATCGGCTCTCAAACATTTTGTTTAGCATTCGACATTGAACTTTTCAAGTCGTACTAGTCCAGGCACAACCGCTCCTGATCCTCTGTAGCAACACTGGCCCAGAATGCTTTAACACAGAGCACATACAGGATGTTTTCCCACATGCATGGAGACTTGGGTTAAGAGTCGGACCTCCAGCATGCGATGCTGCCGATCCATGAGGTGAACGTTGCTGCATCAAGGAGCTGTAAACTTCAGGAGCCTGCGAGCTGTCAGACGCCTGCGAGAAGGTGGAAACGTTCCCGGCGAGCAGATGGCGGTGAACTTTAAGCTCAGCGGGGGGGCAGCGGGGTGGCAGCGGGGGGAGGTGACAGCGAGGCCGGCCAGCCTGATGTTTGATTAAGAGGCACGGTGACCTTTCCTGGACTCCAGGGGGCGCTGGGATATGCTTCCACCTGTGTACGATGACAGCACAGAGGCCGGAGTCAGCCCCCCACACACACACACACTCCCTCCCTCTTATCCTCTACACTCCTCCATCTCCTCATTATGGCCCCAATCTATCAATCTACTCCGTCGCTCCTCTCCCCGGTCCACACAGTAAATGTCAGAGTCACAGAGAAGAGGGGGCATTAGAGGGTGCTGCATGTAGGAGGTATGACCGTGTGGCCGGTTTTTCCTGTGTTCTTTTAGCGTGTGCGTGTGTCTCGTGGTCTAACCTGCGGTTGTGTGTGTGGCTGTCGCTGTGTGTGAGTGTGTGCTGACACAGTAGACAGATTGTGTGCACACGCACGCACTCGCACACCACAGAGAGAGACTGCTGCTGAGAAAAATCAGCAACTTGTGTGTGTGAAGCTCACTGTGTACCCCCTGTCAGAAGCCAACCTTACACACACACACACACACACACACACCGCTCCCAAACCTAGACCATCACTTCCAGCTCCTATAATGAGCTTCACAAGGCTCTACCAAGCACAGCATTGATACGTTTACTGGAAATGGTAAATAATGGTCACCAGGGATGAGGAACTAGTCATTCTGTTTGGCTGGTGAGGGATGGTGGACCTTCAGCTGGAATCAATGGATTCCTTGTGGCGTTGGTTAAGGCATCAGCCTTTATGAAGGATTAGTCTAGTTAGACTAGGGCCTGCATCCTCCATTACATCAGCCTTGCTGGGCTCTGCATCTGCTAATGCTGTCACCATGCTAACATCATCACTACGCCAACTGCATCACCATGCTAACAAAGTCACTACGCTAATGCTACGTCGTGATAGACAGGCCATGCGCCGCAGGTGGGCAATCGCTACTTCCTGTTCCTGATTTTTAAAGCGGGCCGATGGCAACACACTCATTACTGTCATGGCAGGGAAGAAGGCAGAGGACACAGCATGGAGCGAGCACAAAAATCAGACCCAATCACCCATGTGATGGCTTACCAGCTGGGGAGAGTCTGATCAGGAAGCCCAACACCCTTAACAAGCCCAGAGTGCTGCATGTGACACCAGAGGAACCAAGCCTTTAGAACCCTGGCCCCCTGACACTAGCAGTCACCATCACTTCTTGGTACGTGCGATACGATTGGCTATGACCATCTTTGTGCGGGAAATCTTCGATGACAGCCAACATGGGGAACATGGTCTAGATGCTTTGAAGTTTGATGAATATTAAGTGATGTTCACTGAAAACCTCTGACCCCCTTCAGTCACAACCCACTGAACACAGCAGAAGCAGTCAAAATCACCCCAGAAAACACACACACACCCAGAGTACACTACTGCCTTGTGAAAGAGTCATTCACAGCTCATGAAACTAACCTTGATGTCCACATCATCCCTTATAGAAAAAGCATCATTAGGTTATAAAGGTTGTTCTGTGTACATGTGGAGTGGAATACCCAGTGGAACGTGTCTGGGATCCGAGATTTAGGGTTGCCCTTCAGCCTTAGTACCACACACACACACACACACACACAATAACACAAAATACATGCAGTTCAAGCTGAGGAGAAAGTCCCCGTCATTTGATATTTCAGCACCGAGCTTCACTGTAACATCGTAGTCAGGTCTTACTATGCAGGGGGAAATTGCACAATGGTTCAGCAACCTAACCTGCGCTTCAAAACAAAACAAAAAATCATTCTAGAGAATATCATTATATTGACTTTAAGGGTGGAACTACACACAAAACACATTTACCTGTTAAAAACGTAATGGTGATTTACAACGCATTATTCGATTTCAGGAGCTGTATGATACTGTTCGACTGTTGTGTTGTGAGGAACGTCCCGGATGCAGTCATGTGGGCGCCCATTCATTTTCTTTCTGAAACCTGTAATGAATCTGCAAATGAGCAGCCTACAGGAAACAGCCCAAGCATAGACGAGGTGGAAACGAGAAGGAAGATTAGGAGCGGCACAGTAATCTTCTAAAAACAACGCGTCTGCCATCTTTCTGGCTGGGAGAAAGAGTGGCATTGTTGTGGCAGATGATGCTGGAGAGTGGAGAGCAGGGGTGAATATGGCCTGATGCCCTGCTGTAGAGGGGCTGGAGGATCATACCAAGCTGGATACAGGGAGGGGTCATTCTGGAATTCCTAATGGGAGTTTCCAAAATGGTGCTTATGAATCACTGGGTCTTTGAAGGTGAGGGGGGGGGGGGGGGGGGGGAATTGAAACTAGGTCTGTGTTCCCTTCATCTGTGAACCCTCACACTGCACATAACCTCTTTCATCTCTCCCCACATGCACACGCGCACACACAAACAGCCTTTCAATAGAGCCACACAATGTCTAAATTTAACTATACAAAAACTTGGTTATTTCAAACGCAATAAAAGACCCCCCAAAAAAACATGAATGCCAACCACCCAACTCATGCATTTCCTTCAATTGAAATATTTGTCTTTGAACAAGGTTATGAAATAAGATATGAATCAAACATCAAATGAATTGCTGAAGTGCCATGAGTAGGTTCTGATGATTGCACGTCTTAACATAACACAGAAGCCAAATGGCAAAGAGATCAAGTGCAGAGAAATGAACGCCTCAATTTGCTGATTTCAACAAAGACAAAACACTGGATGGTGTACGCTCTGAGAGGGACTGCTTGGCCAGCATTCTGCGCAGCACGTTCCAGAAGAGATGACTTTTAGATGAGACAAAAGACACCCCTCTTTCATTTGAAAGTCATTCATTTTCCATAGCGACTGCCCACACTTACGAACTTTAAATGATGAAACGCTTCTGACTTCATTCACAAACTTAACATCTCCCTCAATCAATTTCTGGGATGATTTATACTATTTTCTTGTTTGTTTTTATAATAATGGTAAAACCCCTCTGCTCTTAAACTGCATAAAATGGTCCTTAATAAACTGAAATCAAACCGTAATCAAACCCCTGGGAATCATTTAGCAGTTTTGGATCAAGACATCTTCCATCTTTGGTCTTTTCATCCAAGTTGCTTTCTCCTTGGTCGTTATATCGTCACACCATGTGTCCACACCAGCACCCTCACACACACCTCATCTCTCCTGTGGTATCACAGGTTTCCATCTCTCAACAGCTCTTTCTCTTCTCCCCAGCCTGCAGACCTGGAAGGCCATCGCAGGTCCCAATGGGAACAGGCAGCGACCTCAAACAATGACAGGGGGTTCGCTCGCTCCCACCGTGCAGTGAGGCTGGCCGGCGGAACACAATTAGACTCAATGGGATGAGTAAGTGGTGGACGGGATCTTATGATGGCTGACTTCTAATGAGCGTGTCTGAAGAAGATCATCGTTAAGGCAGAGCAGAGAGACAATCGTCCCTGGGAGGGAGGGACTCGCAAGGCTACACACTTGTCTTTTTTTCCCCCTGACTTCTGTCAAGTCTATATGCTAATGTCCACAGACCTCCTCCCACACACATCAATCCCTGCCCAATGCACCCCCCCCCCCCACTTCCTTGCCCTCACTGTGTTTGACATCCTTAAAACAGACCGCTAAATTAGTCTCTAATTACCTGCCGACCCACAGGTAACGTGAACGCAGCTTCTCCTGGGAAGACCCTGAGCCCTTCGTTAGCGGAGGTTAGAAACGGCTCACATGCACAACGAGAAATGGCCACCGGTCCTTAATTGCCCTGCTGCTTGGGACATGGCCATGCAGGTGTGTTAGCGAGGGCCAGACATCAATACAAGGGATATCCAGGATCACCCTAACTTACAGGACCTACATGTTCATCAACACTAAAATGTCCCAGTCCAACAAGGTATATCTTCAATCTACGAAGTCGATTTTGTTTTTGTTTTTGTTGTTGTTGTTGAAAACACAGTGCACTGCTTTGCTCATTTTCCAACACGTAAACAATTAGAAAACATGTAGGATTACTCTCAAACCCTATCAACAGATGCAAACAATGCAAACAAGGATGACGGCTGGAAGAAACTATGAAATATTCATTCATTGTAAACTCATTATTTTTGCTGGAGCGCCTGGCGTGGTCTTGTCTGGCTAAGCGGTGATTGATTGCTCAGGACTTGGGAGCGTGTGCATTAGAGAGAAACAGCAGATATGTGCGGGGTGTGGAAAAATGCTTCATTGTGCGTTTGAGGTTTATGTGGGACAGCATTTCCCTGTCATGGCATGCAAATAGGCTGGGGCACACAGCATTTCCATCCAGCACAGAAATACTCCCGTTCCCAGACACCGAGACCGGACCAAGTGTGAACATTCAAATGATGAAATTGGATAGGCTGTCATTTCAGAGTACACATCGCTCTGCATACAGACAATGAAACACGTGCAAGGAGAAGCAGGGAAAAGCCAGTGTCAATAGAGGCTTTCGCTGCATCTTGAATTAAATAATTGAATTGAATCTCACACCCATTCTTCTGGATTACCAAAACAGACACAGATAAGCATGTGACTGAACTTCAAAGAGCCTTTTTTTAATTAAGCAAACAGCAAAGGATTATCCTTAATTACACTGGAGCTAATGGGCAGGCCTGGTCTCCAGAGCGACAGTACCACACTCAGACATTCTCTCAGTCATCACAATGTCATCTCTGGAGTGCTGAATAAACAGTCTGTAAAAACAGAAGGGATTTTAATCACCAGAGCACCCCTTGGGGAAAGAAAAACTTTCAACAACCTAGATCACGGTAAGATACTGTAGATTTCCCCTCCTGTGTGGGCTGGCAAAGTGTGTGGTGAAGAGTCTGTGGTGAACTAAGCACAGGTCAACGACAGGCAGATCATGAGGAAGACTAATGCAGTGTTGGGCCGTACCAACCACCTTCAGCAGGGGGAGTCTAAACCATAAAAAACAACATCTGCACAGCAGTTTGAATACTGAATTGAAGTTACGACATTTGTGCAAACACGTTTTTGATGCTTTTTGAGGCATTTGCAAATTTTTGCCTCCACGTGAAGAGATAACCTGTATTCTGATGTGATCTTTGTATCCTATCAGATATTCTGACTTCCATGTTGCATTTGTGATGGATGTCATGTTTTGTGTGTGTGTGTGTGTATGGGGGGGGGGGGGGGGGGGGTTGTACCTTCCTGCACCCTTGTGGGATAATAACGTTTAGTCTACATAAAAAACACTAACCGCTGCCAGCCTGCCATCTGTTGAGAAAACCTCGTTTGAGTTTGCATCTCTTTAAACCCTGTGCATCCATTGAGGAAAAACATCCAGTATGATGGATTCCAGCATGCCTAATGAAACGCTGTGGTTGCACAGTAACAGCGTGGAACGGAACGGTGGCCTACTTAAAGGTCACTATAAATCACAGCCCTCGTTTCCCTGGCCTCTGCCTCGATGGCAACCCCAATCAAATGAAAACAAACACAGGGGAACATCTGCTAAGCTAAGCCAGGAGGGGGGGTGGAAGACAGCGATGCCTTAGCTCCACTGTTAGCCTTTTAACGTTGAACATGGGGTCGGCAGCTCACCAATATCAGTTCTAACCGCCTCTAACGCTTTGCCTTAGTTTTACAGAACACAGTCAATGTATGAAAGGGGGGGGCTGTTGGACTTGGTACTGTTAAATTAAAGTGGTCAGCTTCTTGTCTTTTGGTCATTCAGAGCACTGCTCAGAGAGAGAGAGAGAGAGAGAGAGAGAGAGAGAGAAAAGAAGGAAAAATGCTACAGGAGAGGGAAAAAGAGCAAGATGAGGCTGCCGGCCTTTCTGAGATGGGCGAGTGGAACACCTGAGATGTGTGGAGAATGCATTAGCTGTTCTCCAGACCACCTAATCATGCAGAGTGGTCCTCAAGCAGGATGCATCAGCAGGCAGAGGCAACACAAGAAGTTGGAAGAAGCCAAACAGCTGTCTGAGCAACACAAGGATGCTAATGCACCTGCATTCAAGGAGCATTTCTGGGACACAAATGAGACCAGACTGTTGGCATAAAATGTATCTGAGCGCTGAATACTTTGAAGTGCCGCAGCAGTAGTATTCAAGTTGTGTACAACGTACATGGGCAAAATGCAATGTTAGAAAACATCCTAAATGAATCATTTAACACCATCAGCATGGTTAATAGTTACACTTCAAACGTGCGACAGACAGGTACTGAATTGGACAGTTTGCCGTTTCGAACTGTGACAACAGTCCAAGACCAAACCTACAGGTGAGCACTCATGTAGGAAGCAGACTTGTGTGAAATAATGTTGTTCTACCTGACAGTACTGAAGAGGCTCTGCAACCAACACAATCACACAGCCTTTGAAGTTATGATAATGAGACGAGACAGGCCATCTGTCTGAGTGCTCTCTGTTTGTAGCGATGGAAGGGGGGGGGGGGGGATGACTTACAAGGTAAGCTGCTGTATGTTTCTCGTATTTGGGGCGAGATAATGCCCCGGGGCTACAAGAACGCATCTCATTTTCAGTCAAAGGCAGCAAATCATTAAGATGTTCAACAACACCGTCCACTGTGTCCTTAAAAGCCCTCTTTGGGGTGGCGGAGCGCAAACGTCTGCAGGCAGAATAGAAAAGTGCTGGAAGATGACCAACTATACAAACTGAAAATGGATTCTCATCCAGAGGCCGTGGAGAGACAGATGCTGTCTGGTAAACGGTTGCTCAGAGCCCATTGTTACTGTTCATAATGAATGAGCATAAAGGCAGCCAATGTGCGATCCACGTAGGCTTCATCCAAACACCTCCTCTTCCTCGATGTTGCTGGAACTGGACTCGATTCGCAGAAACGGCCTCGTCAGAGTTTTACAACAAACCCTTTGGCCCTCGGTTAGTTGAAGCGAAACCAATTTCACTTGAGGTCGTTCTGGTGAACGTTGTCTTGGTTACATCAGATGTGTGGCGTACGTGAGCGCTCTGTGTACAGACTTTTCCTCGTTTTGTGAGACAAAAACACAGATGTTTTCTCCTCTGAGTGAAGCCCAGCTTGTCTTATGCAACACAGAAAAGACTACAGAGGAGAAAACCCTTGAGAGTGAGTCCTATAAGATTGTTAATGGTACATGGGACTCTAGGGAAGACAACCCATTACACAGAGAACAAAACACATCAATCATCATGGG
Organism: Protosalanx chinensis; assembly: GCA_030340685.1. Lineage (NCBI taxonomy): Eukaryota > Metazoa > Chordata > Actinopteri > Osmeriformes > Salangidae > Protosalanx > Protosalanx chinensis. Next base: position 2,819,265 of record CM059332.1, read on the forward strand.
AATACATCAATAAGCTGCTCAATAAAGCATCTGGAAGATTGATATTTCTTAAAGACAAACGGGTCCTTGTGAAGCCACACTTCTCATTAGGGGCTTGGAAGGGGCTCGTCTGAGATGGGAAAGACAGAAATGATTGTTGTTCTCTACTGGAAGACTTTGAGCTATCTTTTCAGCTGGGCTTCAGTGAGTAACTGAAAGCGACAGGTTGTCAGGCAGATGTTACTGAAAAGAGGAGAACTGGCCTACAGCTCAATCTGCCAACACACCTTTTCTCTGGGAAAAAAAAAGATCTGAGAGCAGAAACAAAGGGCTAATGACCTTTGCTTGGCTGAACTGTTTTCTATTTTGTATAGCTGGAAAAGAGCTTTGGTTTGTGAGACAAGAATAACCATCTGAAACACCTGCATACTTGATGACCCTACCCTGGGGGCTACGCAGAGCATAAGAACACAGATGAAAACAAATCATTTCAAATATCTGATGATGAATGCCTGAAAGGACTGCATTGGTTTTGTATCCTGAGTAGATGCCTGATTTTAAACCGTGAAGATGCCAAGCTTTGGAAACCAGAGGCCAAAGAAATAAATACTCAGCATTCAACACTCAGTATTCAGCATAACTAACAAGTACTAAATGCTTTTTGGAAGATCAAGAAAGGGTTCGTGTTCCGAGACTATGCTCTGAACATCCTAAGCCCACAGTTGATTCACAGACATACTGTTATATTGATGACTGTTCTCTAGGCAGACTTGGTTATATCCTTACATACAGTCTGCTGCTTTAGGTGTTGTGAAACATTGATGAGGTTATGAAGCGAAAAAAGTTGGATCTGCCCTCCAAGCTTAATAATCACTTGGCCTGCAGGCGACCAAACTTCCTAACTTTCCCAGTGAGGATGGTGATTCAACTACAATGTTATGAAGGGAACACACATGGATGACAGTGTCCTCAACATGAAATACACACACACACACACACACACATCATGGACATTGCTTGGATGAATGATCTTGTTATTCTGCCACAAGCCCAATGAATAGAGACGCAACAAAGAGCTTCATGCATTTTATTTCTCCACTTCTCCCAATGCACCAGCTGAACTGTTCCAACCTGCGCGTCCACCAAGCGCAGGAACCCGCACAGCGTCCGCAGGGTGCTTCCAACACAAACACCCCCAAAACCCCGTTCATATTGAGTTAATGTCAGCTAAACATGAATCGCTCACCATCACGTTCCCCTGCATTTTCGCCGTCTCGATCAGATTCTTTTCCTTCATTTTGGGGAGGGATGCGCGGCTCTCCTATTCACAGTCTCTTCGTGTTGACTTTTGCACCGCTTCTGACACTGTCCCTGCCAGTTTGAGAGACCACCAGGTTGAAAGGTACTGAAAGGGTGGGCTTTCTACGCATCCATCACACATACATGCATCTCCTTCAATATCTTGTTGATTGATAAATGTTGCCGTGTCTCTTCCCCCTCTACGCAGTGCAGGCAGAGCAATGGAGAATAGAGGGAACAAGCGACTTTGAGTACCTTGAAAAGCGCTATATAAATAAAATATATTATTATTATTATTAACTTCCTCGATTTAGACGTTAATTTGCTAAAGGTAAAAAAAACCCTCTTAGATGATGAGATGATGCGCGTGCAGGATATTCCCGCTTCCAGCTCGAGCCGCTAATCATTGACAGTGGGCGCGTGCTGCGCGTGCTGCTTCCATAATAAAGATGATCAGTCTAATTGACTATGGACAGCACGTCAAGTCTGCTGTGACTGCTTTGGACAGAACCGTTTAAACGCGGACGTCTTATCTTGATACTTTAATACATTTGATCAGCTGAGTCAGGCACACAAAAAGATAACGAAGTTTCTCTCTAAACGTTATTTTCGGAGTCAAATGGAATACATCTGCCGAGGATCTTTTCTTTTTTTTCACTGCCTTGTCAGTTAACAAAATGAGCGCAGACGTATGATGTATAGTTTAATCAAAGATTTTCTAGGCCACTGGATACTGTGAGACAGATGGACGGATGTGTCCTGTAGCTTACTGAACATGCATTTTCCTTTATGGAGTATCCCCACTGCAAATGGCGCAGTTTGATTCTACAGTATACTTCACAACTCAGAGACAGAACTAAATAACTTTGATGTTCCTCTGCAAAATATAGGCTAAAATCAGTAACAGTGTAGGTTACTGTTGACAGTAATGGGTGCTATTCATCCTGAATCCAATAGCATTTGGCTCTCTCTCTCTAATCTCCTTCATTGTTCAGTTGTCTCGCATTCATTTGAGGTAAATAACAACCAATAACAACAATGAAACAACCTGGAATACAGACACACTTCTGGGACCAGAGAAACAAGTTGCCTCTACCTTCCTGTGTTGAATATCGATGTAGACATCTAGTATGCACAGCTGCCTTGTAAACCTACAGACTGGGGAGGAAAAACCACACTTCCACAACATTGGCTTCCAAACGTCCCCCTCTAAAAGACACCGGAGGGTGCTGTCTGAACACTGTAATGAGGATAGTGTCCCTAGGACAAGCCTGCTGTGATTTAAAGAAGGCTTCGGTACGCAGATAAAGAGCCCCTGCCAACACACAGTACAGACAACTTCAATAACTGAAATGATCTCCACTGAAGAAGTGAGATGCTCATTTTATGAGAGTCATATGCAAATGAGTCAACAGGAAGCCAAGCTGAGCATTGCTTTTGGTGTTCATGAAATGTTGTGCCGATTTGCTTTATGTTGGGAAAACAAGGAAGCAGGCTTCTCACTTGGACACCTAATTTGAACTCATAAACCTGGATGTCCCTGGAGTTAATCACACGTGAAAGCAACATATATTTCCTCATTAGACGTACTTGGCAGAGTGTGAATGACAAGCCTATATGTGCGATTGCCAAGGACATCTGTATGTACAGCCGTGAGTCTACAGACAACAGCTGCCTGCAGTGGAGGGTCTGGGAGACAGAGGATGGCAAGCCATGCATGGGGACCCACCACTGCACACAGATAGCCAGCCAGAATCATGCTAAACTCATCATGCTATTGTTGACATGAATTTAGGTCTGTGAAGGAGATGGTGTTATCAGTGTTATCATGTTGTAACATTAGCCTGTTCCGAAGCACTGTCATTTGAAGATGTCGTATAAATACTGTAAACACTTCAGATGTTCTGCTGCACTTACTGCGTGGATAAAAGGATCTGTGAAAGGAACACACACACATGCTGTATGTAACACTAATGACGAATGTGAGAAGCTGAAGTATTGACATGCCTGTTACATATATGTGTGTGTGTGTGTGTGTTGTCCTGACAATATACCAAGCACAAGTCAGAATAACTGCAGGGTGTGAGTGTTAAAAAGTCCATCGAAATCCTGAATCGAACTGCTCAAATTCCCCCCAGAATTATCCAAGAGGACGTTGCTTTATGTTGACAGTGATCATCCAGTACAATAAACTCAACAGGGAATCACTGAGGGGAAAATCAATAGCTTCATTATCAACTCCATTACTCAATAACATACAGCACCTTGCTTTCATCTCCTGGCATTGTTGTTCCCCAGACATCTGGAGACGTACTAAACTCATTTCAGATCTTGGAAGTTTTATTTGAGGTGATCAACCTTTGGCACACCCACCAGCATTTAATCAAAAAGACGGTCCGCTCTTTTGAGACGCAGAGATAGTTAAAATGATAGCTGTGGGAATTTACACCTTCAAGACGAGGGGATCTTTCAGGCTCAGGTACCTACATGAAGCCTGTTTCTCTTCATAAATCGCTCCTTCCTGCTGTTAGAGGAGGGGTCAGGATGAAGAGCAGAGAAGCTATAGGAGCGCTGTGGTTCTGACAAGATAGTCTGACTGACCTTGCCTGCACCTCCTCTGTCAGGAACAGAGATAATTATTATCCCTAATGAATTCAGCTGCAGATAAATGGAGGAGAGAGGTGTAAAGCGTTCATTTATCTACCGGACTCCATGCTGGCGGCCAGGCGGTCTATTAGCGAGGCATTTCCACCGAACCTGCACTTAACTAACATTTGCTGTCACAATCAATAGATGCTACCATTACACGTTGTTGGCAATCAATTGATTCTTAGCGTCTTCTTAAAGTACTATATAGTAATGGTTTACTGCATATAGCATAAACCTTGACACAGTAGTATTATTCTTGCTACATTAGATTGAAGGCATGCGCAGATTGCTTACTGCCTTTTCTCTTATGGACATGGAGTGTGTTATCACAGCAGCTGGTAAAGTTGTAGTAATGACTTTTCTCCTTAAGGTCGCTTTTGCTTGCGTCCTGAAGGAGGTGTTGAGCACATCTGAATATTAATGGGATGGCTGCCGTGAACAGCAGGCATCTGTCAGAAGCCTGGATCAGATTCATCACTTTAACCTGCTCCACTCCGCTCAGGAGGAAGGGATGAGATCCTGGTGCTCAGCAGTGGTCTATGCCTCCCTCTCTCCCTCCCTCCCTCCCCCCTTCCCCCTCCTTCCTCCCTCCCTCGTCACTTCAAGAGCTTAAAAGGACATGGGTATGGGTGTGGGTGTGTCTGTGTGTGTGTGTGTGTGGCCCTTCATGTGCATGCTTAAACTTATTATGAAAGATTATGTAAATAATCAACATCAACTACTGGGGTGTGTGCGCACGCTGTGAAAGTGAGTATGTACAGTAGACAGATTCAACATCGACCAAGACAGCACAAAGTCCAGTTATCAGTCACTATCTATTTAAATGTTTTATATGATTGAAGCAAGCACTGGTAAAGGCATTTCTTCAAAAAGTATTTCTTCAGCCGCTATCTCACTGATGGGGAGGATGAGATCATGAAGCCAGACTAGAGAACCTGAAAGTATGCAGTGCAGATATGAGCTGGATACAAATACCTTGTTGGAAATGTCACTCATCACCTGACAAGGCTTGTGGATGGAGAATCTCATGGGAACGCCCATTTAGGAAGATTAAGTACAAGAATATGCTTTACTGTTGGATACCGGGAGAGAAACAACTCATATCACTTCCCCCAAGGTTGTTCCTGGGGCAGCTGAGAAGTCATCAATCAGCCGGGTGTAATAACCACGGCAGTCGTTTTCAGCATGCAGATTAGTGGCACTTTTACACATGCACACTCAAACACTTATTAGGAAATATGTAAATAATAAATATGAAATAAAGTCTACTACTGGTTTGTGTGTGTGTGCCTGTGACTGTAGCCCACAAGAGACACTAAACACACAAAATAGAGCTCAAAATAAGCATAGCCGTTGTGAAGACCGCATCTAGCATGAAGCCTGTGGCACTGGATTTTATTTCCCCTTTAGAATAACTAAATATCAAAGGCCAGAGCCGAGCATCACACCAGTCAACTTCCTGAGCAGGGAGAATTCAGGTGAGTTTGAAAGACGACAGTCTTTATCCACCAGGCACCGTTATGAATGTCCCTGAGATCTCAGTGAATTCTCCAAACGGTTTAATCCCAGGTGCACTACCAGTCAAACGTTTCTACACACTGTCCCATTCATTTGAATTGGAGGATTCGTGCACATTTTTGACTGGTAGTGTACGTTGCAACAACAAAAAAAGAACTAACCATGAGAACAAGATTCTCGTTAGACAAGGGAGATAACCACCAGAGCTGGTTCAAGCTGGGTGCCCCCTGCGGATAGAAGGCAGTCATCCAACAGCTGTTCAGCATCAAGTCTGGCCAGTTGTGGTGAGTGCCTGAATGAAAAGTTACACTACAGCTGATCTAAAATCAGCAAAGAAACAGTGTTTTCCACCCTGCAGATGCATCCTTGTCCTACTTGATTCTTTCCGGTGCACTGCTAGTTTGTCTTTCATGAACAACACAATGATGTTAAAGCAATGTGAACCGGCTTAAACCCTGGAAGATGAAGGCATGGCTGCAGTGTCATAAAAGATTTAATTGCGAGTCAAAATGACGGAAGGATGGGAAACGACGCAACCTTGACACATTCTGTCGTCTTGTTCCCTCACTCTCCTCTCCCCTCTCTTCCCTTCATAACACCCAACAAGGGACCAAGAGGATAACATAAGCTTGTTCATGAGATAAAGGATCTGAATCCAGGCACACAATAAAAAACATTCCCCAGACTGAAGTGTTTACATGACGAGGAAATTATTTACCAAGCACAGATTGGATCAGTGCAGACTCTGGTCCTATAAAAGCGCACGGCCACCATGCCAGAGTTCATTGTCAAGTACAATGGTGGCTCGTTTTGGGGGCTGTGTGTGTGTGTGAGGGGGGGGGGAGCTTAGGCATAAGACCCCACAAATCATCCGTCCTGGCAGCCCGGAACAAGCAGGCGTGCTGGGCTCATGAGGTGGTTCTACACCAGCGAACCACAACAAGTCAATAAAACAAGTCTGCAGCGGCTTCAGGAGGAGGAGGCGGGGGGGGGGGAGGAGACACACCTTTATGAATTTTAACTAAAAACAAACCAACAAGTTCAGAGAGGTGTGCACAGGCTCAAACGCCACAGCTGAGCGCATCAGGGGAGCAGCAGCAGCACAGAGGGGAGTTCGAAAAGCGACAAACCTCCTCTCTAGCCATTTTGTAGGAGACTGCTTGATCTACAGGAGGGCGCTGCATGAGAGCAACATGGTGGTTTATCTGTGAGCTTTACAGGCAAAGCAAAAGGCAAAACACTGGATGCTCTAGCCAGTTTCATCCCAACTAAGGCAAAACACAAACTCTTACAGTGTTCCAAGCAGTCAATCATCCATGATTCACGTGTAACTCCTCCACCCAGGGCCACTCACTACACAATGCAGGCCTCGAACCTGTGCAGGCCTCTCCAGCATGGGACACAGATGCTCTAACAAGGATGCTAAAGGCTCTAGCACCAGTCGCTAGAGCATCCTATGATCCTTTGAGACTTTGAACTAGCTGGCCATCGTCACACAAGGTCCCAGTGCTTTCATCCAATGTAACGACGAACATGAGGTACGACTCAAGAGGACACGCTTTGGCTGGAGAAGCAGAGAACTGTCTGTTTGTCCAGAGGTTATGTTGGCAGGGAAATCTAGCAAAAAGGACGATCGCAGGCAGAAGAAAAGCCCTTGGATATTAATTCAGTTCTTGTCCTAGAAACTGGGAAAATAACAAGAAAATAATTCATAGGGCTGGATGCCCCTGATTGGGTCTGGCTGCACAGTGTGATGACAAACACAGGAGCAGGCTACATGGAGTCCCAGGAACCCAGTGTGAATATGTGAGCTCTGCTCCTCTTCTCAACACAGTTCAGCTCTGCTCCTCATCTCAACACAGTTCAGCAGTGCAGAAGGTGCTACCAGTTGCAGCTATGTTACAATATCGACTTGTGCTATTGAACTGAACCAAACACTGCCAGGACTGAGGATCTAATCTAACACTCCAATGCCTTTCATGACATCAGCAAAACTGGTTGTGCAGTGTCACCTTGTGACTGACAGTCTATATATACGGTATATATATATATATATATATATATATATATACCGTATATATGTATGTATTGTTGTAGAGGTCTCTGATGTGTAAGTGGTGGTGAAGCGGAGGTAAAGGATGTAATTCCCCACGTTGTTCAGCAGAGGGCGAGCTTATCCAAACCTGCAGAAACAGGATCTGTTTCCTATGCATGTCATGGATGTGTGAACAGAAACCCATATCATGGGAATAATGTCATATTTCAAACGTTTCTAACTTGTCCTCTAGAAGGACCTTGAACATTACAGTCTACTGCCCGTTACTTTCTTATTCTGACACAACATACTGTTTGACGTATAGCTCTCTCTCCCCCACCCCCACCCCCCTCTCCTCCCTCCGATGGCAGTTGATCACTGCTGGGGGTCCATTTGTCTCAGCGAGCCCTCGTTGACTGGTTTTGAAACTTCGCCAGACGGACTGTCGTGACCCAAGCATTTTGCCGAGGCAGCCGTTTGCTCTAAGGGCCTGCGAGGTGTCGGTGACTCATGCGATTATGCTGCCTGGTTTGTCAATCACAGCCAACACACACAGGACAGCTGCCAAGGCCAAACAGTGTGAACAGAGTGTTAAGAGAGATGCTCAGACTCAGTGTTTGTGTGCGTTAATGCATGAGTACATGCGTGTCTGTGCACGTGCACGAGGAAGGGACCTAACACAGATCTGGCACCAGTCCCCTGGTGCACGAGGGGGTTGTGGACTGTTCACTGCATGACTACAGGTCACACTGTGCTTGAGATGGAACAACTGCTAAAGACAGCTTATTCTTCGCTCACAAAAAACCTTCTGATCCCGTCTTTTCTTCACTCACTACACTTTCCTACAGTTGACAGTTTTGTGAACTTTTTTTTTTTACTTGCTTGTTTGTTTGTTGGTCAACAATGTCTATATTGGACTTTCATTATATCCACATTTTGAAATGCCTAGCTACAAGCCATAACAGTATGATATGGTAGATGATCACGATTTCTAACCAGGTTTGGGTTTAAGTGTTAATCAATTACTGAATAACTCCATAGAAGCTATGGTTTCTATAATAGTACAGGTGCAACACCCACACATCCTGCTGCGAGTGGAAAAAGACCAGCTGACACACTGATCATGAAAGCTCTTCACAAGATACAATTAGGAGTGTGAAGATTATCAAGACAGACACTCACTTCACCTTCCTTCAACTGCACTCGGCAAAAAAAAAAAAATCAATAGTCGTTTCCACAGACATCGGTGTGGGGGCTTGGGCAGTGATACTGGCTACGCAACTGGTCTGCTGGTGCGATGGAGATCGGATCGATCGTCGGCACGCGCCTGAAAGTCTTGTTGTGGACTAACAAAGCTGCTCTAATTAACCAGAAATCCTGCTTGGTTTCTCTTCCACACACACTGAGCTGTGGCTTATTTACCACAGGTCCACCTTAATCAACTGGATTTTCAAGAAGAGATGTCTTTATATTCTAACGTGAATCAATAACCACATATAAAACATGGTCTTTTTTCAATGTAATGATGATATTGAGCTAGAAGGACAATAGTCCGGAGGGGCTGTTCTGATTGTGCGATTGATGAATGTCCAATATCTCCTTTCAGCTGATGGAGACTTTGTTATGTGATCAATCCATCTTTGGCTAACAGCTGCACATGCATATTCATTACTTGGGGCTATTCATCTTTTTTTTGTTTATGTGTGCCTCAGCCGAGAAATATGATTTCACTGTAATGATATCATTATGACTTTGTAATTAGTTTGGGGGTAAAAGCATAAAAAGAGCACTGAGATCTTTGAAGATGAGGAGATTAGCCGGGTTCCAGAATGAGTCTCAAATTGAGCTGGTTAATTACAACTTCTGGAGCTCACACCATGCTGTCTGAGAGATGAGAATCGTGCTTGAAACCCACAAATTAAAAAGTGAGAAACGACATTGCTTAGGTGGACCTAAAAGTAGAAATGGGAAAGCAACTATAACCTGAGCTGAACAAATCAACTCAGAACACCCAAGTATTCCATAAACTACCAGATTCACCTTCACTTCAGGTAAAAGTCTCTATGGCAATGCTGACCCCTAGTGTCAGCTTCTGCACATTACCACCATTGGCAATTTCAAAAACATTGTGCTGTAGAGGAGCGTTAGGATGAAGCTACGGGATATGGAGACAGTCAGGAAGGAGAGGATTAGAGGAAGGAACAGAACAGGGGTCCTGCTGATGTGCTGGAAAGTTCACCTCAGCAGGAGTTCAGTCCCAGCAAGGGTTTCAAATACTCCTGAATCTAAGATGGCATCTTTGAGTCTGTCTAATACGATGACAATGCAGCAGACAGGCCACAGCAGATCAGGGTCTAATTCATCTCAAATCATTCCTATTGAATCAAGACTCTGGGTTCAAGCGTAGGTTAGAGTGGGTAAAGGCATGGAGAAACACACCGACTACACAGGGACATAAACCATTGTTATGCACTGAGACACTTACAAAATAAAATATCTGTATTGTAGGCTTGTCAGAAGATGCTCCCAGTAATACAAGCCATACGTTGGGGGAGCTCTGTCTGCAACACACAGCGGCCCTAATCATCTCTTCATTAATGTGTGATGAGATCCTTCTGTGGTTGTCAACAGCCTGGAAATAGAACCGCCACAACGACAACATGATCAAACACAAACCCTTCAGACAAGACAAAAATAGCCAAACCAGCAGAACTACCCGCAAGACGATAGGCCCCACCGGACTGAGAGGGGCCCTGTTCACCGAAGGAAGGGGCCCACCGCTCTCTTGGCGGTTACAGTGAATCGGTTGTGCTGACTCGACCAGCTGGGCTGGGAGTTGGAGAGTACAGACTTTCCCACAAGCAGATTCTCTCCAATCGTTAGGAACAAACTCCATAAGGTCTCCTTGTCTTCTCTCCCTCCCCCCCATCCTCAACAGTCGACCCCCACCTCTCCCTCCCCAGCTCAACAAAATGTGGGTCACACTTTACACAGTAGTGTAAAGGGAAACATGTGACCACTTGTGACACAATACTGAAAATCTTGTTTGATTAAAGACTTCTTGGGAGACACCATTTGTAGGCTATTCATAGCAGAAAAACGTGCCCAACCTCGGCATGAAAGCAATAACGTGGTTTGTAACATAAGGGGTATGTTTGGCTGAAAGGGTGTTGCAGAGGGCCACAGTAGTACATTTACCACCCAGTTCAATCAGAATACTCTTCACATGATGGATGCGTTAAGAAGAAACTGTCAAAAAGGCTTCCTTGCGTATCTGTAAAGGGGAGTTGTGGGTGAAGACAGTGGCACAGCACTTCAGAAAACACAGATCCAGCATGAACATCATAGATCCATCAAATTAAACATGGGGGCGTGAATGTCATCGTCCATACTTTATAGACTACAGGAACGGTTTAAAAATAACATACTTCACAGTTTCTTCTTAAGAGGCAGATATCATAATAAGGGGCAGATAACATAATCTTTTGCTTCTTTCTGTGCCCTTTCATTCATCATCTCTGTTCAAGATATATAGTATTCCACAAAGAATAGACTTCTGTAGCAACGCAAATAAGAAGAATTCCGCTGCATTGCGCTTCCAAACACACAGTATATGAGTGAAAACAAGTTTTAAAACACGAACATGCTCCGATCAGTCCTATTCCTTGACCTACATAAAGCAGCTCTCCCTCTGACAGTATGTTACCCATAAAGGCAGGTGGAGAAATTAATCGTCCAGTTTGTGTTATGAAAGTGAACTTTTAAATGTTCTGACTTACCTTTCCCCCTTTGGAACATCTTCGATAGGTATTTGTTGCTCCAGCTGTCTGGTTCATTTTGACTTGTCCTAATAATTGAAATAATAAATCATTAGTGATACCTCTTAGTGGTTACTAGTATAATCTATAACATGACGGTCTGAAATACCTGGTTTCTCAGGAGCTTTTCGAGAAGCTTTCCGAGTGGAAAGTTGTTTGATATATAATTAGTTATTGTCTATTTAAAGTTTTCCCCGCAGTATTCCACGCTGTTGACAGAAGTGTAACCGATATCCAGAACGCAAACACACTTTCCTGCAGAATCCCCGCGCAACCGGTCCTAAAGACCCAACTCCCTGATTCAGATGAGCCAGACTCAAACAGAAAGTGACTATTTTAAAGCGTTTGCTTTGTATATCCAGCCTAACTGCAATCCCTTCCATGGGTTCAGACTTGAAGTGTCCATAGGAGTAGGTGCCAGGTGATTGCGCACGCGCAGACAACCCAGAAAAAAACACGTTCCAACATTTCCGAATCAGAATCAGAATCAGAATGAGGTTTAATTGCTATGCAAGATTTACAAACATAGAATTCACTGTGGCAGAAATGAGCAAACATGTAATATAAAATATAAAATACATATAAAATAAAAAGTGAATACAATGTAAAATACACAATTTTTATACAAATAACATAGACGTACAAGTAACATAAGTACAAAGTGTGATGGGTATATAGAGTATGGAGGGGTGTATATACAGTATACACAGTAGTGCAAACAGTGGTGCCTGTTCGGTTGATGCATGTGGTGCAAATGCTGAGAAGATTCCTCTAAGGCAGGGTGTCCAATCCTGGTCCTCGAGGGCCGCTGTCCTGAAGGTTTTAGATGTTTCCCTGCTCCAGCACACCTCCACAGAGCTTGATAACGAAGCTTTATTAGAATCAGGTGTGCTGGAGCAGGGAAACACCTAAAACCTTCAGGACAGCGGCCCTCGAGGACCAGGATTGGACACCCCTGCTCTAAGGGGATTGTAATGCACGGTTTCATAGCTGTTCTGTTTGTCTCTCCATGCTGCAGGTGTTGGGTCAAAAGGTCATACGCTCATGACCTGATTTGTAACTTTAGTCAGAAAGATTGACGGCTGGTCTTTTTATTATTATTTGTAAACGCTACTCTTTGGGGTTATTGACGGCATGGCTAAACGTTTACATGCTGTGTCTAAATACTGGAGCTTATTTATGTCCACCTCTTACTTCAGACATCTGCCCTAACCTGGAGATACGTTTGCATGTTCATCATTTAAATTCCCTTTAACAGAATATTTGACTGACAGCATTATGCCTCCACCAAACCAGCAGTGATTAATTCATGTTGACAATTGTTGTCTTTATGTTGCTGTGAGACAGTTTGCAACGGAAGCATGGCAAATTCTTTTGAAATGATTAGTTAATGAATATCAGAGGAATATAATTGCAATGAGGTGTGACTATTGGAAGGACAGGGCGTTGTGTAGGAGGGAAGGGTGTTCCTGTCACTCTTTTGAAGAAGCTCGAATTGAGCCTGACAGCAGAGTACATATGGCTGCTTTACTAACAACACTAATCCAATATACTGGCACTGCTTGAAAATGTGGAGCATTTGTACGCCTTTCATGGAGCTCATTGCCAATCTGGAGACACGAAAAAGGACTATTTAAAAAAAGTTATCTCTCAACACATTTCATTTGATTAGTTTTTGGATACAATTAGGTATGGAGGTCTTTACCTGTTATACTGATCTGGACAGTACCAAGGCAGGAACACACATAGATTTGAGCGACGTCCTTTCAGCATTTAGGAAATAGGCACGTACAAGTATTAGAAGAATAAAAAAAGTAGAATAACATGAATCATGAATAACATGCACAGTGTGTTCTGTCCTGATGCATTTGACACAACTTCTTTGTGAATTCCAGTTGTCCCCAAGCTGGTGTTCGTGTCCTATTGATTGCTGAGTCTGAGAGGTTTTCTTGAGTGCAGATTTTATGTGGGTGCAGCCAGTAACCAATAAATCAGCCTTGAGACTCTATTCACAGACCACAGCATGGATACTTTATGGCTAATTTCGTCCTTTTTAAAGTTGCAGTTGATAATCAATTCTGGTTAGTATTTTTGCTTATTTTCCTTTGCCGCTCTGGAACTTTGCCCTTAGCGTTATGTCTCCCACTGCAGACTTCCTCAAGATGATGTATGGGAATGCAGACCATCAACCGTTTTTTTCAGAAAGGCCAAAGTTTGGGTAAAACTCTTTTCCATGCAGCCATCATTCAGACCTGACTGGCACAACAAGTCTGGGAGCTGATGAAAATCTAAATCAGGACCATGGACAGCAGCTAACAGCAAAAATACTTCAGTTTTCACAGCAATTCCCATAATGACTCGCATCACTTATTTGTTTTCATCTGTCTGTAACAGCCTTCAATAACAACAACAAAAATAACATCAGCCAGTAGCAAATACAACAAAGAAACTCTCTGGCGTGAAGTTTAGAAAAGTCAAAAGTTAATGTTTGCGAATACCAAAGCGTTTGAAAGCATCCTGGTCACCCGGAGCCTTTGTATCAGCACAGAGATGATCTTGATAGGCTAACCTTTAGCTAAGCAGGCCCTTTGAGAGCTCTGTCTGCATTTCTCACATCCATATTGGGAATGTTAATGTCCTGCATGCCGTGTCTCTGTAGCTGTATCATGGATCGTTGCATAATAATGCTGGCTGGGGATTATCCCATTCTGGAGCTCGGGTGGGAGTCTATTCTTGATAACATTATCATGCTTTTTCAGTAACCCTTTTCTATGCTTCAAACCTTCGTCTAATAGTGCAGCACACAACCAAAATGTGAAATTCGAAAGCTTTTTAAAAGGAATGACAAAGGACTTTCATATTCACTGGAAAACAGTGACTTGATTCTGTGTCCAGACTGCTAAACCTCATAATGTACAGCAGCTGAAGAATTAAACAAATGCTAAGGACGACACTTAATGAAGTACATCTTTTAAACCGACATTATTACTCAACAGTGCAGGAACAGTCATGTCTCCTTCACTAGAAGCTCAACATTTGACTTCCACTGTCAAGCCTCCGCACAGCACTTTATGTTAACGCTGAAACACATTTCATTAAGTCAGCAAAATGAAAATCGACTGACAGACGAGAGATCGGCTCAAAAGCAGACTGTTTTAAAGTCTGTCAGGAGACTCTGTGGACGCGGTCTTGAGGGGTACGGAGCTTCCTGTGAACTGAACGGCTGGCTGTTGATTCGTCTGTCCTGTGCCCCCTGCCTGCTTACCTCACTCAGCACAACAGCCATGCTGCAGAGAGAACTCTGAAACACAGAGCTGCAGTCTGTTCCCTACCGCCACGGTTGCCCGGCAACGCTAAGGATGCCAATTAATCCTCAACCACTTTACTGACAGCAAACTTCAAAAATGTACTCCAGTGTGTGTGTGTGTGTGTGGGGGGGGGGGGATTTGTGTTTGTATGTAGGTGTAAGAGATGTGTGTGCCTCTGTTTTGTTCTCCTGTTTCCTTGGGTTCTTGGAGAATGACAGAGCTCATGATCTGGGCCGCTCCTCTGCCTGATGCTCTGGGGTGGGCTTCAGAACGTTGGCCAGACAGACAAACTGGAGCAAGTCTGGAGTCTGTTTTCCAACACTGACTCTAAATGAGTCAGGTAGCTACATAAGGGTCTTCTCTTCAGTAGATCCCCCCTTGACCAGGGGACATTTAGTCATTTAGCAGAAGCTTTTATCCAGAGTGACTTACAGGCAAGTACAGGGACATCCCAGGGATGTTCCTTGACAAAGAGAGTTGGTCAGAACCCTGGATGAAACACTGTTAGTGTGTGAGCTGAAGACATGTTCCAGTAGAAGAGAGGGTAGATTGAGAGATTGTGTCTCGATAGATGCAGAACAGACAGTCACCAGGTCTTTTACACAGTTCAGAGGGACTACATCAACGTGTATTACAGACTGTAAATGTCGATGTAATTTATGTTCTATTTCGAATAAGGTTTTTGTCATAGATAACCAGCTTTGATCCAATCCTCACTCAATGAAAAGCCTTCTAGAACCATTTTTGAAATTACATTATTCCATTTGAGCGCTAAAAAAGGTTCCCTAACTTTGATGAGAATTGCATTAATAATAAAGTCAAAGAATCTCATATCTGCATCGCTCACATAGCACAGCTGGTGAAAAATGTAATCTTAGCCAGAATCAGATTGGCATAAATGAGTTTTGGGGACTTTATCTGTGTGAGAGGAGGAGGGGAACAGCGTCATTGAGATTCAGCAGAACCCCCTAGGCCCTCACTACCACCACAGACGGGGACGAGACCAGCAGTCGGATCCTGATCAGGACCGCTCTTTGCAGGGGCTCAGGAAACCTTTTCTCCCCGTTGTGGCTCCAGCAAAGCTGTGTTTAAAAAAAAATTCTCCTTGGAAGTCTGCAGACAAACCGTCGCAATAAGAATCTCTTTATTGGTTGTTGAATGGGGGCCGCTTTATGGGTTTGCTGTGCAGATGCCAAGGGATGTCATGTGTGGAAGAAATTAGATTTCCTGTGTATTTATATTAATCACTACTGAACACACCTTCTATGAAGACTGTTTTAACGTCATTACTGCCTGACTGTCACTATCTATGTTTACATTCTTGTGCCCTATAAAATAATGTGCTCTCGCCTTCGTCCGGGAGCGAGCCATGATTGAGACCTAAGCCTTGTACTGTCTTCATTTTGTTGCCAGAGGTCTGGTCATTTCCCTCCCAATCTGCAGGTTGTTAAATACTTATTTAATCCAGAACTCAACTGAACTGTCACTCCGTTTACGAAGAGACGGACAAAACACTTTCTTCAACAATTGCCGTTGTCGGCGCCAGGATACAAGGGACAAAAATTATGATTTGATCATTATGTACGAGCCAGAAGATTCTCCACAAGATCGCTTTTTATGATTAAAGAAATGATGAACGTTGACCCTGAAAACTGAGCTGCCGGCATGTGAATATGGTATGATGACCCTCAAACACAGGGAAGGGCTGTCCAGCATGATTAGAGCATCACTTTGAAACATGTCATCACTGTATCTACGCCTTGTCTGGATATTAAATTATAGGGGGTGGGGAGATTAAATAAACGGGCCATTTAAAGCAGCAAGCTTTTGATGAAGGTTAGAATGTATTTCCGAATGCTTTAAATACATTATTGTTACATTATTGTATCTGGTTGACATAATTGTAAGTTCCATGCCTGGTTGATTGTCGCCCTGAACACTGAACTTGTCCCTTGGTATTCTGCTGTTGGCTTGCCTTCCCTGCAAAGTGATCTGGTTATTGGAGTCAATTTGAAGATGTACTCATAAGGGTTCTGCATGGGATTGCTGCCTGTTGCTTCTGGTCTAGAATCACCTCAGGTTAGATATGTAGATCTACTGATGTGGTGGAGTTCCTTGTATATCTAGGATGTATCTCTCCTGTCTCGGATGTGGGATTGAGACGGGGAGCCCTGAGGGGCTCAGAGCCTGGGCGATGATAGAGAACATGTGGGATGTATGGACGCCTCTCAAACCTACTGCACAGAGGTGGCTCAGCTCTAATCACTGTCCTCTTTATGATTAGGCAATTTTACTAATGAAAATGAATCTTAATTACAAGTCCCTGCTTTGTAATCAGTGCTTTGGACAGCCTTTGGTCTCGGTCTATTCTCCATCTTCCGATGGACTGCAGTTCTGGACAGTACTGCAGAACCGCACTGTTCTCTTTGTTCTCTGAGGTACTTACAAAAAAATACAAGTTTGGCCAAGTTTGTTTAAAAGGAATGCAGTACTTTTTGTTAATATAGAAACGGGCTGGGCAGCAAAATGGTGTCTCATCATAGCGCCATGCGATCGGCGTGTGTTATAGATTGTTTTCTCAAAACGATGTTTCTTCATATTTGTTATTGCTTTCGGGCGAGACAAGATGATGAATGGTAATTTCAAGTAATAAGGGGGGTGAAATTTAGCTACACGATATATTCAAAGACAAACGGTTTCTCATAAAACATAAGCATTTTAGTGTACAGTGCCAACTATGCTCGGATGCAAAACTTAATGCAAATTGTGGTTCCATGTTCTTAAAGTAAGCTTACTTGGCTGTACTGCAATCTCCAGATTTTGTGCTGATCTCACAATTTGCTTTTTTTCTTCATAACACTTTGATATCAAAACCATCAATCTATGTGCTAGATGGCATCTGGTAAGGTTATTACTGTGAATCAACCAGCCTTTAAAAGCCCTCTGAAGAAGAAGCTGGCAAACTGTCAACATCCGCTAGGTACATTTTCATTTGACACTTTAATAACCCCTTTCAAATGTAATTGAATGACAGTCCCTTTAAGACAGACAGGCTGAAGTTACAGTAATACCATCCTTTCATGCTGTATTTCAGGCCTGGACATGGACTACTTTGGTCATCTCATGTACTATGAAAGAGATGAGTTAGATGTATTTGCGTAAGTGTATGCTTTTTTGTTGTTGTAGCAAGAATAGGGTGTTTGTTCTGGGCAAATCCACTGCTTCTCATCCTGTGTCCGTGTGGTGAACGAAGAACACCAGCAGTAAACCATCGTTTACAAGAACACTTAATTTCATATGGACAAGTACACTGAATAATGGTGAAAAGGGAAGAAGACAGCAGTAATGTGAACTGACAGGAACACTGCCACAGCATGTGTTCTTCAAGGTTAATGGCTTTTTATCATTCAGTAAGTCATTGCAGTTCTTTAACCAAGAAAACTATTAGAAATGCATGGAAATCATTCAGATCACAGAGGGATGGATTTTTACTGAGGTGAGTTTGGAAGTGAGTTGGAAGTGTTTAAACCCGAAGCAAACAAAACCTCAATGGGATAAAAAAAAATATATATATATATCTGTTGAACGCACAGAGGTTATTTCTGTGCAATACTCAGACCAGTAATAGAGTGTTAAGAATTCACTTTGAAACTTGTTACCTTGGACTTGATTATTGAAAAGTCAGCATGTCGGCAACCTGTATTTCGAAGCACTCACACTCATGGAGGAGGCATGCTAATCAACTAGCAACATCATGTTGTTTTCTGTAGTTGCCGGGGATGTGTTTGGATCACGACGAGAAGGAACTGCAGAAGACTGTAATGTCTTTTGTTAGTTTATAGTCAGTAGGGGGCAAGTTCTATTTGTTAACCACTGTGTATGCTGTGATATACTTTATAGACCAAACTTTGCAGCATTTTAACCAGTAGAGTAGAACCTAAAACGTTGATTTATTCCAACAGGAAAACCATTTAACATCGGTTGTCTCCAAAACAAATCGAGACAAGCTCCCCTTTCAACCTAAATTAAAACGAGCTCTGATTATACTGTAGTCCTTCTTTTGAACTTTACAGGAAACGACAGTGAAATGAAAGAGGACGGAGATAAAGATGGCCCAGATGACAGGCTTGGTTTTCTCCCCTATCTCCGCCACGCTGCAGTTATTAAGGATGGATTCAAGGCTCAGCAGTTTTCATGCATGATATTGATGAGAAATTTCATCATGGAGTTGACTGTGTGATAACTGAGCTGGATCGCCTGAGGAGGGCAGTTGGTGATAGGTTGAATTTAACATCTGGAAGATGATTGGCCACGGGCATCCTTAGGGACTTTTCCAGCAAGATCGTAAAGAATACAGTAAACATCAAGAGATGCAAGCACAACCCTACACTCACATAAACCTCAATGCATCGAGATATAGTTCTGTACAGATTAACTATGGACCACAAAATCTAATTATATTTGTACAGCCCCTTTTACAAGCAATGCGGTTGAGGGCTTTGCATATGCCCAGGGAACTGCACTTAAACCAACCCACAACAGTAAGTCCTCCTCTTGGTGGACTTCCAGTGCTACAGCAGCAAATCCCATCTGATTATTCGTCCACATCCTTTCTCTCCTGAAAGAAAAGAGCAGAAAAATAAATGAAACGCTTTTACAGCAGATAACCCCTGTTTAAATATGTGGTTGGTTAACTGGATCTTTGTAATAATTATCCACCAGGCCTTAAACTACGGCCACCTCATGAGGCTTTGGCATTTGGCGGGACAAACAAACAAACCATTTATACTCACGTTTCAACGTTGTCACTTTGCAGGGATCGTATGAGACAATATGGAGGGCTCATCCATCATCCAATCATCAACGTTCTTCAACATGTTGAGAGTGTGATGGCAGCTGCTGTTTGCACCCTAATCTGTGTTGGGACTTTGACACTGTGTGCTGAGTGCTCCGCGAGCGTGTGAGACGCCGTCCCTCCGAGCCGAAACATTGTTTGTCCTCGTCTCATGGCCCGCGCGTTGCCATGGAAACAACACTGTCACACTCGTGTCTTATTGCATTACAGTGTAGCTGGGGGCAGAACTGAGGGAGCTCTTTCTCCGCAGCATTGATTTCTGCTGGTGAACGTTGTGTGAGGGCTGGCATGTGGGAGCTAGGGGAGAGAGGTGTGTGTGTGTGTGTGTCAGCTTCCTATACAAACATGTCCAGGAATCAACTCTTCTGATTTAGAAGAGGTACTCTGCATCCATCATGCAGTCACCTGAAACTAGTTTGTTGGAAGCTCAGCATCAGTTGGCTAATGATAATTAAAGGTTGCTATCTTTGTTTTGTCTTAAGATAAGAGTCCCGGTTTCCAGCAGAGGGGCTACTTATCACAAGAGGCTGTGCATTAATTCCACCGCATTCCACTTTCAATCACGTCCCCCATCTCTTTTCTCGTCCCCCTCCTCTCACCCACGAGCCTCCAAACACAAAACCGTTTTTTTACTTGGTGTCCTTTAATGTATTCACTTCCTGAACAGGAGGAAACCGGAGGGAGCCTTGGCAGCCTGGGGAAAATCAAATAGAATATATTCATGCGGCTGGATCCTTTTGGCCCCGAGGAGGATCACAACCAGGTCTCCTGTGGCAGAGTTTTACCCCCGCTCGCTCTCCACACTGGGGACTCAGAGCAGAGCAGGAGCCCCTGGAGGTTGTCCCCAGTGTCTTCTGAAAATGAAGAGGCTAGCAAGGCTGTTCAGATCTGACATGGCTAGCATGGCACTTCCAGTACAGGGGCCATCTACAGCCAAGATGTTAAACGCAGCTGGAAAATACAGTGTGAATGTTTTGTTTTTTACACATTCAACAGACATGATGCATGTGTGGAGATGTTGAAGATGGTCGTTCCACAGATGTTTGTGAAATGGAATCGAGATCTGAGAAGGCACTACAATCAGTGAATAAACCAGAGCCAGGGAATTATGGTGAATAATCTAGGTAGGTCGGGCTCTGTGTGGTATTCTCACTCAGATACAGCAGTGATCTCATCTCAGCAGAGATCTGTCATCCTTGGAGCCACAACAACTTATTCCTATATTGTCAAGCCAGAAGATTTAAAAAGGAGATTTTGGTACACTGCAAAGAGCTGGTGGTGAATTATTCAATAGTGTGTCAGCTGCATCTTCAGTTTTTACACTTTAAGCTCTGGAGACACGATCACACTGTGCCTCTCAACTTTCATCCGATACTAATTTGATAGTATTAGCAAAGGAAGTGGGGCAGTGAAATCAGGCTTGACACGTTGATTTTTTTTGCATAATTTAAGTGCCTTAGAATCTTGTTGTTTTACCTTCAGTGCCTCTCAAAGCAGCGATCAATCTTGTTCCGGTTTAGGCGTAAACAAATGCGGTCACGTGATCTAATGTTCGACTAAACCCATGTCCTGTTATCAGTCTGCCACAAACGTATCTCTTCTCAATCTGCCTTTGTTGTGTGGTTTGTTGTATGATGAATCAATAGATAGTATATCACCCTGCAAGGCCTATTGATCTGTCTCCTGTACTGACCACATTCCCTGTCACGTGCTCTAAATGACCGTTTAAACTACCACTATTTGACTACAGACATTTTGGCCTATTTTTATATGGTCTATTTGACTATGCTTGAATAGTTCCATTAATGGTTGCGGTACAATTTCAAACATTCAAGTACAGGAGCTCTTTCAGGATGTTCAAGAGGTGTGCGATGGCTGAAAATTGACATAAAATAAAATGTATTTGTATTGCGCTTTTACAAGCAGCGTCACCAAGGGCAGCACACATGCCCATATAACTGCCCCTCAACCAAGCAAAATCCTCAAGGATATCAAGACCACATGATTCTATCTCTCTGAATTTCCAGCACATGAAGCCTTTTCAGGCAAAGCTACCACAGTAACGTTGCTTTCTAGGATATCTGGTTGTGTTTTTCAAAGAGTTCTGTCAGGAGCTGTGGACAGAGAGGTGTGCGAGCGCTTCACCGCACCGCCTTCCACAACTCACAGCACCATCCTCTACTGAGGCGCTGGACAAAGAGTTTGACTGGGGGGAGATACATGTTGACATTGTGCGTTATTTATTTAGTTGACCTGTATCCAGCGTTGTTATAGATACACCAGTGGAGAGGAAAGAAAGGTTAGCAGCAGTGCAGAGCGGAACTTCCTGAACTTCCTGTCTTCCTACCAGGCACAGTCTTGTAATACAATCTTAACTTTACATCAATGCTACAGCAATACAGCATCGTGTCTTACACGCTGGAAATTGGCAAACTGTTTCGTAGGTGGGGTCTGCTTAAGAGGCAACAGATAAGGGTATCAATAATTTAATATTTTATGTATCAGACTTAAGATGCTCTTACGATAAAAAAACGAACAGTTTTCTCCAAAGTCTTCTCACAGGTCAGCTGCCCCAGATAAGCTTCTCTGAAACTACAGTACGGGATATTTTTCTGAAAAGGTTACAGCTTGATTCTGTCTGATCTGGGGGATTGAGTCTTGTTTTAAGTTGACATTTTGTTCTTATTAGCCGGTTTCATGTGTGTGTTGTGATATGTCGCTGGCCTCATGAGATTTCTTGAACATAATCCATGTGGTATTGACAGACCTGAAGCTTTGGAGTGAGAAGGCTGTTCTGATTCATCACCGCAGTAACCAAGTGATCCTCAGGATGCAAACTGTCTGTGTGATCCTCAGGATGGACACTGTGTGTGTGATCCTCAGGATGTACACTGTCTGTGTGATCCTCAGGATGGACACTGTGTGTGTGATCCTCAGGATGTACACTGTCTGTGTGATCCTCAGGATGGACACTGTCTGTGTGATCCTCAGGATGCAAACTGTCTGTGTGATCCTCAGGATGGACACTGTCTGTGTGATCCTCAGGATGCAAACTGTCTGTGTGATCCTCAGGATGGACACTGTCTGTGTGATCCTCAGGATGGACACTGTCTGTGTGATCCTCAGGATGGACACTGTCTGTGTGATCCTCAGGATGGACACTGTCTGTGTGATCCTCAGGATGGACACTGTGTGTGTGATCCTCAGGATGGACACTGTCTGTGTGATCCTCAGGATGGACACTGTGTGTTGTCCGTACAGCGTGTGCTTTCCTGCTTCGAGGATTCTAACACGGCACCCAAGCAGGCACCAGTACAGTACAGTTCAGGCACGGCTCACACTCCTACAACCACTCACAGAAGGCTGCTTGAGACTCTGACAGTCAAATTGATACACTTAGCTGATGCTTTTAACCTGAGCAACAATCGGGGGGGGGGGGGGGGGGGGGGGGGGGGGGTTAAACCGGAAAGTTATGATATGCAGGCTGATGGTATAACACTTATCCATGTGTGTATGTCTTTAAAAAATAAATAAAGACTATCGTTTTTCATACTAGGGGCTCAAGCCCTCTCCAACGGCATTAAACAGGCCCAGATAATGTAAACCTGATTTTCTTGCCCTGACCTCAAATGATCCAAAACCCACATCCCTGAGCTGAGCTGGAGTCCCTCGGTACTTCTGTTCCCCTGACTCTCCTTAATGTTTACAGTCTGCAGGTAGATGAAAGTCTTACCTTATCCTCCAATGAAAACACTGCAGAGAAGCAAAGCATGTACCATAGTTAGCATCCTACACTGGCAGATAGCAAAGCCTTATGTTTCTGTTTCTGATTGGTTTCAATCCAAAAAGGACGATGCCCATCACCTAACATGAGCCTTTGATCCGGTGCTAGACTCAACTCTACAGGTTCGTTCTCATATACAGTCCCTTTGGCTTGACCTGGTACTGCAGTGTTTCATTCTCCAATGAATTTCAGGGCGTGCTTTTGTTACATTAATCAACTATTGTTTGTGAGTGCTATTGTTTGACAGGATACTTTTAGGATAGGATATCATGGTTTACATGCGTTGTGTTGTGTTATAGTGCCAAGCTGTTTCCTACAATGTTGCTTTAGTGGCGATGCATTAGTGGTCTCTGGAGACACACAAAAATGAAAATGTTCAGCTCCGTGTCAGCACACAATAAAATTACATTAAGCAAAGCACATTGACGGGAGTGTAAATTGGGCTTCTGATTACTATTTAGCTCAACAAGTTCAAAATCCCTGAGGAGAATATGGTTTTACCCTTCAAACTTGTCCTACATCTTTTTTATACAGAGTGAATTACCATATTCCCAACACTGGCTGAAGAAAAATGAAATAAGAATGGTATGCATGCCACAAGCGGATACATTATGCAAACATGAATATTGCACTGCTTCCGGAAGCTAAATAACCCCAAATTAAAAAGGAGGCTTAAAGATAAGTAGGAATTATTTCCGAACAAATTTGGAACGGAAGCATATTAACTGAACACCCTTAAACAGTTTCAAGGTCTACATGTTTCAAGAGTGCATTTGGAAACGTGAGTCTCTTTTGTCAAGCTGACTAATGCTCTTCACTTTTCCGTCTTCAAGGTGAATAAGAGTCCCGTTTTCTGCTGTTCCTCTTCCTCTCTGTAATGGCTCCGTAGGGAACCATAATGGCTTTCTGGATGAGCAGTCGTCTGCTCACACAGTCATCTTCCACTTACTTATGGAAACTGAAGTGACAGGATCGTCTCTGGAAATGGAAATGAAAATCCCGGAGGAACATCTGAATCAGCAAAAGAGGGACTTCAATGAGGGTCTATAAATGGAGTTCGTCTTACATTCCCTCTGGCAGGAAGAGTGTACAGTCAAAAATAAATCCTTGGAACTGCTTTAAAGCTGTTCATCAATATGGCATGTTTAAGTACGTAAACAATTGGCAGATTTTGTTTGCAGTTTCTGTAATTCTGAGCAATAAATATTATTTCTCTGTTAGTATTGTTCCCTTCTCACAGATTCAGTGTGAAAGTTCTTCACCTAGTGATGAAATCAAAGGTGAAAAGAAATCTAAGCAAATCTTTTGGTGAGTGTAAGGTGATAATCCGAACTACTTATTTAACTTGTATTCTCCCAGGGCTTAATTTATACCCCTAACATAGGCACCCAGTTGGAATCAAGACGGCCATGTTTGAAGTGTAAATAGCTCCGAGGTCAAAGGCTTCAGCGGGATGATCAGCAGAGCCTGATGGGATTGACAACAAGGCTTTGGATGCTTTTCATTCGTGTCAGAGTTCCTCTCAGAGATCAGCCTGTAGCCGCACCAACAGAACCCAATTCTTCAGGGTTCTTAGTCGTTTCGCAGGTTCGTTTCGTCCACGTTTCATGCAACTTTCATTGGCTTTGTGCTTCCTGATTTTGCTCGTGATGCAAGACTCAAGATGCAGGACTGTGTGGATTGCGAAGTTTTCATTGGCCGCATCAATTGTTATTTCTGGAAGAGATGAATATCGCTACACAGAAATGAGTAGAAGTAATTAATTTGTTACAGCCTATTTAAGGACTCCAGAGAGAGCAAGAGAGTGTGAGAGTGAGATAAAAAGAGGGAAAGAGAGATGGAGTGAAGCAGAACGTGGTGGTTCTCCAGAGAACATACAGGTTCAGAGATCTTGGGACATGAATGTTCGCCTGTGAAAATCACACTGAGCCCGAACACACTCACTAGACAGCACAACGTTTTGTCAGCGAGCGAGCGAGTGAGCGAGCTATTATTATCGTATTTCTTCGGCGGCCTGATAATAATCCCGATAATTATTTAGGGGGGCTGAAGAACATTTTAAAACAGGGCTAACGACGCCCCTGCTGTCCACCATTCAGATGCAGCACGTGTTACTTTAAACAGACTGTCTGAGTCTTCATCCTTCCCCTGGTCTTCATCCCTGCTGTGTTAGAGTCAGCAGAATGGGGCTTAGCACGGTCCAGGCTTCCTTTGTAACCCTGGAGCAGAACACACTGAGGTTCTGCCTCTGTAGCGGTCCAGAACATCTGTTCTGCCCCACATCCACACAGGCGGGGACGGCTCCTTGTGAAGTTCTGGTTGGAAACGCCTTGCATTACCTAACTTGTTTTGGTTCATTCATTTAACAATGCAGAGCACTCGGGAGTCATGGCCCTACTTAGCTTGAAGGACCTGCGTAATCACATAATCATGGATATCTGCCTTCCGCAAATAGTATCATGGAAAATAACAGAAAGTCACAGAACCTGTGAAGACCCCTGGGTAAATGCAGCATTAAAAAGCCAGGCTAGTTAGTTTTAATTATAGCCACATCTTTTGTGATGTACTCAGCATTCTTGAAGTCTTGTTATGTAGGAGGACATCTGTACATGCGACCAGGACTCTGGGGAGTTTTCCAGGACTAAATGGTTTGCTCTGTCCAAGTGTGCAGAAAGTGAAATTCTGTGTAAATGAACTTCAAGCATTCTACACGGCACTTCAAGTGATTTTAATGCTCAAAGAGTTGCACGAGCTGTATCGTGTCAGCCTGAGTTAAATGCATCGAGCTGTAACGAGGTGAAGGAACTGACCGTTTACACGAGAAACATATCGAAACGGTGCGTTTGATCAGGCTAAGGATGACTTCTGTGTAGGGGTGGGAGGGACCATGGCATCAGACACATTACATGCCATTAGCAGTAGACATCCATTACATCCGTTGACTGTGTCAACAACATCCAGATAATGGCTTCTGTTAACGGCTCTAATTAGTTTGTTTCCACATTTCAAGAGAGCAGTAAATATTGAATTTTCCTCTGGGCTGTTTTGACACTTGTTCTCCTGGAAGCCTGAGGTTAAACCATTTTCCTTGACAATCGGTGGCGTGACGCCGTGGCTGTAGAACGTGGGGGCCATTCTAGAGCGTTCCCTCATCATTCTTATCCCGAAGAAGTCCCTTCTTCTCCATCCACACAAGTCAGGATGTCACATTGTGTGCAGTGTGACTCTCAGGGTGTTTGATATGTTACTGCAGGTCACAACACATCATCAAGGACTCTCCATATTGATCCCTCAATGAGTACGTCTTACAACACAGCATAGAACCCTTAATCTTATCTAATGACTTTGACTTTGTCCCAATTGATCGTTTCTCTGAGTGAAAAATGACTGTTGAAAAATGAATAGAGTGCGTACCTAGAGGTCCACTGATTGCATGGCCCTCTCACAGTCAACTGCTACCATTCATCTCCACCCCTGCTTCACAAATGATTCTCATTTGTGAAATTCTCCTGGGCTTAATGAGCACCGTGTTTCTTATTGTCCCCTCCCCCACACACACATACACACACACACACACACACTCACGCAGAACATGTCCACCGAACGCTGAGTAAAAGATTGTGGTGGTTTAACTAATTGAAAGCCCCTCCGCTTGATTCAGTGTTAAACAGTAGGGCTCCGAGGTGTTGGGTTTACCGATCCATAGCCATGAAATGCAAATGTACGTCCCACCCTGGGCAGTGGAAGACAGGGGGGAATTATACCAGAAATAGTCATATTTTCAGACTACAGCGCTGTAAAATTGCAATTGCAATGCAAGACTCTCGACATTGTGAACCGGTCAGGAGTATAAAAAAAAAAAAGAGAATGAGATGGCTTTGAGAATACAGCCCTGTATTCTGTTCTGTGGTGAGTTTTCAGTGGCCCTCCAGCTAAACTACCTGTTTAATGTCTCCTCTGAAACGCTTTGTGGAAGAGAGTAAAGGAGATAAACATCTTGTCGAGATTCAAGTAGATTACCAAGAAGTGCTAACTCACCACCTAAGACATGGCGGAGTAATACATTTATACTCAACTCTCAACAAATCAGGAACAGCCCAGAGCGCAACCATCAGCTTGATCTCAGAGTACAGAACTCCCACATAACATCCTTCCACAAACCAATTCTACTGTACAGCAGCAAAATAAACAAAGCATGATGTCAGTGGTTCAATACCCCGATTTTGGATTATCAAAACGCTTCCATCTTATTTGATAATGGCTTTGGATCAACGCAGACTATTTTTGCGCACATTCAATCTGTTGTAAAACCGTAAAGGTTATCAGTCTAATTAACACGTTTTTTTTTCACAGTTGTTAATTGTCGGACTTCCCTGAGCTGCGTTTGGAGCCAGAGGCTGAGATAATAACGTTAATGAGCTTGAATAAGATTTGTGTGAAAACACATTTAATTAGGCCACATTAACAAACAATCCACAGAGACAGAAGTGCCACAGCAGCTTGCAGCTCCGGTTGCTGTGCAGAATCTCATTTCATCAGTGGAGTTTGCCTTCTTGATGAGGCGATTCAATGACTACAGAAGAGTTCCTAAACAAGTTGATTGTGGAGTCAGACTATGAACATCTGGGAAGACTGATTCATTATCCAGGCGTATCTAACCCCATCACGGACGTTTAAAGTCTTAATCCCTCACCATATCTGCCCCTCGGATTTAGTTCTGGTAGTCTGCTGATTTCAGGTCAAAATGCAACGCTGCAGGACTTACATTAAAACCATGAGACGCACATCGCACCTGGAGCACGGAGGAAAATGATGTGAGTGAATACTGATGTGATTAAAGCCACATCCAGGATCCTAAGACTAACTGTCAAGACCCTTTTTTTTACGCTTGTTTCAAATGTTATCCTATTTATATATTACAAATGGTAATATTTTAAATTTGAGGGGACGATTCCATCCATACATGAATATCTTTTGTTTTAATGTTTGTACAAAACATGGTGATCCAAAAAGCTTTTTGTAACGTCACAGAAGGCTTCAAATCCTCCATTAGATGTTCAGTTCAGTGTCAAACTTTTGGACTTTATTCTCCGTTTTCCCCTGCGAATCTAAAACTAGAATCACTATAATATTAAAACACTTGTCTTGAAATGTCAGTGAATTTTAATGTTCCTGCCTACAATTAAATGTGATTATTACACACTGCATTTTCCCCGTGAGGTAATTATCTATGCCTACATGTCCAACGCGAAAATGGATCTTAAGAATACATTGGCTTCCAGTCTCTCGAGGCTTTGAGACATGATTAAACTGAAAGACCCTATTGACAGTGAGTGGCTTTCTTCTGGCACAATTATCAACCCACTCAGAGACGAGAAAATCAGTGCCCGTTAATGCTCAGCCGCACAGCTGCTGCCAACGTGTCGAATTGTTGGTTTTTGGTGAGGCTAGCTGGCAGGCTTGTGTTACCAGGGAACGGATGGGAGAAAGAAGCCTGAGGCGGCCCCCTCACTGTCTTTGATGAACCTCCATCCAGGCTCTGATCCTAAACCCTAAAGCCCCCTGGTGAAGTCTTCAACACCTTGAGGAGACCGTAGAATTGATTGTTTGAAATACTGCAGCCGCCTGACCTTCAGAATGTTTGGAGTGGACAGACCACAGCTGGTTTTACTGGGTGGTTTGGTACGCTGGTCAGGTTAAGCAGGGTAGGACTTATTTGAAACCCTCTATATTGACTTTCCTCAAGGAAATTCTGTTGCTTATATTCCTGTACCTGTGTGCTGTCCATATGTGTTTAGGGTTTAAAAAGTGGAGCTTCATGTATAATTCAATACACATTTGTTAACTTTTTTAGTTAACTCATCATTAGACATGAAAGTCCTGATGTCAGACAAGATCGAAATCAGTAACATTCTTGAATAAATCAACCAACATTTTCAGCTAAAGGCCAATAAGTCGCCTTTCGAAATCCACTTTGCAAGACTTTACCATCGATTGGAAAGTTACTACTGCAGCCAACCTTTGGTGTTCAATCAGCCACTGACTGTGTTAAGGTTTCATCGAGTTTGTACTCCACTCATTAGCAGAGAAGAGAGCAGCCAAGCCTGAACTAATGTGCAAGTCTTATAGAATACCTTGTCTTCACAGGCATGGAGATTATGTCTAATGGCTAGTAAATCGTGGCTCACTGTCAATTGCAGTATTGAGCAATACCGGCGTGTTCTTGGGTTTCTGACCAGTGCTCGTCTGTTACATCACAGTATCGAAGGAAGAGAGTCTACACTTCATTCTAACACGGGCTCCATTAATGGGATGGGTCCGAGTGTTTCCCCGTCGAGTACGTTCGATTGTCGTAAAAACGCGGGTTCACAAGGTTGTCGAGAACCCAAGAATTTCAATACCACGGATGAAGGCTGGGGAAGTTCCTCAGTATTACGGTCCTTCCAGAGAACAGACGCTAATGGATCGTTTAAAGGATAAAAGCGAAAGCCTTTCTCAGATTTGGGTGTGACCTCTGCTGCTCATTAGCAGTTAGAATCAGGCACTCACTTCACACAGCATCTGAATCTACATGAGAGAAACCTCTTTCATGATAGTGCCTCCATACATGAGCCAGACATGATGGCCAGCTTGTTATACACGCAATCGATTGGAGGAGGAAAAGTTGTCATGGTAATGAGGCCCGCTTGAAGACTGCTGGACTTTTTGTACTTAAGAGGCTTTAAAGCACTGCCACAGACGAACATTAAGAGCGTCTGAGGAGATGCAGAGATGTTGGATGAAACATTAATGATGTAGATGTCATGCACTTTTACACATTACGAAGGCACCACTGCACAGTCGGAGCAACAGCAAGATGGAAAGCTTGAAGGTCAAAGCTAAGTGGACCGTTTAGACAGAAAGTCAAGACATGCAACTGTGAAAGTCACACAGGGTTCCCGGAAGAAGATCTTTAAGTTTGAGTTATTAAGGCGGGACAAATCACCGTCAAATAATCATCTAGCCTGGTCTGCAATCTGTTCAGCACAAACAAAGAAAATAGATTTTTTAGTAGCACTCTGACAATGAACAAACTTGAAACTAGAAATGATTGACTTGAGTGATGTTGAACACATTTTCCATTGATATACAAGACATGGAAAATAAAACAAGCAGGAGCAGTTCTGGGGGCCCAGAAGGGGCCATTGGCCCTGCTTGTCTCAAATGTGGCCCCTGTAATATAATTACAAACATGATATTTTACATGTTAAAGTCTTCGATGCGGTGAAGGAAACGAAATTACAACAACCATGTAAATGGTACTTCCCCCTCTAACAGTAAAACTGGGCTCTTCTTCTGGGCTCTGCTGAACCAGTCTAGAACCTCCATTGAAACCAAGAGTACCACAGAAAAATGAAAACGTTATGGAAAGTCTTCTATGGTCAAAGCATGTTGTGAACTGTCCTAGTTTTGCCTTTGTCCAACTACCACAAGCAGAGCTTTAACAAAGATCCGGTCTAACAATGGGAACAACAGAGAATCATTATCATTTGGTCCAGGAAGACTTAAACTGCTTCCAGGAAGACTTAAACTGCTTCCAGGAAGACTTAAACTGCTTCCAGGAAGACTTAAACTGCTTCCAGGAAGCCCCAGCAGACTTTCACCATCACAGCGTCCGCAGCATCATCCATCTTCCTAACATTGATTGTGTATTAGATCTGAAAAAAGATTTCTCAATATGACACCATCTTTTCCATTAGCTGGTGTACAATAACAACAGGGGTTCAACTGTCACTTCAAGAACGACAACGCAAACACAATTCTGTGGAAATGTGGAAATATGGAGGACGTTTAATCTGGCGATTCTGAAGGAATAACATCCTTTGGTATTCATGAGTTGAGTGTGTCCTCAGTAGAGATGAGAGAGGTCTGATGTGTGACGATTTCAAACAGTCTTATCACTTGTCACATGCTTCCAGCTTGCTGAGGTGACAGAATGTAACTATTGAACTGTGATGGTCGATCCCAGGAAGGACAGGGAAGGTTGGGTTGGTATGTGAAGCAGACCGACATTGTTTATGAACATTGTGAAATAATGTCTACAACATGACCTTATTTCGTATCTCTATTGACTAAATCACCACCTGTACACTACTGTATATACCGCATGTATAGTCGAGCCATTATTTCAATAATTAAATTCCTCTTTTGTACAGTACAGTGTTCCTCTGTAACCCTTCCATGACATATCACATGGAAAAACAGTAACTGATTATATGGAGACTTCTCCCTTCTCTCTCTTTACGCCCCTCTATCTCTCTCTCTCTCTCTCACTCACAGACCGACAGACACACACACACACACACACACACACACAGACAGATACGCACACACACACTAGAAAGTCATGAGATCCAGTATCTGCCAGTCCTCATCCACAGATAGTTTAACACGGAGGAGTGAAATCCTCTGAAGTCAGGTGATAAAAGGCAGATTGAAAAGAGAGAGAGAGAGAGAGAGAGAGAGAGAGAGAGAGAGAAACAGAGCGAGATGGCGAGAGGAGGAGTGTGGGAAGGCATATCAAATTGTTTCTCTGGGCTAAAGTTACAACCACTGTCAGAGACTAATTCGGGATACACTGTCTGGACCTGAAGCTCTGCTAAAATCCCATTCCATTTCAAAGAGCCATTATTTCACAGCTTTAATTAATGAGGGGAAAAAAGCCAGAAATCATCCTACGTAAAAAAAAATTATACAAACATGTTAAGACAGCTGAGAGGCGGAGTAACCATAGGGTACGAGTGTTCAAGTGCTACAGTGAGAACCTTGAGCCAGGAGATGAAAGCTTTTTAACCAGATTAGAAACTGTCATAGCTGCTGCATGACAGATAGATGGGTCCACTTACTACCCCCCCCCACCCCTCCACCCCGCCCCACTCTTCTTTGTTCTGTCATTATTTACCCAGAGTAACTGCCCCTTCTGGCTCCAGGACGAAGGTCGACAGCATTGCTTCCCTATGTTGGTTTGGAGGATATTTTTTCCTGGGGCTTTTTTTTTCTTTTATTGATTTTTCAATTAATGTAATTCTATTTCCCAGTGTGATGACCAGATCAGGATTCTGCACCACAGTGGGAGCCACAGAAACAGAGAGTACAGGATGGGAGGATGTTTGTCTCCATATCTATCTATCATCTACATCTACATGTAGCTTGGCTTACGGGTACTGTTAATGCAAATACTCTCTAGGATCCCAAAAGTGCACACACACAAACACACAAACACACACACACACACACACCAGTACACATTTGCTTTGTTTACAGAAGCCCAACCCTCCCACACATTTTTTATGAAAGTACTAAGGACACAATCTTCAATATGTCTGTTTACCAAAACAAAACACAAATTCAAATCGCCCCCCAAGGCAAGGTCTGGCGACTGCATGAATATGTTTTTAAAAGGGTTAGTGTAATAGTGGAAAAGCTTCTCACTTGGCTGGACTCAATGAGTCTCCATCTCTAATAGAAGTGTTTTCAGCCTGTATTCCCACCTTTCTCGTGTCTGTACTACCTGCAGCTGAGCTACATTTCAACGCGTGTGGGAAACAACAGGTTCAAGACAAATGCATAAAAGAACGCAGGCCACTGTTTTCATTACTCAGCTATGAGCAGATGCATCTATAAAAATTTTCCCTTCAGGACTGCGTAGCCTCAGTACAGGGTACGTTGCGTGCTTCATCATGTGTGAAATAGAAGTCATCTGTCATCAGAACTTCAGGCGTGGTTCAGGCTCCAGGGTTTCATTAATCACTAATGGAAACCACAGAATGCTTGTTCTATTACCTTGACTTGGTTTTGATAGCATGTGGATTTGTCCCTTATGGTGTACCAGTTTAATGGCGTAGCATTCTGCTAAGTTTATGTTAGCATCCTGCAATGTTTAATGTGGCGTACATTAGGTTCACCCAGCAGAGTTAAGATGCATTCTAATGAATATGGCATTGGGCTTCCAAAAGAAGTCTTGCCCTGAAGTTTTAAACCAAAATTGATAAATTTGGGTCTGGTGATTGTTACAGATCTCAACAGAATTAAAGTTCTGTTGAACCTGCAGGAAGAGCTGAACACACACACACACACACAGGCATTGTCCACACAGTAACACACTGTGGGCGTGTAGCCAAAAGCGAACCATAAGGCTTCATCTCTGGAGATCTGGTTTGATCTGTGATGTAACATGTGTTTGTGTCACAACCAAGAGCTGCATCTGCCATATGGGCAAAACTGACGGGGGGCCTCGACGGCTGTGTCTGTGTGAGTGTGTGTCTGTGTGAGTGTGTTCTGTGTGAGTGTGTGTCTGTGTGAGCATGTGTCTGTGTGTCTGTGTGAGTGTGTGTCTCTGTGTGAGTGTGTGTCTCTGTGTGAGTGTGTTCTGTGTGAGTGTGTGTCTGTGTGAGTGTGTTCTGTGTGAGTGTGTGTCTGTGTGAGCATGTGTCTGTGTGTCTGTGTGAGTGTGTTCTGTGTGAGTGTGTGAGTGTGTGTCTGTGTGTGTGTGTGAGTGTGTTCTGTGTGAGTGTGTGAGTGTGTGTCTGTGTGTCTGTGTGAGTGTGTGAGTGTGTGTCTGTGTGAGTGTGTTCTGTGTGAGTGTGTTCTGTGTGAGTGTGTTCTGTGTGAGTGTGTGAGTGTGTGTCTGTGTGTCTGTGTGAGTGTGTTCTGTGTGAGTGTGTGAGTGTGTGTCTGTGTGAGTGTGTGAGTGTGTGAGTGTGTGTCTCTGTGAGCATGTGTCTGTGTGTCTGTGTGAGTGTGTGTCTGTGTGAGCATGTGTCTGTGTGTCTGTGTGAGCATGTGTCTGTGTGTCTGTGTGAGTGTGTGTCTGTGTGAGCATGTGTCTGTGTGTCTGTGTGAGCATGTGTCTGTGTGAGTGTGTGTCTGTGTGAGTGTGTCTGTGTGAGCATGTGTCTGTGTGTCTGTGTGAGCGTGCGAGTGTGTGTCTGTGTGTCTGTGTGAGTGTGGGTCGGCGGGTCAACATGAAACATGAAAAGAACTGCGGACCAGCTGAAAAACGAGACCAATTTATTTTCCTGCAAGTGCGATCTACAGTGTGATTTACTTTCAAATGTAGCTACTATCTTGAGGGGGTCTCAAAGTGACCACCCACTGCAGAACAGCAAGGGGGAATGTCCAGTTATGCCACACGGTTCAAACCACCAAAAGAACCAGGGGACAGAGGGGTGACTTTGGCACAAGTCGTTATTTGAATGGACGCCTTCTGTCTGTGCAGCTTCAACAGAACGTTTCCTGGAACAAAGATGTGCCATCTCTTTGAGGACTGTGCCAGAAAGGAAACTGCTTCATCTGTTTCATATAGACCCTCTGCTGTAGCCTTCGTCTACATCAAAGAAACTTTGAACCTCGGAAACAAAGGAACTGACGAGGTGACCTTGCCTGGGCAAATCGTTGTCCCAAATCGTTGTCATTGAGCACAAAAGAGAGAAAAAGTTGCTTGATTAAATAAATCTGTACAAACTAAAAAATCCTGCTGCATTTTAGCCATGCAATCCAGTATCTCACACCTTGGTGAAAATATTAGTTGGCGCACACACAGTTAAGTGGATGACATGCGTTCTTGGAGGATGTTTTCAAGGTTCATTTGGGCTCAACTGGGAAATTAGAATGAACAAGCCCACACAAGGGTTTGTCAAAGGATCAGTGTCCTTGGGATTATCTGCTGTGTGTCTCACTGGGGATAGGTGTCCCTGAAGACTGCCTGTTGGAGGCCATGTCCCAGATTTAAATCACACATCAACAAAATACATGTTTTGATTAAAAAAACAAAAGAACATTACCTATTCTCATTACACCCCAAGAAGAATATGTTTCATCATCAGAAGCTTACAACGCCTACAAATATGAAGTTCATTACAATAAGACTTACTGTTTTGCCATGGAACGATCCTATCATGTGGGCCTGATTAAGTATCTCGAGCCCTGAAGTACATATTTCCACTTGAAAGGCTGTCTGGATAAGGACATCATGCTAATTAGACACTAATAGAGTCTAAGACAGCCAAACAACAAACAAGAAGGTGCCATAATCAAGAAAGCAATGAGATAATTACTTCCTCTAAATTAGTCGGCCCATGACCCAATTTAACGGTGAAGAAGCCAGCCGCCCACGCGGCCCCAACGCTTCTCATTACCAAGACAACGCTCCACCAGCTCTGGCTGGGAGATGGGATCTGGTGACATGCTCCATGTTCTCGCTGAAGATAGGATCTTGTTTTCTAGTCTCTTATCTCAACACCAACAGGTGCCCCTATCTTCCTCCCATTTAATTTCTGCTTGTCGACAACCAACCACAAGCAGCCTGTTACACAACATTCACCGAGAACGAGACACTGAAGCGTCAGGAAAGGGACGTCGTAAATATTTGAGTGCTTTGCTTTAGGGATGCTGCTGGACCGTCTTCCCCCACTGGGACCGTGTTAGCCTCCTGGAAGGACGAAGCCACTGCTGCAGTAACGTGAAGAGAAGCTAATGGCCTCAACTGCTGACCCTTACTCTCTCACTCACTTTCTGTCTGTCTCTCTCAGTCTGTTTGTCTGTCTGGCTGTCTGTCTCTCTCAGTCTGTTTGTCTGTCTGGCTGTCTGTCTGTCTCTCTCAGTCTGTTTGTCTGTCTGGCTGTCTGTCTGTCTCTCTGTCTATTTGTCTGTCTGGCTGTCTGTCTCAGTCTGTTTGTCTGTCTGGCTGTCTGTCTCTCTCAGTCTGTTTGTCTGTCTGGTTGTCTGTCTCTGTTCCAGTTCTGGCTCATGGTATGTTCAAACCCCAGCTGTAAGGAGGCCCTCAAGGGCTCATTTTCAGAGGTCACAATGTTCTAGTCTCCAAACTACTGGAATAGTCTTTAAGTGAAGGCCACAACACACACACACCTAAAGGTATGTTTTGATGCCAAAAGCTGAAAGAGAACAGATGAGTAGAAGCAGCCATGATGACATTGGCAAAAATAGCAAAAATATTTAATATTTCCCTCCTTCCTTACTTTCTTTCTCCTGTCGATGGTACAGATTTCAAGCCCACTGATGGATCACAATCCCCATCCATAATAAGCGAGCGCACTGACAGAGTCCTTTAAAAGCAGCGGAAAGCCAAAGCGACAGACATGTTCGAGTTCAGGAAGGATTCACATGTTCAAACATCAGCACCACTTAATCATGTCAGTCGGGATGAGTGTGAGTCTGCAAGTACCTGGTCTAGTTACAAAGAAGGTGTTGTTATTCACCATGGATAGACTCCTACAGGTGTTACAAGAGAAAGATAAGAGAGCCCTTCTGAGGCAAGACTGATTGGAAAAGATTCATGGAATTCATTAAATGACAAATACTCTAGGCGCTGTTGCAAGTGTTGCATCATGCCTGCTTATTGAACTGAATTTGAATCAAATATTTGCACGAATGCAACTTTTAATAATGAAATTCATATTTAATAGAAAACAAGAAATGAAGGTGGACGTGAATTAAATATGCTCAAATTAATTAATTATTACTTGCTCATCTAATATTCATAACTTTAAGTCACATTTATCAAAGGTCCCTCACTTATGACACGTGAGTTGTATGAGGCTGTGAGGCTGAGTGGTGTAGTCTGTGAATTGAACATCCATTAAACACGACAGGTGATTTGTTAGTCATGGTAAAATATTATTTTTCTCTTCATTTGAGGGTTTTTCACTGTATTTGACCCTAAAGGAAGCTATGACTGCACATGAGCATAATATGTGGTAGGTATGTGTTTTACATATTTTTGGTCAGAGTAATACCAACTTTCAGTTCTGCATTTCTTTCACTGGTTTAGAGAATGTGTGTACTGTCAAATCAAGATTAGGATTCAAACTGTCCAGGTATGTTTAATATTTTTTTATAATACATTTAAATCTAATTATTTACAAGGTCGATGGGTTATTTTGACATGAAAGCACAAGAGGACCGACCAGCAAAAAAATATATTTTTGGGGGATATTTGTAAGTGCTTTTAGTGTGTATATCATCCCAGTCTGAAGACAGATGGATTGTACTGACGCTTGATTTTGACCGTTCACTTGTCACAGCGCAACTGCAGTGCTGTTGGATTTAAGGCTCACAGCTTATTGTTACAACTCGTCACCCTGACTGTAGCAGACTCAACTCTCCAGCTTTAATATGAGTATGTGAATCTCACTAAAATCCAAACAACTGTATTTTCATTTAGTGCACTTAACAATGCATTTTAAGTGTATTTAAATGTTGTTGTTTTTTAAATCAGCGTTCAATGAGTCAAGGTGGTTTCTCCTGCAGAAGTTTATTTCTGTAGTAGTTCTTTGTCCGCTAAAGCTTTTAGTGGACAAAGGGTATTCTACCAGTAAGTGTGCGAGTGTAAACCCTGCCCTTGATGGGGTGTCATGGAGACAGTGATGGAGGAGGTTTTTCTTTGAGAAGGAAGGGCAGCAAGCTGGAATGTAAATAACTGTGGAAGGCCTTGTGGCAGATTTATACTCTCAACAGCCCTCAAGTGATGTCTTCTGAATCGGGTGTGATAAATGAGGAGAGAAAAACGAGTTCGCCCTCAGATGACAAGCAGCACGCTGCGTTAAAATGCCTCTTAAAACATTTCTTCAAGGCTCTCGTGGACAAAGTCAAATTCTTCTAGCGAGAAAGCGAAGCGTTTAGTAGCTGATCGAAAAGTTTGCGTGTGTAACATCGATCGTTCACAAATGACTTTGTCCCGCTTCCAGATAAATCCGAAACATAATTTGAATAACCATTCTTTCTCAGGTTCCCAACAGAAAGGAAAACATTCTGAATGACGTGCCTTTTGTTGACATCGTTGGCCCAGATTTGTTCTTTTTCGTTTCGCCACAGTGCCAGTTTGACAGGCAACAATGGTCAATGTGTTTCTGTGAGGAGCTCTGCTGTGCCTGCTTCCACAAGAACCAATCTGGTTAAATGAGGAAGAGGATTTCAGGCCAAAAGCATAAACCCGGCAGTGTCAACCGGCCCTCCAAAGCCATAGATCTCCCAACTTGATCAATGCGCTGCCACACAATCAAACAGTCTAGCTTTCGACTGAAGCTTCTCCAATTTGTGCAGTTCAAATGGTTCTTTATCAGTGTTCCAAGACTAGCTTGTCTGCACCACCTCTGTCTGACAGTACTGACAGCTTACCGCTGAGCAGAATTCATTTTTTGTTGCCTCAGACCAAAGTTCATGTCCGTCAGAAGAAAAAAATAATTTGTTCGATGAGTTTACGATTTGTTGATGGTCCTTTAGTGTTTGAACTATTTTCTATCGCTCTAAAAGAATAATTTCCAAGCCCAGAGTTTATAAATTCCAAACTGACTCAGTAATGAGTGCATACGTTATGGTGCTATGGGTGTTCAACCATTGACAGGGGAAGAATATCAGAATCAGAATCAGAATGGGGGTTTATTCGCTATGCAAGATAAACAAACATAGAATTTACTTTGGCAGGAATGAGCAAACATAGAACATAAATGTGGCCTACTAATAAAATGAAAATGAATACAATGTAAAGATACACTGCAGATGTGGTACATATAGACAAGGAATACAAATGTTGCAAATATTCGTATTCTTTAAGATTTTAGATTTTGTCCTGATTGCTACCAATGTTTTTCCCTGCATAAGAACACATGAATATTTCACAACAATACATCCATCTACGTTGGGCCGCTTTTCCCCAAGAAAGCTTGTCGTCAAACTAGGGAACTGGCACAGTTTCTTTTGTGATGCTCTCTCTCAATCTGGGACACCTCTGGTTTGGGACTGATGTAAGCGAAGGTGCTTTTTTGTGATTGCATTTTTAAAAGGAAGCTGCACCTTGAACAGTTGCTTATAAAATACTGTTGTTTCAATTTCTCACTTCATGTACAGCATAAATCATGTGGCCATTATTGGTATTATAATACAATCCGGAATTGGGTTTTTGTGGCTCAATATAAACAAATTTAGTTAAGGAGATTTAGTTTGCTGTTCTACTTGTGCAATATGCCAAGAAAATGCTTAAGTATTGTGGTTTAAGAAGAATATGTACTATAGGGCTGTTTTTGAATTGATTCTGACTGAAATCCTAGACAGAATACTGTCAGTTTGTGTTTTTAAATCGTTGCAAATCGGAGGATATTCTTGTGGATGAACGTTATTCTCTCGATCATAAATGTAAACATTGTACAGAGTCAGGGGATTTTCTGAGACACAATTTCCTCTTCAACAAACATTTGATTCCAACGTTTGGTTCATTGATCTAATGATTCCCTAAGGACACTGTCCCTGCCTACAGCCAGACGAACACCAACCAGCATTCTGCTGATGTCACACATTCTGTGGACAATGTAATTACCAGCGCTGGGGTAAGTCATTTGCCATAGACAGACAGCACCACATATTGGCTACATGCTACATGGTACACACACGTACACTGTTGCATTATTGAGTCACTGATTGCGTTCCCTCTTTGAAGCAATCTTTTTTCGACCGATACTTTCAATGATATTTTCAAATCTTTCCAGGAGGATTGGCTACCTTCACAACTACTTTCTAATCACGCTGCATTGTGAAACACAAAGCTTTTTGACACATCTGTCAAGAACCTTGTTGTGGTAAACTATCATTGCCTGAGTCTCTGTTAGGTCATCCACGACAATCTGAAGCTTGGAGCCAAAACAGAGCATGCGTTCATGGGCTGTGCTCGATGTGTGCTCCTTTTCATTGGCAGTGCTCTCTAACCCTGAGGGTGACATCCAGGAAGGCTCAGTGCTGCTCCATAATGGCTCCCTCTGGACCCTGGGCTACACACCTCCAGCAGGGGTAGAGCCACACCAAGCCCAGCCTGGGAAATAGAGGACACAGCTAAGCTGCTCGGGAAAAGAAAAATAACTAAACAATAAGTGATGATTAGGCCTTTCTGTTAAAGGCCCTGGAGGCTCCCGGAGGTGAGAGAGTGTTGTCGTGAAAGCAGAGTGCTGGCTATAGATGAACTGGGTTCTGAAACGACCCCTGACAGAGGACAAAGGAGAGCTCGCACACAATTCAGACGTTTTCGCAGGAGTCTCTCCCCAAGGATGTTGTCTCCGCGAGCTGAGAGAGATACTGTCAGGTGTTGGTGAGGGTCACAAAGATCTCCCCCTTGGATAAGAAGCTGAAGAAGTTCAAGTTGGGTTTAAAATCTCTCATGAGAAGCTACGGTTGAAGGTTGTCGATCGTGAGCCTTGGGGGGGGGGGGGCACATGCACCTGGCCTCAGTTAAGGAGCTGCGATCTCGGTGGCAGGTGACTCATCTGGATCAAGATCTAAGCTGAGCCGTGTCTCTGGAGGAGCTGGGATCACTCTGAAGGTGCCAGTGTCTCTCAGGAAGTTCACCACAGAAGCATTAACCTGAGTTCACCGAACCTCAAAGCTCTGTTAGAGATCAACCTGGTCAAATGTGAATGAACTAAAGTCTACGGTGAAGACGAAGTACGCTGGTATAGTCATGTTCGGTCACATCAGAGACAGGAAATTAGATATTGAAGGGTGGGGAGAGGGCAATAGCCTCTGCTATGACTATGGGTAATCATATGATTATGAGATTGCTGTTCAACATGTGATAGTATCTCCTCTAGAAACACTTCCAGACCTGAAAACAAAAGGATTTCTTTCTGGTAAAACAAAGAAAAAGAAGCTCAATAATTATTAGTCTTCATGAAATTGGCTACACTGCTCTAAAGAGATCACAATTCCTGCACAGAATATTACCATAACTATATACAGTGAACCCTCGCTATATCACGGTTCACTTTTCACGGTTTCACTACTTCACGGATTTGCATCGTGCATTGTGTTCTGCATTCTGATTGGCTAAACAGTCTCTCCAACACAAACCTGTGCATCAATAAAGTTGCTGTTTACAGTATACAGTACTGTTATTTGTTAATCAAATGCTTGGGCCTGTAAAAAGGGTTTGTTCTTTGGTTTTAATATAATAGAGTATTTCATTGTATAATAATTGTAAACAAATAAAGGTTTCTACTTCAAGGATTTCACTTATCACGGGTTCTTTTTGGAACGTAACCCCCGTAAAAAATGAGGGTTCACTGTATACTGTGTATATATATATATATATATGCTGTATACCATACCATTACCATGAAGCACTCATGTTACTCATGCTATCCAACTGAAATAGAAGCCTTCAAAAGTGGGCCAGTTACCATTGGCTACACATAGGCATTCTTTGTAACATATATGATGGTCAAGACACGCTGGTGACGTTAAGTAAATGTGATAACCACACCACAACACAACCCAACACAACCTGGGAAAGCATCAACACCCCTGTGCCACCTTAATTATTGACGTCCAATAATAACATGGTCCTGAGCCAATAACGCTCTGTCCAAGCAGGGTTAGTGGATCAATCCCCAGTTAATGAGCTTTGGAGGGAAACGTTATCTATATTCGTTTCATTTAAGATGGAGACAGTGTCTATGGAGGTCTTCTGGGACTGCACAGCTTGCCGAGGTGGAAAGGTTGACATAAGGTTGATCCCCCCCCCCCCCCCCCCCCCCTGTTGGACTTCTGTCCTTTGAATCGTGTTGGGATTGGAGTCAGGATCTCAGCAGCTATTTTCCAGCCAGTAACCAGCGTCATTCGACTCCAGCGAGACAGCAAATAGTGTTTAACGCTTGCTATTGATGTCGCTGTAGTTGAAGTAAGAAGATTAGGGATTCTTCAGACTCAGGTATACGGGTATTATTTCCGGCCCACCAAAAACCCCATCTATGTTAAAGTCTGAATAATACCTAACGCCTTCCTCGCTGAGCTGTGCAATTTGTAATTAAGGGCTTAACTTGAATGTGCTGAACAAAGCATTTAAATATGTTAAAACCGAAACTCTGAATCTGAAACACCAACTAAAACATCCTGATAATTGTGGACACCCCCTGTTGGGCAACTCTAACAACCCATCGCTGAAGAGCTGTGCATGATTCATGGGTGAACACTGACACCTGTTGGATATCATGGGAAATCCCATTCAGCCTCAATATTTCCACGACCAACTTGTCTGTCCCCAATACAATCTGCCTGTAAGAGCCAGGAACTTTAATTACAGTTTCGGGGGGGGGCAAACCTGTTTTTGGGGGCGGACCAGCAAGTGTAACAAGCTTGTCAACAAGCTTTCATCAGCCTGTTAACAGCCATCCACAGCCTCTCTGTCTGCAAGGGTCTGGGTAATGTGAGAGTGGGTGTGGAGCACCTGGAGGCAGGTTATGAGAGAAGCTATCGGAGTTTGCTTTACCCAGAGGTGTCATTTAGAAGCTCCTTCTCAAACCATTCAGTGAAACATTACACCGTCTGTTCAGAAGTCTGACAGGTTTTAGCACAAGCTGTTTCAGACTCTGTGTGTTAGTTAATGATCCAGTCCTTGGGAATTCTTAACGTCTTGATTATATACATAATACTGCGAAACTTTGTACAATCTTTTTATTAAACAAGTACTTGAAACTATATTTTAAATATCTATATATGTATATAACATTATGTACATAGGTAAATGGTTACATGGCTGATTTGTTCAATAATACTTTGTTCAATAATAGTACAAAATAGGATAAAACTGTCAGAAATGGTAGGATCGGTCCTGAACAATCGTTTTTTTTAGGAGTATAAAGCTATAATATAACCATACAACTATTCTTGTACATTTTTCCTTCAT
Organism: Protosalanx chinensis; assembly: GCA_030340685.1. Taxonomy (NCBI): domain Eukaryota; kingdom Metazoa; phylum Chordata; class Actinopteri; order Osmeriformes; family Salangidae; genus Protosalanx; species Protosalanx chinensis. The sequence goes on from CM059332.1 coordinate 2,862,233, forward strand.
CTTTCTGAAAGTTTTTCCTCGAAAATCCCTTTCAAAGAACATATTTTTTTGATACTGTCACTTTAAGAATGGAAAGCTGTTGCTGAACACACATGTGATCGTGTGATCAATAGAGACAGAAACAGATGTGTGTGGATCAGCAGCCTCAGATTGGAAGCCTTGTGCTCCTGTCAGCCAGGCATCTGTAAGGCTGTGTGGAAGTGCTATCATGTTTCTACAGGACCAGCTGTCACTCATTACCTCCCATTCACATCCAGCGGGCGCTTCTGTAGGTTCCTCGTGGTGCCGAGGTCTGGCCCTGCTGCGTCTGGATGTCGTTCAGAATAACGTCTCTGTTGGAAGTCTCAGAGATCCCGCTGTCTGCAAACACTGAGCCTGTGGAGGAAGGAGACAAACCGTGCACACACACGCACACACGCACACATACGCACGCACACACGCACGCACACACACACACACACCAGTGTTGAGTTTTTGTGAATGCGGCTATTTTCGACATCACCAAAGGGTCAAATAAATATGTTAAACACACCACTGCTATTGGTTGCATCGCTGATGAGGGAGGAGCTTCGAGAGGCAGAGTTTAGAGGAACGTTGGTTGCCGAGGTTACAGACTGCTGTACGACTCGGTGGGTTGCTGTGCGACTCCAGTCTGTGGAGGAGAGAGGGTGTTACTACAGGACTGTCTACATGGCGGTCTGTCTGGCTGTCTTATCTGTCTGCCTGTCAGTGAAACGGTTCCCACCTGAGTTCTCGGCCAATCGCAGCCTCCCACAGCAGAGGAAAGTCCTCCACTGCTTCCGAACACTGTCCTTCACAGCACAGTGGAACACGAAGATAAAGAAGCCTACAGAGAGAGAGAGAGAGAGAGAGAGAGAGAGAGAGAGAGAGAGAGAGAGAGAGAGAGAGAGAGAGAGAGAGAGACAGAGAGAGAGACAGAGAGAGAGAGAGAGAGAGAGAGAGAGAGAGAGAGGGAGATAAACTTGTTAGATAACTGGCACCTGTTCAGTTAGTACAGCATGAAACTGTGTCTGTGTGTGTGTGTGTGTCTCACCCTGCAGGGAGTTGAAGATGGTGAAGAGGTAGATGAAGGGCAGGTAGAGGTCCCCCCAGGCGAACAGAGCAAAGCCCCAGGTGAGGCCCAGCAGGATGATGAGGCCGGCGATGCTGCGCAGGTCGGCCACCACGCTCCTGTTAGGGGCCACGTTCTGGGGGTTCTGCTTCTTGACCCGGGCCAGCTGAACCATCACCACGATGAACACCACCACGCTCAGCACAAAGATCAGCAGGAAGTAAGCCACCACGCCCACATAGAACACTGTGGCATTCCGGATCCAGCAACTGGGAAAGAGTCAAACACACACAGACAGACACACACAGAGACACACACACACACAGATGGTTACGATTCGTATCCACTATGCTGTGAAAACCCTGCTAACAGAAGGGATGTTGCAGCACCAAAACTCACAAGTCATCCGTGGAGCCGTCTGTGTATCTTCCGTACGTCACCATACCGTAATTGTCCTTGTCTACCGCGATCACCACAATAACAACCACAAGGGGGAGCCCTGGGTCGAGAAAAAAAAAGAATACAACGGTAAAAAACAAACTTGCATCGAAAAGCATTTTAAAAGGTCTCAGGTCAGTGTGCACGGTGGTGGGATTTGTAGTTTTTGCAGCGTTCCTCACCCCAGCCCAGCAGAGAGAGCTTGAGCATGTATCTGCTGAGGTAGGGCGTGAACACCCTCACGATGCTCAGGTACATGTGAAGAGCCTCCAGCCCCGTCCACGTGAACGACGTCAACAGGAAGTAGTGCAGGAAGAAGGCGGTGCTGGTGCACAGGCCTGTGGCGGGGTAGAGGGCGAGCCAGCCGTCCAATAGGAAGAGCAGGTTGAGCAGGAGGAGGGACAGACACAGCTGGATCAGGATCTTGGACGGGGTGTCGCGACGCAACTTCCTGTCGGGGAAGATGGAGGGGACGTCGACATGTCAGCTGTGGATAGAACTGCATGGAGAACGTGCGTGTCTGTGTGTGCGTGTGTGAGTGTGTCATGGAGAGAGGAAACACAATTACAGAATAAAAGACGGAAGAGTACGAATAGAAGAATGAGAAAACATAAAGAGGAGGAGGAGACAAGGAAACAGGAAATAACAGAGAGACAAATGAAGAGGTGAAGATAGATAGAGAGAGACAGATAGAGAGAGAGAGAAACAGAGAGGAAGACAGATTTAGAGAGAGAGATAGAGACATAGAAAGAGACAGAAAGAGAGTTAGAGACAGAGAGATGGAGGTGAGGTGAGGTGAGGAGCAGCCTTACTGGAAGGAGAGGTAGGTCAGCAGGGTGACTGACAGGAAGATGGCCGACAGCCCGCAGCCGATATAGGTGATGAAGGTCAGGATGAGGGCCTGCTCTTTGTCCCTGACACCCTGGTCAATGTGCTGAGACAGGTCCTGTACAGAGGCACCACACAGACGCACAGGTTAACACACACACACACATCTGAAAACACACAGTAGCATCGACAGTACATGCATGTTCACACTGGTGAGTGAAACACCGACCAGCAGTATAGCGAAGGAGGTGAGGTGATTACAGCTACAGGTGGTGTCCTCATCTGTGCTGTTCACCACAAAGCACCCAGTAGAGTTCCACCCCCCTGCAAAATCTGAGCACAACAAGGACACCGTGTCACCATGGCAACATAGATGACTCCACCAGGATTACAGGAAGTGACATGACGGGACTTCCCGCTCGCTCACCATTCAGAGTGAAGTCCCAGAACACACAGGAAGCCGTATAGTTCCCCTGAGGAAAGAGGATGTCAGCACATCAGCCTCAGAAACACACATACAGTACACACTCGCACACACACGCACTCACACACACACATACAGCACACACACGCACTCACACACACACATACAGTACACACTCGCACTCACACACACACACACACACAGACAGGCAACTCACGATGGGGTCTGTGTTTCTCAGGGTGAACGTGACGTTTTCTGACAGTCCACTGATTGACAGGTTGGCCACACTGGAGCCCAGAACAGGACTGATGACCTTCCGCTCGGCCAGACCTCTGTCCTACACACAGGAGAGGGGGGAGTCTAACTGCTTACTAGGTTGCTAAGGCACCTTACTTTATAGAGATGATAAAGGAGGAGAGGATGAAGTGTAAAGGAGTGAAAGAAAGAGAGAGAGAGAGAGAGAGAGAGAGAGAGAGAGAGAGAGAGAGAGAGAGAGAGAGAGAGAGAGAGAGAGAGAGAGCAGGTACCTGAAAGAGCGAGGCGTTCTGGTAGAATGTGAACTGGACCCTGCTGGCCAGCAGCTGTTCCTGAGGACTCAGGCCTTCCGTCAGGGAGGAGGGCAGAGTCACAGACCCCATAGAAGCAACAGACCTCTTGGAACGCCCAACCGCGCTTACCTGGAGGACACACACACACACGTGTACACACAAAAACAACCATCTCAACATCAGGGAGCACTGGCGATGACACATGCTAGCATTCAACAAGCAAGCAACATGAGGCATCAGGGCCGGCCGGTATAAGGTGAGGTGTGATTCTGGTGCAGTGTTACCTGCAGGCTCGAAGGACTGGAGATGCTAAATGAGGCTCCCTGGAAGTTGTTCCCATCCATTCTGGTGACAGCCAGAGCCAGAGAGTCAGTCAACAGGATACCTCTGTTCCCATCAAAGTCCAGCTTCAGCCCCAGGGTGTCCACAGCTTTTATTAGCCTGGGGAGAAGGAACATTTGTAAACCTGTTCAGCTGAATGCTCTTATAGCTCTTCCTTTGGCACTTATTGGCTTCTCATGACATATGTCTCATAATATATATAAACCCGCAATGTTGGGGACTATCATTTATCTATATTTGTAAATATGGATAAAAGCGTCTGCTAAATGAATAAATGTAAATTTAACGTAAAAGGGTGTGAGTGTGCTCAATTGTGTAACTTTGTGTATTCCAGGGTACACATAGGTGTGTGTTTTCAAGATGATCGTGCTAACCTGTTTGCAGAAGCTGATAGCGCTGCAGGGTCAGCAGCCATCAGGTTGCTGATGACAGTGAGGACCTTCTGTCCCACCGACTTGGAGACACTAGGACCCTGGAGAAGCTGTTCCAGCCTGCTGACCACCCGATCCACCTGCAGTCACCAGAGACAGCGCTCAGTACTCTGACCCCACACACAGCGCTCAGTACTCTGACCCCACACACAGCGCTCAGTACTCTGACCCCACACACAGCGCTCAGTACTCTGACCCCACACACAGCTGTCAGTACTTTGACCCCACACACAGCTATCAGTACACTTACCCCACACACAGCTGTCAGTACTCTGACCCCACACACAGCTGTCAGTACTCTGACCCAACACACAGCTGTCAGTACTCTGACCCCACACACAGCTGTCAGTACTCTGACCCCACACACAGCTGTCAGTACTCTGACCCCACACACAGCTGTCAGTACTCTGACCCCACACACAGCTCTCAGTACTCTGACCCCACACACAGCTGTCAGTACTCTGACCCCAGACACAACTAATCCTAAACCTGTACAAAACAATCTAAACCCATGATAAATGATCTAAAACTGACCTCAGAGGAGTTGAGCCGGCCCTGAGTCATCTGAGACAGCTGGTCTGCTTCCTGTGCATTGTCCAAGGTGGGTGGGACTGTGGCTGTCGAGGGTGTGGTTGAGACGGTGGTGGGTGGTGGAGCTGTGACAATAATGGGAGGAGTCTTGGTTGTAGTGGGTGGAGCTGTTACACTAGGGGGAGGAGTCTTGGTTGTGGTGGGTGGAGCTGTGACACTAGGGGGAGGAGTCTTGGTTGTGGTGGGTGCAGGTGTGGTGCTGGTGGGCTCTGCTGTGGCAATCATCGGTGTGGTTGAGATTCTGGTTGGTTCCGAGGCATTTTTGGACAGAGTTGTTTCTTGGTTGTGAACAGGTTGTCCGGTTGTGTTTGGGTTCATGGTCGGGACAGCAGTGGTCCGCCTGGTTGTGCTGAGGCTAATGTCAGCCTCTGTAGAACTAACAGGGTTGTTAATAGTAGGGGAGACTGAAGGATCGACTGAGGTTGTGTTGATGCTGGAGTCAGCTGTTGTGTTGGGGTTGGAGATGACATCAGCTGTCACTGCCGTTGTGTTTTGGCTGGTTTGGGAGGTTGTTGTCACTGAACTGTTGTCAGTCACAGATATGGTGGTGGAGGTGTGGTTTAAATTAACAATGGTATTACCAGGGGGATCGGTTGTGTAGGTTACGGTTGCATTACTGGGGTAAAATGTTGTGTTGAATGAAATTGATGCACTGTGTGGAATTGTTGTGCTGTCTGTTGTGTTGTTTGGAGTTGTGGTGTGTCTGGTTGTGTTACCAGGCATAAATGTTGTGTTGTGTAGTGTTGTGTCAACAGGGGGAATTGTTGTATTGCCAGAGCTAGTTGTTGTGTTGTCAGGGGTAATTGTTGTGTTGCCAGGGGCAATTGTTGTGTTGCCAGAGGCAATTGTTGTGTTGCCAGAGCTAGTTGTTGTGTTGACAGGGGCAATTGTTGTGTTGCCAGCGGTAGCTGTTGTGTTGCCAGGGGCAATTGTTGCATTGTCTGGGGTAGGATTTGAGTTGTATAGTGTTGTGTTGCCAAAGGTTAAAGTGGTGTTTTGCAGTATTATGTTGCTAGGGGTGGCTGTTGTGTTGCCAAGGCTACTTGTTGTGTTGCCAGGGGGAGCTGTTGTGTTGCCAGGGCTAGTTGTTTTGTTGCCAGGGGCAAATGTTGTGTTGCCAGGAGTAGCTGTTGTGTTGCCAGAGCTAGTTGTTGTGTTGTCAGGGATAATTGTTGTGTTGCCAGGGGCAATTGTTGTGTTGGCAGGGGCAATTGTTGTGTAGCCAGGCTTAGCTGTTGTGTTGCCAGGGGCAATTGTTGTGTTGCTAGCGGTAGCTGTTGTGTTGCCTGGGATAATTGTTGCATTGCCTGGGGTAGGAATTATATTGTATAGTGTTGTGTTGCTAGGGGTGGCTGTTGTGTTGCCAAGGCTACTTGTTGTGTTGCCAGGGGTAGCTGTTGTGCTGCCAGAGCTTGTTTTGTTGCCAGGGGCAAATGTTGTGTTGCCAGGGGTAGCTGTTGTGTTGGCAGAGCTAGTTGTTGTGTTGTCAGGTGCAAATGTTGTGTTGCTAGGGGTATCTGTTGTGTTGGCAGAGCTAGTTGTTGTGTTGGCAGAGCTAGTTGTTGTGTTGTCAGGTGCAAATGTTGTGTTGCCAGGGGTAGCTGTTGTGTTGGCAGAGCTAGTTGTTGTGTTGTCAGATGCAAATGTTGTGTTGCTAGGGGTATCTGTTGTGTTGGCAGAGCTAGTTGTTGTGTTGGCAGAGCTAGTTGTTGTGTTGTCAGGTGCAAATGTTGTGTTGCCAGGGGTATCTGTTGTGTTGGCAGAGCTAGTTGTTGTGTTGTCAGGTGCAAATGTTGTGTTGCCAGGGGTATCTGTTGTGTTGGCAGAGCTAGTTGTTGTGTTGGCAGAGCTAGTTGTTGTGTTGTCAGGTGCAAATGTTGTGTTGCCAGGGGTAGCTGTTGTGTTGGCAGAGCTAGTTGTTGTGTTGGCAGAGCTAGTTGTTGTGTTGTCAGGTGCAAATGTTGTGTTGCCAGGGGTAGCTGTTGTGTTACCAGAGCTAGTTGTTGTGTTGACAGGGGCAATAGTTGTGTTATGAATGCTAGCTGTTGTGTTGCCTGGGATAATTGTTGCATTGACTGGGATCGAATTTGTGTTGTATAGTGTCGTGTTGCCAAAAGTGGTGTTTTGAAGTATTACATTGCTAGGGGTGGCTGTTGTGTTGCCTGGGATAATTGTTACATTGCTTGGGGTAGCTGTTGTGTTGGCAAAGGTTAAAGTGGTGTTTTGCAGTATTATGTTGCTAGGGGTGATAGTTGTGTTGACAGGAGTCCCAGTTATGTTATCAGGGGTAGACGTTGTTCTTGAAAGGGTTGAATTGTCAGAGAATGTTGTTGTCAAGTTTTGTGTCGTATTGCCAAGGATAACTGTTGAGTTGTCCAGGGTAGTTGTGTTGCCAAGAGTAGGAAATGTTTTGTGTATTGTTATGTTGCCAGCGGTGGCTGTGTTAACAGGGGTCGTTGCTGTGTTGTTTACTGTTGTTTTGTTTTGGGTGGTTGTTGAGTAGTGAAATGTTTTGTTTGGTGTCATTGTTGCGTTGCCAGTGTTATCCTTTGTGATGTCAGGGGTAGTTGTGTTGTGTAGGATTGCGTTGCCAGCGTTAGGAGTGGTTTTAGGAAGTGTTGATGTGTTAGGGGTGGAAGGTGTGCCGTGTAGTTGTAGTGTTGTGTTGCGAGGGGTGGTTGTTGTGTTATGGGTAGCTGTTGTGTTGCCAGGGGTAGAAGTGGATCTATAACCTGTTGTGTTTGATTGGAAGAGAGAGTTGGTGCTTGTAGTCCTGTTGGTGGAAGCAGTGAGTGTCTGTGTTGTATTGATCTTTGATGCCTCAGTTTGCATAGCAGGTGGCTGTGTTGTGTTAGCTAGTGTCAGGGTGGTGATGTCCATGGGAGAGACGCTGGTCCTGGGAGCCTTCCTGCTAGTTGTAGCATTCTCAGAATTGGGCTGGGTGGCTGTGGGCTGTGGGCTGGGATTGGTTGAGGCAGGATCAGGGGGCGGGTCAAGACAGCTGTCCGTCAGGAGCAGAACAAGAGTCTCTCCTTTTTCACTGTGGAGAGAACAACAGACACACGATGACCTCCAGCATGAAAGAACATTTGTTTTTAACACAAAGGCAGAGTAACACAACACAGCCCAGCCCAGTCACACCCAACACAGCGCTACTGTTGCATCAGCCCTGCGCTTTCAGACAAGGTCATGGGTTCTTATAGCTAGTATGTGTATTGAGCGTTTCTGTGTGTGCGTGTACGTGTGTGTGCATGTGAGACTGACCAGGGCAGCAGCAGGGGTGACTGGTACATCTGAGCATAGCTGAGGGGGGTGTGGCCCCAGGTTAGGTGGGTCATCAGAAGAGCATCTACATCCAGACCAGGGGAGCCACACAGCACTGAGAACACACACACACACAGTCAGACACAGCACTGAGAACACACACACACACACACAGTCAGACACAGCACTGAGAACACACGCACACACAGTCAGACACAGCACTGAGAACACACACACAGTCAGACACAGCACTGAGAACACACACACACACACAATCAGACACAGCACTGAGAACACACACACACACAGTCAGACACAGCACTGAGAACACACACACACACACACAATCAGACATAGCACTGAGAACACACACACACACAGTCAGACACAGCACTGAGAACACACACACACACAATCAGACACAGCACTGAGAACACACACACACACAGTCAGACACAGCACTGAGAACACACACACACACAGTCAGACACAGCACTGAGAACACACACACACACAGTCAGACACAGCACTGAGAACACACACATACACACACAGTCAGACACAGCACTGAGAACACACACACAGTCAGACACAGCACTGAGAACACACACATACACACACAGTCAGACACAGCACTGAGAACACACACACACAGTCAAACACAGCACTGAGAACACACATACACACACAGCACTGAGAACACACACACACACACAGTCAGACACAGCACTGAGAACACACACACACACAGTCAGAAACAGCACTGAGAACACACACACACACAGTCAGACACAGCACTGAGAACACACACACACACACAGTCAGACACAGCACTGAGAACAAACACACACACACACACACACAGTACATACACAGATGCATGTACTGACCGATGGGCGTCACAGGTATATCGTATATGATGTCCGTGTTGTTGTTGTTGAGGATGAACGTAATAATGTTAGTGAGGCCACAGATATCAGGCACAGACTCAGATAACTGCAGCAAGATCGTACAGCTGTCCAAACTGAGAGAGAGAGAGACCGAGACACAGAGAGAGAGAACTGTGAACTGAAACTCAAATAAAAAATGCATACCCTTCACAATTACAAGAGCACACACACACAATGTTCTACCTAATGTCTGTTCCATGACACTCCAGGTGAATTGCCTGCAGAGAAAACGAGATGAGTTATTGTACCGGTCAACAAGAACATCATGGCTCATACATGTGCTGAACATGACTGACATGTACTCAGACTCTCAGACATGCTCACTACCTCATAGAGCCTCGAAACCAGGGAATATCCTGCACACAATGACCTGATGACACAAGGATGGAACTAAGTTAGACTGGTTAGCTGGTGTGTGTCTGGGTAACTGGGGCGTGATGTGTGTGTGTGTGTGTGTGTGTCTGGGTAACAGGGGCGTGATGTGTGTGTGTGTCTGGGTAACAGGGGCGTGATGTGTGTGTGTGTGTGTGTGTTTGGGTAACAGGGGCGTGATGTGTGTGTGTCTGTGTTGCATGGTTGAGTGTGTGTTGTTTGGGTCTTACTGTGGTAGTTCGTGACAGGGGACGTCTTCAGCGAGGGTGGACATCTGCAAGACAGAGTAGAGACAGAGAGTACTGCAAGACTGATCACTCACACACACACACACACACACAACCCACATCCACAAACAACGAATCAAAACACGTCTAACCATGGTTTCTATGTGACTGGCCGTGACCTCGGGACTGGTGATCTGGATGCTGAAGACATACAAGCCTTGGAGGAAGATGACAGAGAGAAGGAGAAAGAGAGCGGGAGAGAGAGACAGAGAGACAGACAGACAGACAGACAGAGAGAGATCACACAAGGACATCCACGGTACAGTTACTGAGCACTGTGGTGACTTTCCATCATGAGGACAACACAACAGTTAGCCGAGAGATCTTTTCAGAGCCACAACTGACAGGAAGCTTACTTGTGGTGTTGGAGAGAGAAGAACAGTCGCAGGTTTGTTGTTCCATTTTGCCTGAAACACACACACACACGTTGACAAAAACACAAACGCACATTGACACACACACACGGATACACACACACACAGTTAAAGACAGCGCACAGACACGATGACGGAACGCTGAAAAGGTTGACGGGTGCTCATGCTCAGCGTGTGTGCGAGTCAGCACTTACCCTCACAGGACTGATTGAGCGGTACGTGTTTGACCTCTGGACGAGATCCTGGGTCAAGCAGAGAGCTGCAGACACAAACACAATGAGGCTTCACAGACACACACACACACACACACTCACACACAAACAGAACAGACACTCATTCATCTGTGTGCGCACACGTTTGAGACTGCATCCCCATCTTACCAAGTGAGGTTGGTGTGTGTGTCTGTTTGACAGACTTCTTCCAGAGGAGAGGACGAGGTGCACTTCACAAAGCCTCCGTTAGAGGGCGCTGTGTCCATACACAGCCCACGCCCTGGGAACATTCCAGCAAAGAGAAAAGCAGTGATCTTATTACATTCTGATAATGTGTTATCAGGTGAGTTTGGGTCAAAGTTCTGCATACAAATGTGTGTTTTGGTACTTGATGTGTGCATATACAGTATGCATGTGTTGTTTTTGTGTGAGTGTGTGTTTTTTGGGGGTTGTGTGCATGCGTGAGTATTTGCGTGTGTGTGTGAACATGTGCGTCTGTGTGCAAGTTTGTATGTGTGTGTGTGTGTGTGTGTGTGTAGCGCCCCTCACCCACTCGCTCCACCTCCCCCAGGACAGTCACCTGCACCCCAGCCCCGCCCCTCTGCAGGGCTGCCTTCACACTGCAGACAGAGACAGGATGGCTGAGCTGCAGCAGCACACTGCAGTTAGATCTCCTGCACACACACACACACACACACACACATCACAGAGTCAGATGAGAGCAGAAGGGTGTGAGACAGTACACAAAACTTACAATGATCCCTCTGGAGCAAACATTCACTGCACGCACGCACACACACACACACACACACACACACACACACACACACACCTTATGTCTTGTTTTTTATCACAGGTCACCTCCATGCCCTGGAACAGATGGGAAAACTGTGTTAACCTTGGCTGAACCTTCCATTTCAGAAGCCATTCAAACAGTGAATGTTAGACTGAGGTCAGTTCATGACTGGGGATGATAAAGCAGTGATGGACCTGTGTGTTTCCCTGGCACATCAGCAGACTCTCTCCTGGTGAGGATCCAGGACTCTCACTGGGGCTTGCAGACCCCAAGTCCAGCCCGCAGGCTTGGGTTGTAAACAGGCCAGCCACCTGGAGAGAGGAATCATGGGTGAGGAAGTGGGGGTGAAGGGGCAGGGCAGAGGGGGAGTGGGGCAGGCGCCAGGGCAGAGGCAGGTTCAGGGGGAGGAGGCAGGAGACTAGGGCATGGGAAAGTCAGGGGTAGGGAGGTCAACTTCAGGATCCAGGGTAATTGGGAAAGAATAGAAGCAGTAAAATAGAACAGGTGGCACGCTGGGCTGTTGCACCAATCACACAGTTTCATCCATCCAGCCCTACCCAGTTTGAGATGTCAGCCTCGCTCTTATTGGCTCCTGTGGCCTCAACGTCAATCAGCACCCAATAGAAGGCAGCTGCGGAGAGAACACAGGAAGTTGTGAGGAAAACAGCATTGGTCATTGTGATAGTTTAAATGGTTTAGTAGCGGTTAGGTTTACTCACTCTGATTGGAGCAGAGCTGTGTGAGGTTGCAGTGTACCAGCGGAGACCCTGTGGTTGAATGACAGTACAAAGTCAAACACACATCTGAACTGAGCAGGGAACTTCTGCAGTGCACACTATATGATTGTAGCTGTGCTGCAGATCGACAGGCATCACATACATGTATGAACAAAACTAACATGCGTGGCACAAACATACAACATGAGGAACAACTGCTCACCTGTTGACATAGTCTGTGTTGGAGGTGTGGTGGAGACATGAGGAGTTCCAATTAAAGTGGTTGTGTGGTTGGTCATGATCTGATTGGCTGAGCTGGTTCTGGGGGGCAGGGTTGTTGATGTGGGCGGGGGTGTGGTTACAGTGCTAGCTGAGAGATTATTGGTTGAGCCGGTCGTAGGGGGCAGGGTTGATGATATTTGAGGGGGAGGGGTTTCAGTGCTGGCTGAGATCTGATTGGCTGATCTGGTTGTAGGGGGCAGGGTTGACAATGCTAGGGGGGGTGTGGTTTGAGGGATAGCTGAGATGTTATTGGTTGAGCTAGACGAAGGGGGTAGGGATGATGTCTGAGGTGTGGGTGTGGTCTCAGTGCTAGTTGAGATCTGATTGGCTGACCTGGTTGTAGGGGGCAGGGCTGACGATACTAGAGGGGGAGGGGTTTCACTGACGGCTGAGATCTGAATGGCTGATCTAGTTGTAGGGAGCAGGGTTGACAATGCTGGTGGAGGTGTGGTGTCAGTTCTAGCTAAGATCTGATTGGTTGAGCTGCTCTTAGGAGGCAGGGTTGATGACACTGATGGGGGCGTGGTTTTTGTAGCAGTTGACAGGAGATTGGCTGAGCTGGCCTCAGGGGGCGGACTTGACTGAGGTGTGGCTTCAGGACCGGCTGTGAGTCCATTGTCTTTCAGGGTTGAAGTGCCTGTTGGAGAAGCTGGGGTGGAATCGCTGTTGGCTGGGTCATAAGCTGAACTGTGATTGGTTGATGCTTTAACTGGGGGTATGGTGGCTGTAGGTGGATCTGTCTGTTGATTGGTTGAGGGTGCGGTTGTGACAGTGCTGGCTGGAGAAACTAGAAAGTAAAAAGAGTCACTCTACGAAGACGCTCCACATTTCCTTCATCCTGAACTTCCAGTCTTTCTATCACATACAGCTCTTCATTCAGCTAATTTCCTTTTTCCCTCTGCTACATCCAAACAATACAGGCCTTGAACCCTTTGTACAATGTAATCACAGTCATGTCTATGGATGCAAGCCCTCACCTGTGTTGTTTTGAGCCTGGTTGCTTAAGGTAGGTAGAAGTGTTGCCAGCACATCAAGCACAGTGGCTAGCAGGGAGGTGGGAAGGGTAGCTGCTGCAGTAACACATTACCATTACCACTGTGTTTATTTACCAGAAGCTTCCATTCAAGGAAAAGTACCAATACGAAATAGTGTGTTTAGAGCTAAGGAATGTCATTTTTTCCCAGACGTATTACAACAATGAATACAACAAAATGTTACATTCCTCTGGTGATTTTGTACTCAGTGTGTTCAGTATCGTGGTAGTATTCTGGGTATACTACCAGGGGTAGGAGAGTACTCACCTGGTTCTAAAGGAGCAAAGGTGAAGTCTTTTCCCAGCGCTAAATCTCTGCCTGAAAAGGAGAAGACGTTTACTCAGGACTGCACTGACCCACCTCAGCCAACAGAGGGCGCTTGTGTTGACACACTCTCACACAGGAGGACATGAGCAGACGCACACACACGAAGACACACAAAGACATACACATAGCAGACACACACACACACACACAAAAAGACTCACACAAACGTATACAGAGCAGACACACGCATACACACAAATACTGACATGGGATTCACACACACGAACACACACACCTACAGACAAACATACCCGACTACACACACACCAACAGGAGACACTCTCCCATACACACAAGTAGAAGATACACACACACAACCACAGACTCATCTAGTAGAAAAACACATGTATACTGAAACACACCGGACTGGATGTGGCCAACATCTCGTTTCACCCGTCTGTGGTCTAAAAGAGCCAAGAAAGGAAGATAACATGCTACATACAACATGCATCTACAAACTACAGCTACTGTGTTACTGTAACACGGATGTACCAACATGCATCGACTAACTACTTTAGAAAACTCTCTGTTACAGTAAGGCAGACTCAGTACATGCATAAACACCATGCATTTTGTTGAGTTGAGTTGTCGCCAGCCATGCAAAGTCTGTGTTTGTGACAATAGTGTATACATGTATGTGTGTGTGTGTGTGTGTGTGTGTGTGTGCGTGTGTGTGTGTGTGTGCATGTGTCCTCACCAGCACACAGCAGATGGACGTCCCTTTGTCTCGCCTTCCCACTGGTCACGCCCCACAGCCGTGAGTCCCAGCCAATCACAGAGCCGTCCTCACAGGGCTCGTGAACCCTAAGGTCCGCCCACATTCCGAACATATACAGTTCTACCTGGCCAATCATGTTCCCCATGGCCAGGTCCCTGGAGCGACAGCCCAATCGGAGCGTGCCGGCGGGGGGAATGGCCTGAGCAATGACTGTCCTCTCCGCCGCCAGGCTGCCGTCCACCTGGAAGGTTCCATACAGTCCCAGACACAGATGCAGGAGCATACACAGACACACACAAACACACACAGACACACACACAAACACACAAACAAACACATTCAAATAGGAGAGCATAACTGACACGGAACTGACGCAAAAGTAACAAATTTACAGCAGCTATTTCTGTAAAACAGGAAGTCAGTTCTTCACCTCTAGACTGAAGCTGTTCCCCAGAACATCCCTCCTCAGACACACCCTGTGCCACTGTGTGGGTGAGAGGGTGATGGGGAAGCGGTGTCGCACACCCAGCAGCCAGCCATACAGGGCCCCCCCGTCCCCCTCCAGGCCCAGGTCGGGGCGGGGGGCCCGAGGGGAGCTGTAGGAGAAGGCTACCCAGGACCCGGGGGTGACCACGCGGACGTGAACACACACGGTCATCTGGAACAGCAGGGGCAGGAAGGTGTGGTCCTGGAGGGTCCAGTAGTCACCGCAGGCAGTAAGGACTGCTTTGCTGTCCCCTAGGAAATAACCCGTCCCTGGAGAGAGAGGGGGTAAAGGGAGAGGGAGTCAGAAGGAGATGGAGAGAGCAGTCAGACTAGATGGAATCAGGACTTCTAAACAGCAATAACCGCATGCCGTCTCCCTCCCTCTCCCTAGTTGCCTCTCTCCCCGCCTCGCTCTCTGTCCCTTCATCTTCCTCTGTCTCTCGACCTTTCGTTCTCTCTCTTACTCCTATTGTTCCTTTGTGTCTCTGCCCCTCCCCCCCCCCTCTGCCCAGCTGCTGTTCATCTCTATGCTCTTACCTGGGGGTATGTGGCTGAACAACACACACAGCCAGAAGATTGTGTAGAAGGGTCGCATCGACCTCCTCCTCTCTCTGATGTCGAGGCAGCACATTCCTCTGAAAGTACAGTCACAGAAGTTATAATACACACATAATTTCTGCCTGCCTGCCTGTCTGACTGTATGCCTGCCTGTCTGTCTGCCTGTCTGCTGTTCGTCTGCCTGTCAGTATATTGGAACAGTTTGCAGACCCTCATGTCTTTCTCTGTTTGTTGATGATTCTTCTACTGGTCACTAATACATCATTTCAGTGCATCCTACTTTAAGTATTTGGACCCGTGTCCAGTCCTGTTGCAATCCTCCACATTGTTTTTGGTCTGAATGAAGAGAAGTCAGGATGATGAACACGCTGCGTGTCACTTCCTCTTCAAACATCACCTTCATTTCCTGCTGTTAAAACCTTGTTTTGTTTGTTCGTGTGTGCGTGCGTGTGAAAGCATGTCCAAAAGGGAAATGGTATACTTCTGCACACCCGGATCTGTCTGTTCATTCCTATCCCATTAATTTGCCTAGCAACAGGTTAAAGTCAGGTTTTGTCATGTTTGTCAAAAGCAACTTCACGTCTTGATGGCAACAAATATTTCTAAAGGTTTGACGGTAATATAAAATAATCTGCGGGCATTACAAAACCACCAGCAACATGCAGACAGGCGAGAGAGGTGTGAAGATACAGAGAGAGAGGGTGAAGAGAGAGGGGATGAAGAGAGAGAGGATGACGAGAGAAGATGAAGAGAGAGAGAGGATGAAGAGAGATAGAGAGGATGAAGAGAGAGGATGAAGAGATAGAGAGGATGAAGAGAGAGGATGAAGAAAGAAAGATGATGACTCGAGAGGGAGTGATTCTGAAGAACAGTGGGGGAGTTCCCACTGTAAATGGAACAATGTTGCAAACTGTGACAATAATTGTCAGTCTTCAGGCATGTTGAGATCAGGAATGCTGATCAGCTAGACAGACTCTGACTGATGAACAGTGTCTTAATATAGCTCAGGTTCAGATCAGGTTTATGTTATTTTCTATTACTGTATTGTCAACTCTATTGTCAAAATGTTAGCTTTTTAATGCCCATCCCACATTTACACTTACACACGGCACAGTCTAAATATCACAGATCCATCGTGTGGATTTGATGGAAACTCAGCTTGATTGGATAAAAATTCAGATTTTTTTAATTAAACATTGTCTGTGGTATTATTCACAAAATTGGATGAATTATCATGCCTATGGTTACTTGAGAATATCCATTAAAAACTACAGCACAACATTGATTTAGAATATGTTATGCTTTGGCATGTACTGCTATGTACCCAATAGAAAATACAGTTCATCATTTTAAACCCATTTTTCTTTTATATAGTCTGTTGCATGATTTTTTTTTATGTTATCTGATGAGATGCAAATGTTCTGATGACATTAGTGACTGTGTGTTAAAGTCAGACAGAAACACTACCTGCAGCCTGGCTGCTCTGGAGGTCTGGAGCGTGTGTTCCCTCTACCAAGGATGAGTGCTCTTCTTCGGGTCGTCCATCCTGCTTGGGAAGGTCCCCATCTGGACCTCCTCACACTTCCCTGGTCAAACTTCAGGCAGGCAGCTTGATCCAAAACACCTGAACGCTGCTTCACTTCAGACATCCGCTCAGTATCTGTCGGCTCCACGGTCTCACGCTCCTCCGTGACTCACCTGTCACCTCCACACCCAGACACCTCCTCTGTGTGTGTGTGTGTGTGTGTGTGTGGGGGGGGGTGGTGTAGGTGTGTGGAAGAGAGGCACTGCTTTGTGTGAGATTCAGAAGTTCTGAAATGTGACTCCTGCCTAAAGGAACATATTATGACACACCTGCTACACAGAAAGACAGAGAGAAAAACAGAGATAATGAGAGAGTGAGAGAGATAAAGAGAGAGGCAGAGAGAGAGAGAGAGGCAGAGAGAGAGAGGCAGAGAGAGGCAGAGAGAGCGATAAAGAGAGAGGCAGAGAGGCAGAGAAAGTGCGGCAGAGAGATGCAGAGATTCTTTGTAAACCCTAGATTACATATCTAGATACTACTGTTCTAACTGGATAATACAGAAGAGAGTGTCATGTGTGAAGACGGAATGGATGCTAAAGCATGGGTGTTACAGCATGGGGGACCAAAAAATCCACTTCATCCAGACAATCATTTATTAATGAACGCTACAGTGTTTGATGATGTTCAAAAGTCTAGTTACCAAGCTACTGACATAGCTGAGGTGAGGGATTCTGACCAGCAGCGATATGTGTGTGTGTGTGTGTGTGTGTGTGTGAAGGGCAGCAGCTGGCCATGCAGGATGTTAGACTAGACAGATCCTGGACAAAGTATTACCTATAAGGAGTCAGGGTGTGTGTGTGCGTGAGAAAGAAAGAGAGAAAGAAAGAAGAGAAGAGGGAGGGAGAGGTGAAGGGGTGCACAGAGTGACTTTGAAAGGCGTATTGGGTAAAAAAAATGAAACGCTAGATGGAAGTCAACAAACCAGTAGAACCACTCTTCCTCTTGCCACATCACACACACAGACATACAAATTCGACCTGTTTTATGAATGTAAGGAATGACTCTGACGTCTGAAACTTAAATTAATATAAACAAAAGGACAGAAATAGCCAGAGGCTTGCTCTGAATGAACACATGTACTGTGTGTGTGTGTGTGTCTGCGTGCAAGCGTGACCACAGGGGGGCACTGTTGATGACATTCGATAACATACACAATCACAGCCAAACTTCTCTTCCTTACTTTATTCTTCACTAACTGATAGAAACACAACAGTACAAAACCACAGAGGCTGTGCACAAGGCTATTACTGTTTTGGTGTGTGTGTGTGACAGGCTTGGCCCTCTTGTTTTGATCCCATGCTGTGATCTGCAGTTGTCAAGAAGTGGGAAAACGCCAGCTCAGTCTGAGAGTGTTTCTCTGGAAGGGATGGTACGATCCAGTCCTGGAGGTCTTACAGTGGTATGTTCCAAACATCAGGCCCTGAAGTGGTACATTCCAACCCTTAGCGCCTGCTAAGATGTTATGTTCGAAACAATATGGTCTGCAATGGTATGTCCCAAACCAGGGGGGGTCTACAGACGTACGCTCCTGTCCTGGGGGTCTACAAAGGTATGTTCCAAACACTGGGGTAGCTCAGCAGTGCCCTGGGGGTTTACATTGTATAACCCATTCCATGTTGATGAGCATCTGTAAAGACCTACCCGATTTACCAGTGTCCCAGGGGAAGTGTGTGTGTGTGATTTACATCTTGATTGATCAGGCTTGAGTAGCTGCTTGGCTGTCAGGGAATACTGGAGTCCTAGCCATATGCCTCTACCTCAACACAGAGACTGGGAGATGTGTGTGTGTGTGTGTGTGTGTGTGGGGGGGGGGGGGGGGGGGGTGCTGCAGCATATTTATTAATAGAGATCTGATGCTGGGGGAAAGTTAAGCGTGAGAGGGCAGAGGGACAGCTGTGTCTCCCTCCCTCCCTATCTGTCTGCCCGTGCAGCACACCCCCTGTCCCCCTGTCCCCCCAGCTGGAAGCACTAACACAAGCTGACAGGAATGGCGGATGTGGCCAGGTGTCCATGGAGACGGGTGTGGGATTGACAGGTGACAGTTGCTCACTGCAGTGGCATGGGCACAGTGTGGTGGCAGAGGGCCGGGGCCCGGGTCTGGACAGCAGGGCAGGGGAGATAACCTTGACCATGTTTGCTCTCTCTGACTGCAGTCTGCTAGCCCGAGGCAGGTGCATGAAGACATGACTGACCTCAGACTGAGAGAAGACGGAGAAGGAGGAGGAGAGAGAAAGAAGAGGAGGGAGGGAGGGAGGGAGAGAGGGAGGGAGGGAGGGAGGGAGGGAGGGAGGGAGGGAGGGAGGGAGGGAGGGAGGGAGGGAGGGAGGGAGGGAGGGAGGGAGGGAGGGAGGGAGGGAGGGAGGGAGGGAGGGAGGGAGGGACTGAAAGAGTATTCAGGAATCTCCCTGAAATGACTAATTCATTTTTCCAAATTAGCTTAGTAATTTCCTGTTCTCAGCCATCATCCTGTCCAGGGTGGGACTGCAGGATAGCCCTGGAGACACCTGTTAGCACAGACTAGGCTCTAGTGTGATATGTCTCTACTTGGACCGGTAATATCATGTCCAGTCCGGAACCCACCCTCAGCACCTGATTGGCCCTTCGGAGCAGAGCGCATCAATATGCAATACAGCGCTAGCAACAAGACGGTAACCATGGAGACATTGCACCACTCTCTCCTTCGCTCTCTCTCTCTCTCTCTCTCTCTTCCACTGTTCTTTCTTTTTTCTCTCTCTCTGCTTTTGTCCTCTTTCTGCTTCCTGTCTTCCATTGACTCCACCTCCAGCCGCTCTCTCATTGGACATTTCTCCCACATGCTCATTGGACGATCCATCACAGATGGACTGATCCCCAGTGTGCAGTCCCTACAGGGCGTGTCACCGCCCCCCTCCCCCCAGCTGACCCCCCCAGCCGTCATGACATCACGTCCAATCAGACGGTGGTTATCTGGTCGACCACGCGGGTGCTGTCGTTCATCTCCACGCACTCCACTTCCTGCCTGTGCCCCTCCCCCCCGGGGCGGCGTTCCCGGCTCTTGGAGGGGGGGAGGAAGGTGAGGAGGGTGGGGAGGAAGGCCAGCGTGTGCAGGGCGGAGCATCCGGCCGCCAGAGCCAGGCAGCGGAACAGCGTGTGCGTGAGGTTGGAGCGCACGCACGCCACGGGCACCAGGGCGGCGCCGTAGCACAGCAGCGTCTGAAGCGAGGGCACGCCGTGCCTCTCCAGCGCCACGCGCACCCAGCGAGTCCGGCTGTCGCCCCGGCCCGCAGCGAAGCCGCACAGCAGGGGGCCGCTGCAGTCGGCGGAGTGACCCAGCGCCGAGATCAGGCACAGCACAGACACGCAGTCCAGCTCCACCCCCCACAGGGTCATGAACCCCACCACGCCGAACTGGACGGACACCAGGGTGAGGCCCAGCCACACGGCCACCAGCGGCTCCACCACAGCCACCGAGGACAGGCCCAGCAGGAAGAGCACGGCCAGCAGGGAGTGTCTCAGAGGGTAGCTGACGGCCGCGGCGTAGCGGTCCAGGTAGACGAAGGAGGGGTTGAAGATGAGAAAGCGGACCCTGGAGGTGAGCGACAGCCTCCGCAGCGTGTCCAGAAGCACCGACATCTCCTCGCGCTTGTTCTCCGTCGTCTTGGCGACCAGGAAGACGCGGGACGCCGCCACCTCCGGCTCCTCGCCCTGGCCGCGCTCGGCGAAGATGATGTCGTCGGCGAAGTGGGCGAAGCGCTGCTCGCGGAGGAAGGAGAGGCGGAGCGTGCGGGTGAAGCTGTCTCGTGATTGGCTGGTGGACAGGTTCTGTTCGGAGAGGTAGTCCAGGTAGGACTCCAGCCAGCTGATTCGCTGGAAGCCTTTGGCGTACTCCAGCAAGTCCCGCTGCACCGAGGCATTCCAGTAGGGGGCGCTCTCGTACACGTAGAAGCCAATCACAGGAGAGTAGGAACTGAAGTAGCGCTGCTGCGCACGGGCATACAGCACAGTGGCTGTGTCCATGGCAACCAGGGCACTGGGGTCTGAACCCTGAGTCACCTGAAAAATATAGGAGACCAGTGTTAGAGACACACTGAGTAGTGTGTGTGCGCACGTGTGTGTGAGGGAGAGAGGGAGAGTGTGTAAGTGTGTGTGTGTGAGAGAGGGAGAGTGTGTGTGTGTGTGTGTGTGTGTGCATGTGTGTGTGTTTGTGAGAGATGAAGTCTGGGTGCATGAAAGTGTGTGTACGTGTGGCGTTTGCGTGCACTGATGTGTGTACATGCTAAAGTGGTGGTGTTAATGTGTGTGTGTGTGTTGCGTCACCTGCAGGACTCCCATCAGACCAAAGGAGATGTACACCAGGTAGAGCAGCACCACAAACGGCTTCACGTAGGTGTTCGTGATCCAGTCTCCGTAGCAACGCCGAACGCACCCTAGCAACAGGTGGGAATCCTGGGGGTAGGGGTCAGGGATGACCGTCGGGGGGTGAGCGAGCGGATGTGTGTGTGCGTGCGGAGGGTTCGAAGGGTGTGTGTGTGCTGGGTTTGTCGGGTGGCCGTGAGGGTGTGTGAGGTTGGGGTTGGGCGCGTGTGGTGCGTTAGGTGTGTGTGTTTGAGAGTGTGTGTGTGTCTCGTCCTGGTAGCGTGTGTACATCAGGCAGCGGTACCAGGCAGGTTTGGACTCCAGGCGCTCCGGTTTGGGCACTCGCCTGCAGAAGCAGCCATGACGATACCCTGTCTCCAGGTAACCGGTGAACACCAAACAGGAAGTGTAGAAGGACAGCGTGTAGAGGTAACCGACGGTTACCGCCAGGGCGCCGGTGCGACAGAAGAGCCTCACAGCCTCCATGTTGGTGAGGGGGGAGGCGGCCAGGCCCAGGGTCGTCAGGTGCAGCATGGTGTTGCCGGAGAAACGCAGCATCACGTCGCCGAACACGCCCGCCACGCGTTCCTTCACATGCTGGTCCTCCCGCGTGCGTCTCCACGACGACAGCATCTCGAACGAGCCAAACAGCCCGTGACCTGGGAAGATCACCGGCAGAGGTCAACACACACACAACAGAAACACTCATACACCCATGCATACACATTCAAAAGGTCAAATACACACACACACTTTAACACACCACACACGCCATGCAGACATGCAAACACACACACACACCAGACACACAGGTATTACATCAAGAGTGATTAGCAACAAATACAGGTGATGTGTTCGTTACTCTGGGGGACTTTCTAACATGAGTGCGTGTGTGTGCATGTCTTTATATTCTGAGTGTGTTTGCGTGCATGTGTTTATATTCTGAGTGTGTGTGTGCGTGCGTGCATGTCTTTCTATTCTGAGTGTGTGTGCGTGCGTGCATGTCTTTATATTCTGAGTGTGTGCGTGCGTGCATGTCTTTATATTCTGAGTGTGTGTGCGTGCGTGCATGTCTTTATATTCTGAGTGTGTGTGCGTGCGTGCATGTCTTTATATTCTGAGTGTGTGTGCATTTACATTTTATATTTATTCATTTAGCAGACGCTTTTATCCAAAGCGACTTATAGTAAGTACAGGGACATTCTCCCTGAGGCAAGTAGGGTGAAGTGCCTTGCCCGAGGACACAACATCACATAGCCACAGCCGGGGATCGATCTCACAACCTTCCGATCATGAGGCCAACGCCTTAACCCGCTGAGCCATCTGACCCCCCCCAACGTGTCCGTGCATGTCTTTATATTCTGAGTGTGTGTGTGTGTGTGTGTGTGCACGTCTTTATATTCTGAGTGTGTGTGTGCGTGCATGTCTTTATATTCTGAGTGTGTGTGTGCGTGCATGTCTTTATATTCCGCGCGTGTGCGCGTGCGTGTGCGGCAGATGGCATTCACCTCCACGGTTGCCATGAAACCTGTGAGTCACCAGTGACAGCGCTCTCTCCTCCCTGCTCCTGTGACCTACTGTTCCACTGTTCCACTGAAGGCAGCCGTCTCCTTCAGACAGTCTGCCTGTCTCTTCCACTTAGACTCCAGTGAATCCAGGTCCCGAGGCAAAGTCTAGCCTCCCATCACTCTTTCTATTTCTCACTCTCTCGTTTTCTCACACACACACACACACACACGAACCGACACACACTTGTGTGCCCATTCAAGCCCCTGGGTTTATGCCATTCTTTCATAATGAATACGATCTAAAATAGGTCTAGTCTACTGAGGTTGAGTCTGTAGCGCCGCAGTGACATACAAGGCTGGGCTAAAACATATTCACTCAAGCGCCGCCACACTGTATCCTGATGCAGAGGGAAGTGTTAACTGCGTAGGGTAGTGGGTGGGGCTGGAGGTCTGAGATGAATAGAACGCTCACCACTAATTGTTCATCTGTCATCCGCTGTGCGTTCTCACTGCATTAGACACAGAGAGAGAAAAAACCTTCCTATCTCTCTGTCCATCTCTCTCTCTCTCTTCTCACTCCTTCTGTGTCCTTCTGTGTCTGCCCGAGCTCTGTCTCTCTCCTTGTCTGTGCTTTCTTCCTCTTTCACCTCTTTCTCTTCTCCATTTCTGGGTCTTTCATTGCTTTTTGACAACAACAATAAACTGAAGGATACAATAAGAAATAGCCCCTGACCCGACACACAACAGAGAGATGGACAACACACACTAAAACTGGAAACACAATCAGTCAAAACAACGCAGTCATTTGACAGTAAAACAGGTGGAAACCGAACAACTCTCACACTATTTCTGTCTGTATTTTCTTTCTCTTTGTATGTCTCTCTCTCTCTCTCTCTCTCTCTCCTTTATTGTCCAGACAACAGTTGAGCTTTGTTTTTACCAAGTGTGTCTGTCTCCAGTCAGTTATATTTGGCCCACAGCAGATTCCCCTCCCACACACGACAGTAATTGCGGCTCAGAGAGGGAGGGGGTCGGTGTTCACATGTACAATGCATGAACAGCCACTACTCTCCTGAAGAATGCATGGAAACATGTCTCGCAGTGTTTGATTGTTTTAGAAGAGACAAAAATAGAAGAGGAGGCGTGAGGAGAGGAGAGAGGAGAGAGGAGAGGAGGAGAGGAGAAAGAGGAGAGGAGAAGACATTCGAGGAGAGAGGAGAGGAGAAGAGAGGAGAGGAAAAGAGAGGAGAAGACAGGAGAAGAGAGGAGAGGAGACGAGAAGAGAGGAGAGAAGAAAAAAAATAAGAGAATGCCACAGGTGTTCGGGCTAAGGGTTAGCATTGGTGTGTGTATGAATGCAAGCGTGTGTGGCTGTGTGCGTGTCTATGTGTGTGTGCGTCTGTTTGTTTGCGTGTGGCTGTGTGTGTGTGCGCCCGTGTACCTGTGCGCATGCACGTGTACCGATTGATAAATCAGTGTGTGTGTGTGTGTGTGTGTGCGTGCCTGCGTACTAACCCAGCATGATGAAGGGAATCCCCAGGTAGGTGGAGTTGTAGGTGGCTCCAGTCAGGTTGAGGATGCCGGCCGCGGTCAGCCCTGACAGGGTGATGGAGAGCAGAGCCAGCAGGCCCAGCCAGGGCTTGGAGCGAACACAGTCTCGCATGGAGCCGCAAAGAACCGCCAGCACGCTGCACACCCCCAGGCTGGCCAACAGGGGGCGCCGCGACAGCACTGTGGAAAACTGGAAGTCTGTCCTTAACGACGACGAGGTGAACGGGTACAAACCCAGCTCAGGATGACCCGCCCCGAACTGCTGCAGCTCGGCGCAGAACGCCTTCTCCCATTGGCCCGCCACTCTGTCCATCAGAGCCCCGCGAGCCTGCAGGTAATAGGTCAGCTGCAGAGCCCTGGCGGAACGCACACTCTCTCCTTTAGCCCCTCCCCCAGGGGCCCTGGCCCCCGGCCCGGCCCCCCAACCCTGCACTCCCCCCAGCTGGTGACCGATGTAGGCCTGCCGTCCGTCGGCGAGCCTCGTGATGGGGTAGCGCAAGGTCGAAGCGGAGCGGTTGGAGGAGCGAGCTGATTGGATGTCCTCCATGGCGCGTATGATGTCATCGATGATGCAGGAGTCTTTGACGTCAAGGAGACACAGGTGAGAGAAAGAGTAGTTGAAGCCAAGCACAGGAACCTGGATCTGGTAAATTAACCTGTGGAGCTGAGAAAGAAATAGTGGGAGAGAAAGAGGGAGACAGAGAGAGGGAAGGAAGACAGAGAGAGAAAGAGAAGAAGAAAAAAGTGTGTAAATGAGAAGGAGAGCATGGGGAAAGGAGAGCGGATTATTTTATGTATCGTCATCTAAGAATAACATAACACTGCCGGTGAGCAACCGTGACCAGCAGCCAAAGCCCTGTTATGGAAGCACTCTTCTGACAGTTTTCTCTGCCCACACAGCAGTGTGGATGCTGGATGCTGTTCCCACTGTGATAAGTGCTCTACGCAGCGACGAGTCAGCGCTATTAAACACGAACTGGCAAATCCACAGTCCTGGCAGTGAAGGCCTCCAGGTTACAGTCTGTGCTGGGTGGGGGTGGGGGGAGTGGTGGGGGTGTTGGGGGAGTGGGGGTCGTTGTCTGCGCATCACAGAGGCCAACTACAGCTTCAGACTATCCCTCCTCTGTTTCCAGGGTGATCACAGTGGCAGTATCCACACGGGCACGGTTACCAAGCAACAGCGATGATGCCAGTTTACGGCCTGTGCGGTGAGGGCAAAGTGGTGTCATAACCTCTGTGTGTGTGTGTGGGGGGGCAGGGGGGGGGGGCTAGGTGTTGATGAGCGTATTCATGTGTGTCAATCGTGCGGTTAGTTAGTGAAACTCTGCCAGAGCTAAAGTGTGTTAAAGATGAATGTGGATCATGGAGCCAGCTGTTGATGCTGACAAATCACAAGAGTCTTTGATGGATGCTTCTTTAGACTGGGACCTGTCTGTAAGTAGGTCACTACTCCAGGATTAAGTCCAGCACAAACACACTCATAGCCTACACATTATATAGAGTGTGTGTGTGTCACAGCACCTAATAGCCTTGATAGAACCGGCTATGACATCATGTTGAGGAGCAATCACTTACCTGATTGCAGTGCAGGTGCTTAATTAATAGGATGAAAAGCGTTGAGCCATGTGGAGCTCTAACCGCATTAGTGACACATTTCTTAATAATTTTTTCTTTCTTTTTTGGGGGCTAAAGGATTCATTTAAAACTTTACAATTAAATGAAATTGATATTTTGAATGCTTGAATCCTGTCCTGTTCTAAGTGTAGTAATCCAGTAGACTTTACCAGACTTTGCCAACTGTGTGTTACTGTAACTGTGTGTGTGTGTGTCATACCTTCAGGATTAAATCCAAGTGAAGCGGGTCCAGAACGCTGCCCCTGCGGGTGGTGATGATCACGCGCCCATACCGGCCCGGTGTCTGCAGATCAGAGTAGAGCGCGTGCTTGGACCGGTTCACCGGAAACAAGCTGTCCACTAGGTTCCCCTCGATCTTAGCCAGGCTGTGTTTGGGCGCGAATAAATACTCCACGTTTTCCTCCACGCGGTACCGACTGAAGCTCGCGCCCAAAAGGATGGAGAGGAGCACGGGAGCCGAAGCGAAGAACACCGGGTGGCTCGCGATGAACCGACCCAGCGCGTGAAAAGAGCTTCTCAGGCCCGCGTGCAACACCTGGCGCAGCATCCTAGCGCGCGGCCGCCGAGGCTCGAGCCTCTCCCACCGACCGGAAACTCCGGGACCGCCGACCATCAGGCGCTCGCTGCATTGGGAGCACCGTCACTCTTTTCGGGCCGGTGCTTGACGCTGGCTCCGGGGCAGACAGTCAGAGGGAAGCGGGGGAGGGAGCAGGTCTCCCCGCTCAGGGTGTTCCTCCTCCAGGGCTCCAGGCATCAGACTCGGTAGAGAGAGAGAGAAGTCTGCAGATGAGTAACAAGATTCAGAGGGAAACGGGCAGGTGTGAGGTTCTCTCGCGTGGTCCTGCGAGACTAACCCATGTTACTGAGCACTGTGCTGCAGCCCGTGCATGCGCGCGATTAGGAATCGGACAGGTTGTCGCTGTTGGGAGGGGGGGCGCGTGGGGCAAAGACATATGACAGCCCAACGATCAGATCAGACTATCTCTGTCACGATGTCCATTTTCTGTGGATCAGACCGATAGAGAGCCCAGTTTCGTCCCCCTGGCCGTTTTTCCGTCCACTTGCTCGGGTAGACCGGTTAACCGTTTGTAACCGGCAAGCTCGTGCTGAGAGACCCGGGTTTGAGTCAACAGAATTCTATCCTGCTCGCGCTGCTGCGGACTCTTTGTCATGATCTCCTCGCGCGCCACTACCCCTCTGCCTGGGTGGCTGGCGGAGTTCCGTTCATCCACGCGACACTCTAAAAACAGCTAGAACCGACGTCACAGATGAAACGTTAGGAAGCAGGCGTCCGTTAACGCAGCCGTTAAACTGACACAGCCGTTAAACGGCTCTTTGCCGGTGTGTCAGAGCTCGCGCGCCCCGCCTCTTTTGCCTTTTCGCGCCGGTAATGCAGAGAAACTCAGCTACGGGTACCATTCTAGCGCGACTGGGAGCGCCCTGCAGCCCTGTGTGTGTGTATATGGGTGTGTGTTGTGCGCGTGTGCGCGCGCGTAGGTGTGTGTTTGTGTGCGTGCGTGCCAGTTTGCGTGTGTTTTGGCGTGCGTCCAAACAGACCACCCCTTCCCCTAAACCTATATAATTTCAGTCATAAGGACAAAAGTGCAACAGATAATGTGTGGGAAGAGAGGACAGGAATAGAGGAGAGGGGAGGAGAGGGAGAGGGGAGGAGAGGAAATAGGAGGAAAGGGAAGGGGATGGAGAGGAGAGGAAGAGAGGAAAGGGGAGGAGAGGAAAGGGGAGGAGAGGAAAGGGGAGGAGGGGAGAGGGCAAGAGAGGAAAGGGGAGGAGGGGAGAGGGCAAGAGAGGAGAGGGGAGGGGAGGAAAGGGGAGGAGAGGAAAGGGGAGGGGAGAAAAGGAGAAGAGGAGAAAAGTGGAGGAGAGGAAAAGAGACGAAGGGAGGAGAGGGGAGGAGAGGAGAACGGAGATATATATGAGCAGTCCTAACAGACCAGATCAATGGGCATTTTATCTGCCCTAGTGATCTTGTGCAAAGACATATATCAAAGTACTGTAAACCATGATCAGACTGTGTGGTGTTTATTTAGTTGCTATAGTAACCAGCCAAATCACTTTCTCTTCAACAAATCTCAGTTCCCATGGTGATGGGCTGATGGTGCTATGCCGATGCAACATTGAAAAAATACAAACGTGAAAACACAGGCGCATTCCTGCTGTCTTCAATCTGTCAATGGGGCAGAGGTGTCTGTCACACAGAAACCAAACCCAGAATGTGAGAGAAAGAGAGGAGGAGAGGGGAGGAGAGAGGGAGACAGAGAGAGAGACTGAGATAAAGGGAGCGGGAGGGGAAGAGACTGAAAGGGAGAGAGTGAGAAGTGAGCGAGCAGGAGAAAGAGGGGAGGGGAGAGAATGAGAGAGAGGGAAAGCAAGAAAGGGAGAGAGAATGGAGAGATGGAGAGGGACGGAGAGGTACAGCCACAAAGAGAGAGAAGAGAATGGGTGGGCCAAAATAATGAAATGGACTATAAGTGAAACCAAGGATAATTAATGTGTTCCTCAAATATTTGAGGGTGTAGAGAACCTGCACTGTCAATGTGTGTGTGTGTGTGTGTGTGTGTGTGTGTGTGTGTGAGAGAGAGAGAGAGAGACACAGAGAGAGAGAGAGAGAAACAGATGAGAGACAGCGAGAAAGAGAGAAGAAAAGCCTGTACACCCAACTATTTTCAGCATTGAAGGAGGAAGCCATAGAATCCTCCTGAGAATTCAGGCCATCATTCATCATAAGACACACATACACACAAACACAGCTACACACCGACACAGCTACACACACACACAGATTGGCAGATTATCTGACAGGTAAAGGCAGAGACGAGCACTTATGTAAGTAGTGAGGACATATTGCCAGTTGTGAGTCTGTGTGTGTGTTTGCGTGTGTGTTTGCGTGTGTGCGTAATAGTGTCTACATTATTAAAGTGTATGTTGTCGCCATTCAGACGCCCTGAAAGCACCAAAGGCCAGATTATCAGAAAGGCAACCCCCCCCCCCCCCCCCCCCCCCACCCCCATCTCTCTCTTTCTTGCTCTTTTGGAAGTCCATCCATAAATAAAGACTCCTTCCTCTCATTGCTGTTTTTCCACCTCTTTATTTATTCATCCCTCGTTACGGCTGGTGGGTTGCCAGATCAGGAGGCAGATCCCCCTGGACAGAGACCAGTGAGGCTCTTCGAAAGTTTGCAGCAGATTGCGCTTCCCCTCTCTCCTTCTCCTCCCTATCTCCATCTCTCCCTCTGGCCTATCTAGATCTCCCTCCTGTCTATCGCTGCTCTCTCATTCTCCTTTAGTTTGATTCTCAACTCTCTTTGGGAATCCACTGCCCCTCATCGTTTTCTGTCTCTCTCTCCCTGCCCTCTGTCTCTGCCCTCACTCTCCCTCCCTCACCCCCTCAATCTCTGCCATCTCCCTCCCTCTCTTCCTCCCCCCTTCTCTCTCCCCCTCTCTGTCAGCCCTCTCTCTCTGCCCTCTCTTTCTCACTCTATAATTTCATTATTTTTTTCTCTCGACTCTCCCTTTGGCCACCCACTCAATCTGTTTTTCTCCTCTCCCTTTGTCTCCCTCTCTCTGTAAGTATAGGTCAGTGTTCGGGATTTTGAAATGTCATTTAAGATGACCGTCTGTCTGAGTCAGGAACACAGTTCTGAGGGGGAGAAGGAGAGAGAGGCGGAGGGAGACCAATATAAGGAGAGAGAGGCAGTAAAGTCGTTTTCCTCCTCTTAGGGACAAACAGATTAGATTACACTAACAGGCCAGAGACAGAGAGTGCAGACTGAGCCCATAACCCATGCCCAAGTTACACACACACACCAACACACACCCATGCGCACACACACACACACGCACACACACAGACCAACACACACCCACACAAACGTGGATTGCTGGGAGGAGAAAAGATGATGCACCTTTTCCTCTGTCGCATGATAGGAAAAATGCGTATTTTCCATTTCCTGCAGACTTCCCAGGGTCGACACCTGAGGAGAGTCACATGACGCCCTGTGGGTGAGTCAACAGGCCTCTCGTTCCTGCGTCTGCAGTTTAAGAGGAACTGTAATTCCTTTCTGGAGCGGACGCAAACCCCCTCTACTGGACATAGTCGGTACGCCCAACCAAGCCACCGTTGACCTGATAAACAGAATGTATTTTGATTTTTGATTTCACCAGGGAAGTCTTACGACAAACTCCTTTTTACAGCGACAGCCTGAGGGAAAAGTGGGGGCAGGGCTGCAGGATCCACCAGATAAAACTGGGATCCTGGGAGCACAACAGACCTGGTAGACGGATAAGACTTTATTGATCCTCATGCCGGGAAATGAGCCACTTAAATACCTTCAAGCTCCAGATACAGGTGGGTACAAGGTCAGGGTTGCCATAGGAGACAAGGTACCACAGGGTGGCCGTTTGGGTTAAGAGTCACATCCTGTTCTCTCCTACTGTCTCTCTCTCCTCTCTCTCTCTATCTCTCCCTGCATCTCCCCTCCTCTCTTTAATAGACTGCTGTGTTTTGGTTCTAATTGCTGTGTATTGATGACCACACTATTCCAAGGAGCTTTGAGTCATTAGTCATTATCCCTACCCCCCTGCCTGTCTACGCTACACACACACACACACACACACACACTACTGCACACACATACACACCCACATTACACATAACACTATATGTTACAGTATGTACTGCACTATCAAGCATAAACTGAATCTGTCGCAGACACACACACAATTCCACATGAGTTGCATCTCAGTCAAACACATATATACACAACACCTGTTTAACACACTCACACACACACAGACACACACGCTTCGCACCAACATGGTGTCAGATTTAAATGCTTTTTCTAGACACACTAAGTTGCCATGGGAACTGCAGACATAACTGAACGTGAACCTCATGTTGTTACTCCACTGGTACTTAGACAGAGACATATAGGCGGGCAGGGAGGAGGAGAGCGAGCGTGTGGGGAGGGGGGTGACAGGTTGTCTTATTTTGTGACTACTTAGGAAGATCCAACGAATAACTTTACACTCAAAGGCATGCCAAATAGTTATCTCTCTCTCACCATCCCTCCCTCCCTCTCTGTCTCATTTTTTTTATCTCCCTCTCTCTCTCTCTCCCTTCCACCCTCCATCACTGTGTCATTTTCTCTCTACCAACACACAACAATTTTCTCCCTACCCCTCTCTCTCTCTCTCTCTCTCTCTCTCTCTGACACACACACACAGACACACTGTAAACAAGCATCATCGTACAGTAGATAACATTTATAACAGAATCAAAATCATCATCAAAGTTTAACCAATACAAAAGGTCATGAAGAAATAAGACATGTTGAACCAACGTCAAACTGGAGCCAACTGACAATCACCTCAGAGCAGCAGGAAACAGCAGAAAACCCACACACAACCACACACACAACCACACACACAACCACAACCACACACACACATAGACAGGTGCTTACTTCAACAGTCTAAAACAGACAAGTGGTACAGAAGAAGAGTCAGTGGTTGTTTAGCTGAGAGGTTGGTTGCGTGAGGTTGAACGCAGCTTGAACACTAGCGTTCTGAAGCTGGTCCTACTGTGGTTCACGGTCTGGTTGTGTTTCCCCCTGGTCAGTAAGGGGGCGACCGCTGGGTTACCACACCCGACAAGACTCCGCCCCTCGACTCATGGCTGACGAATCAGGGCAGTTGAACGCACGGCGGAACTCCTCGTAGTTACTCATCGCGCCGATGACCCTGAACCAGAGAAGGTCATGGTGAGAGACCATGTCTGGTGTGTGTGTGTGTGTGTGTGTTGGCATACTGTGTGTGTGTGTGAGAATGTGTGTGTCACCTGTATTTGGGAGGGCTGTGGACCCCACTCTGGATCTGGTCTCGAGCAGCTTCAGGTCTGTATGAGTTACAACGCACCTACACACACACACACACACAGACACAGACACACACATATACAACAAACACATACACAGACACACATGCACACATACATGTTATGTTTACAGTAAAACTCATTTGAATAGTTTTGACTGAACACTTGTTGCTGTAGCTTACATGAGAGTAGCTCAAGAAGAACAGTTGGTTGTTGTTTAGACCGAGTCCTGGCAACAGAGGCTCCTCCATACCTCCCCTGCTCTCCTTGATCCACTTCCTGTAGGCCTGGACACACACACACACACACATCATGTTAGCATCCTTTCAGAGACAGGGTGACCATGCTGAGCTCTCCCAAGAGATGGAGAGAGATGACGAGAGAGAGGTAGAGAGACAGAGACAGAAATGAGATAAAGAGAGAGAGACCAAGAGAAATGGAGGGAGAGCGAGGTGGAGAGAGATGATGATGAGAGAGAGGGTGAAAGGTGGATAGAGAAAGAGCGAGAGGTGCAGACATAGAGGGATAACGAGAGAAAGGGGCGAGAGGTGGATAGAGAGAGAGTGAGAGGGAGAGAAATGTTCAGAGAGAGAGGGACGACGAGAGAAAGAGAGATGAAGAGATACCCTGAAAGCTTCTCTTATCCCTCCGTTGTCAGCAATGTTCTCCGCGAGGGTCCTTTTCCCCCGCACCTGCGTCCAACCACACACACACGTGTGTGTGAGGACATGTAGTGCTATCCAACTGTACACACACACGTGGGTATTGAGTATGCAGTGGATTTATCCTCACCTTTAGCCCCGCCTCCTCCCAGTGGTAGCCATTATATTGGTTGATCATACACTTGGTCTTCTCATCAAATGCTTCTATAGAAGCATTGGTCCACCACTGGTCCAAGTTACCATCTTTATCATACTTACGGCCTGCACACACGCACGCACGCACACACACACACACACACACACACACACACACACACATATAACAAATCCACAAAAACAGTGAGAGTGAAAGATCAATCCCATAACTAAAGTGTGACTGATTACCTTTGGAGCACCTGCTGTCAGAACTCACCATTGTTGTCAAAGCCATGCGTCAGCTCATGTCCTACTATAACTCCAATGGCCCCGTAGCTCAGAGACCTGGATACACACACACACACCCACACACACACACACACACATCAAGCACATTTTATAGGTAACACATCCTACCTTGTATTCGCTACACTTCCATTTAAAATCAAAGCTTGGTGCAGTGTGTGTGTATGTGTTTGTGGGAGAGTGTGTGAGATTGTGCGAGAGTGTGTGAGAGGGTGTGTTTGTAGTGTAAGTTCTTCACACCGAGGATATTCTTGACCCCAGAAGAAAGGTTTCTGCAGTTCACCAGCAGGGAACCCTGAGAACAGAGAACACAACACCATGAAGGGGCCGGCTGTGCGATCTGAACTGCAGCTCTCTGTCTCAGCCAGTCATCTGTCTGTCTCATTGGCTGTTAGTCACAAATCTTACTGATCTGATTGGTTGAGGAGCTGTAGAAGGCGTTGACTGTTGTGGGATTGGTGAACCACCTTGAAAGCACGCAGGATGTGACATTTTAAAACAGGAAATACACACGAAAAAAATACAGGGCTGAGGCCTGGAGGGGTTGCCGTGGTAACTCACTCAGTACGAGGTACAGGCTTCCGGAGCCAGCCCAGATCTGACTTGGCAACGAACTTGAGCGTCTGCATGACGTTTCCAAAGTAGTCGTTATCAGAAAAGTTGAGCTGGATGCCAAACACACAGACGAACGCACACACACACACACACACACACACACACACACACTTGGTCACTACCATGGGAATAGGAGTCTTTATTGACATGGCCTATTAAGATACAAATTAATTCCAGACCTACCTCTTTAATGTCCTCGTTCAGGTAGGTGTCATTCAAAATAAACTCAGGATAGCCCACTTTGGCCAGCACTGAATGAGCCTGGAGACAGAGAGAGAGAGGGAGAGAGAATGAGAGAGAGGCAAAGAGAAGGAGAGGAAGAGAGAGGTAGAGAAGTGAAAGACAGAGAAACAGAAAGAGCCACACAGAGATACGGACACGAGGAGATCATGTTGAAGTAAAGGATGTTTGCAATGCATGGAGGGAGGGAGGGAGGGGAAAGGTAGGGAAGGAGGGAGGGAGGGGAAAGGGAGGGGAAAGGGAGGGGAAAGGGAGGAAGGGAGGGAGGGAGGGGAAAGGTAGGGAAGGAGGGAGGGAGGGGAAAGGGAGGGGAAAGGGAGGGGAAAGGGAGGAAGGGAGGGAGGGAGGGGAAAGGTAGGGAGGGAGGGAGGGAGGGAGGGGAAAGGTAGGGAAGGAGGGAGGGAGGGGAAAGGGAGGGGAAAGGGAGGGGAAAGGGAGGGGAAAGGGAGGGGAAAGGGAGGAAGGGAGGGAGGGAGGGGGAAGGTAGGGAGGGAGGGAGGGAGGGGAAAGGGAGGGGAAAGGGAGGGGAAAGGGAGGAAGGGAGGGAGGGAGGGGAAAGGGAGGGAGGGAGGGAGGCAGGACAGATGGATACATCAGTTACCTTGTCAGTAGCTCTCTTCTTTGTCTTTGCATCCATCCAGTCATTCTCCTTCTCCAGCATGTCAATGAAGGCCCAGCGAATCCCATCTATCAGCTCCTCCATCTAACCCACTCACACACATACACACACACACACACACACATCACATACACACACACACAATCACACAAACACCAGTTTCAGTGACTGCATTCTTTTCTTTTCTTGTATAGTTTTTTCTATTTCCATCCGCTGTCACACACCATTTGTTTCTTGTCCTCGTGGAAGTGTGTGTCGACGAAGAGGCGCCCGGTGGAGTAGACCAGCGTGTTCTCCACGTAGTTCACACACTTATCCCAGCGTGGCGTCAGAGAGGTGGTTCCTGTGGTCACCTGGAAGGGCCAGAGAGAGGACGTTCTGTTTCTGTGTGTGCGCACAGAGTCTGTGTACTTGTGGTTTCTGAGTGTGTGGGGGGAGTGCGGTGTGTGTGTGTGTGTTTGTTTGGTTGTGAGTGTGTATGTGTGTGTATGTGTGTACCAACCCTTGCAAAGTCCAGGTAGCGATAAAGAAAGCGTCGGCTGAGAGTCGTGATCCTTGAAAAAACGGTTCTCCAAATGACGTAATTAGCTACGGTCCTGGAGAGAGAGAGCGAGAGAGAGCGAGAGGGAGAGAGAGAGTGGGAGAGAGAGAGGTAAGGAGATTGGGTCATGAATTAATAACACTCTTATAATTAGATACAATCCCTATTGAAAGTGTGAGAGTTGCAAGTGTGTGAGAATCTATCTGTGTGTGCGTATCGGTGTGTCCATGTGTGTGTCCATGTGTGTATCTGTGTGTGTCTCTGTGTGTGTATGTGTGTCTGT
Source organism: Protosalanx chinensis (assembly GCA_030340685.1). Classification (NCBI taxonomy): domain Eukaryota; kingdom Metazoa; phylum Chordata; class Actinopteri; order Osmeriformes; family Salangidae; genus Protosalanx; species Protosalanx chinensis. The sequence continues at coordinate 2,897,187 of CM059332.1, forward strand.
GTGTCTCTGGGTCCCTGTGTGTCTCTGTGTGTATGCGTGTGTGTGTCTCTGTGTCTGTGCGTCTCTGTGTGTGTGCGTCTCTGTGTGTGTGCGTCTCTGTGTGTGTGTGTGTGTGTACCTGGGCTCAGTGGTATTGATCAGTTTGAACAGCTCCTTCAGGTAGAGAGGGGCGCGGACAATGACAGGCTCAGATGACATCACTGACAGATCTGGTTTGGATGCTGTCACCGCCTTGACGAAGGACAGCCAGGAAAACTGGAGAGGGGGAGAGAGGGGGGAGAGAGGGGGAGAGAGGGGGAGAGAGAGAGAGGTGAGGAGGAGGGTGAGAGGGAGCGAAAGGGAGAAGGCGGGGAAGAGAGAGAGAGGATGAGAGGGAGGGGCGTTTTTTGTATGGTATGAATCGTGTGTGTGTGTGTGTGTGTGTCAGTGAATGTGCGTGTCAGTGAGTGTGTGTTACCTGAGGGATACTGCGTTCCAGGCGGGAGAGGGTGTATCTGTTGTACATATTCTCACTGGTGCGGTTTTCATACGGTATGAGAATCTGCGCACACACACACACACACACACACACAAAATAAACTGTGAAGCAAGAAACTTTCTCCGCATAGCTGAAGTTCTAGAAGATGAGGTTGTCTCTGCAGTACATGAATCTTTCTGGAAGTCACGCACACACATTGCAGCAGCAGAAACACACATACACACCTGAGCAAGTTTGACCTCAAAGGAAAGAGCATCTGTCATCTGAAGCTCTGCTGTCTCCTGTCTGGCTCCCAGCATCACAGCTACATCTACCATCAAACTGAGGAGGGCTGCTCGGTACTGCACACGCACACACGCGCACGCGCACACACACACACACACACGCAGCTTTGACGCACACAAACAGCTTTGTATATATTCATAGTCTACGTTAGTTAACCCTTAATCGGATAGTGAGAGAGACAGAGAGACAGAGAGAGAGAGAGAGAGAGAGACCTACTTCTTCTGCTGCAGAGGTGTTGGTGATGTAATCCTCTCTGGAGGAGAGAGAAAGAGAGGCCTGGTCCAACTGCACAAGAGAGAGATGGGAAGATGAGAGGTGAAAGGGAGTCATGCGCACAAACACACACAAACACACACACACACACCCACGAACAGACACACACACTCACCTTGATGATGTAGTAGGAGGAGTTTTTGTCGTCAGGGGCGACGTACAGGCGAATCAAAACACTCTTGCTGTGCTGGTTTCTGATCTCGGCCAGTGTCTTCAGGAGGTCCCATTGCTCTGGTACCCACTGCCACGCCCCCCCAAGCCCCTCCCCCACAACTGGCCAGCGGAACTCTGGGATTTGAAGTTCCTCCAGCAGAGGAGCGGCATCAACCTGCTCTAACTCAGCTGTGTGTACACCCATAAAACACAGTCACACACACACACACACACACACACACACAGGGTTGACCTAAATGTAATCCATTCAGTCAGAAGGCTCCTGACAGTTCAGCCACCTTGGCCCTGCCTGCTCAGCACAGAGATAAGAAACGTCAGAAAGGTTTGGAAAGAAAACAAAGAAAGTCCTAACCAGACCTTGGACCAGAGCAGACCCCCCCCCCCCCCCCCCCGCACCCCCCTACCCAAGACAGCAGGACTGGGAGGAAGTAGACAGAGAGGGAAATAGGAAGAGAGAAAGAAAGAAAGGGACAGAATGACAGAAGCAGAGTGTTCTTGTAGGTGATAGTGTGAGTTAGCCTGTGTTTATGGGTGTGTGTGTGTGTGTGACTCACCCTCATTCATACAGGACCTGTAGAGAACTTTGGCCTTGCCCACAGCCTCCAGCTCATCCGCCTCTGAGGGAACCTCCAGTAACTCTGGACAAACACAGCGACACTCAGCCTCTGTGTGTGTGTGTGTGTGTGTGCTGAGGGGGAGATCTTTACAAAGCACACACCTTTCAGCCTGATGTCGACGTGCTGGCGGAGCCACGGGTAGATGCCGTAGGAGGAGGAGTCTTCGGGGATGGGGTTGTCCCTGAGCCAGCCCCCACAGGAGAAACCATAGAAATCCTCACAGGGGGGCACGGACCGGTCCATCTTACTGAGGATGGAGCCCGCTGGGGGGGGCAGGCAGGCAGGTAGACAAACATATGTGAAATGGACCTTAGATTATTTACATAGATTGTTCTTGTGTCTGTCAGTGTGTGTGTGTGTGTGTGTGTGTGTGTGTGTGTGTGTGTGTTTGTGTGCGCGTGTGGTCACCTGCTTCGATGCATTGTGGGGTCAGACACAGCTCCTCATCTGCAACGCTTCTCTGGGAAACTGAGGAAGAGGAGGAGGCTCGATGAAGGCTCACGGACAGAAACTCATCACGTGACTGAGCGGAGACGGATCTCCAAGGTTACGGTGTTACCGTGTCACCGTGTTAAGGTGTGGGACTAAGCCTGTGAGGGTGTTAGGGTGTCACAGGGATGGGAGAATGTTAGGGTGAGGCCTGGGGTGTTAGCATCAGTGGAAGGGTTAGAGGGAAGGTTAAAGTAAGATCAATAACATTAAACATGGTACCTTTGCTTTCTAATTTTAGATGGAAAGATTCAGAGAATTTGCTGACGCCTGGTTAACCTTTAGATTTTAGTGGCTGGGTTCAGCAGAGCAGAAAGCTAATCTACTGGGATCCAGTCAGACAGAATTATCCTACTTTTTGTCAAGTCATCCTCAATCTCCAAAGGAGCAGTTCTACTACCTCAAATCCAGACTACAGTGTTGATTCTGCTTGCAGAGGTCTGGAAGGTCATTGTGAATGGGGCAGGGGAAGCTTCAACAGCTGTGTCTGTGGTTGTGTGTGTGTGTGTGTATGTGTGTGTGTGTGTGTTTATTCTCACTCCTAGAAACACCATTGACCCTATCCTGCTGTGACCAAGAACAGCCCCTCATAGTCCCTGACCCAAACTTAATCTATCTCATTCTGTCTCTCTCTCTCTCACACACTCACACACACACACACACCAACATGCGCACACAGACTATCAGCTGTCTGAAGTTTCAGTGTCATTGGGAATGCTGACCTGCCACACATACCGAACAGGCTACAAATATAAGCTTGCTCTCTCTTTCACTCTCTCTCTCTCACACACACACACTTACACTCTCATAAAACACACTCACACACAGAGAGAGCTTGGTAAAAATACAAAGGCAATCAGAGAAACCACTTGAAAGTCTTCAGTTGGTTCCTCATGGTTAGAGACTACAGTACTAGAAGCATGCGTGTGCTTGTGTGTGTGTGTGTACGCATGCGTGCGCGGGTGAGTGTCTGTCAGCATATATACAGAGAAACCTAATTACACATCAATATTGCCACAAAAATGTTGGCTTCCCTCAAAAACAATTCAGACCCAGCCCCTGGACTAGAAGACACGACACGACACCCCCAAACCCCAATTCCCACACATACAGGCCTGTAAACACACACACACACACACACACACATACAGTATACACAGATTTGGAACTCACACTTCCCTTGCACTGACTCCAAGTCCAATCAAAACAAAACGCATTTGTATGGCTGTTTTTACAAGCTCTGCCACAGAAGGCTTCACATACACCCCATAGAAACTGCCGCTCAACCAACCTAAACCCTCACAGACAAGGTAAAACTCCCAAACCTAGCGTAGATTAGGGGACACGGTTTATGAGTGTGAACTAATGTCTGTAACACTAGCTGAGACCAAAATAGAGCACACACACATACGGTACAAACAGATTAGAGATTCAGTGTTAAACACAGTTTTCTCGACCCTGTAAGCCAGACCCAGGATGTATTAAGCGTGGGGTATGACCTGTCACTCCAAAGACCTCATCCATCGTTCGTAACTTTATACAGACATGAGTCCAAGTGTTAATGCGGACATGTTTGGAAGTGTGTGTGTGTGTGTACTCACCCAGGATGACAGCGAGAAGCAGAGCGACACAGAGACACATGCACACAGCCAGGGCTGGTTTCAGAAGACGGCCATTTGCCCTCTCTGGCTTGACCCCCCCGCCCCCAAGACGCTGGAGCTCCATGACGACCGACACAAGCACACACCAGCGCACTTTTACTGATGGCACTAATGTGATATCTCTCTCTCTCTCTCTCTCTCTCTCTCTCTCACACACACACAGATCTAATGGAAGTGGAACACCTGCACACCACCTCTGCCTTCACCCCTCCTTATCCTGCTTGACTCTCTTCAGCTCCTTCACTGAAGGACTCGCAGGAGAACTCCCTGCCTTTCCTTTTCCCTCTCTCTCTGTCTCTCTTAATCTCTCTCTCTCAAACTCTCTCTCTCTCTCTCTTAATCTCTCTCTCTCTCAAACTCTCTCTCTCTGTCTCTTAATCTCTCTCTCTCAAACTCTCTCTCTGTCTTGGTACTTGAGGCAGCAGTTAACTCTGTCTCTGGAGAACTACTCTTTCTCTTCCACCAACTGTGGCCCCGCCAACTTTTCTAACGATCCCCTTCTTCAAACTGCTCCTCCCTCTTCCCTTCTTTCAACCTGTCCCTGCTCCCTCCCTCCCTCCCCCATCCCTCCCCCTGTCCCCTTTCAGCAAGGACAGACCTCGCAGTCGCAGAGAGCTTCTTTTTAGCAAACAGCCCTGTGTGAGTGTCATCCATTAAACTTTAAACGGTCATTTCAGCCAGACACTGATGTGTATCTGTGCTCGTTTGTGCGTGCGTTCTCCGTCTGGTTTCAGCTCTGTGTAGCGTCAGACCAAAACACATCGTTAAAAGACCTTATTATGGGGACGTCTTGCTGCGTGTGCCTGGGAGACTGTGCGACTGTGTGTGTGTGTGTGAGCACGGGTGTGTGTGTGTGTCTAATCTCATGTTTAGAACCACAGTGTGTCCTGTTCTTGGTCTTTATCGGGTCTGACGGAGCAGAACAGAATTAGTGGAACACAGGCACACACACACACACACAGGCACACATACATACACACGTGGGCCTCCATTATAGAAATCACGACCACAACAGAAAACAGGAAGTCACAAAGAGAATGAAGGGGGGGCAGAGGTAAAGAGAGAGGAAGAGAGAGCGAGAAAGAGAGAGAGAGAGAGACAGAGGTAGAGAGAGAGACAGAGAGCGAGAAAGAGAGACAGAGAGAGGTAGAGAGAGACAGAGCGAGAGAAAGAGAGAGACAGAGAGAGGTAGAGAGAGAGACAGAGAGCGAGAGAAAGAGAGAGAGACAGAGAGAGAGGTAGAGAGAGAAAGAGAGAGCGAGACAGAGAGAGAGAACAGAGAGAGAGAAAGCAGCAAAGCGAGCGAGATAGGGGGAGGCACCGACTGTCGCACCAACACTCAGTGATAGGTTGTGATCCCCCAGCTGTGGCCAGGGGCCATTCTGCACGTGCTCATTAGGGTTTGGGTGGCGGCCATGTCTCCCTTATATAGACTGTACTTCCTGTGAAGCCTTAAGTTCTCAAATATCATTAAGATCATATTGTTCAGAAAATAGATGGCCTCACTCTTGTCTTCCAGCAGTATTCCAAAGTGATGGTTTGAAGACGTGTCCCGTGTGCATTGTACCTATTTTATTTAGCCGATGGTTTATTTGAGGATTTACTGTTTGTTTTTGCCAGACTTCTTTTGGGTTGTTGGAGAGATCAACACTTTGCTGCACACCCTGTAAATCATCCAGACACATAAAAGATACGCCTTCTTCCCTCCAAATAAATCTGAAGTGTTTTGTGTCGGCCCAGTCGGGTTTCCTTTCAGATACACGATAAGAAAGATGGCTCTAACTCAACATGTTGTACACACACCCTCAGACGATACTTATATCATGTGTAGACTGGGCCTGTCAGTGACCTTCTCCTTCTATTCCTCTTCCTCTTCCCTGCATCCTACCATCTCTCCTCTCCTCCTCCGGGTGTTTACGGGACATTTTCTGCAGGCTATCATTACCAGAAGATAAGCACAGAAATACACGCGCAGCCCTCCTATGTACTCACAAACCACCCTAAGACAAACACACATCGATCGTCTGTACATGTTACATCCTGCACATCTCATTACAGAGTGGAGCAAGACCTTCGAACACGAACACACACACACACACTCAGACGCAGACGAACAAACACAGGCTTCAGTGCGTATCCTCCCACTACACATTCCATAGCCTTCACTCTCTCTTCTAGGTCTCTCTCAGTGGTGTCACACACACACAGGGTCATTTTGACCAGCTACATTCCGAGCAGAAATGGATAGAAAACGTATTAAAGCGTTAACTACACAGAAATACACGCGCAGCCTTCCCATGTACTCACAAACCACCCCAAGACAAACACACATCGATCGTCTGTACATGTTACATCCTGCACATCTCATTAGAGTGGAGCAAGATCTTCGAACACTCACGTGTTGCATGTGTGTACTTAACTGTACATTCATGTAACTCTGTAAATTCTGTTAAATACTGTAGCATCTTGTACTATACAGCTGTGCATTTGTCTCAAATCACTTTAATCTGTACATACCCTGTATATTCTGATTATACTGTTCATATTGTGTATATTCCGAGTATACTATTATTATAGTCTGTTGTAATAACGGTTTTGCACTTCTGGTTGGATGCTAACTGTATTTCGTTACCCTGTACTTGTACCTGTGTAATGACATTAAAGTTGAATCTAATCTAATCTAAGAAAAAAGAAATATGATTCTCTGTAAAAAAAAAAAGAAAAAAAAGGAAGTGAAACCCCAATATACGCACATACACAACACACACACACACACACACAAGAGCATACTGTTTACATATACACACACACACACTGAGACATAGTATACACACACTCGCACAATAATTATGAGGAGCCCAGAAGATGCTGACGAGTGTCTGTGGTCCCATCAGCCCCTCTGTGATGGCACTGAGGTAGACCCTGAACATGTCTGGGAAAAACACCCTTCCAAATTATAGTGTACATATCTCTCTCTTTCTCTCTCACACACACACACACACACACACACACACACACACACACGAGAGAGAGGAAGTAGAATTGTACTCCCTAAAAATAGCAGCTCTTCACAGGGTTGTCACAATCCCACCATGACACACGTGTGTGTGTGTGTGTGTGTGAGAGAGAGCCTGTGTGTTCCTCAGACTGGATCACGGCAGCAGGTAACATCACATCCTCACCAGCCTCAGGCAGCTCCTCAGGACCAGACAGGCCAGCCCGGCCCCCGGCCCAGCCCCCAGCTGGCCCCCCCCAGCCCCCAGCTGCCCCCCCTCCCCCAGCCCCCAGCTGGCCCCCCCCAGCCCAGCCCCCAGCTGGCCCCGCCATCTCTCACCTCAACACTGCTTTGTTGTAATGCTGGAGGATGCTGGGACTGTAAAGAAGGAACGTCTTCATCCATGTGCAGGATCCGGTAACTGTCTGTTCTTATCAGCTTATTAACAAACACAGGGGGAAGATTACAGACCAAACTATTTTATTCAACATGATGGACTGAGAGTCGTGAACAGGAGCAGAGAATCACAGAGAGGGAAGACAAGACGCATAGAACAGGAAGAGAAACGACGAGAAGAGATCTGACGAGATGCTGAAGGAGGAAGTGTGAAACCTACAGGGGGCTAGTCAATGTGTGATGTGTGTTTGTGCGCGTGTGTGTGTGCGTGCGTGTTTGGCAGAACCATGCTCTTCCGTCTTCAGTTCCGTAAGATTTTGCAGAGCTGCAAAATACATTTCCCACAGTCCTCTGGACCACCACACACTTCAGGGGCTGCTGGGTACTGGAGTCTCCTCCAGAATAAGGACACAGCTTGGTCCAGAGGTCGGCGTTCCACTCAGGAGAAATCCACTCTGCTCTTTGGCATGGACAAGGAGCAGGGTACCCTGGGAGATGTAGTCTCTCATCTCAAAACAGCCGTGACATCTGTTGCCATGGCTTTTGTTGCCGTGGCTACCGGGCGGTGACCATCCACAATCCCAGCGCCACATTGGCTGCCAGCAGGGTACTGCCCCCCAGCAGCAAGAAGAAGCCAATCAGCTCCCTCCGCTGGCGGTCCGTTACTACGGTGACCAGGGTGGCCTCCAGGAGAGCGGACAGCATCCATTGGCCGTCCAGAGCAAAGCAGGGGACAGAGTTGACCACAGCTAACGCACCCGACAGAGAGATCACATACCTGAGGCTGGGTCAAGGAGCGTACACACACACACACCTTAACACACACACCGTAACACACACACACACACCGTAACACACACACACACCGTAACACACACACACTTTAACACACACACTTTAACACACACACCGTAACACACACACACAGTAAGACAGACAGATCACCAGTCAAGGACCACACACACACACTTTACACACTTTACACACACACACACACACACAGGTCAACAGACACACACACAGGTCAACACACACACAGAAGGATACTTGCAGAAGGTTTCCAGAAGCACCGGCAGGTCCAGGTGCATGAAGGTGAACCGAGGAACAAAGTTGGTCAGACTCACTGAGGAGGAAATTAAACACTGGTCAAACAAACCGCACACACACACCTACACACACATTCACTCCCAACACATATACACACTGAACACACCGCACACACACTCACTCCCAACACACACACACACATACACACCGCAAACACACACACACACACACCACCACACCAAACAGATACACGACAGAACGCTGTGTACCTGAATAGTGGAGGTGAGGAGGGTAGCCCACGAACAGCATGTGTGTGTTGGGAGGGTGTGTGACCCGGATGAAGCGGGTCTGGTTCTCCAGAGAGGGAGTGACACACACGCTGGCCGCTGGAGAGTGAGCGAGGCAGTCTGCGTCGCTGTGGCACGCCCGGGTCCCCGTCACCATCTTCCTCACCGGCATGCAGGAGTACTGGGCAGGGGCGCACACTGCATGACTAGGCTGCTCTAACACTCAACACAGCAGGACTGGGTGCTGGAGGGTGTGTGTGTGTTGATCTGCGTGTGTGTGTCACCTCTCGGAGCTCCTTGTCTTTCGGGTGGCTGAAGGAGAAGCAGAGGTCTGTCAGACTGTTGTTGCTGCAGCACTCCATGGAGCCGTCTAGACGCTTGAAGGCTGAGGAAAGACAGACAGACAGACAGGAGGCACACACCTGGGTGAGTGTGTGTGTCTGGGAGGGTTTCTAGATGGGTGTGAGCATGTGAGAAAGCGAGACAGAGGAAGAGAGAGAGAGAGAGAGAGGGAGTACCTCTTCCGTGGGCCCAGCTGGGCTGCAGGCCGGCCCTGGGGACACAGTAGCCGGTCTGGGGTGCGAGTGCCAGGTGAGACAGGCAGGATGCCCAGTCCTCCACCCCTCTGACAGGGCAGTCCTCCAGCCCCGTCACCAGGTCACCCACACACAGGCCTCTGGGGCCGTCGGCTGACGAGCCCTGACACACACACACACACACACACACACACAGACAGACACACACACACACACACACACAGCAGGCAGGGAACACACACACACAAGCATGAGGACATACACAGTACATCAAACAATAAAGAATGCACAACCACAGAACAAACATGCTCAAACACTCTTAATATGAGCACACACTAACCTGCACCACCTCTGTGACCATGGCTCCCATTCCAGTGGTGTAGACAGGAAACAGTAACACAGGCAACAGGAAGAGGAAAAACAATGCCACCAAGCAGAGAACAAAGTTATGCCATACTCCTAGAGAGAGGAGTAGAGCGAGAGACAGACAGAGAAAGAGAGAAATAATAGAGAGTGAGAGAGAAAAAAAAAGAGAGAAATTGATTAATACAGAACTTTCCCAGTAGCGCTCTGCTGCTCCCTACTGGACATAACAGAACACTGCAGATACAGCTAAGCCCTCAGATGTACTGCTGATCCACACAGTACTGAGCTGAAGACAGAGCTCTGGTGCTACGGGGCAAGGCTGAGGGGGCCAGACTGGGGGGCCAGGCTGAGGGGGCCAGGCTGAGGGGCCAGGCTGAGGGGCCAGGCTGAGGGGGCCAGGCTGAGGGGGCCAGGCTGGGGGGGCCAAGCTGAGGGGCTAGGCTGAGGGGGGCCAGACTAGGGGGCCAGGCTGGGGGGCCAGGCTGAGGGGCCAGGCTGAGGGGCCAGGCTGAGGGGCCAGGCTGAGGGGGCCAGGCTGAGGGGGCCAGGCTGAGGGGGCCAGGCTGGGGGGCTCCAGCCCCACACACGAGCCGCTCACCTGCACAGAAGATGCGGAGCTGCTGGGCTGGAGAGATGAGGTTGAGGTGGGTGGTGAAGAGATCCACGAAGGCTCCAGGATACACCACAAACACAAACATCCCGAAGCCGTTCACCCTCACCTGCTCCCTGCAGACACACACACACCGGAACGCTGAGAAATGAACATTAATATTCATAGGGTGTGTGTGTGTGTGTGTGCCTCACCTCAGAGCCGCTACTGCGTGGCCCAACTCATGTATGATTCCACTGAGCAGCAGAGCAGAGAAGAAATAAGCAAGCTGACTAACAGGCAGGTTCACTCCTGGTACCTGGAGTCACACACACACACAGAGAGAGAGAGAGATAAAATACTGTAAAGTCATTACCATGGAGAAAAGAGAACTCCCCACCTGCCACCTCACACTCACACACTCACACACTCACACACTCACACACTCACAACACACCCGACATTAGGAGAGAGGTGTGTTTACTCACCACCACCTGCAGTGTTTGCTGACTGGCTCCCTGAGGCTTGTCTGATGTCATTTGAGCGAGGGTCTGCTGCAGAGTTCTGCCTAGCAACACCACAGAGCCCACCATGGACACCACCCCGAACACCAGGCCGCTGCTGAACCTGCACAACAACCGCACAGCACAACCGCTGCTTAACAACCACACCCCTCTGACCCACAACACAATACTGGCCCACAGGTCAACTGACCCACTCTGTGCACAAGGGGGTAAGGAGAGAGAGAGAAAGGGAAAGAGGGAGGGTAAGAGAGAGGCTGAGGGGGTGAATGTTAAGTATTTTATGTTGGGGTTGAGGTTCTTACCACAGGTAGAGAACATGGGGATTGACGCGGGCACAGCGTGCAAACAGGCGGTTGAAGAGCGTTGTCTGCCACCGCAGGTGGAAGGGAGACAAGGCCAGCCCTCTGCTCGTCAACCACGCTTCATAACCGTTACGATGCGACGCCGATGACTGTGTGTGCGGGGAAACCGAGTGAGGATCGAGCAGCACGGGATGTTCCCACATCCCCTCCCCCCCCCCCCCCCCCCCACCCCCTGATATTCCACCCTAACCATGTGCATGTCTGATCCCTGTCATCATTAATACTGATGCTGGCTTTACTGGGATTCAGCTCCATCACAGCTGCTGGAGATAATATCCTCCTACTTCAATTACTTATTGACGAATCGTAAAATCAAGCAAATTTTGTGTGTGTGTTTCTTTCTGAGCTGTCTCTTAGAGTGTGTGTGTGTGTGTGTGTGTGCAGTGTGTTACCTTCAGCAGGGTGTCAGTGAGGTACACCACACACCAGCCCCCCAGAACACACACCACCAGCGGGACAGGGATCATCTTCACTGGATACACATGTCCTCCATGACTGCCCGGCAAGAAGGTTCACTTAATGAAGATCCAGTTCTAACCGACAGCTGTCTGTGTCCTTAAATAAAGCTTTAATAAGCTCTTTGTTTTTTAATAAATCTCTTTGTTCTTTAATAAAGCTCTTCTATTGGAGGGAGGTTGTTGATAAAGCGGGGAACGTCAGCACCGCGCGACAATCTAGTCACTTCCGGGATGGGCTAGACCAACGTAGTCACGTGGTCGAGCATGTTATTGTCGTTCAGAAACCGGAAATATCACACTTTTAAGTATTTTTGTATTTGTATTTTATTTTTGTATTTGTATTTTATGTAATTTTAAGTATAAAGTTTATAATATATATATATATATTTACACTGTTGTCCCTTAACAAACACCATTTCTACTTATAGACATAAATGCCATTTGCTTTTACGACTGACTATAAGGAAGCCCATAATAATAAGTTCAGGTGTAGTGTAAGCCTATGTAAAACACTCGCGTGTGATCGGATCATTTAAATATTTACTGTTTCCTGGTAGTGCCAATACTCAGCAATGCTGATACCTGAAACGTTTGGTATCAAATAGGCCTCGATATTAACCATTTATGTTACTCTGGGTAGCCAATAACCACAAAGAAAGAGTCACACACACACCTGGTAGGCCAAACGTGCACATCACACACGCACACATTTTCTACAGAGATGGCATTGTCCTCCAGTTTTCCTGGTCACTGTGGTTTGACGGTCGAGTCAGCAGGCAGAAGCTGCTTCAGGAGACAAACACACACACAGACACGCACACAGTGACACCAAGAGTATGTGATCGCTGATAGGCTGCAATTATCAGAGATCAGAGACTTTCACCTGCATGTGCACCACACCCAAACACATCACCCCCACCCAAACACACCCCCCCCACCCAAAGACATCCCCCCCCCCACCCAAACACCTCACCCCCACCCAAACACATCACCCCCACCCAAACACATCCCCCCCACCCAAAGACATCCCCCCCCCCACCCAAACACCTCACCCCCACCCAAACACATCACCCCCACCCAAACACCTCACCCCCATCCAAACACATCATCCTGACTAGATACTGAGACAATATTCAGCCACAAGAAGGACACTCGTTATGGATGTGTCAGGTGTGGTTGATAGGAGGAGAGAGAGCCGGTCAGGTTGCCTAGTGGGCGCGGACGTTGGTTGCTCGGCTGGGATCTGTATTTGCATACCTTGCTGTGCATATCAAGTAGACGAGAGAGGCAGCTGGCGACATGTACCCAGACCAGGTGACAGTATCTCTGAGAGACTCCGCTGGGAGTGAGAGAGAGCAAGAGGATCCAGGCCGAACGAACGGAGAGGCGAGGAGAAGAGAGAGAAGAGAGCGAGAGAGAGAGAGAAAGAGAGAGAGAGCCTTCCTGGAACCAGGATCTGTTAGAAAAGGTGAGTGAAATCCTCTGCCCCCTACCCCACCCCACCCCCACCCCTTTCCTAAAGTCATGCTGAACATGGACAAACACACGCCTGAAAAATGCCTTTCAACCGTGCCGTACCTGAGTGTGTACGCGCACGTGCAGGCAGCCGTGAGTGTCACGGCGACAGCGTCTCTAACGAGAAGCTGTTTGGAAACCTCCAGTGACGTCCAGTCCTCCAGAGTGCACTACTTTTAACCACACAGCAGCTGTGCTTCGTCACAGGCGCTCTGGCCAGAAGTAGTGCATCGCGCCACGGCCAGCCGCCTGTGTGGGAGTCCTCACAAGACGTATCCACTCTCATTCCCCTGCACCCTGATCCCAGATCGAGTTCCGTCGTGGGTGGAGCTTCTCTCATCCCCGAACCAATTGGGAGGAGTGGAATCAGGTCAGGTAGCCGTGGACGACCATAGAGAGACCAGGCAAGGCAGAGCGGCCGCAAACAACCAGGAGGTAAGATACCTACCACACACACACACCTACACACACCTTTAACCCCTTGAGATCGATCACAGGTGCCCAAGTTGGGTGTTACTGTGTGCGTGTGCGTGTGGGTGCGTCCGCCTGTGTATCTGCCTGTGTGTGTCAGAGTAGAAATAGGGCAGTGCCATTTTAGTCACAGTTTGAAGAGAGACTTGTAGATGAGGGTCGGGGTTGCCAACATCTGTGCTTGTAGTTCTTGAGCAGAGATTGTCCTGTTTGTATTTACTGGGTCACTTATGTTGTCCATGTCTCCAAACGCTGTTTAGTGCCTTACTGACAAGACTCTTCACCGACTGAGCCAGTGAGGTCCTTGTCTTAACATTTTCTGTTTATGTTAGAGACCGTGTTTAACCGACTGTTATTCTTTAAGAGACCGCACATCACGTGTGTGTATACTGTAAGAGGCTAACTGAGACTAAAGTTCAGAGGTGTGTGGCTCCTGTCTGTCTGTCTGTGTGTGTGGGAGGGGGGAGAATGGAGGATGGGGGGGGTGTATGTGGGGCAGAGTGATAGGATGGGGGAAGGGGGTAGTATTGTCTGTGTGTGGGGGTGTATGTGATAGAGAGAGCAGGTTGGTGTGTGCGTGTGTGTGTGTGAGAGAGAGAGAGAGAGAGAGAGAGAGAGAGAGATATGATAGAGAGAGGCTGGTGTGGACAGAAAGCAGGTCCCCTCTGTATCTCTTTGCTATTTATAGTGAGAACAAATCCCAGATATGAGAGGAATCTATCTACCACTTAGAGACAAGAGGAGAGAGGACGAGAGACAGGGGGAGGGAGGGAGGAGGAGAGACAGGGGAGGGAGGAGGAGACACAGGGGAGGGGGGGAGAAGGAGAGACGGGGGGAGGAGGAGAGACAGGGGAGGGAACGAGGGGGAGAGACGAGGGAGGGAGGGAGCAAATGGGGGAGGGAGACAGAAGATGGGGAGGGAGAGAGGAGAGAGAGACAGCGGGGGAGAGAGGAAAATAAAATAGAAGTGAGGAGAAGCAGGAAAGAGGTGACTAGAAGAGACAGTTAGAGAGGGAGGGAGAGAGACAGAGGGAGTGAGAAAGGAAGAGAGAGGTAGACACAAAAGGAGAGAGAGAGGTGAGTGGTAGACTAGTGTAACAAAAGTCAACCATAAAAGGATATTATTCCATCAACAGGTAAGAAGCATTCAGTGTGGAGGAACCATGTGTGTCTGTGTGTGTGTGTGTGTGTGTGTGTGTGTGGGTGTGTTTTGGTTATTCAAAATGTAACACTCCCCAATTTAAGAGACCTTAGGAGCTGTTACATTCACACTCTGTACACAAACACATCAAAACACACACACACACACACACACACATTGTTTGGTATCTACATTCACTGTGGATATAATTTCTTCATGTCAATAGTTCAGGTGGTCTGTTTTTTGATGTTTTGTGAGAGGGAAATAAAGGGAGACAGGGAGAGGAAAGGGGGAGGGAGGGAGAGAAAGGGGGGAGAAATAGAGAGAGAGAAATAAGAACGGGAGGAGGTGTTAGGGACAGCTGTCCTGGCCTGGCCATCCATGGAGCCTCTTTTGGCAAACAAATACTGTATATCTCCCCTGAGGTTTGTGATGTGTGTGTTTTTGAGTGTGTGTATGTGTGTGTGTGTCTGCGTGTGTGTTTCTAAATATTGAGGTGTCTGCTTTTCAGCTCAGGGCTCTAGAACAGCAAAGCCCCAACTGTATATTGACACACAAACAACCTCCTGGATACGGTAACTAAGTCTGGCCAGGGAGCTGGGTTGCACCCAGAGAGACCAACACATCCACACTCGACTATTCTGGTCTGAATCTCAACCTCAAGTTAACCTGCTAATACAGCAGCTAAACATCGAAATATGTTTAGCTTCCAACTGCTTTCAGAGCGTCTACGTCTTTTCTCTATAGAAGGAGGGAGGAGAGAACGCAGGCTGAAGAGAGAAAGAATGGGTTTGAAGTGGAGTGGTAGATAGGGAAGCCCAGACATCAGCGAACTGGTCTGGTCGACCACTTGATTTGCTTTCATGTACGTCAGTTGATTTCCATACTGCACTTGCGGAAAGCAGAGGCCAAACCCTGGCTCCAGGAATCTGATACATGGCTCAGCAAAGGCTCTGGGACCTTGATGTTGTTGCATGCCTTGGTTAACTTTGTAAACGTATTACTTTATTACAGGGAGGCATAGGTGGAAGTTATCTGACTATCACGGTTTAATTACATGGCAAGAACTTATAACCATATAGTGGTAAAGGAGCACAGGATATTCACTCTTTCTCCAACTCCAGCTTGTGTCTCTACCTATCTCTCTCTTTCACTCTCTATCTCTCATTCTCTCTGCCTTCTCTCTCATTCACTCTTTCATTCTCTCCACCTGGCACTGTAATAAATGATTCAGGTGCTAGTTCCTGTACCTGACTCTCTCTATAGAAGTCGCTAAGCAACTGAAAGACTATACAAAGGCTTGAAAACCACTGTGGTACCCCCAACACACACACACAGCATCTGCTACATGCCTGCGTTCTGTGTTGTCCCTTCACAGGACAGGTCTCCAGGAAACCATGTCAAAGCCGTCGACAAACGTCAAAGCCCTTCAGGTATGTTTGTGTGTGTGTACATGCATGTGTGTGTGTTTGTGTACCTGTATGTGTTTGTGTGCTCACATGGGATTTTGTAGAGTACACAGGTATTTTGACAAACTATTCAGAAAAGTTCATACATGACACATGCTCTCTCTCTCTCTTTCATTCTCGTGCTGAATAATTGACCAACTTTAGTTTGTTAACATGTATTTATTGATAAAGGAAGTGTGTTTGAATGAACCGGCATGACCATGTGCTTTAGTAGTACTAGAGTACTAGATTCAGGTGATGGTACCTTTAGTAGGACTTCCTGTGGACCAGGGGATAGGATGGGATTCTGTCTACACACTGGATGTGTAAGAGTGTGGCTGTGTGTGTGTGATGGTGGCTGTGTGTTATCTGTGTGTGTGTGTGTAACAGAGGGTAGGGGGTGTTCTCTGTCTCTCTCTCCCCTCACTTTGTGCTCATTGACTCATCTAACCATGACCGTAAACAGCAGGAAGCCCATATTCAACCTCTTCAGCCCACTGAGTGTTGAGAACCGACACCAAACCTTCGCACTCAAGCACATGAGGAAATACGCTGTCGGAAGCTAGCAGCTTGTAATGTCACTGCGAAACAGGCTAGGCTATATAGTAAGGATCAGGGTGATTGGTAGAGTAAAGCAGAATTCACATCTAGTCAACAATAACAAGCCATACTTCCTGGATAGCTCTATTACGATCACCTCGATAAGGTGAAACTGCAGCGTAGGCAGCTTACAACTCCCAGAAACTTCGGTTACACAAACGACACCCTCTGTAGAAATATACAATATCACAGATCATGACATAAGGAATATACACATCAAAACAAACTCACAGGCTTTCTGCACTGGTACGAGCATGCAGGCAAGCGCTCGGCTGTACACGTGTGCTTGTGTGTGTTCATTGCCATACCAACAAAAGGCTTTTTAATGAAGCACACCTGGGTAGCAGTGGTCTTGGGAAGTCTTTTTGCGGAAAGGCCCCTGGATAAATGTCACAGACGCACGCGCTCGCTCACACGCGCACACACACGCGAACAAACACGAACATAGGCCCGCGCTGGAATGAAAAGGGAGGATCTTGAGATTCTGTTTGGCTGTTCCCCTTGTCCGTCAGGCTAATTTGAATATCCCAATGGGAGCGCTGCGTCCGGGGGCGGGACATCCTGTCAAGAGGAGAGAGGATACAGTAGACACAGTAGAGGTAAGACAGAATAAGTGACACACATGCACACACAGACACAGAAACACAAACACACAGACACAACTAGACAAAATACCCACAAAACACATATGGTCTAATCTTCTCCCTGTCTGGATAATTGCTAAAACAGTCGATTGATTGGTTGATTAATTGAACGAATGACTGATTGATCAGCCCCCCCCAGAGCCGGTCCAGGCTTCCCCCTCAACGCCAGATGAGAAGAAGGTGCTGCCAGGAGGGGTGAAACTTCCTGGTCCGACTGTTAACCTATCAGAGCTGCAGAATGTGAAGAGTGAACTCCGCTGGGTCACCAAGGATTAACTCTCAGGTGCTCAGAAACACACACACACAAACCAGAGGCGGAGCCACGAGGTGGTCTAGCTCTAGGCTCCCTCATTTACATGTGTATACATGGAAATATTTATATAGAATATATACGGTTATGATGGACATGTAGTCCTCGCTCACACCACAGGGGGGCAGTGTTGAATCTCCAGGCCTCTTGTTTGCGGTCAGTAGAGAGTGTATTTTCATGCCTCTGTGTGGAGGGGAGGGGGGGGGTCAAGATATATTTATACTGTATGTGTGTGCGTGCGCATGGGTTTGTGTGTGCGTGTGTGTGTGTGTGCGGCTGAGGGTCAGTCTGTACTGTGACTTTTTCAGCGGGACACTTAGCCACAAAACAAACACACAGACCTGTGCCCTGCCCTAACCATCTGGATACATGCATGAGTGGGAGGTGTGGAGAGAGAGAGAGAGAGAGGGAGAGAGAGAGAGAGGGAGAGAGAGAGAGAGAGAGAGGGAGACAGAGAGAGGGAGACAGAGAGAGGGGGAGAGAGAGAGAGAGAGTTAGACAGAGAGAGGGAGACAGCCGTCACTTTGTATGCTGCTAATCCAGTAGACAGATGACCTTGCCCCCCCCTTGTCCTCCCAGCGGTCCCCCCTCACACTTTCACAGCCCCCCACACCCTGCCCCCCCCCCCCCCCCCCATTAACCCCTCCCACCCTCACCTACTCTCCTCGACCACATGTGCAGAAGGATGCTAATTCTGTCTGCACAGTCCAACCCTGCCGTATGAAAAGCCCTGTGTTCCTGTCTTTCCCTGGGGGGCGGGGCTTGCAGAGAAGGGGGGCGGGACCAGGACGCAGACGGCTAGCGCCGAAGATGCTACTGGAGACCGCACACCGGACCTACAAATGACCAACGACCGTTGAACTGAAACAACTGCAGACCGACCAGAGAATCCCACTGATAGCACCAGGAACGCAACCCCACAGGAAGCAACCACAACCACACACAAGCAAACCACAGACTGTGTGCTTCAGCTGACCAAACCGACTGACAATCCAGCTACCACAGGCATCAACTCCAACAGATGACCACATCTGAAAACAAGTTAAAACAGGCTGTCAATCTCAACAGCAGGCTGTTCACAGTCCCTTTGTGATCGCCTGAGGCGGCTGAAGTAATGTTTTTGAAATCGCTTCATGTTCTTTTTCATTTCGGGTTAACTTACGGTCTTCCCATCATTCATGTTTAATAGCAATAACACTTTGAAATGGAGTTAAAAGTTTGTAACTGAAAATGTGTACAGGAATGAGACATATTATAATGCTTTATGTTTGAAATAAATACTTGTGCTCTCATCGCAATGTCCTCCTGTCCTGTGGTCTCAACAAAATGGAAATATTTGCATTTGAGTGTGTGTGTGGTGTCTGTGTGTGATGTCCATGTGTGTGGCATCTCAGTGTTTGTGGCATGTGTGTGACGTTGGTGTGTGTGTGTCAGTGTGTGTGTTGGTGTGTGTGTGTGGCGGTGTGTGTGTGTGTCGGTGTGTGATGTCCGTGTGTGTGTCGGTGTGTGTGTGTGTCGGGCGATGTGTGTGTGGCGGTGTGTGTGTTTTAGAAGTTTTTGGGGCAGCTGGGAGACTGGAGTCTCTCGGATTCTGTCCTTAAGCCAACCAGAATCCTGGATAATTCAGGGTGGTTATTCACACACACCACTCAGAATCCTAGAAATTTCACGGTGGATACACACACACACACACACATTTCCTGGAACCCTGGAGAATTCAGAGTGGTATACCACTCTGGAGAGAGCGACAGTGGCCTCTTCATGTCTCTCTCTCTCTCTCTATCCCTCTCTCCATCACTCTCGCCATCACTCATTCACTAATCCCTCATCACATTTCCACACACACACGTCCACACACACACACACACTCACACATCACCCTTCCACACACACTTCCACATTGTTTTTTTAGATAAAATACCATTGTAGACATGCAGTTCCCCAGTACACACACACACACACACACTGTTGTGTCCCAGGACAGCTGTGTCTAAGTTTAGTCTCTATCAGCTCACAGAGCAAACACACACACACACACACACACACAGGAATGTGGGTTTCAACCACAGAACTCAGAAGAAGATTGGACTCAAACAGGAGAGCAGCAGGACTCCTGTAGAAGGAAGCCTGGAGTGTTATTATAGATCATAATGCCAAGCGTTCATTTCAGCACACGTCTCAGAATCATTTTTAATGTTTATCTGTGCTGGATTGATATCAGGAGAATGCATGCTGCATTTTGGAACACATGTGCAGACATGCGCACACACGCGTGATACATTTCAGCCAGCAGCTATTCAGAGAGGATGACCATGCAGCTTCACGAGGTTGGGATGTGTGTGTGTGTGTGTGTGCGTCTGCCTGTGCGTTGGACAGAAGTCAGACAGCAGTAAATCCCAGCAGTGAATTCACATTAATCAAACCAGCATGAACACAGCACACCCTGGAGCCTGTTATCCTTCCTAACACCCTCTATCCATCCCTCCATCCATCCATCTCTCTATCCCTCTATCCATCCCTGTAGTCATTCCTCTATCCATCCCTCCATCCATCCATCTCTCTATCCCTCTATCCATCCCTGTATACATTCCTCTATCCATCCCTCCATCCATCCATCTATCTCTCTATCCATCCCTGTATACATTCCTCCATCCATCCATCCCTCCCTCCCTCCATCCCTCCATCGCTCTCCTCCACTAGACACGATGACAGGCTACGAGCACAAATCAACAGAATTACAAGTGTGCATCGATCAGTAACAAGCCACCAAAGCAGTCAGTCAGTCAGCTGTCAGTGGCCTGCATGCTAAATGAAGCAGTGTTAATGCTTTAAGTCTGGACCAGGAAGGATGATCGCTGTCCCATTAGATCTGAATCATCACCCCTGCTGAACTTCACAGATTCAGATATAAAGACACGAAGCAATGGGATCTCCAGGTCTCTATCTGTTGGTGTGTGTGTGTGTGTTTGCGTCCGTGTGTTATGGGACGTTCTGGCTTTGATAGTGTTTCTATTTCTGTCGCCATGGTGATGAGAGCACAGATAGGAGTCGTGGTAACGGTGTTCGGGAATGTTCGGCGCTGACCAACAGCTGTCTATGAACTCATCATCCTTTGGGACGCTGAACCCAGGAGCATACACAACGCGTGTGTGTGTGTGTGTGTGTGTGTGTGTGAGGTAGATACTCCCTCCTGGACAGAGAGAAAAGGGCAGCACACAAACTCAATCACACACAGATAGAGGTCAGAGGGGTGGTGTGTTTTTCTCGGTCAGGGGGCGGGTCGGGTGAGTGTGTGTGTGTGTGTGTGTGTACCAGGGGCGGCTTATCAACCTTCCTGTCTCAGCGTTAATGTGTCAGATGCCTGTCGCTGCAGAGAGAGACACAAACAGACGGAGAGACCACGACACTGAAGACACTCTCATCTTCCCTATCCTTCTCTGTGTTCTGTTCTTTCTTCTCATCTCCTCTCCCCTGCAGCCCTCCTCTCTCCTCTCCCCTCTGTTCTTCCCTCCCTCTCTCTTGACCTTTCCCCTTTCTCCTCTTTCTGTTTGTTGTTCATTCGTCCTCTCTGCCTCTCTCCCATTCTCACCCCCCAGCCTGTCCTTAAATCTCTTTTCACAACCTTTACCCCCTCCCTCCCTATTCTGCCCTCTCTTATTCTTTCCTCCTTCTCCTCTCTCCTACTTCTGGATGGAGAGTTACTCTCTCCTCTTCAGTTCCTCCCAGGGAGCCGGACTTCTGTCAGGATTTCAGCGTCTGCGATCTGATAGGATAATGTGTGATGTCGTCCTGGAAACCGGCGGGGTGTCTTTCCCATGTCACCGTGCACTATTGGCCAGTTCCAGTGAGTACTTCTGGGCTCTGTTTGGCGAGAGCACAGCGGAGAGGTTAGCGCCAACTGTTAGCCTCCCAGCGCTAACGCCTCGGGGACTAGACATCATCCTGGACTTTTTGTACTCTGGTTGGCTCAGCCTATCACCTTCCACCCTTCCCATTGTCTTGGAAACAGCCAGGTACCTGCAGGTGCATGAGGCTGTGTCGATATGTGATCGCTTCCTTAACGATGGGTTGTCACTCAACACCTGCTGTTTTTACGCTAACTTGGCGGAATGCTACGCTCTTCCAGAGGCCCTTGCAGCCGCCAATCAAACCATCACCATGGAGATGGCGGCATTGTTAAGTGACAAAAGGGAGGATCTCTTCGAGCTCAACATCCAATCACTGACAGCCGTGCTAGAGGCAGAAGAGATTCCCGGTGTTAAAGAGGCAGAGCTAGTGAGGCTGGCTTTGGATTGGTTGGATGCGAATGGGCCGCTTCCATTGGTCCGTTCGAACCTGCTGCTCAGCCGTCTACGTTTCGGACTGGTCTCCCCCTCTGACCTGGCGATACTAAGCCACGCCCACCCAGCAATGGCCACACCTCTCATGAGGAGTCAAGTGACCCGAGCACTGGAGTATCACGGACAGGGATCTGCTCGCCCAATCAGACAGAGCAGACAGTCCACTCTGCGATCATCAGCCAATCATGTGCTGTTAGTAGGGGGTGGGGTCAATCCAGACTCTCCAGAACAGGAAGTGCTGACTTTTGACATCAAAAACAGGAAGTGGTCATCACTGGCCACCAATCTCCCGCAACTGCTAAAGAACCACTGCGTTTGCTCTGTTGGAGGGTTTCTCTTCGTGATTGGAGGAGAGGTGGTTGTGGGAGGGACCGAGGAGAGAGGAAAATCTCTCACCACCACCACATCCAACCAAGTGTGGCGGTATGACCCTCGCTTTGCATGCTGGGAAGAAGTGGAGTCCATGCTGGAGAGAAGAGCCCAGTTCACCTGCTGTGTGGCTGATGATGTCATATACTCCATAGGAGGACAACACACACGAGGGGACCCACACACTTCGACAGCATCCGTGGAGTTTTACAACATGACTGCAGGGGTGTGGCGGAGGGCCACTCCTCTGCCCCGCCCCCTTCACGGCCACGCCTCCACCGTACTAGGACAAGCCCTGTTCGTCTCTGGAGGTATCCCTGGCAACCAGGGCTGTAACCAAGGTGGTAGCCACGAGTACCAGCGAGACAGCAGCAAAGAGCTTATTTTTCTAGACCTCAGCGTTGGAGGGAAGACCTGGGAGACAAGGGCTTCGATGGCCATTGGTCGCTTCCGACACCAGATGGCAACGGTCGCCGGGCGAATCTATGCGCTTCTGGGAATGTACGAACCCTTCTGCGACATAGAGCGGTACGATTCGCTAGCGGACCACTGGACCCGCCTTCGCCCGCTTCTCATAGGCTCGTTCAGCTATGGTATGGCTGTCACTGCCTCCGGAACCATCCTGCTATTCGGAGGCAGGAAATGGATGGACGGACAGGAAGTCACTGTGAAAAGCGTTCTAGAATATGACAGGGAAAAGGACCGCTGGAAGGAGATATGTCAGCTACCCAAACCTCTGTGTGGCTCTGAATGTACAATGCTTGCTGTGCCCAACTAACACACATACTAGACAGAGAAAGAGAGGAATAATGTGTGCCAATCCTGTTTCAAAATAGGGAGAGAAAGGAGGAGGAGGAGAAGAGATGTCTGAATGAAAAACCAGGCCTGTATATGGTGGGAGACACATGAAGGAACATTTCCTAGTTACTTTGGCTAATAAAGTCTTTCCCCCCGTAAACTACAGCAGGAACATATAAACGCCTCGTTTCTCTGCTGAGACAGCAGTAAATCTTCCCAAGAGGTCTCTGGCCTTGGTCCTCTGCTCTGCTCTTCTCTCTCACCCTGAGAAGGAAGGTTGCTGTTTAGCCATCAATCTCAGAGGAGGATAAAGAGGCAGCTACAGCGAGCAATAAGTCCTCCAGTTCCAGAATCTGGATTTTGAGTCTACTTTAGTCTATGAACAATGTGCTGTGAACTGTCTGTTTACTGTCATTTTTTGCCAGTTTGAGCAGCATGTCTGAAACTGCTGTGTTGGTTTCATGTGGTTTCTGTAGACCGATTGTCGAATTGCAATGCTTTAGGACTCAACTGAATGTTGTCATCGTTTTCTAAAAGATTTGACACCATATGTCATCTCTATATCGATATCTAATAACTTTGAATCCAATCTGCTGTCCAAGTGGTCTCGTTTAATGAGGAAATATGAAAAACATAGTTTTTCTAATGTGATGTGCTGATTGGTTGTGGTCTGTGTGCTACTCTGGGCATGGTGGCTTCATCTTGGAATGTGATGCCTCATTTGTCAAACACACATGCAAGACACACATACACACAGTATACACACACATGGGTACACACATACACACCCACACTCACACGCATGCACACACTCACACAGTGTACACACACACACGGATACACAAGTACATACTCACACTCAAACACATGGGGACACACATACACACAAGCACACACTCACACAGTATACACACAGACACAGGTACACACATACACACCCAGAGCATACACACACACACACATTCTCATACTTTCGATGACAGAGAAAGAAAGGCAGGTGAGAAGTTCCTGGTCTCAGAATGACCTCTGGCAGACGAACCTGACCACACAGCTCTCCTCTCAACAGCTGAACTTTATTAACTCCAGCTTGGCCCACACATCAACATCAGAGATATATATATATATGTTTTTATATATGTATATTATTTATATTTATAAATAAATATAATTAGCATGTACTATTGTTAAACCATAAACTGACTTGACGGAAAGACAGTAAGTCAAAACAACAGATACTGTAGCACTACTGAGTGTCACACAGGGAATAAAGAGAAATCTACAAATCTACAAACACAAACTGTGCTTCTTTAACGATGGTAACACATGCCACGAGAACCAATCACAGGGAGCAGCATATGGGCAGCATCCAGACTGAGAACAACATGTGTGTGCGCTTGTGTGTGTGTGTGTCTACTCTTTGTGGGTCAATGAAAGTCTGGTGTGTGTGTGTGTGTGTGTGTGGGGGGGGGGGGGGGGGGGGGGTTAGGGTCATTCAAATATAACATTTTGAATGAAAGAGAAAAGTTGGTCCCCACTAGATTAGTAAAACAAACTTGGGTGTGTGTTATCTTGTGACCTATATGTATGTATAAGAGTGGGTATGTGTGTACATGCATCTATGTGTGTGTTTGTAAGTATATGCACGTGTATGTGCTGGTGTGTGTATGTTTGTGTTTGTCTGTGTGAGTGTCTGTGTGTGTGTCTGTGTACACTGGTATACAATTGCTTTAGTTGTGTGCGTCTCCAGGGATAGTGCAGTTGGCGGCAGCTGTACAACGATTACATTGGTAACAGGTATTCCTATAGAAGATATACAGAATCTTGAAATCTGGCATAAACTAGCTTCTAGGTGACATGCAGTGTAACGTCTGAAATTCCACAGGAAGACCAGGTTTTAGGTCAGAGCCCGGACCTAACACATGCTAAGAAAATGCAGTGTTGTCAAACAGGTGCCATCGAGGCAAAGAGGGTGCAGGTTTTCATGTCAACCAATTGATTTCACTAACGAGTTTCTCTACTCAGTGAAATTGATTGATTTAATTGAATTGATAATCCTTTATTAGCCATCTGGAGTAGTGCTTGGTTAAAGTGAAAACCTGCACCCGCTTGGCCCTCGATGGCACCAGTTTGACACCAATGCCGTACAGTGTGACCTTCCTCATGTCATGTGAGCCCCAAGCAAGGACCAAAACCTGCACCCGTAAAAAAAGACCTGTGCTTATCATTCCTACAAGCTAACCAGACATAAATATAAATAGATTTTTGCCTGCGCAAAAAGAAATTGTGCACTGGACACGATTTGTCAGCATCATAAACATTCGCTAGATATATCGCTCTAAGTATCGCTGAAAGGCTGCATCATCGGTATACACTGTACATCTGTGCTAATACAACCTGTCTGCTCATACAAACATGGCACATCAAGCAAGATATAGAAATATTCTGTAAAATGTCGGTCCAATCAGAGGTCAGTGAGACGCTGCTTTGTGACGCTATTGGTGGAAGCAGTTCCACAAGTAGTCTCTTGTCCAAGTATGTCTACGGACATCGTAGGCTTAGTGTGTGTATGTGTGTGTGTGTTGGCATGTGTGTGTTGTGTTTGTGTGTGGATAGGTGTTATGCGTGTGTGTCTATGTTATAGCCAGGTTAAAGCAGTCTTTCTGCCGGATGCAGGAGTCGTTGGAGAGTCCTTCCTGAGCCCTACCTATCCATCGGCGTCTGAAAGAGGGCAGGCCTGTGAACGCTGCCACGCCTGGTACTGCCACCTCCAGCGCCTCCTCTGGTACGGAGGCTTACTACACCAGTCTGGCAGTCAGGGTCCATCAGGATGGGTGTCTCTGCTACTGGAATGATCCTCAACACTGTGTGTGTGTGTGTCAGACGTGTGTCTCGATGTAGGAGTGCGTGTGAGAGAGCGAGGGGGTGTGCTGGGCCGACTCTGACTCGGCCGGTGTGACTGGGTCCTGAGAGAACAGCTCCTGATAGGCTCGCTTCCACTCCTGGAATTCTGCCGACGACAGCTGGGGATTGGCCAACAGCCTGTCAATCAGAGCTAGTTCCCCTTCCCTGTCCTATAGGAACGCAGAAACAAAGGAGGGGCCGGTCACTCGTTCTGTTTTTCAGAAGACACATACAATCTCTCTTTTTCTCTCTCTCTCACTTCTGTCTCGTGCTTCTCTCTTTCCCTTCCGCTATTTATTTCTCTCTGATCCTTTTCATCTCTCACTTTCTCTTCTATCTCTCTCTCACAAACATATAGAGACAAAAACACACATTCAGCTCGACAACAGGACAGTGCTCCGGGACCCACGGCTATCGCACAGACACCAAACAGATGCAAGAGCAGGGTTATCAACACCAATGCTAGCAACAACAGCAGCCCAAGCTCCGCCCCCTGACAAGGCTCCGCCTCCTAGCAGCGCACACTAGCAACGTGACGACGGCCACACACAAGGAGCCAAACACCTGGGCATGGTCGCCAAGCAGCCGTATCCATAGCAACAAAGCAGCCACATCCGTAGCGACAAAACCCAAGCGACTTAGTCGAGACATCAAGCAGGACAGGACGACGGATGGTCGTACGGATGAAAATCACAGGACAGACACCGAACACACACACACAGGACACACACACACACAGATTCTTCACATACATAGATTGGGTGTGTAGAGTTAGTCAAAGTTATGTTTCTGGAGGAGGTGTTGTGTGTGTGTGTGTGTGTACCTTCAGAGTGGAGGTGAGGATCCTCAGGCGGTGCAGACGGTCGTTCAGCTGGGGGTCAGCCGCCCTGCGCAGGAACGACTGTCTGAACTCTGTCTGCCCCCGGAGCTCTGAGGGCCGGCCCAGGGGACACACCCCACCCTGCTCACACGCTCGGAACAGGTCGCCTAGCGACGCCCCTTCACCTGCACCTACACACACACACACACACACACACACACACGGTCAGAGCCAACAATAGACAGACACACACGCGTGTGTGTGACGTGCAGGTCATATCCACATACAAGCACACACAAACACTCACACACACACACACACAGAGTCCCATTCTGAGAATAATCCCTATTGTTTGAAACCAGGCTTCAGATGGGATTTACCAGAGGAAGTGATTTAGGGACATGATGGTTTTCACTTCTCTACGTTTCATGAAGGTTAGATATGGAGCAGTGCCTGGGATGCAGTGCACAGTGTCACCACAAGGCAGCAGTAGAGGTGCATGTGCTTGGCAGAGACCTGAAGAATATTGAGGGAATGCCGGGGATGATAGCCATGTAATGCATGTTATGCACAGTGCTTGTCTGTGTGGGTGTGAGAGAGCGTGACAAAGACAGAAAGAAAGGGGGAGAGAGAGAAAGAAAATGTACCTTAATTACCTGTTGTGTGTGTGTGTGTGTGTGTGGGGGGGGGGGGGGGGAGGTTGTGTTTGTATGTGTGTGAGAGAGGGGGAAGAGAGAGAGAGAGAACATGTGTGAGAAAGAGACTGTGTGTGTGTGTCTAACTCACTTGTGTGTGCAAGAAAGAGAGAGAAGTGTGTGTGTGTGTGTGTGTGTAACTCACCGGTGTGTGTGTGCTGGTCCTGTCTTACAGGTGGTGCCAGCACGGCCTGCAGGTTGCTGTCTCGAGGTAAGGTGTAACTGCGGGGTTTCCCTCCATGGGTTGCCATGGGGATGAGTCTCTGGGTTGCCAGGGGATACGGGAGGTTCCTCTGTGCAGGGAGGGTGTAGACTCCCCCCACAGCCATGGCCTCAAGCCCTACCACAGGTTCTGCAAACACAGCGTCTTCTGGACAAACCAAGCAGAAGCAACCAGCGGGTTTTGCACCAGGTAGAAATATGACACAGAAGCCCATTCACAGCTTCTAACAGATGCTTTCATCCGAAGGAATGCAAGCAGTGGATTTAAACCTGATACCTTTCAATCGGCAATCTAATATCCCCAAACTATCCCCTGTTACCTTAGGCTCCAGTTACCTAGCAACCTAGTCTACAGCCCTGCCTCTGTCAGTACCAGTTACCTAGGGGACCAGTAACCTAAGCAACCAGTTACATAGTGGACCAGTTACTTAAAGGACCAGTTACCTAGGGGACCAGTAACCTAAGCAACCAGTTACATAGTGGACCAGTTACTTAAAGGACCAGTTACCTAGGGGTCCAGTCTGCAGGTAGTGCAGGCCGGCCTCTGTTAGAGGGGTCTCTATCAGGTCCTGCCACGAGCGTCGCTGGGACGAGGAAGAACGCCCTGGGGGAGCCTGTCTCACTGCTGCCTCCTCCAGGACTGGAGCGGTACTACAGGAGGAGCGAGAGAGAAAGGGAGGTTCGGTTACCCAAGTCCAGGGAGGTTGGTTTGTTTTTCAATTGTGGGTTGGACCGATTTTTTTAATTAAATTCTTTATTTCTGTATAACAGAGGATGAGTTTGTTAACATACGTTCAAAATAGTTTCAAAAAAGTTCAATACAATCGACACCCCTGCCTATGTCAATCAATCAAGCAATGCACTGCTCAAACAAGGAAAACAAAATGCTCAGTACCGACCTCTACAGGATCACAGCGGTACGGTGCGTCGCTGCTGCTGCTCCCAATTGCCTTCCTGCCACTGTGAGTGCTGCTGCCCCCCCGTGGTCCAGAGTGGTACTGGGCCTCGCTGCCACCGACTGCAGGCTCGCCCAGGAAGTCCTCCTGAGAGGAGCGAGAACGAGACGTCTCCGTTGACGAGAGACGGCCGGTCCTGCCCTCTACGTACGCACTCATCTGAGAGGGAGGGCATGAGAGAGAGAGAGGGAGGGATGAACAAGAAGGGGGAGGAGAGGGTAAGGAATGATGGTAGGGAGGGAAAGAAAGAAACAGAGGATTGAAGTGGGAGATTGAGAAGCAGGGATAGAAAAGGAGGGGGGGGGGGGTGACAAAAAGAAGAGGGGGTTGCAGAGGGGAGGGGGGGGCTACTCACTGAGGGGGGCCGGGGGTAGGTGTCGTAGGGGGGAGGGGGGCTGTCCTGTTTGGGGCTGGAGGGAGCTTCATCCTCCTGATCGCTCTCACTCCAGTAGTCTGGAGAGCCAGAAACACGCCCACACACAAGGTTACAGCCCAGCTCATAATATGCATATGATAGCATGCCTTTGTGTGCCTGTGTGTGTGTTAGCGTGCCTATGTGTGTGTGTTAGCGTGCCTGTGTGTGTGCGTGTTAGAGTGCCTGTGTGTGTGTTAGTGTGCATGTATGTGTGTGTGTTAGTGTGCCTGTGTGTGTGTAGTGTGCCTGTATGTGTGTGTGTTAGTGTGCCTGTGAGTGTGTGTGTAAGTGTGCCTGTATGTGTGTGTGTTAGTGTGCCTGTATGTGTGTGTGTTAGTGTGCCTGTATGTGTGTGTGTTAGTGTGCCTGTATGTGTGTGTGTTAGCGTGCCTGTGTGTATGTATTAGTGTGCCTATGTGTGCGTGTGTGTTAGTGTGCCTGTATGTGTGTGTTAGTGTGTGTGTTAGCGTGTGTGTGTGTTAGTGTGCATGTGTGTGTGTTAGCGTGTGTGTGTGTGTGTGTTAGTGTGCATTTGTGTGTGTGTGTGTGTGTGTGTTAGTCTGCGTGTGTGTGTTAGCGTGGGTGTGTGTGTTAGCGTGGGTGTGTGTGTTAGTCTGTGTGTGTGTGTGTTAGTGTTGTGCCTGTATGCGTGTGTTAGTGTGTGTGTGTTAGTCTGAGTGTGTGTGTTAGTCTGTGTGTGTGTGTTAGTGTGCATGTGTGTTAGCGTCCTCACCCTGCTCCTGCCGTATCCTCTCTGTGTATCCTACAGCAGCCATGTTCAGACGGCTGAGCCACCTGCGGGCCACACCCACAAAAACACAGCAAACAGGAAGCAGAACTAGATCAGCAGTGGACTGACACTGCACCCTGTCACAACCACACCGCCTGCATCCGGAGGGCTCACGTGTTGAGGTCATGTGACATCGTCATCCTCCGGCATCATGTGACTCACTGACCTGTTCATGTCATCCACGCCATCTGCAGCAAAGTAGAAGCTCTTGACTTTGGGATGGCACGCTTTGAACGCACTGGAGGAAGAGAGACAGTTACAAAGACGCCCGGCAACTGAAGAAGAACTGCGCTCCCAAAGCCATCGGTTCGTCAGTGAGTACTCACTACTTCTTGCGACACTCGCTGGCTCTGTCAATCTTGAACTCTGGGAGACTGACGAAGCCTTCAGCCTTCTCATCCTGGGGATGAGGGAGAGAGAGAGAGAGAGAGATGGAGGGAGGGAGGGAGGGAGGGGGGAGGGGGATGAGAGAGGGGTGGAGGAGAGGAGTCAGTAAGGAGCAAAACCAGACTCCAGCTTTTGTCATAAACTGTCATACATGGTTTGAAGAAACCACACACGCACGCACACACGGTGGTGGGCTCACCTCTTCGTTGATGTACCAGTAGAGACAGGTTTCTTTTAGAACGAACCAGTACTTCTTCCACTTCTGGGAGAAGTACCCCTTGGGCGTCCCTCTTCCTCCAGAGCCAGCCCTCGCAGTCTCCCGTCCAGGGCTTTACAGGACACCCGCCTGCGGCTGAGCAGGGTCAGGCCCCGGCCTGGACACACGGAGGAGGGGGGGGTGAGGGAGAAGGGAGTGGAGGAGGAGAGGGGGGAAAGTGAAAGGGTTGAGGAGGAGAGAGGCAGGAGGGGGGCTTCTGACAGGGGGGTGGGGGGGTCCTCCCTCTCTAACTAGCATGACAAGACGAAGCATACCGCCGCCTGATTGGCTGCACTCCTCCCTCACCTTTGTTCTTCTTCCTGGTCTTAGAGAGAGACGCTGACTGCTGGTACGTCTGAGAGAGAGAGAGAGAGAGAGGGAGAGAGAGAGAGACAGAGAGAAAGAGCGACAGAGAGAGAGAGACAGAGAGAGAGGGAGAGAGACAGAGAGAGAGAGAGAGAGAGAGAGAGAGAGAGAGAGAGAGAGAGAAAAAAGGGCAGAGAGCGAGAGAGGGGGTGGAAGAGGGGGAGCAAGAGGAAGAGAGGAAGATAAGTAAGGAGGGAGAGAAGAGGAGGCTGTCAGGATGAATCAGGGATCACTTAACTCACTGCACATATTTCTGGAAAAGACCGGACAGATCTTAGTAGGAGTAGGAAAACCAGACTGAAAACATGCTCACACACACAGTAAATACTCAACACACTGACACGTGGAATGACAAAACAGCCTCACACACTTACACACCCCACACACACCGGGGTGCGGCGGTAAAAGTCACCCTCACAGAAGGCTGTAGCGCCCCATAGCATCTCTCACACCTCTAAACATAGAACAGAGAGAGGGGTGGAGGCGAGGAGGAGAGAAAGGGCGAGAGAGGACACAAAGGAGGGGCAGCGAGAGAGAGACAGGGGAGGTGGGAAGGGTGATGGAGTAAAATGACCTACAAATAATGTGGATGGATTACAGAACTACAGAAAGGAGTGGGTTGTTGTCGTTAAAAGTTTGATACACTCCTGCCGTGCGACTGCCATTTTGTTTTGTTTCACCTTGATTTGGTGAACCTGGACTCTCGTTTAAAATAAGAGGGCACATTTTGGGGAGTTCTTACTGGCTCTGAAAAGCGCAAAGTATTTGCGATGATTTCCAATTCCATCTCACTCTTCGGACTTCTGTAGGCCAGTCAGTCCGAGTGTGATGTCACAGCCTAACACGTGAGTGAGCTGGACCCTGGCCAATCGCAGCACTGCGACTCAGTAGGACAGATGACTTAGGCCCGCCCACACTACTGACACACCATCCTGCCATCTCAGCTTCCATATACACACACACACACACACAAGCACACACAAGCACATACTCAAATACACACAAACACAAACAGACACTCCCATTGATACACACACACACAGAAAAAGACTTGTACACCCAAACACATGCAGACACACACACACACGCGATCTGGTGTTGCACGTAGCACTCACACACACATCATTACATAAGGCGATGCAGTGAAGACTCTTTAGAATAGATGTAGAGTGACAGCTGAGACTGTGAGGGGACGAGAGAGGACAGGCCAGATGTCAAGTTCCAGCATGTAAAGACAACCTGCTCCACCCTCTCTCCACACACACATACCGACACAAACACATACAAACGCATACACAGACACCCACACACACACACGCACAAAGACAGACATACACACACAGACACACACAGACACCCACACACACGCACACGCACAAAGACAGACATACACACACACAGACATACATACACGCACAGACAGACACACGCACACACACGCACCCACACACACACTGCACCACTCCAAGACTCAGACCAACAGCAGGAGGCAAAACTCGTGAGGCTGCGGAGACTTCTGGAACGTCCAGGCACGACTCAGAGCAGTGAAACGGCCCCCGCCCTCACACACGCTCTGCAGAGTGGCCGGTGTGTTAGACTCCACTGCTCTATGCTACCATACACCCCTCAGAGAGGGCAGAGATGACCAGGCAGAAGTAGAGCGCATGTTGTGCTCCTGGAACATGTTTGCTTATTTGGACACGGTGAACCAGGCACCAGAGACGGCTGCTCACATGATACAGAGCAGCTTGCTCTGTGGGCGTGGCCTCTCTCTGATTAGACTGAAGGACGTAGTGGGAGGGGCTCTGGCTGTGGTGGCTCCGCCTCTTGGTGCGTTTGCCAGTGTCGTTGCTCCGCTTGCCCGTATCACGTTTCTGGCTCCGCCCAGTGTGGGAGGAGTAATCGTCTGAACCGAGCCTCTCCTCTCCTCCAGCCAATCCCACGTAGCGCAGCAGAGATGCTTCTGAGGAACAGGAAATCACAACAGCCTATCAGGATAGGTGTGTTAGAACTGATTAACTGTTCTAGTGGAGATTTTTCACTTCCTTACTTATGTTGATCATTTACACATGATCGGTGTGGCTAACATAGTCACAGGAGTTACAGAGACATCAAAGCTAGCATAGCTCATCGTTTATAACAGGGACGTCAATGCTTCAGGCACCAACGGTCTGAAGAACCCAAGTTTTGCTACCTCTGCTCTGCTTCCTCCCTCTCCTCCCCTGGTTGCCAGGCAGCAGCCAATGGGAGGGGACACACTCGGCTCAGCTGCTGTCAGCGCTTCCATGGCAACAGCGTGAGTGATTCAGGTGGAGGTCGGAGAGAATGGACGCGTTCTCTCCCTGCCTCCTCCACTCTTTTCCCTTCTTTCTCTCATCTCGATCGTCTCGTCTTCAGCGCCCTCCCTCTCTTTCTTTCGCTGCTCCCTTTCCCCCCCTATCTCTCCCCCAGGCTTCTCTCTCTCTCTCTCTTTCTCCCTCCCACTCCCTACTATTCTAGTTCTTTCTGTCTCTTTCTAATGCCACCTGACAGAGAGAAGGAGGGAGAGAGAGCACAGCCATTGATCTCTACATAATGCTGAGAGACAGAGACATTTACCAGAATCTAACAGGCGACAGAGCAAGCAAAAACACACAAACACCCTCACACACACACACACACCAGATATAAATATACACATATACCAACACTCAAGCAGTCACAGACACTTGAAATACGAACAGACGCACACGCGCGCACACACACACCAGATGAGTGTGCACTTCCAAACAGACACACACGTTCCAGATGAATGTCCACTTACAGAAACACACCACATTAACGTACACAAACACACAACACAGTTCCATACGGTAACAGAAATAGACAAACGCACACGCATGCCGGACGAATACACACAAGCCCAGTCACAGGCACATGAACATGAATACACACACACACTAACCTCTGCGGTTGTCCCTGTTCAGCTTGGCTGGGTCCTCGTAGTCTTCCACCCAGCTGCACTCAACAGGCATGGAGATAGGCCTAAGCCTGCCTGTAGGTATGAACACACACACAAACACACGGTCAAACACTAACACACAGGGTTCACTTAGCCCTGAAGTCACTGCCAAGTGATAACTGTATTCTGCTGGAAGCAAGATCTCCTCATGTAGCAATATTACACACATGATCTCCACAGCTCAAATAGCCTCAGGGAATGTCATGGATTTGAGCTTATGTGATCTGTTCCAGAAGGGGAACAGGGCTACACAGCCGGACAAAGACACACAGCACCCAGACACACACAGAAACGCACACACAGAAACGCACACACGGGGCGCACACACGCACGGCCAGTCTCTCCAGCGTACCGTAGGTGGGCGTGGTGCAGTAAACTGGCTCCTCCCCTTCCTGTTGGTGAGTCTCCTGATCCAGGAAGGAGTTGGGCGACTCGGAGCGTTTGGCCAGCACGGAGGCACCATGGTTACGGGACGCCTCGTCGCCAGGCAAGGTCCCCGTTTCATCCCTATGGCAACAGCATGGAGTCATTAACAAAGGAAACGTGACCAGAACACAAAGCCCTCTCGCTCCAAATTGTTCGTTATCGCTGCCTTCTGAAAAGGTGCTGAATCGAACAATCAACTGGACCGATGCTCTCTCCAAGAGAGACAGCCCCATACATGACTGCCCCCCCCCCCCCCCCCCCCCCCCCCCCCCCCCCCCCGAAGAAATGACCCATCTCCATACTTGTCATGAGACACGAGTCGTGGTCCCCTCCATCATGGTCAGACCGGCAGACGACATCTCACACGAGGGGAACAGTCTACCCCCGGGCCCCTCTGACCCTCCCAGCCAGCCAGCCTATCCCTGCCCCTGATCACCAGACAGGAGGCGGGGCTCCGGGGCCCAGCTGTGAGCAGCTAATAGGCAGCACTTCAGCCAGCCCAGCTGTGCCCCCCCCCCCATCTACCCTGCGAGGGGTCAAGGGGCCTCGTCACTGTTCACGCCTCTCAGACAGATTTGTTTGTGAACCCAATCGCACGACACGCTCGTTATCAAAGCGTCTCGCCGTTTTGTCTGGGCTGCAGGGGGGCTGCAGGGGGGCTGCAGGGGGGCTGCAGGGGGACTGCAGACGCTGGCGCTGGACGTTGCTGCTCGTGTCGTCGTTCAAGGCTGATCGGTCGCGTTCTCTCTGGTCGTGTGCAAACATTTTACAGCCTACTGGGGTTCACATACAAGGGCGCTGAGTGTACCTCATATAGGGCTTAGTTGGACACACATGCGTGCCCACACATGGATACACATACTGTTTACACACAAACATACATACATGTACTCCACACACACACAAGTAATCCCTACCTCGGTTTGTATGGCTCAGCAGGAGGGGGTGGGATGTACAGGTCCTGGAGGGCGGAGCTCTTGGTGGGCGTGCCCGAGGGCGTGGCCGGACCACTGCCTGGGGCTCCTGGTTGGCTGCAGAGACACATGGTTGGGAGGAGCTATGAGTTAAACATCAGGTTGCTCAACACCTGTGTCCAGTGACCTGCCTCAGATCACACAACACTGCAGCACTCCAGGATGCCTAGGGGCTAGATTAGGGGGTGAGAGGTCAGGGGTGTTGAAGGGGTTCAGGGGTCAAGGGACAGGAAAGTAGAATAGTCAAGGTTAGGGGGAGGGGGAGAGGATTAGAGGACCTCCTACCTGCAGAGCTAAGGGTTTCCAACGCATGTTCTTCAGCAGGGCGGGGGCGGAGCTTAGCGTGCTCTGTGGGCGTTTCTTCAGCGTCAGAGACACGCCCCCCTTGTCTGCCCGTAGAGAGCCCACCAGGTTACGCAGCTGCCAGCCCACCTGGGAGCCGGGAGGGAGGGTCAACACACACACAGGACAGTAGATACCCCCCCCCCCCACACACACACACACACACAGACTAGATACCAGCCACACACACACACACACACACACACAGACTAGATACCAGCCACACACACACAGACTGATCAGATGAGAGAGGCTGACCACAGTCTGGTGGTTAACTTGGATGACTTCATCTCCTGCATGGATCTTCTTACAGCGGTCAGCAGGAGACTGGAGAGAGAGGAGGAAGAAAGAGGAGGAGGGAGGGAGGGGCGGGAGGGAGGGAGAGAGAGGGAGAGAGAGAGAGAGAGAGAGAGAGAGAGAGAGAGAGAGAGGGAGGGAGGGAGGGAGGGGAGAGAGAGAGAGGGAGAGAGAGGAGAGAGAGAGAGAGAGAGAGAGAGAGAGGGAGCTGTTGGTGCTGATGTTGGCTTTGTGTTGCTAGGTGACAGTTGTGAAGTGACTCACCCCCTTCTGTGGTCCCTGTGATGACATGCAGGGCCATCGTAGGGTTGACTTGATGTACATCCCCTGAAGATGAAATACACTCTTACTGCAGAGCTCTCTCTCTGACACACACACACACACACACTCCTATAACACATTCAGAGTCACTAAAATACATGCACACTCTGACACACACATCTTCACACACCTTCAGTCCACACACACACACACAGTGTTTACCAGGCCCTCGGAAGATTTGATGTTGGTGAGGTGCACCAGCTCCAGGTGTGCTGACTGGGACACCAGCGGATCTGACGACACACACACAATGTGCTCACACACCTCCGACAGAGTCTTACACTGGAGAGAAAAACAGGGAGGGAGAGGGAGAGAGGAAAAGAGAGGGGAGATGGAGACGGAGAGAGGAAGGGGGTAAGATTTAGTTTTAATTTGATTTATTTTTGGTCTACATATTCCAATTATTTACATACATAAACACAATCATAAAAAAAAAGGATTAGGCAAAAGCTTATAGCTTTTCATGTAATGTAATTACTTGTAAAACGCCTCAGCTATCTCTTTCAGAAGAGGGCAGAGTGGTGTAGTGGCAGGGAGGAAGAACAGAAGGATGAGAAAGACAGAGAACGAGGGCAGAACTCACCACATGGAGAATCTTATTCTCAGTTTCATAAACGGTACAGTCCTATGAGAGAAACAACATAATATACTGTTACACACACACACACACACACACAATCAGGTTCTTTAATGGCTTTAGAGAGTCTGGCCTCCTTCTGCTTCTATCTACACAAACACACACACACACAAAGAAACGCACACACAGAGACACACACACGCATAATTCTCCGGGGAGACGTAGACCCACAATGCCCTGCTGTTTCACAACTAATAAGGAGATGTCGTGTTCTTCAAAACCTACTCTCTCACACACGAATACACACACACACACCTGCCTTCTGTTACACACACATGCCTTCTGTACACACACACTTACCGCATACACGCACACATACTGTACCCACACACCTGTTGCACACACACACACACCTGCTGTACGATGGTGGTGAGTTCCAAACAGAGTTGAATGACATTGTTCCGGGTCACTGAGTAGTCTGCTACTGCAGCAAAGGACGACCTGAGAAAAGAACAAACCATCAATACACACAAGCAAGTGCAAACACACACACACACCAGCACTACACACAAGCTAGCGCAACATGCACACGCCATCAGTACACACCGCGAGTGCAACACACACCACACACATATCTCTGCTCTGTCCCACAGACCCAGATTCAGATTAGATTCTGCCTCAAGTGTGAATGCGTGGCATCTGTGTGTGGCGTGTGCTTGTGAGAGTGTGTGTGAGTGTATGTGTGCATACGTGCGTGCGTGTAGGCGTGGGTGTGTGTGTGATAGGCAATTTGGGTCATCAGTATTGAGGCTGTGTGCTATATATACGCAAGACCGGAGGGCATCCCAGAATGCTTCATGACCATCAGGCTACAACCATTCAACAACGTTAGAACAACTCATCAACAGCCTCTTCACACAACTTGTCCATGGTTCAGATTCAGCAGGACTGTGGACTCAGCCCCTGGTCCCCAGGACCCCCACCCTGCAGGTTCTAGATGATTCCCTGCTCCAACACACCTGATTGAAAGGAAAGGTGCCGTTGGTTGGGTTTCTGATGTGCTTGATAACGATCATTCATCTTAGCCAGGTGTGTTGGAGCAGGGAAACGTTCGAGAACATTGGTGTCAAAGTTGTGCCATCGAGGGCCAAGAGGGTGCAGGTTTTCACTTCAACCAAGCACAGCTCCAGATGATTTCACTAAGTAGACAAACGCGTTAGTGAAATCAGCTGGTGACAAATTTGTCATGAAAACCTGCACCCCTGTTTGACCATCGATGGCACGAGTTTGACGCCCCTGTTCTAGAACACGAGCTGTGACATAGCTCAGAGCAAAGACATTGCTTGGGATCTGATCATATGCACCAAGGGAAACTGTGGAAATCCATCCGATCACACCTCATTGTGCTTCAGTCCAGTGCTTGTGCATCAGTGTCCAACTGCTGCTTGTTAAAAGTAAGTAGCAAAAAAAGAAAATTTGGCTTCAATGTCACACTGCCTTTGTGTGTGAGTGTGACTTTGTGGGTGTGTTGAAGTCTGCGTTTATGCAAGCATGCGTGTGTGTTGCCCTTAAGACCGGTGGGTGCGTGTGTGCGTAGGTGTGTTTGGCATTTCAAAGACCTATGTCTAAGACCTGAGGCGAAAAACAGGGAATTATAAGGGGAGAGGGGGGGGGGCAGAGGGAGAGAGGGAAAGAGAGAGGGAGAGAGAGAGAGAGAGAGAGAGAGAGAGAAGGAGCAAGACAGTAAAGAAGCGGAGAGAAAAACATACGGAATTACGAGACTGAGCAATAGAGTGATGGAGAGAGAGAGAGAGAGAGAGAGAGGGAAATGAAAGAGACAGACAAGGAGAAGTAGAGAGGTAGACAACAAGAGAGCGAAAAGAGGATGAGAAAAAGATGAACAGCGACAGTAAGCCAACTCTCTGCTCTACTCCTCTAAACACATGACAACACGGGTCACTCACAGACCAGACACTTCCTCTTTCAAACATCAAATCCAAGTTTCAGTGCCTGTGGTGTGTGTGTGTGTGTGTGTGTGTGGTGTGTGTGTGTGCCTGTGTGAGTGTGTGAGAGGTCTTGTTTAATTTAATCTCAACAAGGATTAGTTGAGAAAATTATACCAGTGGGGAAATGTTTTTGTGCCATTTCAAGGGAGTGTAAGGGGGTGGTTTTAGGGTTTAGAATTACATGGATGGTTGGAGTTTAGGAGTGAACTGCTAATCCTCACTAGGATAGTAAAACAAACCACCTGTGTGTGTGTGTGTGTGTGTTTGTGTTGGCTCACACCTGTGTGCGTGTTTATGTGTGTCTGTGTGTGTTACCTGTCCAGCCAGGCCAGCAAACTCTTGGCGGCAGTGATGAGATCCACCACTGAAGTTAGGAGGTCGTTTGGAAGGCGACGAGAAGATCTGCTCTCTGATTGGCTGCTGCGACGGCGGCCAGAGATGAAGTTCTGGAGGTTTTTTGCCGACGCGCCGAGCTTGTGAGCCAGGGTCCTTACACTCTCTGTCTCCAGACCTGAGTTCTACACACACACATTCAGTTATTATCATTCTGAATACACTGTGTGTGTTCAGACACACACACACACACACACAAACACTGTTTTGGGTTCATATTTTCAAACGTGTCTCCTGCTAGCTAGCAATCACATTAATACAGGCTGAGATCAACTGACTGAAGCGAAGCACGCCTGTACAGCACAAACACACCTACACACAAACACACCTACACACAGACACAGACACACACAACCAACACATACACAACCAACACATACACATGTACAACCCCACCACCACCACACACACAAACACACCTACACACAAACACAGACACATAGACACACACAAAAAAACACACAAACACGCACTCACTCACACACACACACACACACACACACATGTACAGCCCCACCACCACCACACACACAAACACACTCACACATATGTACAGTATACAAACACATGTACACATATAAACACACCCCCCCCACACACACACACACACACACCCCCAGACTCAGAGACAGACGCAGCCTCACCAGAGCACACAGCAGGTCCACAGCCTCCAGGATGAGCTCCTGGTGTCCGATCCGAGACACTCCCAGCTCCTCCAGCTCAGCGTGGCTGATCCTCAGCAGCCTCTCCCCACACACTCCTCCACGCTCAAACACACCCACGTACTGCTGCAGGCAGTCATCCAGGCCTGACACACACACACGCGCGCAAGAACAAGAGTCAGTGTGATTCATACACTAATACCCATTAATGACGCACTGTTGTCCCCCCCCCCTCTCCCCCCCCCCCCCATAAAGACACACACATGCTCACAGGCTCGCACACACCCACACATGCACGTCCACCCACACCCCAGCAGCCTAGCCAGTCACTCACATGTTCAAGCCCATCGCATGTTTGACAATAACAATTAAGGAATCGTTCATAAGTTATTTTTGTGCCCCGTTCATTTGAACAGGGAAACCCACTCAGAATTCTGTCTGAAAATGCTGCTGTTGGGATGTTGCTGGATGTTGCTGGCATGTTGCTGGCATGTTGCTGGGATGTTGCTGGGATGTTGCTGGCATGCTGCTGGGATGTTGCTGGGATGTTGCTGGGATGTTGCTGGGATGTTGCTGGCATATTGCTGGGATGTTGCTGGCATGTTGCTGGGATGTTGCTGGCATTTTGCTGGGATGTTGCTGGCATGTTGCTGGGATGTTGCTGGGATGTTGCTGGGATGTTGCTGGGATGTTGCTGGGATGTTGCTGGGATGTTGCTGGGATGTTGCTGGGATGTTGCTGGCATGTTGCTGGGATGTTGCTGGGATGTTGCTGGGATGTTGCTGGCATGTTGCTGGGATGTTGCTGGCATGTTGCTGGGATGTTGCTGGGATGTTGCTGGGATGTGGCTATTTAACACTGTGGCTGGTTTATATCCACACCGTCCATGAAAATCCAGTTCTAATGGTCTGAGGAACATCTGTGATAGAGATGTGTCTGCAGGACTAACTAGCTGACATCAGCAGGACTCACAACCACAGGGGGTTAGGCAGCTGGCCAGGTAAGAACAGGTAGGGAGGATTCTCATTTCTATTGTCCAACCTCAGCATTCTGTGTGTGTGTGTGCATGCAACTGCAAGCTTGTGTGTGTGTTTGTGCATAAGCCAGTTTGTGAGTGTGTGTGTGCCATCCTGTGTGTGCAAGCCTGGGTGTTTATTTGTGTGTGTGTCCAAACCAGTGTGTGTGCGTGTTCAAGCCAGCATGTGTGTGTGTGTGTGTGTGTATGTGTGCAAGCCTGTGTGTGTGTGTGTGGAAGCCTGTGTGGGTGTGTTTGTGTGTGTGTGTGTGTGTGTGTGTGTGTGCAAGCTGTTTGTGTGTGTGTGTGTGCGAGCCTGGTTCGGGGGAAGGGAGGAACACATGAGGACAGTTCTCCTCCAGTCTCAGTTCTGACCAGCGTTCTCAGACCTGTCAGAGAGAGTCTGCAGCGATGTCAGTCTCAGCTTTGGAACACACAGACATTCTGCTGTTCTATACCTCAGACCAGTGTGATACCTTCCTGCAGTCATAATGGAAAGAAATGACCGGGCAATACTCTGCTGAAGAGATTGTTTTGACTGCACTGCAGTGTGTACTATTTTAGTCTTGCAACCTTAATATTCCTCATAACAAAGTAGGTTGGCCATACGAGCCTCCCACACACACACACGCACACACACACTCCTTTTAGGGGAAAAGCATTGATTTCCCCAGCTTGCAGCTATAGCCCCATAACACAGTCATCCATCATAACCACACTTCGGGGAAAACCTGGAGGAAAGGAGGGAAGAGGGAGGGAAAGAAAGAGAGAGAGAGCCCAGAATGAGGAGGAAGACTGAGGAGGAAGAGGAGGAAGACTGATGAGGAGAGAGGTCCCTACTGCAGCTGTGGAAATGCACACACACACACACACACATTTTGTCTGTCATCAACTGAATTGCATAATGAGAGCATTACTTGGCTTTCTGACACCTCATACCCAACCCTCACACATCTCCACACCCCTGCCACACACACACACACAGAGCACCACCCCTTCTTCCCAACCCCAATCCTCAGTTGACCCCTTCCCTTCCAGACACAGAGTTTGAAGGCGGAGCTACAGTAACCACACAGCGTTCCAAACATGATTGGGTGATGACAGCTGCACCCTCAAACGCTTTTCCCCTCCCACACCCCCCCAGACGTCAACATAGCAGTCCCAACCAGCCAATCAGAAAAAAAGACAAGCGCCGTTAACACGTGACTTCCTCCAAAAAGATCCTGAAGGATGGAAAGGAGGGGGGGGGGGGCTAAGAAGCTGACTAGAGAGGGGACCCAGGAGTGACACCGATAGAAAAACCATGTTCCTGTTCGATGACTTCATAGCAGCCTGCTTCAGAGTGACTCAGTGAGAGCTGACAGAATGACATCCCTGATAATGACCCGCTAATTGGCCCGGTGATTGCTGGAGTCGAGCTATGTCAATATGAGGCTGATTGTGGCACCAGGACCTGGTCCCAGGCTGCGTGTCACTACTGTGGAGACGTGACAGAGAGACAGAGGGAAACAGGAGGAAGTACAGGGAGAGATGGAGAGACGGAGTTCACAGTTAATCTGCATCGTTTATCACTGTCAGGGAGAGACCAAGACCTGAATACTGATCAGAAAGACACACAAACACACGCTCCTCCCCAAACATTGCTCTCCAGCGTGAACTTCAGAACTCAAACTCCTCCGATATCCCCCGCATCATATTATTATCTACTGTAAAGCAAACCATAACACTGAGGAGGTGTGTGTGAGAATACAGTATGGATGTGTTATGTTCTTCGTGTGTGTGTGCGTGCGTGCGCGTGTGTGTGTGCGTGCGCGTGCCGTTGGTACATAGCTAAGTGATTCATTGCTGACTCACACACTCAACTCCCACAGACACACTTTTCACAGTAGCAGGCAAGCCACACACCCACACACACTCACTCACTTTCACACACACACAGACGTGCGTGAACCTATAGAGTTGGGTGGATCCACCTGTCTAGTTTGACACTGAAGACAGCGCTAACAATTTGGCTCAAACAAAGAAATGGATAAACCGAGTTGTCAGTGTTACTGGAAAACACCTGTGCATCTAGCGACATGTTTGTTTGTCTGCCTGTCTGCCTGCCTTCCTGTCTACTTGCCTGCCTGTCTGCCTGCCTGCCTGTCTTTCTTTCTGCTTGTGAGTTGGTGCTGCTTACTGTGATTCAGCATCTTACATAAATTGCATAAACTTCATGCCCCGAAGATACAGTATAATGTTGTTTAACACAGTAATATAATTGGTTTTCTCCTATCCTCCCCTCCCCTCTCCCGGCCACTCTTCCTCTCTCTTCCTCTCTCCTCTTCTCTCCCTTCTTTCTTCTTCTCTTTCCTCTCCTCTTCTCTCTTTCCTTCTCACCGTTCCTCTCCGTCTTCCCTCTCCTCTCCTCCTTTGTCCTCTCATCACCTCTTCTTCTGTCATCTCTCCGTCCCTCTCCTCCATCTTATCCCTGGTCTCTTGTAAATAGATGACCCCTGTTAGGTGACCCTGTTAGACCTCTGAACAGGATGATGGTCCTAATGTTGCTGGTTAATAAGGCTCTGTCTGTGAAGGGATTCAGATACAGTGTGCTATTAAGGGCTAACAGGTAACACCATTGTTTCTCCCTATCCAACGTTAATGCTAGTCTGTAGCCAAGCAAACAGACCAAGATCTTTGGCCCCAGCTTGCCCTGGCATTTGGTATAACATACGGTACACACACACACACTCACGCCACACACACACTCACGCCACACACACACAGACTAAGCTTCAGAGCAATATCATATTCCATACTGTCACCACAGACACACCCAGTGGAGTGAGCATGGACTAAATACCACAAGAGTACATGCCACTTGTGTGTGTCTGCGGGCGTGTGTCTGCGGGTGTGTGTATGTGCCACTGGCGTGCATGTGTGTGTGTATGTCTACATGGGCCTGGGTGGAGCCGTCTGTTCAGGGTAGTGGTGTGTGTGTGTGTCAGCTGTTCTGCACAGACGGTCTGAGATGAACAGCTCACCATACACCCGCACACTCCTGTGGCCGCACACACACACAAACACACACACACACACATGTACAAACACACACTCAAACACAAAATGAATATTTACTGTGTTCAAGCACTACTAAGACATATCTGGAAAAGCGGTTTGAGCAATGTTGCTTTATAAGATGACTGATCAGCTCTGGTTCCTTGATCTACTACAGGGGCCACCTCATGGTTGAATCCCCACCATCCATATTACACCATCGCTCTACGACCCGAAAATATATTACCCTGAGCACCTCAATGCAGCAGTGTGATCTCTCTGTAGTTTGCCAATTTGTGATGTCATCCAGTATTTTAGCTCCATTCGATGTCCAGTAATCCTGATCAGCACTCCCTAAGACACAGACTCCATAAAGGCCTAGAGGTGTAAACCTACCATCAATATTAACTGACTTTACTCCTAAGGATATGAGAGGGGGAGGGGGACCGAGAGAGGGAAGTAGAGAGAGGCTGAGAGGAGAGAGAGAGCAGGGGGGAGAGAGTTACTATAAACAGCTGGGATCATTCTCTCCTGTCCTCTCTGTGCTGGGCTGAGGAAAGGTGTTACAAGTTCATTCATTTAGCAGATGCTAAATGTGTTGATAGTGGGATGATGTCAAATGATTTAGTCTCAGTTATGTCCACATCAGGCCAGAGGTTGAACTGATTGCTGATTAATCATAGAATT
Organism: Protosalanx chinensis; assembly: GCA_030340685.1. Taxonomy (NCBI): domain Eukaryota; kingdom Metazoa; phylum Chordata; class Actinopteri; order Osmeriformes; family Salangidae; genus Protosalanx; species Protosalanx chinensis. Next base: position 2,941,905 of record CM059332.1, read on the forward strand.
CCCCCCCCCAAAAAAATACATTCTACTTACTAACATAGTTTTAGTCAAAGAGACTATAGTAAAAGTATGACTCAGCCATTATTTCAGTGATTAATTATCAGTGTTGGTCAAGTACACATTGTAAACGCGCTCCATGCAACACCCAAACACACAAACACAACCCATGCCACATGCAATGCATCAACAATCCTGCACATTATTGTTACATCCCAGCTGCAGTTTTAGGCCTGATGACGCCGAAGGGGACTACAACACAGCGCGTGCTCACACCTCCGCACGCGGTGAGTGTTTTCCTCCCGCATAGCTGCTTTCTCTATCTCACTCACTGCGTTTATCTTATCTGACACGCGTAGGGCTATACAATGCAACTGTGCGTGGATTTGAAAGTGTGCGCGCGTGTGTATGTGCGTGCGTTCGTGTGTTCGTGCGTGCGTGCGTGTCGCACCTTTCATCCAGTCGACCACCTGGCTCGTGCTCCATTTGCTCACCGGCTCCATCACCAACGCCATCGGGAAACTTCACGCGCTCTCCGTCCTGTCCTCGCGCAGTCCCTCTATCAGTCTCACCAGTGTGTCTTCCCCTCTTTCCGCGGGAGTTTGTCTCCCGTTAGTGCAGCGACGTTAGAGCGCGCGGCATTGCGCGGGACAGCCCATCTGTGTTTGCACTGGCATCCGACACACTCCACAGCTCGAGCCTATATATCTGACACGTGTCACCAGAATGAAACCCCTCGCGCTTTCTCATTCCCTCATTCCACTCCCTCGCGCGCCTGCCGTCTGCTCCCGTGAGGAGCAGCTCCGTTACCGACTGTCTAGCAGAGAGATAACACACCGGGGATTGGACTCGACACTCAGCAGCATCGACACTGTTCTCTCTCTCTCTCTCTCTCTCTCTCTCTCTCTCTCTCTCTCTCTCTCTCTCTCTCTCTCTCTCTCTCTCTCTCTCTCTCTCTCTCTCTCTCTCTCTCTCTCTCTCTCTCTCTCTCTCTCTCTCTCTCTCTCTCTCTCTCTCTCTCTCTCTCTCTCTCTCTCTCTCTCTCTCTCTCTCTCTCTCTCTCTCTCTCTCTCTCTACCTTTCTTGCAGCGGGAGGAGATATGATTAAATCGGGCACGCGCCCCGTGGGTGGCTGCGCGGCAGAGTATTTCCCACGCGAATCACATCCTCAGATATACGGAAAACCCGGTTCCTACAGACAGTTAATCGGGTCGTGTGTGTGTGTGTGTGTGTGTGTGCGTGCGTGCGTCGGTAAGTTTGCGTGTGATAATGCTTCAACATCTAAAGTTGAGTTGCCTAACTACAACATTTGGAAATTACATTTAAAAAGATGACAGCTCAACGCCAATGCATCTTCACTTGATTTGTATGTACAGAATCAGCCCTATAGTCTTGAGGCTGAGCGAAAACAAATAGATACTAATGTCAGGGCGCCCTGCTCGCCCCTCGATGGCCCCTCATCAGCTGAGCAGAGGCCCCAGAGCCTGTAGAGGAGGCTGGCCCCTCATCAGCTGACCAGAGGTCCCAGAGCCTGTAGAGGAGGCTGGCCCCTCATCAGCTGAGCAGAGGCCCCAGAGCCTGTAGAGGAGGCTGGCCCCTCATCAGCTGAGCAGAGGCCCCAGAGCCTGTAGAGGAGGCTGGCCCCTCATCAGCTGAGCAGAGGCCCCAGAGCCTGTAGAGGAGGCTGGCCCCTCATCAGCTGAGCAGAGGCCCCAGAGCCTGTAGAAGAGGCTGGCCCCTCATCAGCTGAGCAGAGGTCCCAGAGCCTGTAGAGGAGGCTGGCCCCTCATCAGCTGAGCAGAGGTCCCAGAGCCTGTAGAAGAGGCTGGCCCCTCATCAGCTGAGCAGAGGTCCCAGAGCCTGTAGAGGAGGCTGGCCCCTCATCAGCTAAGCAGAGGTCCCAGAGCCTGTAGAGGAGGCTGGCCCCTCATCAGCTGAGCAGAGGTCCCAGAGCCTGTAGAGGAGGCTGGCCCCTCATCAGCTGAGCAGAGGTCCCAGAGCCTGTAGAGGAGGCTGGCCCCTCATCAGCTAAGCAGAGGTCCCAGAGCCTGTAGAGGAGGCTGTGACTCACTGCTACCACATCTGCTACTCCAAATGATGCTGTGTGTTCGTGAGACATCACTTGTAGGAGTAAGACTCTTGTATCTGTGTGTGTGTGTGTGTGTGTGTTTGCAATATAGAGACAGTACAGATTCCACACTGACACAACCATAAATACCCTCAAACCCATCGCATTGGCATCTCATGGGCCAGATGGCCTCTGGGTGGCAGTGCCACATGGTGCAGTGTACACTGGTACCATGACTCACTAGGAGATGGTATGTGTGTGTAAGTGGGTTAAGAGGACAGTACTTCAGGCTCCTGTGAGGTTTTTCAGAGCCCAACGCTGCCAGGCAGATTTAAAATGAGTGTACACTCAGTCACACACACACACACACAGTGGGAGAGAGCAACTCTTTCAGATACACATTATCTCACACACACACACAGGTGAACATTTTGAATGATTCTAGTGTTCAGCAAACAGAAAATCCCTTGCATAACAGCAGCATCTGCTGGTGGGGAAACAAAACTGTCAACTAAAGTGAACCGTTGATGTTTGTTTTCTGTCCAAAAAAGTGTGAAGGAGCTTGTTCCCTTGCCCTGATGGACAATGAGCGAAAGCCTGGTCCCTTTCCTCATTCCCCTGCGTGTTATGCTGTGCCAATCATGGGCCCAAGCCCTGTGGCTGCCTAAACTGACTTTGTGCTGCCTCAGACCCAAGTTGAGCATCCTTGTTCATATCCATGTATCGTTCGTATCCAATGACCAATTAACTCTCTAGAGATATGACTGTTTAGCCTGTGATCTGCTCCTCTCTTTCACCAACTGTCTCTGGAGGGGATCCATCACTGAATTGCTCCTCCCACGTTTTATTCCATTCTTTATCCCAATTATTTTTTTCTGGGAGTTTTTCCTTGTCTTCCTTGAGGGTTTAGGTTGGTTGAGAGGCAGTTCTATGGGCATATGAGAAGCCATTTGTGACATTGCTTGTAAAAAGGGCTATACAAATACATTTTGATTTTATTTTATTTGTTCCCACCAATGAGCTTCCTTCTTTTACATTACAGCTTCACTTCCTTTATTTACTCTGCTGTAGCTCATTTTAAGAGAAACAACATCTTGCCAGTTTAACTAATAGGGAAGTGAAATTTACCCAATGACTCTCATCTACCAAATTTATTGTTTCCCTCCCTGTTGGTATTCTTGCTGTTTCAATCAATATGGTCACACAAGCTTAACACCAGAAGCTGCACCAGTGTGGATCTCTGTGGACTGTGAGTAGACTGTCTTGACATACTTCAGTTAAAAATAACTTTATTGATGACAATAACGTTAATGTACAAAAACCTAAATATATGTAATGAATCAAAACTAGACTTTTATTCTAGCACGAGTGTTGTCTTATTATACATATTTGTTGTGTCCAGGATCATCTATTTCCATCTAAAATCGAGACTTGATGGAGATGAAAAGTATGCCAGAGACTAAACAATATTTCTCTGTCGGTGAAAAGAGATTATCCACAATCACTGGCTTGGCTGAAACAAGAAGAAATGATTTCACATTTGGTCTGAGTTCAATTTTTGTCACTCTGTGCTTGCTGGTGTGCTACGCTGGTCAATATTCAGTTAGCTGCTACTCATTGAAGGATTGCCGAGTTGCTTTCACTGAAAACACCACAGTTAACATGACCGTGATTTGTGTCAAAAGAAACCTGTTAGCCGTGCCAAAGGATATTCCATCATTGGTGGTGTTGTTAAACTTGACTGGAAATAATGTGTCTCAAATCCAAAAAAACGATTTTTATAACGCAAGACTTCTTCAAGATTTAGACTTGAGACAAAACAACATCTCACATGTTGACGACGGGTCGTTCGCAAATCTGCAGGTTCTAGAGCATCTGAATATAGCCCAGAATAAACTCACCCACCTTTCAGAACACATCTTCCAAGGTCTGAACAATCTGGTGTTTCTAGAACTGTACAGAAACAGCATCTCCTCCATCACAAATTCAACCTTTGAGTCATGCTCAAAGTTACAACTTTTGAATATCAGAAACAATCACTTGAATAAATTAGAGATTATAGGCCACATACTTCAGAACATCCTGAGTCTGCATGAGTTGGACATTCAGAACAACAGATTTACGTATTTTAATTCATCAAAAATATCAAACAGGTCCTTGGCATTAAAGTCACTAGATATATCACATAATCCACTTCAATCTTTCAAGCTGACGTCAGACATTTTTCCTACACTGACCACATTAAATCTATACAACTGTAGCCAAAAGGACATGATTTGGGACGTCCAGAACAGGTCATTCCTTCAAAAGGTGTCCAACCTCGACCTTGGAGGTGGTCACATGTCTTTGGAAAGCAGGCTTGCGGTTCTGCGGACCGTCAACTCGTCCTTGACAAACCTAATGCTAAATGATGTAAAGGATGGCCTTGATTCGCTCATTACCACTGCCTGTCAGAACCCCACACTGAACAGCCTCGTCCTGACTAAGAACCGCATCCCTCTTGTCCCAGAAGATCTCCTCAAAGCGTGCAGCCAACTGACTTATCTCGATCTTAGCGCCAACCGGATTTCTAATGTCTCTGGGTCCTCTTTCAGAGCTCTGCAGCAGCTGGTTATTCTAAAGATGGATTATAATGACCTCTCCTCAGTTCCTACTGCCATTAGAAATCTGACCACGATGAAAAAACTGTATTTGATTCGCAACAAAATCCATCAACTCGGATGCTCTGATTTTTCTCATCTGACACAACTCACTCATCTCTTTCTTAACTGGAATCTCATCCAAAAACTGGAGGCTTGTGTTTTTCAAGATTTGAACTCGTTGGAAATATTGATGCTTAGGGACAACCAAATTCACAGTCTAGGCAAAGCCTTCGAAAACTCTTTGCCAAATCTGAAAGGTCTGTATTTGACCAACAATAAACTTGTAGACATCAAGCGTAGAACCTTTAGACGTTTACAGTTGCTCACCCATTTGGCTCTAGACAATAACCAGATTCACGTATTAGAGTCTGGGGCCTTCGAGGGTCTGAACAATCTCGAAGATCTGATCCTGGCACAAAATAATATTGATAGTGGCAAACAGGGCATCAGACAGAATGTTTTCAGCGCACTGAGTAACCTTAAAAATCTGAACATGTTTGACAATAAATTTCAGTATGACACAGACAAACCTATTCCAGATCCGCCCTTTGTGAACCTGTCATCTCTTCAGACCCTTATCATATTCTCTCAACGCCACAGGCTCAAGTCTCACATACCACCCAACTTCTTGAAGGGCTTGACAAACCTCTCCGTGCTCAAAGCCAAAAATATGCGCATAACCTCCCTGAAACCAGAGACGTTTACTCACACACCGCAGTTAAAGTCTTTGGAAATCAACAGCAACCAACTGGTCAATCTTCATCCAGAACTGTTTCACCCCATCCCCAAACTTGAACAGCTCTTTGTTAGCACAACCAAACTTAAATCGTTGGACTTCCTCATCCACGCCAACCTGTCCCAGCTAAGATTCCTGCAGGCCAAAGATAACTCCTTCTCTGTCATCAACGAGATCGTCCTAAAGTCTCTCCCGGCGTTGACTTACCTCGACGTGAAAGGCAACGACTTCACGTGCGACTGCACCAACGCTTGGCTTCGGGACTTCATTGAGGACAGCCCTCAGACCCAGGTCCCGGAAGGACACAGCTACACCTGCGGCTTCCCGGCAGACCTCAAAGGCTCCCAGCTGCTCAGCCTGGACACGCGCTCCTGTCTGGAGAGCATCGGTTTCACCTTCTACATCTCCACCACCTGCGCCGTGCTCGTTCTCCTCATCGGGGCCCTCTCCCACCACCACCTGCGCCGAGAGGTGGTCTACGCGTACTCCCTCTTCAGGGCGTTCCTCTTCGACGTCAATTGGAAGAAGAAGAGGAGCGGAGCTTGCCAGTACGACGCCTTTGTGTCTTACAACGTCCACGATGAAGCCTGGGTGATGAGGGAGATGCTGCCTGCCTTGGAGGGTGAACAGGGATGGAAGCTCTGTCTGCACCATCGAGACTTCCAGCCTGGTAGGTTGGAGGAGGGGTGGGGGGTGGGGGGTGGGGGGGTGGAGATGAGGGAAGGGAAGATGGAGGGATTAGCAAAGGAAGGATGGCCCTTTGTTTTTTGTGGGATAATTCAGTGTTTCCTTTGTCATTATCTTCACCTGTGTCTCGTCAAGTACTTTCAGTTCTCGTCAGGCTTATCGTGTCCACCTGCGTCCAGACTTTGTCTTGTCCATGTTCTTATTACCGTGAGTTCGCTGGCTGATTCCCTATTCAAGATGAAACCCCTTGTTTAATGTTCAGGCTGGTTACTTCCTGTGTTTGTGTTCTATTGAATGTCAACATGTGGTCATGTGGTGATTAAGTTGATGCGGTAGCGACACTTCTCCACCAGGTGTCAGGCATGTGTGTGACTTGCGCTGTGACGACAGTGTGTTTCCGCATTGGATGTGGTCCGCAGGTAAAGCCATCATAGACAACATAACGGACGCCATTTACGGCAGCAGGAAGACCATCTGTGTGATCAGCCGTCGCTACCTGGAGAGTGAATGGTGCTCCAGAGAGATCCAGGTTGCTAGGTGAGTGTCTGTCTTACACACGTATAAAGAACAGACACATGGACACACACAGACCCCCTGACCCGACCGGCTACACCCCTCCATTCTCCCCAGTTTCCGCCTGTTTGACGAGCAGAAGGACGTGTTGATCCTGGTGTTCCTGGAGGAGATCCCAGCCCAGCAGCTGTCTCCCTACCACCGCATGAGGAGGCTGCTGAAGAGGCAAACCTACCTGAGCTGGCCCCGAGGAGCACAGCACACCAAGCTGTTCTGGCACAAAGTCCGTCTGGCTCTGCAGACCAGCGAGCGCCTTGGAGAAGAGAACTCAGTCATCACTGGGTTGAAGGGACCCTGACACATGCATGCACACACATACTCCTACACACACACACACACACACACACACACACACGCCTACACACACTCACACACATAGGCTACTCATTCACTCACACATGAACACAGGCTTACAAGCATTCATACACATTAACTGGCCAGCATAAACAAGCAGGAAATGCAAGAGAGATTTAAATACTTCACATAGTTTTAGCTTCTACTCACAAACTGAACCTTTGCCAACTGAATATTTGCCAAACCTGAAGATCGGCATGTCTTCAGTCACGTCTTCAATGGCTCTTGTAAACCTTGTTAATACGGTTCTTGAAAATAATTGTCACTCTGTTGAAACCGTTAAGAAAAGTTTTTAACGTTTACCGAATGTGAAAGTGTTGAAGCTATCTGTTTATGAAAATACAATGTATGCTTTGCTGAATTAGTAGAAATGTTTCGATTTTACAGATACAGATATTTTACAGATTACATTTAAATGACATGTTTTGTTACACACACGACATGACAGTCATAAAACATGCATACAAGACAATGTATTCTTTCATATCCAAGTGTTTATTTTCCTCTCACTCCATACTAACACATACGAACACAAAAGTCTTCATGTTTCAAACAGTCATATCTTTCGTGTCTACAATTCATATTATGAATACAGTATTCTGTTCATGAAACAGATCTAGTAATTGCACTGATAGATACGTACAACATTATAGCTGCAAGCAGCGACGGGGTGGCCAAGCAGATCTGGTGACCCAGCAGAAACTTTCAGTGTCATCTGAAGACGGGTCTGAATACATGCTGCAAGTTTGGTGGGGTGTCCAATTAACCATACAGTTCAGAGGGCAATCCAGAGTAACAAGGGGACGACATGCAGCCTCCACCCAGAGAGATCATAGGGACGTCCGGGGTCTCAAACCCATGATCTCCTCGTTGGGAAGCGAGAGTGGTGACCATACTGGCACAGTGCGAGTAGGAGTAGCGAATATACATGTTCAAATCTAAATGTATTTGTATAGGCCTTTTTACAAGCAAAGTTTACAAAGGGCTTCACAGAACGGCCCCTCAACCAACCCAAACCCTCAAGGAAGACAAGGAAAAACGCTCAGGAACTCCCATGTTCCATTATTATTCCAAATAGTGGACAATCTATATATAGGTATATATATATACCTGGGTATGATTTCAAGGAGCTCGCTGAACTCGTCTTGCTCCAGGGAATCCAGTGGTGTAAATACACCTTCAACTTTGACCTATTGGTGGCATTAGTGGGCGAGACTGGTAGATCTAAAACTTGATTAAATTGATGTGAGCATTGAGCAGAGACTTTTCAGATAGTCTTCCTGTTCCTAAAAAAAAAAAAAGCACCATAGTTATCAACCCCATACTTTTTCAACTAATGTAAACTCTCTTTCTTTCTCTCTCCCTCTCTCTCCTTTCAACACTCTCTCTCTCACACACACACACACACCGAAGCCCCAGGTGAAAATAGATCCCAGATGCAAATCTTTACTCACAGCAGACACTGCAGCACCCTCATGGTCCACTTCTTGGCAGGGTCAGCACACATGAACCTTCCGTCTCTGGTGTGGAAGCTATGATGACACAGAGGTAAGGCAGAGTGAGTCTGTCTGTCTCTCACATACAATCTATGACCCAACACATGAGAATGCATCTTGCGCACTGCTACCACTTTCATTATCTTTCCCTCTGTCTCTCTCTTCATCTCACTCACTCTTTCACACTCCTTCTAACCCTCTATCTCCCGCTATCCCTATGTCTCTTTCTTTCCCTCTCTCGCTCTTTCGCTCTTCCTCTTCCTATTTTTCTCTCAGTCTCTGTTCACTGGATTGAGCAACAGTGTTTCTCAAATGATCGTAATCACACTGTCACGCACACACACACTCTAAACACACAGCGTCCAGGCTGTGTTCGGATTGGTGGCACAGCTGCAGGTTACTACTCACATGACTGCTCTGAGGTCACAGCTGGAGTGGTTGTTCTGAATGGTGAACCCGGCCATTCGGTGGCAGCGTACAGGGCGCTGGTAGTACCTCAGGCAGCAGCTTGCTACATACACCACACACATGCACACCCACACACACAGACATACAAAGAGACACACAGACAAACACACACATTTAAATACAGACACAAAAACATACGCATACATTTAAACACAGACACACAGAGAGAGACACACACAAAGAAACAATAAGCAATAAGTAAAAGGACCTTCAGTAACAGACAGAAGCCGTCTGTTGTCCATAAACCAACAAGTAAACAGCAGCAGGTAAATCTCACCTGAGTCTGAGAGCGAGAACAGCAGACAGTAGAGGACTACCATCAACACCAGCCTGGTCCATGCCATGTTAGAGGGAGGCGTGTGTGTGTGTGTGTGTGTGTGTGTGCGCAGCAGAGAGCAGCATCCAGTGAGCCTAACTGTGAGAGAGCAGGATCGATCGTTCTGCCTATCAGTCTTCCCCGTGGTGGTGACAGCAGGTGGAAGCGACTGTCTCATTAAATAGCAAGCGACAGGGCTTTCACCTGAGGCCATTTCCAGCCCCTCCTCCCCCAGGTAGCATGAGTGTGTAAGGAGTAGGAGGTGCCTGGAAGGGCAGGGTGTTCAAAGTGCGTCATTTTATGTTTGAAAGCCTTAATCTTATTGGAGGATGAGAAGAGAGAGAGGAAAACAGCGAGGGCTGATGGAAAGAATCCTCTCAATGTCAAATCTCTTCTTCATTAGAATCTTATTTTCCATGTGTGAGTACACATTGTTTTAAATGACGTGTGCGCAGGTGGAAAGCTACGACTTTCTGCATCCAAGCTTCTGAGAACAAGCCAGAAAAACTTTCCCCATTGCATGGTTCAAAATCAGAATCAGAATGTGTTTTTATTCACCATGCAAGTTACACAAACACGGAATCCTGCCTGTGGCAGGATGGAGCAAACAAAGAACATATATAGAATTTAAATAACTTAAATAACACAAGATAAAGATAATGAGATCAAATAAAATAAAAAGTGGGCAATAGCTGTACAGGAGGGGGGCATATAAACGATCACAAGTGTAAAAAATAGTATATGGAGGAAAATGGATATATACTAGGGGGGGGGGGGGTATGTACACAGTAGTGCCGGGTTCAAGCAAAATAATGAATTAAAAATTGATTATGCTGACCATCATAGAAGATTCGCAGGATCTCCAATGGGGAGCCAAGTGGCTGAGCAGTAAGGCAAGGTATTTCACCCTACTTGCCTCAGGGGGGAATGTCCCTGTAATTACTGTAAGTTGCTCTACATAAGAGTGTTTGATAAATGACTGAATGGAAATGGTATGACAAGAGGTGAGAGTGCACCCAGGCTTTGGATAAAAGTGTAAATGAACAAATCTAATGTAAAAATGTCATGAATTAAGGATCAAACGCCCGCACACACACACATGCCCACTTACACTACGTGTTGCACAAACGTGCGTGCACAGATCAAATCTATGTTCCGTTTTCTTTCGTGGAAAATTTATCCTGGTCAATCTGACACCTAGTATTTTGTGACGTTACATAGTTCTTTAAATAGAACACAAAGTTGGGGAACTTAAAATAGCCACGGTGTAAACATAAAAAAAGAACAGTTCAGAGTAAGGGAGGGGCATTGCTGATCAGGTGTGCCTGATCCCAATAGGTGCTAAATGATTGTTTATTTAACCAACTCTAGTGAAAGGGACAGGAACTGCCATTGGATTGGAAGGAGGATATGGGAAATTACATCTGTTATGTATTAACTCATTCACAAGGGGCTAAAAATAGAACAAAATAAGCCTATAAGCTTCAGGGGCAGGTGTCCTGATAAATGTAATCTAAAGTATGTGAGTGCGTGTCTATGTGACCTAGCCTGACTAACTGACTGATGATCAAGTAGTTTGACACTGTCACAGAGAAATGCTATAAAGACGTTTGTCGCCTTACTTAGAACAGTGGTGGAACAAGCACAGTAGCCGGTCACCTTATGCCTGAGGGCCTAAACACAACTTAACTGTGGTATGAGAGGACCATTTGAACTGGTTCATCCTACTGAGGTGTTCAGACTTAATCCTGCACATTGTACTTAGACATTCGGTTGGAGAAGGGTTCTGTCTATCAGCTGATGCCTGGAACGATCATATTGATAACTGTAGATGTGCAGATTCAGAGACATTTACATTTATCAGACACTCTTATCCAGAGAATGATTTAAAGCAATTACAAGGACATTCCCTCTGAGGCAAGTAGGGTGAAGTGCCTTGCCCACAGACGCAACGTTATCTTCCCCTTTGAGGAGGAATTTGGCTTGGAAACGCAGACAGCTTGTCGCTTAAAGTGTTGTCACGCTCTGACGGAACACACAGTGACAGGTGCTGAGTGATAGGATTCTTCGGTGGTTCAGCTGTATGATTCTTGGCTACCGTGTGCAGGACCCGGAGGTGGGGGTTAGATACCCAGCCATTGCATTGAACGTGAGTGCACCTGCAAAATGTCCCCACTGTGGGACTGATAGGGGATAATCTTGGCATTAGTAATAAGTAACCTGGATAATTATTAATCGTGTGTGCCTGTTGTTCCTGTCTCCACGAGAGGTCAATGTCTACAGTTTTTCTTGATTGCTTTGATGCAGCAGTCAACTCAAACTCCACATTTTCAAAACAGTTAACACATAGGTGGAAACAGTGATACTTCTGGTGGAAATTACAAATTTTGTTCGCAAAAGGCTCTAACCGTACCAAAACATTTAAAATATGCAACAAAAGCAAATTTTGCCTTCAAACAACACAACTTGCAAACAAGTGTGTGAGCTCTTACAATCAATCATTAGACAGTAGACAACAAAATACAAAATACAGCGCTCAGTGAGAATCAGTGCACCATTGCTTGTCATTGTAGCCTATTACTGTACGTAGCTTTCATGCCAGTGCCGTTTGTTGTCAAATGTGCCTTCTTGCAAATAATTGGATTCAGAATCAGAAATGCTTTGATGCAAATGTTATTGATACCATTGATTCTTTTTTCCAAACTGAAAATTGAAATACTGTAAATATTACACAACATATATGTAAACCAAAATCAAATCTATTAGAGTATAAGAAATTAAGATAACAAAAATAAAATATATTACATTAAAGTATAAGAAATATCCACTTTTGATACTCAGTCCATTCTGTCTTGACGATGGGGCCACATGGCCTCATCCACATTCAATGTCCTCTCTTGCAATGCACCGAGGGAAAACTCTTCTTGCATGCCTTATCCAACCTTGACATTCCTCTGCACCTACTTCTTGGGCAGCAGCAGTCATTGCATTCAGCAAGAGCATCTGCTCATAGGGACAGTGATCATAAACCTTCCACATCCAAGCACTGAAGAACCCAAAATGGGGAATGATGATGTTCCTAAACATGCCCTGATCTGTGATCACTGCTGCCCTGATTTCACGCAGCAGAATTGTTTGCCACAACCATGTGCACAACTGCTGCCTTCTGCTCAGCACAAACAATTATCCCTCTACCACCAGAGGATGGTAGCCTTTGGATTCTATAAAGAATACATATAATGGGAGTGAGGAAACAATTACATCACTGAGGATATTTCTGTATGTAGTGTTCAGCAACATTACCTGTTTTCCTGTCGAAAAATTCTGACAATGGATGCAACAGTGTTTCTGTTTAGAACAGGTTGGACTCATTGTCCAGCCTCTCTGAGTGAAAGGCTATGATTGATAACATGATCAATAAGAGTTGCCCAAATTTCATCAGAAACCTGAGCCCTTCCAACTATACCTCCACCTCAGGTCCTCTTCCTCGGACACCTCTACCTCTTCCTCTCACTCTCATCTGCCTTAGACCTCTTCCATCCATGTTGGCAAAGAACAATACAGACGCTGCACCTTTAAGGCCTGCAGACTGTTTGCTAATTTGTGTGATTTGTGTGAAGGAGTGTCAAACAGGTGCTTCAGTGATTTCGTACTGATCTAGGTAGTTTCTGATAGTTAAGAACAGATGGTTTCTGTTTGGTTACCATAGCTAAAACAATGTTTGGACTGCTTGAATGACATCCGTGTTAACTGTGCTGGAAAAGGGTGGGACAAATGTGTCAATCCAATGAGAAAGGGTTAACACATTTACAAGAGGTGTCTGGTGCTCTGCTGAGACAGTGACGATGAAAACCGAGTGGATCCCAGTTTCTTTAAGCAGGTCGAAGCAATCAAGAAAAACTGTAAAAGCATGGTACACACACCTCACTTTGTGTCTTTCATTTCTGTTCTCACGCCTTCTACTGTCAAACCTGCCCAGCGATATAAGGATTTCTGCCATCCTATTGGCTCTCCTAGAGGTGACCTTGAGGTGACCTTGATGGAGAGCACCACTCAGAATTCGGCCCAGGCGGCAGGTATGTCTCTGGGGAAACTGAACTTCCTTTTTGAAACATTTGGAATGCTGTCTCAACAGGTGTGAGTTTTTGTGAGTTTCTGAATCTGTTTTCGATGTGGTCTGTTTGTGTTGTTGTTTTGAATGTGTGTGTGGTGTGTGTGTGTGTGTGGTGTGTGTGAGTATTTTATTGTTTATCTTTCTGTCTCTCCTCGTCCATCTTTGATAGTTTGTGCTGCTTCTTCTGACTGGCTATGCTGGAGTGACAGTGTGATCATGTGAGTGATGGTGTGTCTCAGTCTGCTGTTCAGGGCTGGAGACAGAGTGTGTGTCCCATCCCTGGGCTAGGAAAATACACCTGCTGCTCCAAAAGATACCGTAGGTCACGTACACACATATGTGCTGACGCAGGCAAACGTTAACCTTTTGTATGTTTTGAGAACGTATGTTTTCTGAACTTCTGACAACTCACATTGAAAGATAAGAAAATCTTATATTATTTTGTCCTGGAAATTACAGTGAAAGAATGTAAACCTGTTAGATCAATAAATAATAACCTTTTGTGAATAAACTTGGATGTGACTTAGAACAGGCATGTGCATGGAATTTGAGGATAACTAGATGAATTATCATCGAATTAGATCTTAGACGCATAGAGAAATGAAAATCCATCTTGGGACCGTAGGAGTGTGTGCATGTTTATCCATGCGGTGATGCATGTCAATGTTTATTTTACATTTCAAATTTTTATGTGATGTACCAAAAACAGCTCACCAGAACTGGCTTGACAAGTTTAATGACACAATGGCATGATGGCGGAAAACGAGATACTTCGATTGGCAAAATAGGTTCAAAGTCAACTTGGAATAATAATAAGAGAAAATAAGAGACACAACATAGGAGGAGCAGTTTCTGTGTGTATCTGTACTGATGTATCAAACACACGGGATAAGCAGTGTTCTTGTTTCTTCTGGATGTTTCTGACTGCAGAAGCTGCGCAGCAGAGTGTTGTCTGAACGAAAGCCTCAGAGATGAACAGTGTGGATTCAGTGATGGAACAGGAGAACAGAAGATGGACATGTAAGGCATGCACGGTGTCAAGAGCACACGTAGGCTCACTCTGACATACAACACACTCAATACACTCCCACATACACAGGTACACATTGACATTGTGTATGTTCAACACAGACTCACACGCAAACACATTCACTCGTCCACAGACACACAGTCACTCGGCACAGACACACAGTCACTCGGCACAGACACACAGTCACTCGGCACAGACACACAGTCACTCGGCACAGACACACATTCGCACCCGCACACTCCAACCCACACAATAAAACATCTACATGTACAAAGTGCCTGCACTAAAGCGTTTTGGTCTGGTCAACAGTGATACTGACCCTGTGTACAGTTACACACATAACAGCTCATTTGCATGCCGCATGCTTCAACGCAATAAAGGTTTACACATTTGTCTATTCGTTGAGTCAGCATGGTAGGTAAAGAAAGAAAGATACATCAAAAGAGAGAGAAAAAGAGAGAAAAAGAGAGTGAGAGAAGGAAAGACAGAGAGATGAAGAGAGAGAAAGAGCAAGAGAGGCATAGGAAGTGAACTAAACGCAGGGAGGAGTGTGTTTATGTGCAGGGGAGTCCACCAGAGAAGTAGTCCAGCTATCCCATCATGCCTTGTCACAGGGTTCGTTCTCTCTCAGCCTCTCCCTCTCTCTGTGTCTCTGGATTCCCCGCCAGATACGACAGAGCACCCCTCCGCTGCACACACACACAATAATGTAGGATTAACACATACAATTAAACTTCAAACACACACACACCAGAAACACGCATACACACACACCAGAAACACCCCACACACACACACAGGACTCACCGTAGTCGCAGGTAGCGGAGGTCATCCTTGGTGACGTCGTTGAGGACATCGCTCAGTGTATACTCCTCCATCATAAACTGAGACCGAACACAACCATGTTTAACCAAACCGCAACCACACCACAACCATGTTTAACCAAACCGCAACCAAGATACAACCACGTTTAATCAAACCACAACCATGATACAGTCATACCTTATCTTACCTAACCTTACAACAACCACAGTCACACTTGTATGTGTTACAAATGGCAGATAACTAACCATACACAACCACACAGTCACAGCAAACCCATATACTGTAGTTATAATGATACTACAACCACACATGTACCAAAGCATGATAGAACCCATTGGAAACTCTGATAGGAAAACATGTCGAACCCTCTCTACTGTGTCGTGGTCCGCCCCCTGGTCTTTCAGCCAATCAGTGAGCTGCTTGTCGGGCTCATGGTCAGCTGATACATGGAAGATGGAGGGAGGAGGGAGATCTAGCAGAAAGACAGGCAAGAGAGACAGGGGTGACAGGACAGTCATCTAGTGACTGGATAAGTTGGGGCTTCAATAATGCCCAATCAAATGGGTGAGGTCAGGAGAGGTCAGGAGAGGTCAGCAGGGGTCAGGAGAGGTCAGGTGAGGTCTGGAGGTCTACCTGGAGGCCTGCCCCTGGCCAGCTCCAGGTCATGTGTTCTCTGCTGCAGGGTCGTCTTTAGAACTTGCTGGAACTCCTTCTCCCTCTGGAGCAACTCCTCCAGGAGCCTGGGGGGCAGACGCAAGGTGGGTGTGGTGGTGAGAGAGGGAGTGGGTATCTGGGTGTGTTTGTGAGTGTATGTGCGTGTCAGTGCATGTGCGTATTTGTGCATGTGGTATGTGTGTGTCCATGTGTGTAGGTGTTGGTCTGTGTGTGTGTTTGTGTGTGTGTGTGTGTACCTGTTGGTTTCCTGTTTGAGCCGTCCCAGTTGTGCGCCCAACAGATGATGTGAACGCTGGAGGTCGTGGGAGGGGGTGGAGTTCAGCGTGCTAACCCCCGAGGTCACAGGTTCAGAGGTCACACCGGTGTCGTCAGCGGGGGGGGCTCCCACGGGCCCAAACTCCACCTCCTCCTCATCCACCTCGTCCTCCTTGTCTGCTCCCTCGCTCTCTGACGCCGGCCCAAAGTGGGTCTGGAGCTCTGGAGAGAGGAGCAGAGGAGAAGAAGAAAGAAGGAGAGAGGAGAGCAGAGGAGAAGAAGAAAGAAGGAGAGAGGAGAGCAGAGGAGAAGAAGAAAGAAGGAGAGAGGAGAGCAGAGGAGAAGAAGAAAGAAGGAGAGAGGAGAGCAGAGGAGAAGAAGAAAGAAGGAGAGAGGAGAGCAGAGGAGAAGAAGAAAGAAGGAGAGAGGAGAGCAGAGGAGAAGAAGAAAGAAGGAGAGAGGAGAGCAGAGGAGAAGAAGAAAGAAGGAGAGAGGAGAGCAGAGGAGAAGAAGAAAGAAGGGGAGAGGAGAGCAGAGAAGAAGAAAGAAGGGGAGAGGAGAGCAGAGAAGAAGAAAGAAGGGGAGAGGAGAGCAGAGGAGAAGAAGAAAGAAGGGGAGAGGAGAGCAGAGGAGAAGAAGAAGAAAGAAGGGGAGAGCAGAGGACAGGAGAGGAGAGGAGAGTAGACGAGGGGATAGGAGGGGACAGGAGAGGAGAGGAGAGGAGGGGAGAGGAGGGGATAGGAGGGGACAAGAGAGGAGAGGAGAGTAGACGAGGGGATAGGAGGGGACAGGAGAGGAGAGGAGAGGAGGGGAGAGGAGGGGATAGGAGGGGACAGGAGAGGAGAGTAGAGGAGGGGAGAGCAGAGGAGGGGATAGGAGGGGACAGGAGAGGAGAAGATGGAAGAGTAGAGGAGGGGAGAGCAGAGGAGAGGAGAAGAGGGAGGAGGGGAGAGCAGAGGAGGGGATAGGAGGGGACAGGAGAGGAGAAGAGGGAAGAGTAGAGGAGGGGAGAGGAGGGGAGGGTAAATCTAGCGTCTACACATTCACTCAGATTATAAATAAGGTTGATAACACATCAAATGTCACAATAATTTTCCTGTTTGGTCATATTTTTTCCTTGTAATTAGGTTGGCAAGAATGGGATCTGCTGCGTCTGTGTAGATGAGAGAAGCAAGCGCTTCGAGCACAGGCTACATTATGGCCAAGCCTGCGCCCTTAAAATACTATTTGAATAACGCGCCACTGACTTTCAACCACCTTTTTCTTGATCAGAGGTGGAAGGGTTTTCTGAAACTGCTAAACAGCACAAGGGAACGTTTGTGCCAGAAAAATGCCTCTTTTTTTCTATGAACCGCCCCTTGGAGCGCAAGTTCATTCCCTAATTTACTGACTGTGGACGATCGGGCGCAAAATAGGACTGATACATGTGGGGGTGAACAACGTCAAGTGTGCTGGGGGAAGATATGTTGTGTGTCTGCTTCCCTTGGTAGAGGTACAGGACTCAACACACACACATACGCACAAGCGCACGTAGGCCAAATCCACACAGACCAAAGGCTTGACACACCTGGGATGAGAATAGTGACAGCAGCCTGGACAGCTCTCCTGATGATGTTGTCCATCGCAAACATCCAGTGAGGCTTGATGTGATGGTTCCTTAGAACCTTGTTTACCTGGACACACACACAGGCACATGCCCCCAGAAACACACACACACACAGAAACACACACAGGCACACAGAAACACACACAGGCACACACACACACACATAGGCACACACACACAGAAACATACACGCACAGGCACACAGACACACAATATGTAATCTGGTGAATGTGTGCACTTGCAATTTTGCTTTTGCTAGTGCTATGTTTATTTGTGTGTGTGTGTGTCTGCGTGTTTGTGTGTGTGCTCACAGAGTCCTGGAAGCCGAACAGCACCAGCTGTATCTGGTTGATGGAGGTGGAGTCAAAGTCCAGATCCAGTTTGAGTTTGGAGATGGTGGTTGCCATGACGCGTCGCTCGGGGGAATGAATGAAGTCTCTCAGAATACAGATGATCTGTTTGATGTGGTCTACAGATAGCTGAAGCTCCTCGCTGCCCTGCACACACACACACACACACACACAAACTCACGTTACTGCATTATCCTACTTGGCTAAACAACTATTCAGTAGTCAAAACAGAAACAGCCCCAACACACACACACATGACCACCATAACAGCAGCCCCGCAGTCAGAGAGGGGACACGTGGAGGCAGACAGGCCAGGGGAGCAGCACCTGGATGTGGTTCTCCATCAGGTTGGAGATGACCTTGTCCTGGTCCTCGTTCAGGACCTTGTAGAGGATGGCCCTGCGCTCGCTGTCCTTCTTCAACAGGAACAGCCCCCCGTCCCTGTCCTCAGGGGAGAGGGGCGTGCTGCGGTCCTCCGACGCCGAGCCCTCGTCTGGAACGCTGACACACGCGCACACACACTCGTTTGAATGCACACACACACACGTTTGAAGGCATACGCTCACAAACAAGGTTCAAATGCACACACCTGTTTACACGCTTGCCCACACGCACCCACACAGGCCAAACACACACACTGGATGTATCAGGTTGTGATTTACAACTGAAAGTTTCGGTTTTACCACCTGAGAGATCATCTGGTTGTTATGGATACTAAGAAAGTATGTGTGTGTGTGCTAACATTAGGGACTGCATTATTGCGTGTGTGAACTAGGAGTCATGAGTGAGAGAGAAATGGAAGGAGAAAGGATGACAAGGTGTGTGTGTGTGAGAGTGTGCGTGAGAGTGTGTATGAGAGTATGTGTGTGAGTGTGTGTGAGAGAGTGTGTGTGTGAGTGTGCGTGAGAGTGTGTATGAGAGTATGTGTGTGAGTGTGTGTGAGAGAGTGTGTGTGTGAGGGTGCGTGAGAGTGTGTATGAGAGTGTGTGAGTGTGCGTGAGAGTGTGTATGAGAGTGTGTGTGAGTGTGAGTGGGTGTGTGTGAGTGTGTGTGAGAGTGTGTGTGGGAGTGTGCGTGAGAGTGTGTATGAGAGTGTGTGAGTGTGCGTGAGAGTGTGTATGAGAGTGTGTGTGAGTGGGTGTGTGTGAGTGTGTGTGAGAGTGTGTGTGGGAGTGTGTGTGAGTGTGTGTGTTTGTGTGTGTGAGATATGCAGCTTGTAAAAGTCATCAGGGCTCATTAGAAGGACGCTGTAAAAGGCAGTAGAGCAGAACCAGGGTTCTGGAGGTCCCCCCCACACACGGCCTCAACACCACACACACACACACACACACACTCAAACACCTCCAGGAGCGCACACACACACCTGAGGTAGTTGGCGTTGGGGGGTTTGAGCAGGTTCTCTGACCCGGAGCGCTTCTTCTTCTGGAAGAACACGTCGTGTTTGGAGTCACAGTCTGGACTCACAGAGCCGTGCTCGCTACTGCTGCTCCCAGTGGCCTCCCCCTGTAACTGCACCGGCAACGACACGCTGCGGATGTAGTCTGACCCACACACACACACACACACACACATACATACATACACACACAGACACACACACATAGGTAGATATAATTGGTTAACATACATAGACGGTCATAGCACACACCAGGGTGACCCAAACACACCATGAGATAGAGAAGGAGACAGATAAAGAGAGAGAGCGTGTGTAGAAACCAGGAACCATCTTATCTTTATTCAGATTAGCTGGCATCACAACAAAGACCCACAAAAAGACACTCACAACAGGAAGCTGATGAAAATCAAACAACTAACAGATACCCATGGAGTAAAAATTAATATATTTAGTCAGGTACAAACCTTGCCAGACTTGTTCAGCGATCCAGAGAGCAGGGAAAATAGGGCAGAGTGCAATATTTTATTCAAACAGTTCAACAGCCCTGAACTTAATTGTCTTAGTTTATCAAAACCCCACCTCCTTATTGAGTCAACACAGGCCAACCTCTAAACACTACAGACACCACATGAACACACGCTGAAATGCTGCACATCAGAAACACACACACACTCACACGCATACACTCAAGACTGACACCCACCCACACACGCACCCAAGACTGACACACACACCCAAGACTGACACACACCCACACACACACCAAAGACTGACACACGCAGACCCAAGACCGACACACACACACACGCACCCAAGACCGACACACGCACACACACAAGACCGACACACACACATACACCCAAGACTGACACACACCCATGCACACCAAAGACCGACACACACACGCACCCAAGACTGACACACACACCCAAGACTGACACACGCACACACACAAGACCGACACACACGCACCCAAGACCGACACAAGCACACACACAAGACCGACACACACACATACACCCAAGACTGACACACACCCATGCACACCAAAGACCGACACACACACACACACACACTCCAGCTCTGAAGGGGGGACTACCTGAGGGTTTAAAGGCGATTTTGCTCTTCTTGCCCTTGTGTCGTACGAAGGTGTCCTTCAGCAGGTCTGAACCGGTGGCCCTCTTGTTGGGGTCTGGCTCGAAGCATCGCAGAATGAAGGCCTTGGCCTCCACAGACAAAGACTCAGGGATCTCAGGGTGGATCTTGAACATGCCTACCTGCAACACACACACACACACACACAGATGAGCAAACTGAGCTGAGTGTAGAGAGGCCTTCCTATCCAGTAGTGACATAGATACACACACACACACCTTGAACATGGCTGCCTGTGGCTCCCCCAGCTCATGGAAGGGAGGTTTGCCAGTAGCCATCTCTATGATAGTGCAGCCCAGCGACCAGATGTCAGCAGGGGCCCCATACCCCCGGGGGCCCTTATCTATGATCTCTGGAGCCATGTACTGAAGAGTACCTGGAGGGGGGCGGAGGGGGGAGGAAGAGAGAGGAAGGGGGGGGGGGAGATGCAGAGAAAGAGAGAGAGAAGAAGAAAGAGGCACAGAGAGAGAGAGAGAGAGAGAGAGCGAGAGAGAGAGAGAGAGAGAGAGGAAAGGCCACACATGAGAGGAGAGCTGAGGACACACAGAGAGACACACACACTAATGAAAGGTAAACACTTCTGCCTGTGGATGATTAGCTAATCTAATTACACTCTTCTATGGTTACTGCTGCTCGCCAGATGGCTGTGTGTGGGAGTGCGTGGGTGTGTGTGCATGTATGTGTGCGTGTGTGCATGTGCGAGTCATAAAAGTGCATGCATATGTGTGTGTGACCAATTGAGGGGGAACGTGCTTGTGCGCGAGACAGAGAGAGAGAGCGTGTGTGTGTGTTACCATAGAGGCTGATAGTGACTCTTGACATTTGAAGGGTCATTTGATGTTTAGAGACGAGATACTAGCCTGTAGAGTGGACCGCAGCATCTGACCAGAAACAAAGAGAGAGGGAGGAAGAGAGAGAGATAAAGAGAGAAAGAGCGACTGGGAGAGAGGGAGAGAGAGAGACAGAGCGACAGGGAGAGAGGAGTGTCCTACCAGTGAAAGTCTCTGTACAGGGGTTGACTCCTGCCAGTCGCTTAGAAGTTCCGAAATCTGAGATCTTTAGGACACCGCTATAGGTGTTTACTAAGACGTTATCACCCTGGAGGGAGGGGGGATGGAGGGAGGGAGGGGGGATGGAGGGAGGGAGGGGGGATGGAGGGAGGGAGACCCAGAGAGGTGTGAGAGCATGGTGAATTACATTATTAACCTCATAACATTCTATCCAGGTGCCAAAGTTCCACTCACTTTATTTATGAAAACAAAACACATAAGACTTCCTGTAAAGTTCTGACAGGCCAGCTCCAGAGGAATGACGTTGGCCTGGTTTCAGCAGCTCACCTTGATGTCTCTGTGGACGATCTGGTTCTCATGCAGGTATCTGAGGCCCTCCAGGATCTGCCGTGTGTAGAAGATGATGGTGGCTTCTTTCAGAGGGCCCCACTTAGAGCGCAGCAAGGCAGACAGACTTCCTGGAGAGAAAACACACTCAGTCATGGCTACCACACAACCACACAGGATGGTGTCTCTCACACACACACACACACATATACTCTCGTACACATACTCCCTGCTCACACTACACGGAAATGTACATAGACACCCATTCATACACACACACACAGACTCACACACGCTCGCTTTCCCTCTCACACACACTCACTCACCCACCTCCAGGGACCTGCTCCATGAAGATCTTGATGTATCCGTTCTCAGAGACAGAACCCAGGTACTGGACGATGTTCCTGTGCTTTAGGTACTTGTGAAGAGCTATCTCCTCATGAAGGGGCTGGGAGTATCTGGAGAGCAGGGGGGAGGTTTACACACACAGAGACACCTCCACACATTCACATTATCACCTATGCTTCCACACAGTTACACACACACACACTCGCATGTCTCCTACCTGCTGTCTTTCTCTGGTATCTCCTTGATGGCGATGCGGACTTGGTTGCTAAGGTCTCTCCCAGCGTACACCACTCCATAAGTGCCCCGCCCCAGAACCACCCTGTCCCCTGTCTCATTAGAGTCATACTCATACTGCATCACACGCACACACGTACACACAAATATACACGAACACACACACGCGCGTGCAACCAATAAGTCAACATTGCATTGTACACAAACCTGAATCACACGTGGAATGGAATGCTGAGTATATAGCAACGCACACAAATGCACGTTTACACACACACACACACACTCTGACCTCCAGTGTGTCTCCATCTCCCTCTCCTTCGAGCTCAACAGCATTCCCTGTCCCATCAGATATCATCTCTTTCACCATAGAACAGAACCTGCACACACACACACACACACACATGTGTACGCACACGCATATTAGCTTACTGTAAATCAATAACAAATCGCTTTTTGATAATGTTGACATGAGTCTAATGTTGACAGTAATGAGTGTGTGTGATTGTGCGTGCCTGTCTGAATGCGAGTGTGTGTGTGTGTGTACTGACCGAGCACACTGGTCCTCTGTAGAGAAGTAGATCTGGAAGTCATCTGAGTTGTCGTGGACGTACAGGAAACAGCATCGCTCGTCAAACTTCGAGATGCTGAACCCAAAAACACTGTTAGTCCCCTAATCATCACACACACACACACCTACTCAGGCTGTGCACACACACACACACACCTGCTGTACACACACCACAAGCACACTCACACAAGCATGTCCTGAACACACACACCTGATTCCTTTAATGGAGGTTGCAGTGAAGTTCCACTCATGAATCCCCTTCTAGAATGGAGCAGAGTGTTTAAAAGATGCAAATGATGAACAAGTAGAATGATGAGAGAGGAGGAGGAGAGGAGGAGGAGAGAATAGGAGGAGAAAAGGAGGCAGACTAGAGGAGGAGGGGAAGAGGAGGAGGTGAGGATAAGAGGAGGAGGAGAGGAGGAGAAGAGGAGGAGGTGATGAGGGGGAGGTGAAAAGGGGGTGAGGAGGAGGAGGAGAGGGGGTGAGGAGGAGGAGGAGAGGAGGAGGTGAAGAGGAGGAGAGGAGCAGGTGAAGAGGAGGAGAATTTCAGACCGTTTCGGAGGGAGAGACGTGCCAGATGGAGACGTTCTTCTCCTCTGCTTCATTGTTGATGGACACATAGGAGGGCTGGTACACCTTGGTGGGCTCCAAGATCAACACCTGCAACACAAACCGTCAGACACGGTGTGTGCATGTTTGTGTGTGGGAGAGCCTGGGAGTGCATGTGTGTACCGGGAAGCGCAGGCCGTTGGTGGTTCCTCGGGTGGCCTCCACGATGATGTCCATCCAGAAATTGAGCCTCTCTCTCTGGGGAGAATGTTCCACCGAGGGCTTCTTGAACCTCTGGATCAGCTGCAGATTTTGAACCACTGAGCGCAGGTACCTGGGGGGGGGGCAAGATAGGTACTGAATGAAAAGATACAATTGTGGAACACTTTATGCATTAATTTGTTCAGATGTATGTGAGTGTGGGTGGATGGTGTGTGTGTGTGTGTGAGTTACCAGATGGGGGGTTTGAGTTTGAAGAGCTTCTCCGCAGCCTGTGTAGCTTTGGGGATGTCGCTAGCCAGCATGCTAACAGTGAAGAACTGACCAACGTCCCAATAGTTATTCATCTTCTCCAGGGAACCCTTCCTGCCCAGCAGACTGTTCAACCTCACCCCTGGGGAGGGAGGCAGGGAGGCAGGGAGGGAGGGAGGGAGGCAGGGAGGGAGGGAGGGAGGGATGGGGGGATGCAGGGATGGAAGGAGGGATATAAAGCTAGAGTAAATGGATATACTGATGCAGAAAAGAAAAATAGACCAAAAGTGTGGCTGGTGCTGGAGAGTGTGCGGTGTTCAGGATGCAGCGTGCGGCGTGTAGCATGGAGGCGTAGCGTGTCACATGTCTGGTGTGCAGTGAGCTCTGACCGATCTTCCTGAGCTCGATGGAGCTCTCAAACTGCAGCCCGGCCACGATCAGCAGCACGGCCAGGTTGATGCCTGAGTACAGGGTAGGCTGCAGCTCAAAGCCTTTCCTGTACCTATCAGAGAGAGTGCGGGCCAACACACACACACACACACCCACACAGCTCAATACATGATGAGGAAGGGATGATTTCTGAAGACAGAGAGACAACAAAAAGAGGTTGATAGTGAAAGAATAGGACGCAGATTACAAGAGAGATAGAGAGAGACAGAAAGAGAGAGAGCGAAAGAAAGAAAGATAGAGCTGTGTAGAGGTGCAGTCCTGGCTCTCACCACTGGATGGCATTGTCTCTGTTCTTGGTGTCCTTGCAGTCGGAGTCCAGGAAGATGTCCTTGTAGATCCTCCCACACAGACAGAACATGTCTGGGGCCGGGTGCTCACAGGACTGAAGCACCTGCAGCATCACACGAAGGGCCTGCTCCCTGTCTCCGGGACTGTTCCTCCTGCACACACACACAGAGACACACACACACGGAGACACACACAGAAACACACACACACGGAGACACACACACGGAGAGACACACACATAGACGGAGACAAACACACACGAAGACACACACGAGCACACACACGGAGACACACACACACGGAGACACACACAGAAACACACACACACGGAGACACACACACACACGGAGACACACACACATAGACGGAGACAAACACACACGAAGACACACACGAGCACACACACGGAGACAGACACACACACACACGGAGACACACACACACGGAGACACACACAGAGACACACACACACGGAGACACACACACACAGAGACACACACATGGAGACACACACAAACGGAGACACACATAGACGGAGACAAACACACACAGAGACACACACGAGCACACACACGGAGACAGACACACACACACACAGACGGAGACAAACACAAACACGGAGACACACACGAAGACACACACACACACGGAGACACACATCCGTATGCACATACAGACAAATTAATACAAAAGGCACACATGCACAGACACACCCAAACAAGCACAGACACACACAGACACACACACAGACACACACACAGACACACCTGTTGAGGGCGAAGGCATAGTGGAACTGGATCATGGGCTGGTTGGCGAGGTCACAGGTAGGAAGCATCTCCAGTGTCTCCACCAGCTTCACCATGGCATCGTAGTCCTGCAGGTCAAAGGTCATGCAGGGCATAAGGTGTGTGTGTGTGGGGGAGGGCTGGGGCGTGTATAACTGTGTGTGTATATGAGGGTGAAGGGGCGATGGCGTGTGTATGTGTGGTTGCCTGTGTGTGTGTGTGTGTACCTGTATGTCCCGGTAGGAGAACAGCAGGTTCATCACTATATCCTGGGTGAGCACCTCGGTGTTGTCGATGCGGAGCTTGATGCGAGACAGCTCCTTGGCTAGCTCCTCCCCCTGATACTTATCCCTCGCCTTGCGGATGTCGTTCAACAATGTATCCTTAAAAGACGCACTGGGGGGGGAGGGAAGTGGGGCAAGGGGGGAGACGTGAGAATTCCCCGGCGGTAATGTTTCACAAGGCAGGAGTGTGTGTTGGGTGGGGGGGGGGGGGGGGGGGGGGGGGGTGTCCTGCATGTCCAGGGAACAGCTGGCATGGAGGGAATCTAGGCCTCACCCTGCCACTATCATGTGGGTACACACATATATGATATGTGTGTGTGCGCATGCGTGTGTGTGTACATCCCTGTAAGTATGCGCATGTGTGCATGCCTGTGTGCACCTGTGTGTCTGTGTACATGCCTGTGTGTACATGTATGTGTGTGTGTACATGCCTGTGTGTACATGTATGTGTGTGTGTACATGTATGTGTGTGTACATTTCTGTGTCTGTGTGTGTGTGCATGCCTGTGTCTGTGTGTGTGTGTGTGCATGCCTGTGTCTGTGTGTGTGTGTGTGCATGCCTGTGTCTGTGTGTGTTGCCTACCAGGAGGTGACGTGGATGTCCTTGAGCAGGCTGGAGAAGCGGTCTGTCAGGGGGACACACAGGGGCCCCAGCAGGTTGTCCCAGCTGGGCTGCATGTACTCACTGGCCCTGCGCTGGGCGTCACTCTCACAGTACATGTACTCATGGTTAGGAGTCAGCACATAGGGGATGAAGTAGTAGTTACCACTGGACGCCTGGAGGGAGGGGAGAGGTAGAGAGAGGGGGGAGGGGGGAGAGAGAGGGAGGGAGGGAGATATCGGAGACAGAGGAATGGGGAGGGTGTGTGTCAGAAAGGAGTGAACATGATGCAACATATCTGCATCACATTTCTGTCATATTGTCACCTAAAGATGAGGTGAGTAGACACACAGATCAGTAGTCAGGTTGGGCTCATTGGATAATCTGCAAGCCAAAAATGTCACATCCTGTGGCACACATACACACACTGTAACACACACACATGCACACACACTGTAACACGCACACATGCACACACACTGTAACACATACACCCTTTTATAGCTCTTCCCTTTTTGGTTCTCGCGATGTATATTGAATAATCTATAAACCTGCTATGTTGGGGTTCTATCACGTTGCTATGCTCAGTGACCAATGCTCTTTTGTAAAGCGCTCTCATGTAAATCGCTCTGGATTAAAGCATCTGCTAAATGAATAAGTGTGACACACATACACACACACTGTGACACACATACACACACGCTGTGACACACATACTGGCAACACATATAGGCCAGAATAACACTCATTTAAAAACTCAATCCAGGGTTAGTTCAAACGCACCACTCATCTCCCCAAGCAAGGACTGGTCAGTGAAGAACCTCCCAGCATGCTTTGAGGCAGGCTGGCACCTACTTTGTTGCGTAATCCGGAGCCTCTGTATTCAGGAGGCAACTGAACCCAGGGGAACCCAAGAGTAGGGGCACGAGAGGCCTACTCCAACACACACACACACACAGGACACAATACACACGCAGACAGAAAAACACACACACACACAGGACACAATACACACGCAGACAGAAAGACACACACAGGACACAATACACACACAGACAGAAAGAAACACACACACACAAGGGACACAATACACACACAGACACACACACACGTAACCAGCAGACAGACGCAAGAACACATCCAGACAGAAACAAATACACACACATACACAGTTAGCCAATCACAGACGCCATTTGTGGCGTTCTGAAAGGTCTGTAGTGCGGCTGAGGAATGCATATTGAAAGTGAGGTGTGTGTGCATGCATGTCTGTCTGAATGCGGTATTGTGTTTGTAGTACATTCAATATTATTTCTGGATGTCAGAGGACACCGTACTTGCACAGACTCTCTCTCTCTCTCTCACACACACACACACACTCATTAATCCCATCCGATACTTACTGTGTTTTTTTGTGCCACCATGTCCTGTAAAAGAACAGAGAACACTATCAGATGATGACATAGTGGATGTGTGCAGTGCTGCTCAGGTTACAGAAGCATGGCTTCAGAACAGACACTTATCACTGCAGCTCACACACACACACACACACATAAACACAGGCGCTAGTCTGAAAATAACTCAGTAGGACAACAAGAGTGCTGACCTAATATCGAAACCAACCATTCAGAAGGCTGATAACATACCTGAGTTGAAGTCAGAGTTCATTTGTGTGTGTGTGTGTGTTTATCTATGCATGTGAGGAGGTTTTCAAAATAAACAGCAATAAGTGTGTGTGTTCGGGAGGGGCGCACCTTCAGCGACTGTGCAGTGTCAGGATCCGTGTCGTGGTACAGTATGACATTGTTGGCCATGTCGAAGCTCTCTCTCACTCCCAGGTGGTAAAACAAGGATGGCTGTCGGAAGACATCGCTCATGTCCACAACAGCAATATCTGAAAAGAGAGAGAGAGAGAGGGAGAGAGAGAGAGAGAGGAAGAGAGAGAGAGAGAGGAAGAGAGAGAGAAAGAAAGAGCGCTTACAGACAACCTGCCTTATTCCACGTTTCTTCAGCAACAGGCTTATTTAACCTGATGGGTACTACAGGGGTATTATCTCATTTAAACACACACCAGGCAGGTGTGTGAAGCTGGGAATAACTTCATGAAACCAAGATGGTGTGTTTTATCAGTAAAGTGGCCGGGCAAAGGGGGTTTAGAAAAGAGGACTGGATCTTTGTTAGGGAGTAAGGTGTTGGTGTGCCTTGTGAGAGAAATGGCAAGGGATATACGGTGGGGAGGAGAGAGAGGGAGACAAAGAGAGAGACAGATAGAGAGAGAGGGGGAAAGAGAGGGGGAAAGAAAGAAAGAGCGAGAGAGGGGGAAAGAGAGAGACAGAGAGAGAGAGAAAAAGAGAGAGGGGGAAAGAGACAGAGAGCGAGAGAGGGGGAAAGAGAGAAAGAGAAAGAGAGAGAGCGAGAGAGGGGGAAAGAGAGAAAGAGAGAGAGCGAGAGAGGGGGAAAGAGAGAGAGAAAGAGAGAGAGGGGGAAAGAGAGAGATGGTCGTCGCTGTCTTTATTGTCAGCTTTAAGGCCCCCTTTTTCAGTCAGCCGGTCACGGCCTATAGCCGTGCACGGAGCTGTTTAAGGGTTAAGGGTCGAGAACGTTCTCTGCTCCCTGGGAGGAGAGCTTACAGGAAGGACTCCACGCTGTCCAACAGATGATATCAGCAGATCCTTAATCACACACTCACCCGCGTCGTAGAAAGTGTCCAGAACGGAGGTCTCTCCGAAGTCCAGCCGTCCAAACGTGACCGTGGTCAGCAGCGCGCTCTCGGCGTCGCACGCTCTCTGCAGGCATTGCAGCGCACCGGACTCCGGGCTGCTCGCCAGAACCGCCTTTAACCCGTCGTTCAACACGTAGACCGCACGAAGGGATCGCTGTTTGGCCAGCGGGCTCGGGCTCGGCACCTCTCCACGGTCCATGGTCACGCACGCACCCGCATGCTCGCGCTCTCCTCCTCCCGTTTCAGGCGCTGGTGCGCTTTGGCCTGTCTCCATGGCTGAGGATTTCTTAACTCTTTTCTTACCCCCTCTCTAAGCCTTCTTGGTTGTCCTTCTGGGTATACGAAGCGTCTCTCCTTTCTCTCACTCCGTCTCGCGCACCTGTCGCCCCCGGAGCCGCGCGGGTCTGAGTAGGTGCCCCTGCATCTCGCGCCTCATTAATTCACATGGGATTCCGATTATCCGCGCGCCAAAGAACTACCAAAACTGGATCTGACTAGTTCAGCACACACGGGGATGGTTGGAAGGTAAAGTCAGACGGGGGGGGGGGGGGACCATTCAGCGGAAAATGTCTCCAACAATCAGATATGTCAACAAACTCACAAATTAATGAGGACACGACGTCTCAAAGCGGCCGCACAGGAGAACAGGAACCTGCAGTTACAGACCTCTCTGAACCGTAATCCAATCCAAAGTTCATTCTTTCCCCACTGTGAACCTCGGAAATCAAATTTAACAGCAAGAGTGAGAATACGGCGCGAGAACACAGCACGAGACACAGAACACGCGCAGAATTAGACTGCACTTTCCAATAAAAAACATGCTTGTTTTCGCGCCTCCCCGGTTCGCCCCGGGCCGTGCACGCGTAGCTGAAATGCTTTGGTGCGAGTACGGCTGGCTAAATATAAAACGGTCTGTCCTTCTGATCTGCAAGCGGCCAGGCAGGCAAGCAGAGCCAAGTGACTCTGGGTTTATGCCTCCGGCCTGAGAACGTTCTGTATCTATCACGAGATATAGAATACAAACAGTTCCTTATACATTTACGTTATTCTCTCTTGCTCTTCATTAATCTTCTTTATTGTAAAAGGCATTGGTTTGGGGGCCTAATTCGTTCTACAGTGTCCTTTACAGTGTCCTTTACAGCAGTGGTCCCCAACCCTGGTCCTCAGGGCCCATGTTTCCCCCTTACCACACACCTGATTCAAATAAAGGGTTATTCTCAGGCTTCTGCTGAGCTTCATAATGACCTATTCTTTAGAATCAGGTGTGCAGGACAGTGGGTCCTGAGGACCAATGTTGGGGACCCCTGCTTTACATGGTCAATTCTAACCCATTGAATCCAAGCAGAAGTCAGTGTGTAATGTCCCATCTGCTACACAATCTCATATACCCAGTCATGCATACACACGCACACAATGATTGTGTGTTGTGTGGGTGTGTGTGGCGGATCAGCACTGAGCGACTCTTAGGAGACAAAGTCACTAATAGACAACCAATTAGTTAAACCAACAGAGTAAAGAGCAGTGAAACGGAACACACACAAACACACACCTACACACACGTACACACACACGCGCGTAAACACACGCGGGCGCGTACGCCCACGGAAAACACACGTTCAATATAATCAGATGTCCACATACAATTCACTCCGGTGGCTGACCTTGTGTTTGTGTGTGCATATCTGTGTGTGTGTCTCATATAACACAAAAATAATTACAGATTTTTAGGCAGTGATTTTTTTTATTAAAATATGCACACAGACATATAATTGTATCTTTAGATCAAAGAAATATAAAAGTATATATCGCTATCCCGGAGAAAATGGATGAAAAAAAAAGAAAAAAAGAAACAGAAGGTGGTTTTCTCTGTCATTTAAAAGAAAGAGTCCAAAACAGGAAGGCCACAGTGAGGGGTTGCCACGGGGACCGTGTAAGAAGGGTAAAATGGAAATGCACACGCATACTCTGTCTCTCACACACACACACACACACAAACGTGCCCACACACACACACAGAGAAATAAAAGGTGAAGGCCACAGAGAGGACAGACCTGCACAGAGTTGAACCAGCTGAAAGTTGCAGTTTCTCTTCACACATTTATGGTCATGACATTAAACAACAGTACCAGTGACGTTGCCCGGGAAACCACAACCCTGCGTCATAGTTCTGTAGCCATGGCAACAGTCAACACCTGCCCAGGTGAGTACCAGTTGCGCTGTGAAATCCGATCGGATAACCGTAAACAAACAAACCAGCCTCTTGAACAGAACAGATGAACACATAATCGTAAAAAGTGAGGTGGGAGTAATTGTATCTCGACTCTATTGGTGCTTTGTTGTTGGTGCTATCGTTGTCTCCTGTTGGCACAAACTTGATTGGCTGAGCCTTGGCCTACTGATGATGTCAAACTCCCGAATCCAACAACATAGGGATGTCATCATCATGCGCCAACAAGGATTCATTTGGCTAGGCTCTTCTTAATGTGCTCTACCTCCATCTGAAACAACACAGCACACAAAGTCACGATGTGTGTGTTTCTGTGGCAGAAGATGTGTGCGCGCGTGTGTGTGGTATGGATGGGGGGGATAGAGAGCATGTGTGTGTGTAATTTTGCATGTGTTTCTACCTGTAAAGAAATGCGAATTCTTTTCTCCTCTTCCAGCTCAGATGCTAGCTGCTTCATCTCTTTCCTGAAAACCAAAACATAGTAAATAAACACTTCAAAACACTAAAGCACGTTTCTCAAATAGTAAAGGGTCCTGTTAGCAGACCACACACCTGTGTTGGCTCTTTAGCATTTCAACAGAGACCCTCAGTTCTTTCAGCTGGCCTCGTAGCTCCTCCAGGGAGGGAGAAGATAGGTGCCTGGCGTCCGGGGAGGGGCTCACAGGGGAAGGGGAGGGGCTTCGGGTGGAAGGGGATGTTGGGCGATGACAAGTGATGCTGGAGGGAGGAGGGAGGACCGCTGGCTTGCTGGGAAGAGTTGACTTGACGTCTGGTACCTGAAAGCACACACACACACACACACACATCATACTGGATGAACATCTGTATAGCAGGAACTTGGTCTCCTAGCATGGTCTCCTAGCGTGGTCTCCTAGCGTGGTCTCCTAGCATAGTCTCCTAGCGTGGTCTCCTAGCATGGTCTCCTTGCGTGTTCTCCTAGCATGGTCTCTTAGCGTGGTCTCCTAGCGTGTTCTCCTAGCGTGGTCTCCTAGCGTGGTCTCCTAGCGTGGTCTCCTAGCATGGTCTCCTAGCGTGGTCTCCTAGCATGGTCTCCTAGCATAGTCTCCTAGCGTGGTCTCCTAGCATGGTCTCCTAGCGTGGTCTCCTAGCATGGTCTCTTAGCGTGGTCTCCTAGCGTGTTCTCCTAGCGTGGTCTCCTAGCCCCAGCAGTGTGTGTGTGAGGAGGGTTCTTACAGATATGGTGGGGATTCCTTTCCTCCTGGAGACATCAGTAGGTCTGGAGGATGGAGAGTCCTGCTCCCCCTTGCCCCTCTC
The DNA here is from genome assembly GCA_030340685.1 of Protosalanx chinensis. Classification (NCBI taxonomy): domain Eukaryota; kingdom Metazoa; phylum Chordata; class Actinopteri; order Osmeriformes; family Salangidae; genus Protosalanx; species Protosalanx chinensis. The sequence continues at coordinate 2,974,780 of CM059332.1, forward strand.
ATTCTCTTTCTTCTCCTCCTTCCCCTTCTCCTTCTCTTTCTTCTCCTCCTTCCCCCTCTCTTTTCTCTCTGCCTCGCAGCCAGAGGGCTCTGCAATTTCCAGGCTGGACAGAGATACCTGAAAAACAGAAAGAGACAGAGAGAGAGAAGGAAAAGAGGTGAAGGGAAAGAGTGTTTGGAATGAGTGTGCGTGTGTTGGTGTGTGTGTGTTTGTGTGTGTGTGTGTGTGTACTCACTGTGCTGAAGATCTGGGAGCGAGGGCGACGGTCTGTGATTCGTGGCCTCATTGCCGTAGGATGGTTCAGTTTCTCTGCGGATGAAACTATCGCATCCAGGTCCACATCTCCACACACACACACACACACACAAACACATGCACACACACCTTAACAAAATACGTCTTTAAGGCCAGAGTACAAACCACAATCAGACACATAGATGTGTAAAATGCCAACAGACTAACATTCAGGTGAAGAGCAGACAGGGAAGGAAAGGGAGAAGTGAACCCATATCTGATTGGCTGAATGCCAAACCACACAGACTCTTCTAACATCTGAGCTGAGGACTGTCAAAAACACTGACACTGATAGGACCCTGGCCCTGTCACTCAAACTCACCAATGTCATGTGACTTGTCAGAGTTGGATTCTGGTATCGAAGCCCCACCCTCAGATTTAGGGCTTTCACACCTGAACAGGCAAACCGTAGATATTAGAGTTTGTGTACATCTGTATACACTTGAGTGTGTGCACTAATTCTAGGTTAGGTCTGTGTTTGTTTGTGTGTGTGTGTGTGTACTAACTGTAGGGTAGTTGTGTTTGTGTGTGTGTACTAACTGCAGGGTAGGAGGTCTCTCTGGTCTGTCTGGGCGTCGTGGGGGCAAAGAGGAGGAGGAGGAAGAGGCGGAGCCTGTCTTTGGAGGGAGGGGTTTCTTTGGAGGGACAGATGGGAGGGCAGGCTTAGGGATGTCTCCAACCTTCACTTCCTCACCTACACACACACACACACACACACGGTTACACAAACACATGGGCGCACACACACATGAATACACACATATATGCAAACACAAGAGCACACAGTAAAAGGGTACACATAAAAAGAGATCTCTAAACACACACACACACACACCTGTAGGAGGGATGCCATGAAGCAGAAATGACCAGAGCAGGTGTTGCTACGCTAACAGAGGAGAGGCAGACAGGCTGACAGGAGTGGAGCTGATGAGGCTTAGGAGAGGTGTTAGACAGGTCAGACAGACAGGTCAGACAGACAGGTCAGATAGGTCAGACAGGTCAGGTCAGACAGGTCAGACAGACAGGTCAGATAGGTCAGATAGGTCAGACAGGTCAGGTCAGATAGGTCAGACAGGTCAGACAGACAGGTCAGATAGGTTAGACAGGTCAGACAGACAGGTCAGATAGGTCAGACAGGTCAGACAGACAGGTCAGATAGGTCAGACAGGTCAGACAGGTCAGAGACACCAGGGCCCGAGAGGCAGCACACTGCAGCAGACAGCAGCACAGTCATGCTGATGATGGTAGAGGAAGTGGTTAGGAGGACGGAGGTCCTGCAGGAAGTACTAGATGTTCCAAGTGGCTGCAGGAGGAAAACCCTAGCAGGAGTACCAAAGCAAGGCAAAGGAGGCCAGAGCAGGCCAAAGGAAGCCAAAGCAGGCCAAAGGAAGCCAAAGCAGGCCAAAGGAGGCCAAAGGAGGCCAAAGAGGAAAAAAAGGCCAAAGTGGGCCAGGAGAGTCTGAGCGAGTGTCTGGTGGTGTACCTCGGTCTGGTTCTCTTTGGGGGAGGTGTTCTGGTCGCTCAGGTGGAACCTTCTTGGCCTCCGCCCTTTTCTCTACTGAGGTCAGAGGTCAAACTAGGGTCAGGTGACATGGACACATCATCATGGGCACAAAGCCCTCTGTCTCTCTGTCAGATCCTGCATCTCTCGTCCTGCTTCTTACTCTCTCCCTCTCTTTCAACTCTGTCTCTCTTCTCACTCATGCTATCAAACCCTCTCCCACCGGTCAGCAGGAGAGTAGAGGGGCGGGGGGGAGAAGGAGGGTGGAGAGGGGGAAAGGAGGAGAGGAGAGAGAGATTACCTGTGGTGAGTTTGCTAGAAGGAGCGCTGGGGGGAGGCGGTTTCTTTGGTCTCTGTAAACAAACACACACACAGACACACACATCCCAACACATAACTCCTCAGATATGGAAATATGGGAGTTGATATCAGGTAGATAAGTGGTTGCTGAACTGATAGCAAATCACATTTTACTGTCCATAACAGATTACTAAGATGTGCCTGTGTCTGTGTTTGCCTGTGTCTGTGTTTGCCTGTGTCTGTGTTTGCCTGTGTCTGTGTTTGCCTGTGTCTGTGTTTGCCTGTGTGTGTCTCACCTCCTTCTCTACTTCAGGAATGAGCAGCTTCACAAAGTTATCAGGAAACACACCCTGCCTTCCTCCTATCTCTCCCATCCACCAGCCTGCATCAGCACACTCCTACAGCACAGAGAGAGACAGGGTTAAACCGACACACACACTCCTACAGCAGAAAGAGACAGGGTTATACCCACACACACACTCCTAGAGCAGAAAGGGACAGGGTTATACCCACACACACACTCCTACAGCAGAAAGACAGGGTTATACCCACACCCACACTCCTACAGCACAGAGACAGGGTTATACCCACACACACACTCCTACACCCACACACACACTCCTACAGCAGACAGAGACAGGGTTATACCCACACACACACTCCTACAGCAGAAAGACAGGGTTATACCCACACCCACACTCCTACAGCACAGAGACAGGGTTATACCCACACACACACTCCTACACCCACACACACACTCCTACAGCAGACAGAGACAGGGTTATACCCACACACACACTCCTGCAGCAGACAGAGACAGGGTTATACCCACACACACACTCCTACAGCACAGAGACAGGGTTATACCCACACACACACTCCTACACCCACACACACACTCCTACAGCAGACAGAGACAGGGTTATACCCACACACACACTCCTACAGCAGACAGAGACAGGGTTATATCCACACACACACTCCTACAGCAGACAGAGACAGGGTTATACCCACACACACACTCCTACTGCAGAAAGAGACAGGGTTATACCCACACACACACTCCTATAGCACGCCCACACACAAGGCAGATAGACACACGCAAACACACACACAAAGACACACACATATGAGCACAGCCGCACACATACAGGCTTTCATCCATCCAAACAAACAAACACACCCTGTTGATGATGGTGACAATCTCTCCCTCCTTAATAGTGAGCTCATCTTCGTTTTGTCCTTCGTACGGGAAGATGACCTTACACAGCTCTCGTGCTGGAAACCAATCAGAATACAGCCAATCAAAACGCAGCCAGATACAGGAAGTAACAACCAGGAAGTGTAACCACCAGATGACTGTGGGTCTGTTTGATGGGAATCCTCTTCCTCTTACCTCTGACCTTGCTGTCTGGGTCTGCCTTCATGGTTTCCGGGGCAACGCTGGCTGTTTTTCCAGCGTGAGCCTAGGGAGTTTGACACATCATGCACACATCAAGCCTGACGCCACGTGTCCTCCTTCAACACTGTTGAGTGTGTGTGTGTATTTGTTTGTGTGAGTGTGTATGTGCGAGCTGGTGGTGTTAAAGAGGCTGTTGTCTCATCTCGGAGTGGATCCCCATGTTGTGTTTGTGCAACCAGGGTGGTTCCTCCATAGGAAACACACACACACACCATCTCAGATACACACACACACACAAACACAAATACACACACACGCAGAGGGACAGAGCCCCGTCTGTCCCAAACACACACTGCTCTGTTCACTAAAGAAAACCACACCTCTCCCTTCCTCTTCTCTCTCCATTTCCTTCTGACCGGCCCCTTATTCCCTCCCTCCATCCTCCGTCTCTCTCCCTTCCTGTCTCTCCATTCTCTCTCTCCCTCGATCGCTCCCTCCGTCTCTCCCTCTCTCTTTTTCTGTCTTTCTCCTTCTCTGTGTGGATGTCTCTCTCTCGGTCTGTAATGAGAGCCATGTGGAGGCAGGGCAGAGAAGGCATCGCTAGCTGAACGTCAGAGCAACATCCCAGAGACAGCTGGATCCTGCCATAGGCCTCCAGGGGCTACTGCTTCCCCACCCTCCTCCCCCCCAGTCCACTAACCCTGACCCTTACACCCCATTCCAGCCACATATAATCCCCTCATGACAGTTGAGCCAGGGCTCTAGACCCTGCTCATAAGGCTACATTTCAGACTCTGACACTTTCGACAGGGTCCGTGATGTGATCTGGCATAAAGTTGTCCCGGCCTATTCTGCTGTGTCATTCAGCCCCAGAGGAAAGACTTCCTGGTGTCTCATTAGACACCAAAGACTACACTTCCCATAAACCCTCATTACAGCCCTCCGCACAGCAGGATAGGCTGCCAAACATCCTTCAACACCGAGCAACATGCACAAACCTCACACACAAACGCACATACACATTATGCTGCACAGCAATTTACTGTGTACAGAGACACACACAACCCCCTTCACATCCCCCGTTTTCACAATTCATTAGATATAAAAACTATATAAAAACTATATAAAACTATAATTTCCACTTTAGATAACGTCTCATAAGCAGATCAAATCAAAAGTAGAGACAGAGAGAGAGAGAGAAAGACAGAGAGGGGGACTGAGATTACACAAAGATAATTTAGGAGAAAATAAAAGAACAAGACAGTGAGAAATAGAGAGAGAGGGAAAACACCAAGATCTCTACCTTTCTTTTTTCCTTTCTTTCTCACTCTTTCAAGCTTTTTCTCTCTTCCTCTCCTTATCACTTTGTCTGGTTCCAGTCGGACACAAGCACACACAGCCTCTCCACTTGAGCTCAGTCAGCAGGAGTGTGAATGTGTAAACGTCGGTGAAAAACCTTCACCCCCTCCCTCCCTCCTCCCTATCCTTCACTACTCCCCATCCTGAACACCCCTCCCTCTCCCCCTGCCCCCCCCCCCACCACTTCTGTTTTACTGTTCTCAAGCCAGCGGGAAGTATGAGCGTATGTGTGTGTGTAAGGAACTTCCTCTGTTGTAAAACTGAAACACAGGAGGGGGAGGGGCCAACGTTTTTTGTCTTCCTTCCTGACATTTGCTGTTGTCATAGTAACGGGACACTTGCGCACGTACATCCGGCGCACAATTGTCTGACAGGGAAGTGTGCGTTTGTGCAAGTGTGCGTGGGCGTGCGTGCGTTCTTGGGAGTCTTTGTGTGTGTGTGTGCGTGTCTCACCTTCTCCATCTCTGTGTCTATATCCATAGAGCGAGGTCTCAGTTTGATTGGCTGGTCCTTGAAGATGTCTCCAAAGCCAAAACCTCGCACCTGTTGGTTCATGGTTCCGTGTTAGCCAGACAATCACACAGATGGAACATGTGTTTCCGTGTGTGTGACACCAACACGGATCTACCTTCTTTGGCTGGATCTCTCCAGACCCACTATCCGAGCGACTGTCTCCTCCATCACTTTCACTACCCAGGCTGTCCTTTCCAACACCTACATACACACACACACACACACACACACACGAGCGGTGAACACACACACGTTGGGAACTAAGGTTGAGTAGGAACGCTATGCCTGGATCTGATTGGCCAAAACTCACTGGTCCGACAGCTTTGAAGCTCCTCCTGTGAAGTGGGCGTGTCCAGGGAAGGGGGCGTGTCCTCAGGGTCCGTCTGAAGTTCTTTGGTGAAGTTGGAGGGAAACATGCCAGTCTTTCCATTTAGAGATCCCTCCCACCAGCCCTCCTCCACCTACACACACACACACGCAGGCAGGCACACACATGCACACATTGAGGCAGACGCACAGGTCAGTACACACACAGGCAGGCAGACACCCACACAGACAGCGGACACACACACACAGTCACACATTCATAGAAACCATTAAAACTGTCCGTTCCCAGACATGGGCTCTCTCACACCCACCAACTTCTCCTCCATCGTACCTCTCCAATGACCTCGATGACATCTCCGATCTTTAGCTCCAACTCATCATCGTTCTGTGGAAAATAGCTGAATGCTGCTTTACACCTCCTCTTACGAATCTGCTCTCCTGTAACACACACACACACAAAAGTACACACACATATAAACAAACGTTTTAACATAATGATCCCACATCACGTTCTATGCAGATTATCCTAGATACTGTATCGGGTTGGAGTATAAACCTACAGGAGAATCTCTCTCCAGGAGCAGGGTTGGAGCGTAAACCTAAAAGCCAAGTCTGTCTGTCGTACCTGGTTTGTCCACCAGATGTCTCTCCTCCTTCATTCTAACACTGGTTAACTCTGTGTAGGCAGCTTCAGTGAGAAAAACTTGACCCAAATCCGATCTCAAACTAATCGGATCTCTGTTTGAGCTGGAAGCCTGTAACCTGCCTAAAGTGGCTGTTTAGGGGGCTGTAGGTTTTGGGGTGTGGAATCCAATAAAAATAAGTATAATAAGTGTGTGATTGTATTTGTGTGTGTGTGTTTGTGTACGAGTGTGTGAGTGTGTGCGTGTATGTATGTGTGCGTGTGAGCATGTGTATGTGTGAGAGTGTGCATGTGTGAGTTTGTGCGTGTGTGTGAGTGTGTGCATGTGTGTGAGTGTGTGTCTGTGTGTGTACCTTTCCTAGCTGGCCGGATGGAGGCCTCGGTCACAGGACTGGCACTGCCATTGGACAGGTCTGATCTGAGAGGAGCCGTTTGTCCCACCTCCCTCTTCGTCTCCCTCTTTATCTCCTAGAGCGGAGAGAGGGAGAGGGAGAGACGGGTAGAGAGAGAGAGCGTGAGGGAGAAAGTTCATATGTTGCACATACTCATCCTTTAACTGAATCCCCAACACACACACACACACACAGTACTCCCCTCCAGCTCAGTCCCTTAGCTGAACAGATTGCACCTGTATGATGGGCACCCACACAACACGCTACTGTTGTCATGGTGACATATCAGTAACCCCAGTGACTATCCAACAGACGTATGCATATTATATAGATTAAGTTCAAGTACATAGCAACGCTATTTGTACATTTTGCCTCTGTCCATCAGAAAACGCCTACTGCTGATTCATGGGCATTTACAGAACGTAATCTTAAAAATAGACTGTACAAGCAAACACACACACACACACACACAAACACAGAACAAGAATGGACCCTAGAACCAGATCCAACTGTGTGTCACAGTTTTAAAAGGATTTGTCACGATGCTGTTTTCATAAGCCTTTCCCTGCAGCTAACAGAGCCCACTGAGGCAGAGACACACAAGAATAGACCCATCAGAAACACACAGAGAAGTGACACCAGACACAGCACTGTGTGTGTGTGGGTCTGTGTGTGCCTGTGTGTGTGCCTGTGTCTGTGTGTGCCTGTGTGAGTGTGTGCCTGTGTGAGTGTGTGTGTGTGTGTGTGCGTGGTTTCATGTGGGCGGGCATGCAGTCTAGTGCATTCTGTCACCTAACATAATGCTGCTGCAATGTCATGCTCTTATTGATGAATTGTGCTGATAAAGTTTCCCTTCAGTGGAACTTCTCTGCTGACCACTGTCCTCCTCCGTACAGCCGCTCTTACCACTGCTGCTGAAGCAGGTGAGACCCTGGTGGCTCCCAGGTCAAGCTCAGGCCTTATGTCAAGGACCCCAGACTGATTCTGGTCAGGGTCAGTGCCAGCATGTCCTTCTCCTTCTCTCTCTATCTCTGACTCTCTGTCTCTCTCTGACTCGCTCTCTCTCTTTGTCTCTTTGTCTCTGTCTCTCTCTCTCTCTACTTATGTTACTATCTCTCAATAAACCAGAAATGATAAAGATAGTTTAGAAACTCATTCTGGGCATCTGAGACGGTACAGGAAGCACACACAGTTTACCGATTTATTACCATGTATACACCCAGAGCAGCTAAACCACTGGGCTTTGTTTATGAAGGCCCCTACCATAAAAAGTAGATACATAGAATATATGAGGAACTTTCTTTTCTGACAAAGTGTTTGGTTGAATCTGAGAACAGCCAGGTTCTTCTGGAATAAATGTGATGTGGGCTTCTATGAAGGGAGGGGGGGTCTCGGGAAAAGGAAACGAAAGTTCAATATGACTGGTGGTAAAAGATGTGATTTATACGTTCTGAACAGGAAGCACCTGCAGAACGCAGGCTTCAGGGATTCTACCCGTGGGACCTTGTGTGTGTGTGTGTGTGTGTGTAACAGGCTGAAGTTGAGGCTGCATACAATTACTGTAACCACAAGCAACGTTGAGCACACTACACTGACGTGAAACATTTCGCACCCCTCTTCTGCTTTGCATGAATAATTCGAAGGTTCCACAAAATGCAGCCTGTCACACAATTATAAATGCGATCTGTGAAAAACGCATCCCCTCAAAGGTGACAACGCAGTTACCAAGGTTTCACCCTGTTTTTAACAGTGGTGTGTGTATGTGTTAACCGTATGTGTGTCTTTTGACTGCCTATAAACACACAAACGTACATCATAGCGTGCAGATAAACACATCTTTCACAGAACTGAGGGCTGATTCACTTTGGGAATATGCCAGTTCAGTACCATCAGGCTCCTGCTAATATCTGAGTACAGTTTGAAGAAATGCACAAAGCGTGTTCTTATCCTGTTGACCTACTCATTGGTACTTCCTCTTCTGGTAAAGGAAGTGGATATTTCCCACACACGCACCACACACGCACACACAAACACCAACAATGGGTTTAAACCTCAAGCCTTGAGTAAGATTTGCATGTGGCTGCTGAGAAGTGTGTGTTTGCTCACCCTGACGAAGTTGTCCGGAAAAAGACCCCTGCGTCCATCCAGCTCTCCTTCCCACCAGCCTCCATCATCCCTCCTCACGTTTACTATGATGTCACCTACGGTCAGGCTCAACTCATCGTCTTGCTGAGCCTCATAATCAAACTCAACTATGGCTTCCACTAAAAACAGAGAGAGAGAGACAGGAAGAGGGTCAGGAAGAGAGAGACAGAAAGAGAAACAGAGAGAAAGAGAGAGGGGGGGTATGGGTTAATTTTCAACAGTTAAACATTAACAGTATCTGTACCTCACACACACACACTCGCGCACACACACACACACTCACACTCACTCCCTCTCTGTCAGTCTCACACACCATGTGACAGCTCATGCAGTTCCTAATTCTCGCAAAAATTTACTGAATGTGTCCCGCTTCATACCTTTCTTAACCCGAAACACAAAAACCCCCACACACACAGCAGAGCAATCCATATCCTTAACGTGTGCGTGATTACGTAACCATGGAAACTGCAGCATCAGGGGGGAAAGGAGTCAGACCCCTAGTCAACCCCTAAACAAAGACACAGGCACACACACACATCTGAGCGAGTCACACACTGTCCCATCACAGACAAGCCATCTCTATGAGCAGCCGAGGAGCTGAGATTGACAAACTAACTGCAAGTCATCCATATCCAACAGAGGCTTTCTCATAACATGTAGCCCCGGGGCCGCACCAGGCCCTGTGGGATGGCCCAGAGGCCCAGGTAGGGGACAAAACCATCCAGTGCTCACTGCCATGTCTCCTGTTCATACTTGGTCTGAGTTCAGCCAGGAGAGAAATAGACAGAGGAAGTTACAAACTGAACAGGAAGTTGATGTGAGGGTTTGGCGACACTGCCTACAGACACAGCTGAACAGCTGATACAGACACAGCTGAACAGCTGATACAGACACAGCTGAACAGCTGATACAGACACAGCTGAACAGCTCATACAGACACAGCTGAACAGCTGATACAGACACAGCTGAACAGCTGATACAGACACAGCTGAACAGCTCATACAGACACAGCTGAACAGCTCATACAGACACAGCTGAACAGCTCATACAGACACAGCTGAACAGCTGATACAGACACAGCTGAACAGCTCATACAGGCACAGCTGAACAGCTCATACAGACACAGCTGAACAGCTCATACAGACACAGCTGAACAGCTCATACAGACACAGCTGAACAGCTCATACAGACACAGCTGAACAGCTGATACAGACACAGCTGAACAGCTGATACAGACACAGCTGAACAGCTCATACAGGCACAGCTGAACAGCTCATACAGACACAGCTGAACAGCTCATACAGACACAGCTGAACAGCTCATACAGACACAGCTGAACAGCTGATACAGACACAGCTGAACAGCTCATACAGACACAGCTGAACAGCTCATACAGACACAGCTGAACAGCTAATACAGACACAGCTGAACAGCTAATACAGACACAGCTGAACAGCTCATACAGACACAGCTGAACAGCTCATACAGACACAGCTGAACAGCTCATACAGACACCGCTGAACAGCTCATACAGACACAGCTGAACAGCTGATACAGACACAGCTGAACAGCTCATACAGACACAGCTGAACAGCTGATACAGACACAGCTGAACAGCTCATACAGACACAGCTGAATAGCTCATACAGACACAGCTGAACAGCTGATACAGACACAGCTGAACAGCTGATACAGACACAGCTGAACAGCTCATACAGACACAGCTGAACAGCTAATACAGACACAGCTGAACAGCTAATACAGACACAGCTGAACAGCTAATACAGACACAGCTGAACAGCTAATACAGACACAGCTGAACAGCTAATACAGACACAGCTGAACAGCTAATACAGACACAGCTGAACAGCTAATACAGACACAGCTGAACAGCTAATACAGACACAGCTGAACAGCTCATACAGACACAGCTGAACAGCTAATACAGACACAGCTGAACAGCTCATACAGACATAGCTGAACAGCTCATAGAGACACAGCTGAACAGCTCATACAGACACAGCTGAACAGCTCGTATAGACACAGCTGAACAGCTCATACAGACACAGCTGAACAGCTCATACAGATAAACATGTAGACAGGCCCAGAGATGTGTGTGTGCATGTGCGTGTGTGTGTGAAAGTCAAACAAGACCTTGAAAGGAACGACAAAAAGATCTGTTTTCTAAGCCTGCAGAGGTAACAGCCTACACACACCACACACACAAGAGGTACTGACATAGTCTCTGTGCTGACCTGACCTTTGGATGAACAGCTGGGATAAGTTTAGATGAAGCAAACCCCCGTTCTCTAGCTCCCTCTCTCTTGATCTCGCTCTCCCTCTCTCACCCACACATAAACATAAGACCCTGTGTAGGCAAACACAAATCTATCTTCAGACGTTGTTTGTCATGTTGACCGCTGGTCGCTGGTCTTGATGGATCTGGCTAAGCTGTTGTTTCAGGATGTTAGAATCTAACACTAACATCTAACAGTTAGATGGACCCATGCAGCTGGGAGCAGTGTGTGAACATGGATGTATTATAAGAACTTCTTATAACACATCCATGTGTGTGAAGCAGTTTCAAAACATCCTAAACAAGGCTCATAATATCGTGTAGAGAACAGCAAACTAGACTCGGCCACATACTGGTTTTTGCTTTCATTGCATAACGATAAGAAAACATAAAGGCTGAAGGCTGAACCTCATCGTTTCCTGAATGAATATCTCTTATCTCTCCTCTTACTCGACGTGCGTGTATTCCGTGTTTGATGGCGATGATGAGGCAGATAACCGTTCACAAGACCGATTATTGTGCTATATTCTCCTGCAGCAACACAGACGGACATGGAGAGACCGAGAGAGACGTGTCAACATCTGGAAGTCATCATCAGTGTGACTGGCTGTGAAGATCATCTGATATCTTCCCACCGCAGCACACCCACGCATCCTCCTTATTTATAAGACAGACATGGAAACATGTTGCAGGCCTGAATGTTGAAGCCCTTTTTCAATACGCTTGTGCTCTGTCCACGTTGATGAGGCAGGAAGCTGAAACAGCGCATCTGGACGTTTCGATGCGCAAAGTAAAGCGTGTATTTTCCAAATTCTCCCGAGTTAAAACGTCACATCTTACCCATTTATGCCCCTCGGCGCAGCGTAGGTTCTCCAGAAGACGTGGTGGAACGTGAAAGGCAGGACTCCGGTGGTTATTTAGGGGGTTTAGAACCCGGACGAACCCCAGCTGCCTGCACGAGAGATCCGCTACAGCCCTGCAGCGGGAGGGGCTCGCGATGTTACCATGTTCCTTCCCCTTTTTTATCCCCGGTGACAGAAGAGAATAGGCAGAGAGAACTGCCAGAAAAACGGAAAAGCGCTGATGCCCTGAAAGCTCCTCTCTCTCTCTCTCTCTCTCTCTCTCTCTCTCTCTCTCTCTCTCTCTCTCTCTCTCTCTCTCTCTCTCTCTCTCTCTCTCTCTCTCTCTCTCTCTCTGTCGCTCTCTCTCTCTCTCTCTCTCTGTCTACCTCTCTCTTTCTCTCTCTCTCCCCTCTCTCTCTCGCTCTCTCTCCCTCCCTCTATGTTGCATCATAGATATGTGTTGCATGCCCTGCGCATCTCTCCTATACTGTAAATATCGCGAGAAAAACTGTGCATAATTCATACGTTTAAGAAGGTTCTTCCAACTACTTTTCTGTTAAATGAACATCATGGTCTTATATCCACTACCAGCAGAATCATGTAAGCCCGATTTGTTCATAGCGAGACTGAGCAGAAAGGTGGGTGTAGACTCGCCTTATATGCTCTACCGCCCTCCACTGGAGAGGGGCTGAACAGTATCCAGCTGCCCTTCAAATGTGCGTGGAATTAATAATGTTTCAAGGTACTCAAAGTCGCTTTACAGACAATAAAATCATCATAAAAGTTTCACATTAAAAACATAATAAGCACTGACATTGTACATTCATCACATATTAAAATATGTTCTAAAAAGGTGAGTTTTTGATTTGAACATGGATTTTTTTTACAATGGATCGTTTACAATGATATTTAGTGGTGTGGGTGGTGTATTTAATGAGGGGACGGACATGGTAAACTGGTGTTAAGCTTGGGGGTTTTGTTGTCCCTGGGTTAGTTGTCCCCCCCCCCCCCCCCCCCGCAGAGAATGTGCTCGGGGCAGCAGAAAGGCAGGAGAGAGGAATGGAGAGAGAGAGAGAGAGAGAGAGAGAGAGAGAGAGAGAGAGAGAGAGAGAGAGAGAGAGAGAGAGAGAGAGAGAGAGAGAGAGAGAGAGAGAGAGAGAGAGAGAGATGGAAGAAAGAGAGGAAGTATTGCGTCCTTTAATGGTAGTTAGAAAAGCCCACGGTCATTCTCAAAGGCGAGGAAGCAGCTTTGGATCCAAAAAGAGCAAAGCAGGGTGCAGTAGGTGGAGGCTGGCAGAAGGCCAACAGGGCTGGATGCTCTAGCCACCCCTGCAGCAAAGCACAAGGACGTCAATATAATATTGCATGTTCGTAATAGCAACCATCCAACCATTATCAATCCATTTTTTTCTAACGATCAGAAAAGGGTGGCTATTACCTATTTCTGCAACTAGCTGGCCCCTGTCCAGGGTGTACCCTGCCTACGGCCCGGATGTAACTGGGATAGGCTGGATAGGCTCCAGTCACCCGTGACCGTGATGAATGAATGAATTAATGAATATGACCTATTTCTGACATTCAAGTATCGGTAGAAAACTACAATAATGACAATACATGACTGTTATTGTTATTAAAGAAAATGCATTTGACAACTAATTGTTTTAAGCAACGATAAAAAAACTAAAAAAACTTAGATGTGATTGTTATTATAGTCTCAGACAAACAAACTATCTCAGAAAACTTTGCACTATGCCGTGTGTGACTTCATCAACATACAATGTGTCTGTAAATGATTTTAACCAGTAGGTGACACTAAAGTAAACAACGTTGATTGTCTGCTTTTTTCAACTTGAACTCGACCCCCATAATATACTGTATGTTGTTGCTATGTCCAAAACGTTTCTTGTTGCACCCCAAAAATATATGTTTACTATAGGAAAAACTGCTTTCTGCCTGCAGTTACACCTAGCACAACATTGGAGGCTGTACCGTCAGTCGCTTAAAAAGTGGGTTTCCAAAGCAAATCTATTTTGTGGATCAGATCCCAAACAAATCCCAAATCCTCAGACCAAATATCCACCACATCCATACGATGCGTCCTACGTATGATGTCCTGCTACCTAAATGTATGCAATCAGCATCAATTAACTCATTAGTTTGTCCACCAGGGAGCAGTGTAAAAAAGCTCTGCAGCAGAAAGCCTCCTGTTCAGAGGGTCTCAATAAAGCACGTGCAGCTTTGAATTGACAGACGTGCGCATGCGTAAACCGGTCCAGCAGCGGTGAAGCGTCTTTGGTTGTCGAGACTCATCGAACTGTTCTTTATTTCTTTAAAGTTGTTGACATAAAGAGTTAAACAGTATCACATCGACCAACAACGGACCTAAAGGGATATCTGAGCTGCGAAGAATATGCCCAAAAATAAAGGTAAGTCCTCTTTGAAACGACGTTTTCTTGACTCGGTGCTCCCGCGTGCCACACGAGCGAGCCAGACTAGATAACGTGACGTCGCTAAGTTAGCATTGCTAGCTAACCAGCACGGAGCAGCTCATCCTTCCAATTTGGATTATAACCATCTGATTTATTAACCACAAGATGCTAGGGTTGGGATCAGTCTACTGTAACGATTTAGATTAAACAAATAATAACATAATCAGTGGATCAGACGGTTCAGGCCAACTGCGCACTTCTGTTACTAACATGGCTGCTAACTCCCCCTTAGAGACAATGGCTAAATCGCTGTGCGTCTTATCCAGGGTAAATAGTGTCTTTATTGCGGGACTTTCACGTTTCCGTTAAATTATGTGATCTGTTAAAGTGTTACTTAGACCCAAACTGTTTCACGTTAGTTTACTAGATGGGCTAGAGCTAGTTGTGACTAGCCAGCTTCCTAAAACATGCTGACCAGCCCATCTCTCCTGCTTTCACATGGGTTGTGCTGTTCTAACTTGTAGTGATAGTTGGGGGTTCTTTAAACTCTTGTGATAATTCTTGAGAAATGAAGGAGGGGGCAGGGGGGGGGGGGGTGCAATTTCATATTGAGATGTTAAGTTAACTCTTTGCATTGACTGAATATTCTGCCACCCTAAGTAATTTACTTTTAGTTGAGTTCAAGTTAAATGACAAGTGACTGACTGTCCTGCTATCCTCAGGAAAGGGAGGAAAAAATCGTAGACGTGGAAAGAATGAGAATGAATCGGAGAAGAGAGAGCTGGTGTTTAAAGAGGATGGGCAGGGTAAGTGTCTATACAATACTACATTTTCAATCCATAACTGAGCATTTTTTCTTTAAATGACATAACCTATATCCATGTTGTCCTGTTATGCTACCCTGTGACTGATGACAAGCTGTGGACCATCTCATGTTTGGATCACAGCAGTGAATAACTGTTCTCATTTCTTTTTCTGTGCTACAGAATACGCTCAGGTGATTAAAATGCTAGGGAATGGACGGTTGGAGGCCATGTGCTTTGATGGAGTCAAACGCCTCTGCCACATTCGAGGAAAACTCCGGAAAAAGGTAAGAATACCTTGTCACACCACGCACACTACTGAACAGGGAAAACCCTGACTCAACACTTCCTCAAAGGATTGTTAACCACCATAGTCAATGAGCACGATAGGTCCTGTATGTATGTGATGCGTTTGGAAACATTGTTTCTGTCTTTTTCGGTTTCTGATTATTCCCGTCTTTTTGTAGGTGTGGATTAACACGTCGGATATCATTCTAGTGGGATTGAGAGATTATCAGGTGGGTTTCATTCTGAATCACAGTATAAATTCATTGTATTAGTGTTTGTAGGAATACCTTTCAGATGGTTCATGGGTACAGCTGTGTGGTTAAGTTAATTACTGCTCGTTGCAGATTCAAATCCATGTTCGCTCCTTTGGATAAAAGCATCAGATCAATTAAATCATAACTTTTTTGAACAAGACAATGTTCATTTGGATGCACAAGTGTGGAATTTCAGCAGCCATAAAATGATGTGACTGTTGTACTCCTTCCTCAAAATGACCTGCCTCCTTTTCTCCCCTCACTCCAGGACAACAAAGCTGACGTCATCCTAAAGTACAATGCAGATGAAGCCCGCAGTCTGAAGGCCTATGGAGAGCTTCCAGAACACGGTATGTTACTGGACCTCAGACATGTTGACTTGGGGTGGGTCTATATCTGCAGTCTTCCCACCCTGGTCCTCGGGGCCCACTGTCCTGTATGGTTTGGATGTTTCCATGCTCCAACACACCTTCATTCAAATGAATGGGTCGTTATCAAAGCTCAGGATGAACTAAGATTTTCTTGTGAACGTGTTTAATGTAATTTGTTGTAACTTCTTTCTTGTTGTGTTCCTCTTTATAGCCAAAATCAACGAGACAGACACCTTTGGTCCCGGGGATGATGACGAGATTCAGTTTGATGACATCGGCGATGATGATGAGGACATTGATGATGTAAGTGTTCTCTAAACCGCACAAATGGTTGTTACCAAGGTGATTTAGATGATCATGGCCAGCCATTTAATGACGGCACGTTGGATCGTGACTGAAAATCATTAGTTGGACGCACGCCTGGCATCATCTTCCTTTTTCGGTTCACTTGTTCTCCAAAGATTCTACTAGACTTTTATTTAGTATGGGTTCATCTGATGCACTGCGTTCCAGCAGTGGCTATGCACTTCTTGTTACCATCCAGTGGACCAAGTGCTTTTTAACCCTCTGCTCTCCTGCAGAGGTGTAGGTTGTTTGAGGGGCAGTTCTATGGGCATATGTGAAGCCCTCTGTGACATTGCTTGTAAAAAGGGCTATACAAATACATGTTTATTTGATATTACAGATCTGAGATCGGGCTCGCAGAGGAAAGGGCAAGGATTTTCCCTTCTCAGAGAATCGACACGGGACCTCTCCAGCCACACGAGGACTCGGTCCCCCCCCTTACCCCCCTTTTGCCTAGAAAACAACATGATTTCATGGAGGTCGAACCCTCGGATGTTCTAACCGACTGCAGCACCTCTACAGATTTTTTTGCGTTATCTTTTTAAATGTATTTATATCAATTTCACGCCAAGTGGAATTTAGTTAAAAGTACAGAATCTCTGGATTCGCAATAAAAAGATAAACCATTTTATGTTTGGTCTTGCAGTCTGTATCATTGTCGTTCATTGGTATTAACACTCTTTATATAGCTTAGGTAGACATAATGGAAATGTTTATTGATTATAGGACAAAAATGTCCCTGAAGATGCCTATGTATCTTTTGGAATGTTAATTTTGTTACTACATATTCCAATTACAGCATTGCAGTTAGATGAAGTGCTTTATCTTGTTATTTTGAATCAACCAATGGCCAGAGAAAGGCCCCCCCACCCCTCTTTAAAATCAGTCTATATTTTTCTATTTTTTCCCCCCCACAATGTGTGTCTGTTTTTATGTAAGGTTTCAGCTGCTTGTGAGCCTAGTTCTGTCAAAGGGGCTGTGCTTTCTCTTCTGTTTTCTGGAGTCACCATGAATGTTTTGGGTTTTTTCACACTTTTAATGTACAATGATGTCTGAAGGCTGAGTTTAGGGATTCCCAATAAAGAATTTATCTCCATGGATTTGACTTTCTGACTGAACGTTGTTGTGTCTGGTGTATGTGAACCCCATCGCACTGTCACTAGGTTGTGCACTTGGGTCATCTGTCATAAACTTGATTTGGTTACCTATGCATGAATCCAATAAACCATGAGTTTTTGTATACAAACGAAATGTAAGCGTGAAAGGGCATGATGTTTCAAATAACCATAATGGTCTGGTTACTGCACGTGCGAAAGACTGCGCGTGATGAATTGACCAGTCATGCGCGCATGTTCACATCCTTGCAAATGATGATGTCATTATACCCTGAGGGATGCATGGATGGCACGTGCGCTACTCGGGCACCCAGACAGTAACCCAAAATAGCGCGGATGTGCTGCGCATCTGCATGTAAACATGAAATGCCACATTTGCATGATGCACTGAATTACTCTCTCTGTTTCACTGAGAAGTCTGCTTTAGCTTTCAGCCTCGACTTGCCACTGGGCCTCCTACCAGCCTATGCGGGAAAAGAGTATTGATCAGAGCCGTGGAAGAAGCAGAGATGACTACAGTCGCACCGGTCCTTGTTGGTCGTGAGATGACAGGTGAGGTCCGGCTTGAAATATAATACGGCTGGGCTGGATGTTTGCATCGAGTTTGCGCAATTCAAACTCAAAAACTCAATTGGCATTTGTAACGACAGGGATTCAGTTATGATATGCATTATGTATGATGTAATTAGCTGATGTTCTTACCATGCTATATGATTCTATGATTGATTGAAGGGGATGGCATTAGGATGTTCTGATGTTTAAAATGCACTCTGTTTAACCCTAAAGCCATGATCATGATTTAATATTGCATGCATTTGCAAACATTTACATATCAGTTGAATCTGAGCAGTGCGCGTGTTCGTTTGGGACAACATACCGTTGAACTGTCATACCAGCCACAAAGCTTGTTAGTGTCACTGAAATATGTTGGTTTGTTGTGTCTTAGTTTTTTGTCTGTCAGACCGACAAAGATTAGATTAGATTCAATTTAGATGCAAGTGCCAATGATTTGAGTTATGGTATTTGACAAGTCTCAGCTCACCAATGGGCTCACTTCTCCTTCCAGCATTTCTTCCAATCACAGCAGCCCAGCAGGTAATTAACCTTTTAGTGCATATTTCTTATCTGATATGTGCCATGACTGTAGGGTGGCAGATAAGCAGTCTGCATTAGGTCTTGTAATATGCCTGTTACCAAGAATCAAGAAGAGAGACAAAAAAAGAGGCGTCACGTGTTCCGCATGACACATCTAAAGAGCCATCTTAGATGAGCAGTTCCATCATAAGTGCCATTTTAGATGAGCCTATCCGGCCAAGAGCCAATTATAGATTTGGAGAGATTTAGAGAGAGAGACAGTGGCTGGTTTGTGAAAAGCATATCTTGGTCCGTCTCTACATAACGGTCAGTGTGGAGAGTCCTAAAATAATAAGCCCCCCCCCCCCCTTTCCTCCATCCTCCAGGGTCGCCCCTGATGGACAGAACTCAGTCAGCGAAACAGAAGAGGGAGGAGAGAGACAAGTCTCAGGGTATGAGTACCACTCCATGTTTTACTAACCCACAAGCTAGCTATGAACTGCACATGTTAGTTTACCCAATTCACACGCTACATATTGTGTGTGTGCGCGTGTGCGTGTGTGTCCAGCTCTCCCTGAGCAGCTACGTGAGAAGGAGCTCCGCGCCCAGCAGCGTCTGGAGCGCAGCACCGAGGAGCGAGGGAGAAGGATGGGGGAGCAGCGGCGGAGGGAGCAGGACCGCAGGGCAGCCGCGGAGGAGAAGAGGCGTCAGCACGCCGAGGACGAGAAGGTCAGGGGTCAAACGGATGACGCCGCAGTTTTGCCTGGCGCTGCCCCCCAACCCTGTCTCCGTGTGTCTTCGTCTTCTCTCGATTCGTTTACCCGGTGCCTTTACTCGCTGTTTCGTACCCGTCCCTTCCCAGCCTCGCGGCCATCTGCTGTCCCTCTCATGGGCTTGGAAGAGTGGCTTCTCGCTGGCTCAGCTTGGCACATCTGGTCTCCCCGGACAAACTACTGTTTCCCAATTAAATTAAGCAGAACCAAAGCAAAGTAGAACAGAGCTGTCCAGGGTAGAGAGCTGAACACACAGGCTGTTTTCCATAACTGAACTAAACTGCTTGGGGGTCGATATTCACGGTATTGATTAAACCTCGCCCAGGACAAACGCATGATCCACCATGTGGGATAAAGGCTTGTTTGTCTGAAGTTTTTCTGCACATGTATAGATAACATATGTGGGTTTTCTTCTCTTGATTCTATTTGGTAGAACTTGAGGATTTTAAAGATGTACACACAGTTGGTTAGCGTCTTTGTACCCAGCCGTTCCAGATGCTGAGCAGTTTTCGTGTTTACCAGGCCCCTCTCTCCCAGTGACAATAGAATCAACCAGGGCTCAACCTCTGGAATGGGGTCGATCCATTTTCGGCTCATGGGGGGGGGGTTTCTGTATCTGACTATTGATTTAGAACCTGTCATCTCAGACAGAGCCCCCGTCCTCCACTGCCGTCCTCCACTCCCATCCCCCATGTATCGTCCCCTCCTCTCACAGACCCCCCTTTCCCCCCTTCCCCTTCAGAAACACACGTACTGACATTGATTGGGAGGCCTTTTGGGAAGCTGAATGACATCATCGCTAGCCTATCATGAGTCGCTTTCCTGGAAGCCATACTTCCTATATATACATCTGTTGAGTAGAATCCTTCACATGATTGATGTGTTTGATTTGATATTATGCTCTTAGGTGCTACATTTGGTAGCTTGTCTCTCCCTCTATCTCTTGTCTCTCCCTCTGGGTAAAGCGAAGGTTGATTTGAATAGAATACGGATTTGCGTCGTGTAAAATATTCTTTTGAAATGTGGGATATCTGGTCCATTTCAATATCACAACAGCTCATGAACGGTCAGAGTCTTGATCATCTGAATATGTTCACTGAGTGTAGAGTACTTCCTGGAGAAAGCTTTGTCTCTATGGAACCCAGCTTCTGTTTGAGTCCTGGTTCTGCTTTGGTTTCTGGTTTGCTTTAGTTGCATTATCTGCTTTCACCTTTCCTGTCTCCTCCCCATCACACAGTGTGTCTCTCCCCCCCGTCCATCAATCAGCCTCTCTCTCCCTCAAGTTCTCTCTCAATCTGCTTCACTGTTTGTTCTCTTCTTGTTCCACACTGTGCCTCAGTGTTTAATTTTACCCCTCTCTTTCTCGCTCATTTAATCCCCCTCTCATCGATCTCGTCAGCCCAGCCCCTCTCTGGTTCCTCCCTCCGCTCCTCCTTCCCTCCTGCAGTGCTTTGTGTGTGATTGCATTCAGGTCCCTTTCCTCCTAACACTGCCTTTACCCCTGAGCAGCCAGGAGGGTTTGAATAAACACTCACGCACGCACACACACACACACACAAACGCATACACATGCACATGCACATGCACATACACGCTCACTCCATGAACTACTTTTCCATTATCTGCACTAATAGAGGTAATATTATGAATTATGAAACACAACACGGGAGCCTGGGATACGGCTGTCGCAGGTTAATTACATCAGAACAGGAGAACCGGATGTAGAGAGGGAGGGAAGCAGCATAAAGGAGGAGAGAGAGAGACAGACACAGAGAGAGAGAGAGAGAGAGACAGACACAGAGAGAGAGAGAGGCATAGGGTTTTGGATGCAGCCTGTCTCAGTGCCTAGCCGATCTGTGTGTCATGACGTATATGGGGTACGTGCATGCTTGCTCCCCTGCCAGAGCGTGTGTGCACAGTTTCATCGACAGAAGGGGGATGGGAGGGGTGATGGGATGTGGTATCCCTCTGTCTGGCTAAGTGCTATCTGAAATAGACTCAGTCATCATACAGAGAGAGAGAGAGGGAGGTAGAGAGGGAGAGATAGATAGACAGAAAGGGAGGGGTGAGCCGAAGGAGGGTGGGGTGAATGAGAGCAAAGGGAAGGAGAGAGAGAGCGTCAGAGGTATCTAGAGGAAGCAGCAAACAGAGAGAGAGAGAGCGAGCGAGAGAGAGAGGAAGAGAACAGAGGAACGGAGAGATCTTGTTTTATTCATCACGGGGGACAGAGTGAGAGGACCGTTCAAACGAACGAACCGTCGTCCGGAGGAGAGCAGGGCGAGGTTACTGCTGCTGCAGCTGTGCAGTAACCATGGCGCATCTGTCTCCGTGCGCGTCGCCCGGTGTCCGTCGCCGTAGCGACGGCTCGGTAAGAGAGTGTCTCTTTTACCCTGTTTTGGAACGGAACGAGAAGGAGAGGCTGGAGGCCCTGGTTCGCCGGAGGGCAGGAGAAGGAGACAGGAGGGTGGACGCCCTAGACAACAGGCCCAAGCGCTGGACCTGGGGAGGGCCACCAGGAGGGGTGGAGGGTGAGTACCCACACACACACACAGACCAGCAGGTTTTTAAAGGGCAAAGACAAGAGAGGGGAGATGACTTTGGAGGGGTTATTGTTGTTGGAGGTGGGGGTGGGGGGGGGAGGGGGGGGGTCTGAGTTGAAGGTAGAGGAGAGGAAAGGAGGGATGGGAGTGGGGGTGTAGGGGTCAGAAGGGGTGGCAGATAACAAGGAGTGGGGGATGGGAAAGGGTGGGGACTGATTAAAGCTATGGAAACAAGACATTGATGAAAGATGGGAGACGGGCAGAGTGAGAGAGAGATGGAGAAAGAGAAGGAGAGAGAAGGATGGAGTGACAGGGAAGTGGATCAATAAAAAAAAAGAATAGAGGCAGGAAAAGAGCAAGAAAGAGATTTTAAAAGAGCCAGACAAGCGACCAGGGAGAGAAAGAGAGAGAGAGAGGACAGAGGCTAGAAAGAGAGAGAGGACAGAGGGTAGAAAAGGGTGTGGAGGCTGCAATGCAGGGGGAGAACAGCGCTTTTGTCTTAAATTTCATTTGAGAGAGAGACTGGATTGTGTTTTGTGCGTGTTTCTGGGTGTGTGTGTGAGACAGCGACATGGAAAAAACATGTCACAGACACGTCACACGTTTGATAACAGTGAATGAATGGCGTGCGACGCTTGAACGCATCTATTTGATTCGCCATCGATAAATTAATTTGAAGAATTGTGGAGCACAATAGACATGCATAGATTTGACTTTGGTGGACGGTTAAGATTTGCAACCTGTTAGCGTGTTACAGGTGTGTGTTTGGTGTTTAGTGCTGCGCCTGAAGTGTGTGTCTTAGTGAGTATCTCATCAAAGGTGCTGTGAAGAAGAGTGTGTGTGTGTGTGTGTGTAGATGTCTGAATGTGCTTTATTTACTGGCAGTGCCTCAGCAGGCCTCCAGACCAGTATAATTCCCAGAATGAGATACGCCTCTAACCTTGACAGAAAGACAGGCCACACATACACACAGGGGATATTTACTGTGTCTGTAAAAGACCCATCAGTGCGATACCATCTACCTCCTCATCTATGTCCCTAGTCACACAACCTCGACACTCACAGATACAGCCTCCGAGCCTGTCTCATAGGGGGCCTAGCTGATGTGGAGGTCTGGCTCTGTTTGACAGCATGTGTGTTTGGGTGCGTGTGTGTTTCCATGCTGCTATCATGAAGCAGTGCAGTAGCCAAACTCACTGGTGCGTCCATAATGCCATCAATTATTCACCTAGCAACCCCCCCCATCAGTTCGTCTGCTGCCACTGCTGACCTGAGATCTGCAGCCAGGATACCTGTCTTTCTGGCTGTTCGGCGTTGGGCTGTGGAATCTGGTCGGGGATCAGTTGACTGGAGGCTTGACTGCAGCAGAAACAGCAGCATCTCAGCTTACACAGTTGCACTGTATTAGAGGACATAGACTTAATGACTGCAGGAATTGTGTGTATGTGTGTCTGAAAGGTGCGTGCGTGTGTGTGCGTGCGTGCATGTGTGTAGCATGTGATGATGAACGTTGAGCGTGTAATGCTTTGCTTTTTCTGCTCTGCTACACCTGCTGTCCAGGTAACCCTAAGACCCCGCCCTCTCATGCCATTGGCTCAGCTCAGCTCAATGAGCTCCCTGCTGCTACCAGTCCCAGCCAATCCAGGAACGGTACATACCAGCTCTCCATCTGTGTATTACGCCCATCCTCCCAACACTCCCCCACCTGGTCCTGCCTGCATGTGGATGTTCTTTTGTGTGTTTCCTTTGAGAGGAATGTATTCTGGAACGTGAACGTGTGTGTTTGTCGTACGATTGTATGTGTATTCGTTTGACTGTGATCTTTGTGCACAGTTCGAGCCCTACACACCATACAAAGACTTTGTGAGCGGACTCGTGTTTGTGAGATGTGTCCATACGATGGTTTTTGTGTGTGTTTGATTCCGTAAAGAAACAGCCACATTTACGTGGTGGAGTCATCTCGTTTTGACTTCCCATGACACCATGGGGGGCCCCTCCCAATGAGCCCCCTCCCCCTCCCAAACAGAACAAAGGTCTCCTGGATTTCCTGGCCTACGGCCGCATTTAAAAATCCCTACGTGGGGGGGGGGGGGGGGGGGGGCTGTTCTAGACCAGACTGCCCCCGGGGGGGTTTTCAGTACGCCCCCCTCCTCCCACCTCCCAACCCCCACCCCCACGTTTTCTCACCACAGACGAGAGAGACATTTCTCCTCCTGCATGGCCACACATTCGTGAGGTTCGTTTCTGTGTTGGTTAGCTTGGTGGTGTTAGTGACTCTGTGAGTGTTCGTATTCTGGAGCGTTGTTGGGAAGGGTGGTAGGGGGATGGCAGCAACAACTCATTTGGAACGCCCCGGATAGTATTGGGTTTATTATTGTGTGTTTTCTAGTCACCTTGGAAACAAACGTTTCACTGACCTCTGAACTCCTCACCTGTCTGCAGCGTGTGACTTCCTGAATGCACCGCCGTCAGATCCACCAATCAGCAAACGTCTCTCTAACTCCTCAGCCAATCTGAACTCACCAGAAAGAGGTAGGGCGGAGTCAGACAACCTTGGACCAGCCCCACAACCCAACACTCCATTCAGTCTTTCTGTGCAAAATCAAGTTTGAGGAATGTCTGTTCCTTTTTTAAGGACCAAACATTTTTCACCATAATTCAGTGTTTGTGTGTTTTATTTATTTTGTTTGTGCCATTGTGTCTGTCTCTTAGCATCGCCCAGTCCCCAGAGGGCCAATAGGAAGAGTGTGTCTGCCGTCCCTGACGACAACAGAGGGACCGCCCGGACACCAACGGTCCGTACAAACGCTGCCCACCCTCAGCTCACCTCACCTGAGGCTTCACCTCTGAAGGCCTAGCTGAGGCAGAGAACAACACTTATGTATGTGTGCTGCTGCTCTGTTACAGACAGAGAAGAGCCCCGCCCCTTGTGGGCCAGACTCGGCCATGAGACGGCTGGAATCTCCAACCACGCCCACCCGAAGCTCCTCCCCCAGGGCTCAGAGTAAAGGCCTGGGAACGCCTAAGAGGTACACACACAGGGTCGTACACAAAAGCACATGCTTATAGTCACACACCCACAACAGAACCGTGTAGGATTGTCAACATTGTTTCCAGGGTCAGGTCCACCAAAAGCCGTGCCCAGTCTCCCTGCTCCCCCGGCCAGTACCCGCCCTCCCCCCTCCGACAGAGGTCAACCACCCCGGTTACAGATGGCAACCAGGACAGGGGCCACGCCGAGGGCAAAGGTCATGGAACTCTGGATAGGAAGATCCCTAAATCTACCAGCAGAGACCTTGGAGCAGGTACGAATGGGATACGTGCTGATCCCTCCCTGATCCATCACCTCTGATGTCTGCTAGTAATTGAGTGATCGATAATGCAGCCTTTCAAAAACCACCATCCATTAGTGCCCTTTGTCAGTGGGATGTCTGCTATGAGACTGATGTGAGGTGATAAGATGGAGGCCCACTCACAGGTAGACACACAGGTAGACAGACAGATAGCGACAGCAGAGAGGAGACCGCTGGCTCAGATGGATGTTCTGTCCTTGAGAGTCTGTAACCCGAGCTACCCTTCTGTAGAGCACCACACACACACACACACACACACACACCTCCCCAAGGTCTAAAACCTCTGCCTGTCTGCACACACCCTCTCCTCCCTCCTCTCGTCTCTCTCTCCACACCCTCCCCCCCCTCCCCTCTCCCCAGAGTCTCCTGGCACGCCCACAGGCCGGAATGTTGCCGGGACAACAGATGCGGAGGAAGCTTCCAGACTGCTGGCAGAACGCCGGCGTCTGGCCCGGGTGCAGAAGGAGCAGGAGGAGAGGAGGCGGCAGGAGGACGAGAGGTAGGGTGGCTGGGGGTGGGGAGCTGAGCTGCTTGGTGACAGTAACCTTGGTGACAGTAGCCTAGGCAACCATACCGCTGACCTGCCTGTCTTCCCAGATTGAAGGCGGAGGAGGAGCTAAGGATGCGTGAGGAGGCCCAGGAGAGGCAGGAGGCAGAGGCCCGCAGGGCGGAGGAGGAGCGAGAGAGGCAGGAGGTGGAGAGGAGGACCAGAGAGGAGGAGGAGCGGAGGATGAAGGAGCGGCGCTTAAAAGACATGCAGGACCAGCTGGACAGAGAGGTCAGGGGTTCAAGTTCACCTGTCAGAGGGCGTTTGAGCCTATTTATTGGCCTTTTATATTATACTTTGACATCAGAAATAGAGGAGCCTCATTGGTGTGTGTGTGTGTGTGTGTGTGTGTGTGTGTGTGTTTAGAGGGAGAAGGCATTCCTGCATGCCCAGATGGAGGCGGAGAGGAAGAGACAGGATCGAGAACGTCGACACATACAGGAGGAGCAGGAGAGACTGCTGAGAAAGAAGGTAATGTGTGGACACACGCTGATACACTCACCTACACAACATGCACGTACGCGCAGACCACACACTGAAAGACAACACATGCCCACACACACAGACACAGATACAGACATATTCGAATTGATAAAGACGCAGAAAAGCCCTGTCGTCCTGATGAAGTGTGGATCCTGTGTTCCTTCCTCCCTGCAGCGTATTGAGGAGATTATGAAGAGGACCCGGAAGACTGAAGCTGACTCCTCCTCCTCTGCACAGGGTAGGAGACACACACACGCGCGCACACACACACACACAGTCCTGATCGGACTCAGCTGCAGTGTGACTCAGCAGACTGAGAAGCTTGCTGCTCCAGTGCTTCCTCCGGTGGCTGTACAAGTGGGCTGAACACCAGACTGTACTAGGCTGTACTAGGCTGTACTAGGCTGCACTAGGCTGCACTAGACTGCACTAGACTGTACTAAGTTGGATAAGTGGATTTCGGGACACACATTCAACCCAAGTTCAGGAGAGCAGTAACCGAGTCCAACTCAAAGCCAACAGGTGTTCTGTTAAAGTCAGCACCAGACCTGAGCCACATGCAGTACATGATCCGCTGATGCACTGCTGTCGACGCACAGACAGACTACCATTTGATATATGTTTACACTAGATTTTCACCCAAAATAAACTGAAGCGCCATGTCAAGCAGGCTAGCCCAGCCTGTCGATCTGAGCAGACCCCAATCTGTGTCCCTTCTCACCCTACAGGTGTGTCTGAGGGGAGGGGACTGGCTGGAAGAGGGGACGAGGAGGATGCGGGGGTGGACGTTACACCCGTTTCAGCCCCGCCCGACTCCCCCCTCATCACGCTGGGCCCGTTGGAGACTAAGAGCTGCGGAGATGAGCTCTCGGACGGGGTCCAGTCCATGGACGTTAGGTGGGCAGCATCTCTGATTGAGCCTGTCTGTCTCTCCCTTCCAGTCCCTCTGGCCTCCCAGCCTGCCTCGCATGTTGTCTAACTAGGGGCATATGGGTCGTTATACAGTCATACATCCACTTTTGGGAAACGGCAAATATGTCCTTACCCACTTTTGACAGAGGAAAGCGTATTTAACGGTTGCATCGTCACAAAAGAGCCAATATCCATAGGAGGTTTGTCATATTGTGTCTGTCGCTCTCTAACGTCTCCCTGTCTGCCTCCTGCAGCCCAGTGTCGAGGGACGAGCTAGTGAGCGCTCAGGAGTTCTCCCAGGAGGTCACCGAGGGGTTAAACAGCCTGAGCAACGTCCGAACCCTGGAGCAGCTGCTGGACTTGACCGCCCAGGGGCGCAAGCAGGAGATGGAGGTCGACTCCCACCCCTTCCCCAAGCTGAAGGCCAGCAGTGCTGCGGGGCTTGGGGACCTCAACAAGAACCTGCTGATCCATGGCTACAACGCTGGCTCCTTCCCCAGCCCTGTCAGGGACTCCACCCAGATACTCCACAGCCTCAGCTCCAGCCCTGGCAAACTGGACATCCAGTAACTCGGTCTGCAAAAACACACACACACACATTAAGGTTGGTTTTTTATTTTTGTGTGGCGAGGCCATTCACTCCCATTCAGAATTATGTTATCGATAAACCCCTAATCTCTAGCCTTATTGTTGTTAATGGTCTAACATTTTAACATAATAGAAATGCATTAAGGGTTAAGATTAGGGTTAGGGATTAGTGGTTACCCCTTTTTGATAGTATAGTATATATATTTTTCTCAAATTCTCTTTCTCAGCTCCTCCTCATCCTCTCTCCCTTCTACAGAGAACTGCTTGGGGCCGAAACTGGACTGGTACAGACAGGAGCCAGGAGCAACATGATGGTCTCTCTCCCCCGCCCTCCCCCCCGGTCAGAGAGACCACCGTGAGAGACCAGGGTCTTCCTGTGCCTCCGCACTCCTTCTCCCCCCCACCCCCTCCCCACCTCAGGGTTCGGGGGGGGGGGGGGGCGTTGGAGACCCTCCATCTGCACCAACATTCCCTTCCCCTGCCCACCCCCCACCGCTCCCCCCTTCTGCATCCTCTGGCCTTCCTAACGAACAGCTGCTGAATGTGCGGGGTCTCATCCGTATCGACACACCTGCTGGATGCCATGAAACACACACACACTGTTATACCACAGGAAAGTAACGCTTTGAATCTCAGCCCTAGCTGTGTAATACTCTGTACGGATCTGTGTTCATTTTTGTTGACGTCATCACTTGGCCTTTGGCCATTATGATATGACAGGATGAGACACAGTCTTATGTTAATAATACCCCGTAGCGTTTATTCTGTAAGGAGTAGAAGGACTGTTTAGCAGAGACTTTGTCTTCTGTAAATACTGTGGCCTGTCAATGGGATAGTTGTAGGCTGTGGTTGTTGCTGTCTAACTACTGTTTGGGGTTTATTTCTGTCCATGTTTGTGATGGTATGTTCACACAACTGTCCTGCTGTACGGTTGACAGTTGACATTCTTGACTATTTAACTCTATGCAGCATTTTAGTTACTCAGTCTGCTATAGTTTCGTTGGCCTCCCGCATCAGAAGAAAGTGGATACCGTCGTATTTTAAAAAGCCTGGCTTTGTTGGTCTATGTGCTGTCGATCATTGATTTACTGAGGATATAAAGGACCTGCAGGTCAACAGTGATCCATGGTGTGGATTTGGTGTGGAAAATAATCTGTGAAAAAAGTTGTGGCGGTTCTGTATTTTTATTTGCAGGCTCAGAATTATAGAAGAAGAAAAAAAACAAGTGTATGTGTGGACTGTGTAACGGCTCTAGCTATAGTTTAATGTGCACTGTTCTAGTTGTGTTGCACCACGAGACTCTGAAGATGTTTATCTCTGCTCCTGCTGGGCAAAACTCTTACTCTGCAACTCAAAATACCCAGTAAGTGCAGGTGTAACCTATGTAATATGTAGGGATATGCTCCCTACCAGTCAACTATCAATCAACAGCAGCACCTTAACATCACAACTCTGCCTTTTCAAACGCAATGCAGATCACACTACTTAACAGCTCTGCTGCTTTCAAAGAATCAAAGTTGACTACGACGGTGTTTTCACATGCTCTTTTTAATGTAAAAACTCAAACTTACAGTAACTGTACTTTGCTCTCAGGGTATATAGAGCACAGCATGGGTGCTCATCCTGTTGTTCCAGGGAATCAGACGTAATGTGTTCGATGGCTATAGTGAGGTATGTCCTCAACAGTGAGGTGGATATGAGTTTATCATTGCTTTCTTCAGTATCACGAAGTTGCAATACCCGTCTCACTCGTTCATTCATTTCCCCCAGATGCTGTTGATATGCATTGTATCATTAAATTCCACCTGCCTTTCATGGCTTGTATACAAAGTGAAAGACGATGGCCAGAATGTTAATCACAATGTCACTAACCACCGGTGTCACTGCAGCTGATAAATTATAGATGTGGTGCATGGATATATCTGCTGATAAATAAATAAACAATAAAATATCATCAAGACATTTCCTGGTCTATCTGTGTTATTGTGTTGAATCAGGTTTTATCAGGGGAAGGCAACCCTGGTCCAAGGGAGCCACTGTCCTGAAGGGTTTTAGATGTTTCGTTATCAAGCTCTGTAAAAGCCTCATAAGGATCTATTCATTAGAATCAGGTCAGGCTAGATCAGGGAAACATCTCAAATGTTCAGACAGTGTTGCCTACCTCTAGGTTAGAGCCATGGATCTGGTCTGTAGAACCATGGATCTGGTCTGTAGAACCATGGATCTGGTCTGTAGAACCATGGATCTGGTCTATAGAACCATGGATCTGGTCTGTAGAGCCATGAATCTGGTCTATAGAGCCATGGATTTGGTCTATAGAGCCATGGATCTGGTCTATAGAGCCATGGATCTGGTCTATAGAGCCATGGACCTGGACAGTCGCATGGGGGCGCTACTCTTCCGTCATGTTTGCACTGAAAACATTTCCGGGTCAAAGTTGATGGATTGGAGCTGCTTGCTGAACGAAGATGTTTGCATGTGTTCGGTTTCACAACATTAAACATTTGTAGCACTAAGAACTATAGTAAGCTAAACTTGTCATTTGTCCAATTGCTATATCGTGTGGGTTGTTTTGCAGCCTGGGTTTATTTTCCGTTTCCAGGACCGTAAACTAAGACTAGCAGTTAGCAAGCTAGCTGCTTTTCTGCTTTCTAACCATTAATTGAACATTGGGTAAGTTTCTGCATGTTTCCCACTAAAACATTTGTATTCGATTGTTTATTGTTTTGCTATATTGTAATTATCAAAATAAAATGTAAATGATCTCTAAAGGGTAGCATTTTCCATAGAGTACCTACATTTATTGGCTAGCAAGGTGATCTCGTTTCTTTGCTGTTACACAAATTATTCACACTTATATTATAAGTTATAATGATGCAGTAGTTATGTGCATTAGTTAGTTAAAGATTTGCAGTGATTGAGGGTTATCTACACAGGTTAAGGTAAGGGTATTGTACAGATAACTGGGACTTTTCAGATTCAGAATACTTTATTGATCCCGGGGGAAACTCCTTCGCAGCAACCGCACAGTCTCGTAAAAGCACACAGGGGTAAGGGTGTGTTTTACAGCTAGCTTGCTAGAATGCTATAGAATTGGTCAAGTACGTAAATATATATATTTTTTGCAATATAGGTGATCAAAATGTCAAGACCAAAGTCACCTCAATATCTCCACAGGTAAAAATCCAAAGTTTATGAAATAATGTTCAAAATACTAATAAATAGACATAAATAGTCTTGTGATATTTAGGTAATAATTTAGGTAACATCATGTGACTCCCTAAAAGCTGTTTGCCCACACCAACAATGTATTTCAAATGTCTCTTTGTACAGAATGAGCCCCAGAAGACATGAGGGCAGAGGAGGTCGTTCCCAGAGGTTTTCTGACTTTGACCCCCAGAGGGTGCCGGTTGACGTAAAGGTGCCCTGGAAGGACATTCCTGAGGACCGAAGAGAACGCTTCACAGAGGACATCCACCATGAGGCCAGGAGAAGACTGCCTGTTTCCCCAGACCACCACCGACCTGGACATCCTCCTAACCTCCGCTTGAAGGAGTACCACCACAGGGCCCTGTCACCGCCGCATGCACTGGGCTACGCTCAACGCAGTAGGCTTTCTCCTAAACACAAGCTCGAAGATGAGGAAGGAGATGATAGAGGAAGAGATGGATTCAGAGAAGACTACGGAAGGTTTGAAGGAAGGAATCAAAGTTCTCCCTCTCCTCGTATTCCTAGGGAGAGGTTGCCTTCTGTGGCCTCGCATTCGCACCATCCCTGTGACCTCAAGAGAAACCCGAACACAGGCTGGAGGAGAGATGACCAGATCAGAGAACAAGAGAGGTCCAGGGAACGAAGCCCAAGGGAACGAAGCCCAAGGGAACGAAGCCCAAGGGAACGAAGCCCAAGGGAACGAAGCCCAAGGGATAGGTTTCATCCCCAAGGAAGAAGTCAGGGGAGGGACAGGGGAGGAATAGAAATGCGTGTTCCATTTGAAGACAGGCGGAGAGAGGATCTGCCAAGAGAGAAGAGCCCACACTCAGACAGGTACAGGAAGGATGAAGTAGTGACCACTAGGCAAGTTACGAACTGCATAGTCCGTGGTGTTTTGTGATCAGAGCTGAAGAAGGTGGAGGAAAATTCTACTCTCCTAACCGTAGTGTTATAATGATGTAACGTTTCTTCAAGATGTTAGTGGCTCGATTTGAAATGCACTAAAATGCTTATTGCTCGCGTCTGTAGTGCATGTTTGTACAGCGTCGTTTAGTCAGTGATACAATGTTCCATGACCTTCTGCATTCAGCAAACCTCTCCATTATTCTAGTAACTCATCATCTTAAGAAATCTTTCTAATGAATGAAAAATCTTCTTGAATACCTAAATCGAAAACTAATGTCACATAATATAACTGACAAACTAAATGTTGGTCAGTCCCATTTTCATGTGCCGTTGTTGAACAACTTCACCTGCTCTTATGTCGACACAGGTACATGAGGGACTCAGAGTTTAGAGAGAGGCCCCGCTCGCTGGATCGGCCTTTAGAGGGCTTTGAAAGGGGCCCAGGCAACCACTGGGGCACCAAAAGAGGCTTTGTCAGGGAGCCATGCCCCCTTATTGTGGAACATGATCATGGCATGATGAACAGTGGAGGTCCACCACGAAGGGAACCAGCGGAGGATCAGAGAAACCGAGGCCCAGGCCGTTACCGGGGCGCTGACAGGAATCTCGACCATGGTCAAGAGGACCCGCGTCATCAGGCCGGATTGTCGCAGGAAAGATTCAGGAAGTCCAATGTCGTAGAAGAAGGCAGAGGTCACCCTGTTCACGACGAAAGGAGAAGCCCGATTCAGCATGATGCCCGGAGAAGCCCGTTTCGTCATGATGAAAGAAGAAGCCTGATTAACCATGATGGCATAAGAAGCCCCCTCTACCCTGAAAGGAGTAGCCCCATGGGTGGCCAACTTGGCAGAGATGGTCCGATGGGCCACCGGAACAGAGGCAGCCAAGGAAACAGAGGCCGGAGCAGTCTGGCTCAGAGAGGCAGAGGGAACCTTTCACGTGGTGGAAGGATGGAAACGGGCCCCTCTAGGAACCACCCCCACCCACAAATGTTTGCTCGTGGGCGATCACATTCCCCTCAAGAGCACCAAAGACCGGGTTTTCGATCCAGGGATACAGAATGGGATGTCAGTCCCAGAGATGAGGAATCTGATTGGGTGCAGAAACCCCCAAAAGTGCCTAGGTTGGAGCCAGGCAGGACAAGAGGAGCAGGTCGACCACCACTAGAAGGCAGGATGGGTCCTGGATCGTCAAGAGAGAGGGTCTTCAACCAACGTTGGAACCCACATGAAAAAGTCAGCGATGCCGCTAGAGTCCTCAGACCGGAGGTCGTAGAGGAGGAAACTCTCACCATTAAAGTGGACATGAACCGGCCCGTAGGCCAGAACAGGTAAAGTATATCCGAGCACAGCTTAAAGGGCCATGGGTGAAAGTTCATGCTACTGTTCAACACTTCACCGTAGGATTCTATTGGAAGATTTGGAGGCTGTTGGAAGAAGGAAGCCATTTTGAAAGGCCTTGATTTTGTCAGGGCACGTTTCGAACCCATGCATTTTGGCATGAAGTCTTGATCAGGGAATCAAACAAAGCTCAGTGAACGACTGGATACAGGATTAAGTCTGCAGTAGATACTCAACAAATAGAAATAAATGAGATATTACAAGACAAACACTGGAGCTGTTTTGGTATGCTCAGCTGGAGCATGGCATGAAGAAATCCCCTAACAACCAACTTCATATCTCAAGGAAGGAGCAGCTCATTCCGTGAAATGATTTACAAGATGACGCTATTCAGAATCAGATGTGCATTTTGACCCTCTTTAGGAAGAGTGGATTTGAACATAATAATTCGATTCATTTTTCCAAACTAAAATCTCAATCACCAGTGGAAGCACTGATGGCACTGGACAACTCTCCCATATGAAGGACCTGGAATACAATCAGCCCCTTTATGAAGACCAACCAAGTTTCAGACTTCTCACGTTTCAGTGTATATTGCTGTCATTGAAAACCTTCCTGCACTGTGAACAGGAAGTGGACCAAGAGGTTGTCTGAAGTCGGATCGTTCTGCTCAGTAAGCAGCACAGCAGTTAAGGAAAATGCAGGATCTGACCACTGACTGGATGAAGTGCAGGTTGGTTACTGAACATTCATATCATCAAGAGCCACAGAAGAACCTTCACACCAGTGGCCATGGTGGTCCATGGTGTTACGACAGTCTGGGACATCTTTCTGGGTAAGTTCAAGTTCAACATGATGCATTGACGAAAATGACTAAAGCGATATGAGGATGCATGGAAGAGCATCTGGATGACTGTCAGGTAGATCAGAGTTTGTGAACTGGATTCTGGGATCATGTGAAGGAAGTAAGATGTTGGAGTTCCCTGCTAACTGCAGAAGAAGACTGGTTGAGTACCACACAACTTCTAGCTAAAGGCATGAGACCATCGGGACACCCATCCTTTTTTATAGATTAGTATTTTGGATTTGTATATATTTTACTGGTCAATGAAAGTATGAGAAGTGGGGGGAAGACAATTGGATAATGGCTCGGGCTGCATTCAAAGTTGGACCAGTGCGGCAAGATCTCAGTAAATGAGCAAAGCAGACATAACAGGTGAAATATCCATCCTTGACTTCTAAAGAACCTTTAAACTATGAGACATATTTTTTGTTGATGCTGTCAAGCTTGGCAAGGACACCACTAGAGAATGCAGGTGAAGCTTGGAACTGGATGGAAAATTGAA
This sequence comes from Protosalanx chinensis, assembly GCA_030340685.1. Taxonomy (NCBI): domain Eukaryota; kingdom Metazoa; phylum Chordata; class Actinopteri; order Osmeriformes; family Salangidae; genus Protosalanx; species Protosalanx chinensis. The sequence continues at coordinate 3,009,471 of CM059332.1, forward strand.
AAAAGAGATGACGAAGTTGCGTTTTAACAGATGCCAATCAGTGGATTTTGCATGACCAACGGGAGAACTCCATCTGTTGCGTCCAGATTGTACAGAGACTTTTTCATTCGGGCAAAACAAGAGACCTCATCCCTGAATGAAGGTTCAGATTCATGTCTGGTCCTGCTAGCGATCATGAAACGGACAAGGACCAGGCTGCATGCATATCTGCACTGCACAGACGAGAACAAGGAGAACAATCCCAAGACTTCCATCCCGTCAAGGCTGTATGAAGTGGGTTTTAATGTTACTGGAGACTTGGACCATCATCAGGACAAACTGGAAGGAAATAACAGCAATGGCCACCCTCTGAATATATCCAAGGTTTGACAATATAACTCAAGGGAAAGTTATCAAAATGACAGACATTGGGGATTAACCTGGCCACAGAATGGGGAAGAGTGTTTCTTCAGGTGGCGGTTACGTTCCTTCCTAGGATTCCTAAGAACGTTTAAGGAAGATTTTAAAAGAATGTGTAATGGATGGCTGTTTGACTGTACAAGCTGATGATGGCCATTTTGTGATGTGGTAAATTGTGCTAAGAGGATCTTCAAACCATGTGAAGATGTAAATCGAGGTACCAACTTCAAGGCTTGTTGCAAGAGGCCTGAATTTGCCTAGGATTTATGGGTGAATTATTGATAGTCATTTAAATGACAACTCAAGATCTTTGGCTTTGAAAATCTGGTTTTGTGGATCAGTGATGCATGGCGAGCTTGCCATCCCCTGAACATTCCCCAGTAACTGCTACATAGCATTGGCTTTTCAGAGGAGTCTGGAACAGGCATCAGAGTGGGGACTAAACATGTTTGTCCACTGGATGAAGGTCCTCCACGTTGTACAATGTACTGAGCACTCATTATAGCAAGATGCTGCCACCACAAGTGACAAGAACCACATTTAGCTCAACATGTCCTTCGAAGAGCTGTTTCAAACCACTACTACGGATATTAGTTTGGAAAAAAGCATGAACTTTCACCCTCCCTTCTTGAAACATCAAGTGCACAGGAAGGAATGTCCGACAGTTTCGGTGGGGGGTTGGGCTGCAAAACCAATAATAAATATTGCTAGCATGAGAGCTTAATCTGAGTTCCCTCAATTTCAATTACTTTTAGATGACACCATTTGCAGCACTTGTACTTTAATCTTATGTATGCAAGCCAATGAGTCAGTTTACCCTGAGCTGTTAACCAAAGGTAAGTTTATTTGGTAAGGTACGGTACATCAATTATTATGTGTGTTCTTATTGAACAGAATAGCGATGGTCTATCTAAATTACTCTACACATTGATGAATGCATAGTGGTAACAAGGTCAGCTGTGATCTTGATAAGAACTACAGCCCATTCTCCCAATATGGTGGTTTTTCCGTGGCTGAGATCCCTCTTCTCCTTCCTGTAGCAAACTGTGCTACTCCTCGGACAGACAGCTGTCTCTGGACCTGGTCAATGTTGGCCGCCAGAGACTCGACTTCCTGCCCATGCTGGAACATTCTGGAACATACAGAGAGAACTCAATGCACTCTGGAACCTTTGCCCAGGAGATCATCACACTTGTTCACAAAGTTAAAGGTTGGTACTTAAGAGTTACCTGCATACACACTACATACATGCCACATAACTTGTCGTTGAGCCAAGACCAACACAAATCTACTGACTCCTCAGAGATAGTGTACTGTATGCATCTATGGTCAGGTACTGAACAAAGAATTTATGTTTTTCCTCTCCAGAACACTATTTTAGAGGGGATGGTGTAACCCTCAATGAGCGCTTCTCCATGTCTCGAACGGGTGTTTCACATCCCGAAGCGAAAGTTGAAGTGGAGCCAGAGAGGCCCACTCTTAACAGGTACATCCGGTTCACCTCTTATCAGTCTTGAAACTCTGAGAATCTGACATTGGCACGGATAACTGAGACAAACCTCAAGGAACATGCCGTCTATCCTCCATGTTTCTCCCGTATCCAGGCGTTTCAACATGAATATGAACAAGATGGTCCCTGATATCGAGCCCGTCTTCGATGTGGGCCACCTGCAGGTACAAATCACAGCGTAACACAGACAGACTGCAAGAACATTGTAGGCATCTGTGTGTAATGGGTGTATCTCCGTGGTAGAGCTCTTCACTGGTCTAAAGCTTCTACTAAATGAACACACAATCAGAATCAGAATGGGGGTTTATTCGCTATGCAAGATTAACAAACATAGAATTCACTTTGGCAGGAATGATCAAACAGAACATATATGTGGCATACTAATAAAATAAAAATAAAGTATTTATTTTGAACAATCTGAACAAATGCAGTTTATGTCCTTACATCTCCAGTCCTGTACTTCTACACTGCGGAGATGTGCACCTTTCTCAGATGCGACAACTTGTCCGGGGGGTGGGGGGGCATTATATGGATATATGGATCTTAGAAATGCATCATGTTTATTTGCGGATATGACTACTGTTATCGACGATCTTATTTTTACGTGGGATGATGGATGAATAGATCCTCTGATTGATTGTATGTGTTTGAAAGCCCGCTACGAGGCAGCGTGTGGCGAGCGACCCTGGAGACCTGAGACACGACCTGGAGAGGAGGAGACAGGAGAGGCTGGAGGGAGTCAAGGTCACCATCCCCGGTGGTGGCCTATCACAGCACCCCCTAGGGCTCAGCAGGTAACATTGCACACATAAAAAATGGTTCATAGTTGTATATTATGAAACTGTTTGGATAAACCATGTTTTTATCCAAATAGCTGTAATCTTCTGCCCTGTTTTGGATAGTTTGTTTCTGATGGTCGATGGTATGCGATGCCTTCACTCACCGTGGAGTGTGTCTTCCATAGTGAACTGAATGAGCCTGACGAGGGGCTGGATATTGAGGAGGAAGATGAGGGGTTCTCAGGTTGGCATGGAGACGCAGAACAGGACGACAGATGGGATGGACACATGCTGAGAGACGTGGGTGTTCAGAGATCATTCTTTCAGCAGCAACACAATCTTTAACTGTGGAAGAACAGTGGTTGTGAGGGCGCCCCTGGTAGCTTACTGCATCTGTGCACATTACCATGTAGGCTGTGAGGTCTTTCTGCAGCAACCTGGGTTTAAATCTTTCCTCAGCCTTTTCCTGCATGCCTCCCCCTCCCTCGCCCCCTCTCTCTCTCTCTCTCTCCCTGCCTTTCCTGTTAAGCGTCATTTAAAACATGTTCTCCTCCTCCATCTCTATCATCAGAGGAAAGAAGGGCCGTTCCGACCCAACACAGGTCCACAGCGAAGGAACAACCGACCTCCACTTCGTAACCGCCCTGGACCAATGAGGCGACAGAACCGCGACGTTGACGGTTAGTGCTGCACATTTGTACGAACAAGAATATATACATTTGTGTTCCCCTTGTGTAAGTGCTCCATCTTTTGATAGTCTGCTTATATTATGGTGTTTTGGAGCTGGTAACGCCTGTGCTTGTTTGTGCGTATATATAGCCCTGTTAGGCTGCATCACCCGGCCCTGTGATGTAAAAGTGATTTCTCTATCCTGTCCTGGTGGTTGGCTGGTACCAAGCCAATCAGATGTATTTCTGACTGCTGTGTGACTGTGTGAAACACACCCTTGACCTTGTGACCTTTGCCCTTAGCAGGGCATCGCTGCTAGATCTTAATAATATCTGTCAATCCAATCATCGCATCTCCTTCTCTGGCCAATCCTCTCACCTCGCCTGCCCTCTAACTGTAAGTACGTTTAGAGCCATCTCTGACCTATTTGATCTCTCTCAGGTGTCAACTGGTGATTGGTGTTCTAAGATGGATCACACAGTAAACACTGCTGAAGGACTGAGTGGACTCATCCAGCCAATCTGACCCATTAGGTAACACCAATAATCTAAATGACCAGGGTTTCCTGTTGACCCCTTCCTTAATTTTTTTTAGATCAGGTCAGTCTTGATGTCTTAATGTGAAATAAACTAAATAACGGATTTCCCCTGGTAGGTCCATGTAGTATTTTGTCATATCTGCTTCTTACCTGTTAAATTGAATGTTGTTGAATACCAGTTTATTTTCTTTAAAGACAAACGTTTGTGTGGAACTGTGTTATTGTTTGCGGTTGATGGTTATTTCCTGTGTTTTAGCTGTGACGACAGCTTGGCATCTTTGTTCTGTAGCGGATGTTCTTAACTGGTCATATGAGAAGTTTATTCAATAAAAGATAGCATTTCTCAAATAACACGACACTTTAGATTTTGTGCATTTTATCAGGCATTTTAAATGTCTCAGTAAATTACATACACAAAGGTTTATTTTGGGTATCGTGGAAGACCGTCTTAACCCAAGTGGGATACTACTATATTAGTCGGTGTGCCCTAAAGCAGGGACAGATTTGCCCTAGTTGTTTAAGTGGGAGTGGTAAGAATTACACAGCGTATGTCAAATAGAAAAGTTCTTCAATCAGGTCTCCAGGAACACAAAAACGCACACTGGGGAAATAAAAACTAAAATATGTATGAATGTGTATGAACTGACCCTTCTACTTTCTGGCTCCAAATGGTCCCTGAGACAGCTTTCCCAGGTCTGAGGAAAGTAGCCCTATACCTCTTGACCATGTTGGGCTCCACACACAACTGTAAGGCAGCATCCTCCACAATGAACATTATCAAAACAAAGTATAATTCCAGCCTCACCAATGAGCACCTCCACATGTGTATGAGAATGGCCCTGACTCCATTTAAGCCCAGGTTTAAAATCCTGGCAGGACAAGCTTTTTTTTTAATACTAAGTTAAGTTCTGTGTTACATGACAATAAATATAATCAGAACGTTTTGAATTGTACCGAAATTAGTTTATTTACAAGGCAGAAAAATCAACACCACTGCTTACTGTCTCTCCACCTTCAAGAAAAGGCTAGTCAGGCATCACTTGGGTGAAGCAGAACATTTAATGAACACGCTGGTGTGTCTCCTGCCTGAATGAAGCTCTTCCCACACTGCTCACAGTGATGCTGTCTGGCCTTTTCTATATGAGTTGGGTATGAAGTCTAAAAGTTGGTTTGGGTCCAAAAATGGTCAGAGGTTCCACAAATGATAAGGTAGATCTGAATTAAAGTATTTACACAGGCATTCCTTTTAGGATCTGGCTGTTGGCTGGCCGGCACACTTGGTGGTCAAGACAGAGCTGCCATTAACCATATTGGTGCCTTACGCACACCAACGGAACCCCCCCTTCTTCATTATTTAAGTTTATTTTGGTTCCCCCCTCCCCACTTTGTTTCCCCCTAAACACTTACTGCCCTACGCACAGCGTGTGATGCGAGTGGTGGGAGCGCCGCTACTGGGTCAAGAAACCAGTCAAACCACTGGCCTGTAACAAGACCTTAGCAGATAGTTACCCTGGTAACCACAGAGTCCCTGTAACTGATACTATACATGGATATCTTGTGTACTGTGCTGCTGTATAAATGTGGATGGAAATAAGCATTCATTAACAATATAACTAATATTAGAGTCCTATAGAAAAATTCAGAGTCTTCTGTTATGAAAGGGATAAACGTTAGAAACATGCAGACCATCGTGGATAATGAACAAACAGTGCATTTATTGTTTATAAACACAAAGGTAGAAATAAAAAAATTGTTACAAAAAATACACACTGGAATACTGTCGTGAATTAAAAACATGGTTTCAAAGAATGACCAGTTTCAAGTTTTTATGCTGCTCTGTTTGATCCCAATTTCATTATCAGTTTTAGTAAATACAACCCGCAATCTTCATCAAATCCATTTTATGTGCTTAATGCTTATGAATTCACCTAATCAAACGTCACAGCAGCTCCACCAAACAAGATAAGGCACAGAGAGAGAGAGAGAGAGAGGAATCTCGCCATGTCAACGTCCCATGTGACAGGGTTGATTTTGAAAAAATAAAAAATCCAGGCAGCATGGTTGTCATTGCCCATGTCACGAAGCTTGACCTAGCTGGTTCTTGTGTCCATTCTTAAGGAAGTGTTTACCCTGGTTTTTCCTGCTAGAGAAATAACACTTTGTACATTATTGCTGTACATGGGATCCAGCCGTGTACCGATTCCTGTTTCCAGGCTGTCACAAGCAGTGTTCAGTGTAGCCCCTGGATCTCGGAGTATGAATGGGAAACCCTGTAGGAATGTGTTTTCCTGGGTCTTGTGAGGGTCCATCTCTACACACAGGCTGTGTGTGTGTGAGAGAGAACTCAGAGGTCAAAGTCGAGGGTCGCAGGGTAGCGGACGGAACGACACCTCCATGTTCTCTTCCAAGATGATATCATAGCGACACATCGACGGCCTAAAAGGATAGGAGAGATTTGTGAGCAACACTGCAGCCTTTAATGTTTGTGTAGTCTGTGTCTGTGTGTATGTGCGTGCACGTGTGTGTGTGTGTGTCTCACCTGTCAGGCTGATTCAGGGGTGTGAGACGGATGCGCAGGAGGCGCAGTTTGTAGCGAGGGCCGATCACGTTGCCGGTAGCGATGCGCAGGGAGATCTTCTGAACGGGCTGCAGGTTCTCGTCGAACTGGGCCAGCAGACGAGTGGACGTGTACTGCTCCAGCCTGAACAGTTTACTGAACACAGCAGAGAGGGGAGGTTATACCAGGGAGGAGGAGGGGGAAACAGGAGTATAGGCATGTAGAGGGAGAGATGGACTGGAAGAGACAGAAAGGAGAGTATGTGACAGAGGGAAGAGACTGGGAGAGAGAGAAAATTTGACAGGGACAGATTGAGGGAGAGAGAGAAAGAGAGAGAAAGGAGAGAGAGAGAGAAAGAAGAGAGTGTGAGATGGAAAGACAGAGAAAGTCAAGAGTGGGACTCACTGGTCGATGCGAGCCTCTGTGAAGTTTCTCCCGCTGTGGAGTCTGAGGATGATGACCCCCCAGCGAAGGTACTGGTTCCAGGTTACCATGTCAACCCTGTAGCTCGCCTCTGCACACACAGGACACAGCGCTATTACACACACCTGCCTGGGTCTTATCATTCAGATCGTTTAGGTTAGTGGTTGGAAGGAAGAGATCGGTAGGGGCTGGTGGAAAGAGTGGGACTCACTGCTGTAGGGTAACGTGGCGGTAGTGCTGAAGTAGACCTTGGTCTGGCCCAGTCTTAGCAGAGTTTCTTTCCATCTGCTGACATCATATCCTGTGAGAGAAGAGGTTGAGGAACGATGCGTTTGCACGTGCTACATGCGGTGTACTATCAAACCACAAATATACATGTTAAAAAGAAGACTTTAATATAAATGGGATGCAAAACAAACTGTGCAAAGATATTTCTTTACATGATTACTACATGACAGTGTGTTGAGAACTTTTTTGTTCATACTTAGAAACACTTCATGTCTTTTCATTTCTTGAATTCTTAAAGCCTTTTCACATATTCACATGGTGCACACACCTAGCTGTGGGCAAGGGTGGGGCTTAAACGCTTCACACTGCAGGCACCGCCCATCCAGGAAGTCAGCGTAGGATGCGCAGGGGTAGCCTGTCAGGTTGCAGGTGCGGTTGAGAGCGCACAGGAACAGGAACACTGACCGCTGGTGGTCACACACGAAATAAGACTTTCCTAGGAGAAAAAAGAGTAGCAGGGAGTGAGTGTTTTATGTGTGTGTGGGCGTATGTATGTGAGGGGGTATGTGTGTGTGTGTACATGTTTGCGTGTGTAGGCGTGTGTAGGTGTGTGTTTATTCACCTGAGAAGATGGTCTTAGGACAGCCAGGCTGGTCCGCACCTCCATTGGCGTAGTAGTCGATGTGGCCGTGAGCACCGTTGAGTCCAAACGCTGTGTCCAGAGACAGTACAGAGCCAGGTCACTCCCCAGGTCACTCCCCAGGTCACTCCCCAGAGCCAGGTCACCCCCCAGGTCACTCCCCAGAGCCAGGTCACTCCCCAGGTCACTCCCCAGGTCTCTCCCCAGGTCTCTCCCCAGGTCTCTCCCCCGGTCACCCCCCAGGTCACCCCCCAGGTCACCCCCCAGGTCACTCCCCAGGTCACTCCCCAGAGCCAGGTCCCTCCCCAGGTCACTCCCCAGAGCCAGGTCACTCCCCAGGTCACTCCCCAGGTCTCTCCCCAGGTCACTCCCCCGGTCACCCCCCAGGTCACCCCCCAGGTCACTCCCCAGGTCACTCCCCAGGTCACTCCCCAGAGCCACGTCACCCCCCAGGTCACTCCCCAGGTCACTCCCCAGGTCACTCCCCAGGTCACTCCCCAGGTCTCTCCCCAGGTCACTCCCCAGGTCTCTCCCCAGGTCACTCCCCAGGTCACCCCCCAGGTCACTCCCCAGGTCTCTCCCCAGGTCACTCCCCAGGTCTCTCCCCAGGTCTCTCCCCAGGTCACTCCCCAGGTCTCTCCCCAGGTCACTCCCCAGGTCTCTCCCCAGGTCACTCCCCAGGTCACTCCCAAGGTCACTCCCCAGAGCCAGGTCACCCCCCCAGGTCACTCCCCAGGTCAAACTGACATTCAGCTTGTTTAAACACTTAATGTTACACAGACAGAATCGTCCACACACACACACACACGGTGCTCACAGTTCATGTCGGTGTGGAGGACGTCTACAAACATGGCATCGGAGGGGTCCAGTCTCTCGTCGGGCTGTGCTCCAGTGAACATGGGTCCTGCTGGGTCCAGACCTGAGGGAGGGAGGGATGGAGGACAGGTGAGTTGTTTCTTGTCTATACCATGTGATCTTTGTGTTGCGTCTGTTACCCTCTCTCTCTCTCTCTCTCTCTCTCTCTCTCTGTGTCTCTCTCTCTCTCCCTGTCTCTCTCTTTCCCTCTGTTTCCATTAATCTTTCTCTCCTTGGTTGAATAAATATGGATTGCTTTCTCACCTGTGATGCGGCCGATCTTTCCCTTCAGGTTGGCTCCTACGTACCCCGCCAGGTGCGCTCCCAGACTAACACCAATCAGGTGCACCGAGTCCAGCGACGCCCCTTCCTCCTGAACGCACGCACACACACAGCGGCCCATTAGCGCAAAGAACAACACACTCCAGTCAGCCAGCCGTGTCACACACTCACACCTTCTCCTCCTCTCCCCGCCCACCTGCATGTTGAGGATGAAGCCTGTGAGGTTGTTGGCAGCCTGGCGGGTGTTCGCCACGGCGGTGAAGTAGTTGAGATTGGCGGCACCGCGGTTCCAGTCCACCACCACCACGTTCATGTCCTCCTGCTCCGCCAGAAGGCGCACAATGTGGTCCACCCACATAGGGGGTGCTCCGGTGGGTCGGTAGCCGTGGATGACGAAGGCAGTGGGCAGGGAGAGGTTGAGGAAGGGCTGGGAGGACAGGTGGTGGTGGTTGAGCACCCGGCCGCAGTAGAGGTTGGAGCGGGTGTACAGGAGCAGGCGCACGTCCAGAATGGTGCCCAGGAACGACTCGTGGAAGTACAGGTCTGTGAAGTTGTCACAGGGCTCGCCCCTTTCACTCTCCTGACCTGGAGAGGGGAAGAGGGGGGAGGAGAGGAGAGGGGAGGAGAGGAGAGGGGAGGGGAGTTGATCTTTCAGCGTTTCATCATGAGGCAGAGCCATTATAAAGTCAAAGGTCAATGACCATTACCATAAACACCATCACCATGTATAGCCAGGCAGGCAGGCTTTTTTTTTTTTTTCAGATGATGTAAAAGATCATATATTAGATTAAAAGCTTTCAAGCACTTGCAAAACTTGACGCACACAGATTGGGAGATGTGAAAGACTCTTGACTTTCTAAAAAACAACTTCCTTAAATTGATATATGGAGAGTGGATGCATTTGGTTTCGACAGTAGCCTTTTATCCAGACTAAGGTGATAAACAAGGAATTCATCAAACAGGTTTGCACCGTCTTCTGTTAAGGTGCGTAACGTTGCGTTTCCTTGCAGTCCGTGTTGGCCAGGCTTTGCCCGCTGTGTCAGCAGGCTTATCCTCGGCAACAAGGTTACCTTGTCTAGACACAGTAGGCCAGCAGGTTACAGGGTTTTAGCCTATAGGAAATATCGTCGCGTGACTCATCGACTAGAGTAGACAAACGTTTGCGCGTTTACATGTCAGCTTTGTCGTTTGCGCTGCATGCGCAGAGCTTCGCCCTCGGAGCTGCGCAGAGGCGTCCGACCCACTTGGTTTAGAGGTGATCAATGCTCTGTAATTAGCACTCACAACCCTCAACCTCACTCAATTGGATCATGCTGCTATAAAAAAAAGCTAACCCCAGCATGCCTGTCCCTGCCCCAATCACAAGAGGTGATTAGTGATTATGGTTGTCAGTCACACTGGGTCGAGGGGGATCAATCTCCCCCCTCCCCGCCACCCTCTAGGCTCTTGTGTGTGTTTACATGTATATATATACATGTATTTACAAGCTCTTCCACTGTTTGGCACCTCAGTGGTGTAATCAACTCCCCACCTCTGTCAGAGACACTGACTGTCTCCCCACCTTCTAGAAAAGGCTCAAAACTCGCTTGTTCCGGTACAGCGGTACTTAGGAATGATTTGCTGATTGCTGATGTTAGTTTCCTCCAAGAACACAGTGACTCTTATTGACGGTCTTGTTGCTCTTGTTAGTCAGTTGTAACCAATTTGAAATGATTATCTAGCTGTGAGGTATATTATTGTAGCTTGCTTGCTACTGGTACACTCTTGCACTCTTGCACTTTTGAGGTGCATGTGGTTTAATCGTTACTTTATTTTAACTGAATCCTTTTGTGGCTCTTTCCTTTGGCACTTATGAATGTAAGCTTCATAAACTGGCTACCCAAAATGTTTGGGGGGGGTCATTATGATCAGTGACTGATCTTTTGTAAAGCTCTCTTGGAAGTCGCTTAGGATAAAAGCATCTGCTAAATGAATCAATGTTAATGTAAGTATGTGAGTGTGTGTGTTTAAGTCCACACAGAAAGCAATAAGTTTGGGCTGAACAAACCAAAGCAGGCTGACGTAATAGCAGATGTCAGATCCGAACATGATGTTTCTGCTATCTGCGGCCATATGCACAAACACAAACCTGCCCTCACGTGCTAAAATAGGATTACTATCATTTTAGTTCCAAAACAAGGGAACTGCTTTCCTGTCCTGAAACCCCTGGTCACACACGCACGCACACACACACACACACACACACCTCAACAAAGATTGATGACAAAATCCACAAACATGCACGCAGGTGTGCTCTTACCTTTACAGATCGACAGTAAAACCAGCAGACACAGCACTTTCCTGGGTATCATCCTCACAGAGAGAAGGAAGAGGGATACAGAGGACGAGAGAGAGACGGACAGGACACCAGCCAGAACTTGTCTGGGAAAACAGAGACTCTGAGCTAAGTAAGGCGAGGAAAGGGAGGGAGGGAGGGAGGGAGTGAGGGAGAGAGGGAGAGAGGGAGAAGAGGAAGAGACCAGAGAGGACCAGGGTTTGCTCTGAGCTCACATGGAAGAGATTGATGGACAGGGAAAGATCGGGACAGTGGGAGTGTTCAGCAGCAGAGTCACACAGAGACGTCAGAAGCTCATAGAACCACAATGGCTCAACACCGACCTACACACAGGAAAATATGTTTGTATAAGAAGTATTTTGCAAGACTCAAAATGAAAAACTCCTGAAAAGATTTCTGCAGTAATGCAGTATAGTTTGCTTCTGAGCAGTAAGAATAACCATAAATACAGGCTTGTTCACCACTATAAGCAGGAGCCACATGGACAACGGTTATTATTAGCTGCCAATTATCCAGCCCAGCCCTGCTAAGCGAGCCTTTCACCTACTACTTCCCTGCCTGACTGACTAAATGTACAGCATGGAGTTTAAATATATATAATCTTTACCCTCAGCACAGGGCAGTGGCATCAAACAATTCAAATGTTTCCAGTGCACTCCAGGGTGTGAGTGTCGATACATGTGTGTTCAGGGGCCTGGTGTCCAGCTACACTGTCCTCAACGTTGGGATGGATGGTGTAGGCAGGTGATCTAACAGATGAGACAGAAATGATAAAGAGGTCACAATGTTCTACCAGGATTAAAGAGCTTAACCTCTCTCACTCTCTCTCTCTCCTAGACCACGCCCCTTGACATCATCTGACCACAGGACTGGATAAGAGAGAGGGGACTTGGGATTGGTTGAGAAAGATTACAGAACTCTCATGTGTGTCTATGTGTGTGTGTGTGTGAGACCACCATGCAGAGGCAGAAGCAGGGTGTTTGTGGTGTCTGATGCTTTCCTTATGTCCCCCCCCCCCCCCCCCCCCCCACACACACACACACACACATACACTCACATTCAGACGTCTCCTAGTTTGAAATGAGGCCAGGTGAGGGTGGGAGAAATGCTGACGTACATGTCCTCCTTCTACCATAAACTCATCAGCTCATAGCCAGGGTCAAAGGGTCAGAATCCTCTGAAAACAATAATAATAATACAGGAGGTAACTATGATGACTGAGGTAAGATATTTGTAGATATATCCCGCTTAATAAGAGTAAGAGCTGTTAGGGAATATCGTGGTATGTTATCATATGTAAGTGTAATAACGAGTAGGTAAAACATTAGCATCTCGTTAAAGAGCGCCACAGGAAGTAATTCCTACCTGTGGCCATCAAACTTTACAATTCCTCTCACCATTAGTTATGTAAGCCAACTGCATATTTCGTGACATAGCATATCATCCGGTGATATAATAATGGACATTAGGCAATAGTCTGACACAACTTTCTGTAACATAACAATGCATATTTCCTGTATATGCTGCAAAAAACTGTAAATCCTGTACATCCTGATAAAATACTGTATATTCTACAGTACATCCTGATATAAAACTGTATATTCTACAAGACCAATACTTGTATAATTGTAATCGGATATTCTGTACATAATAATTTATCCCCCCCCCCCACACACACACACTTTCTAATCTTTTACCTCACACCCTTACCCTTGTGTGCCTTGCGAGACTGTGTGCCGTTGATACAAAGGAGTTTCCCTTGAGATAAACAAAGTATTTTGAATCTGAAATAGGCAACTGTTGAACTCATATGTGTATACTATTATAATGAGGTTCCGGAGTATCAGAATATATACATTACCTTTAATGTGCTGTGAGAAAGACATGAGACATGAGGGGGGGGGGTCAGATGGCTCAATGGGTTAAGGCGTTGGCCTCATGATTGGAAGGTTGTGAGATCGAGCCCCCACTGTGGCTATATGATGTTGTGTCCTTGGGCAAGGCACTTCACCCTACTTGCCTCAGGGAAAATGTCCCTGTACTTACTGTAATTCGCTTTGGATAAAAGCGTCTGCTAAATGAATAAATGTAAATGAGTGTTATAGTAGACTAAGGAACATTACTTTTTATGGTTGACCAACTTGACTTGTGGTTTAGTTCATTTCCGGCTGCTTTTCTGAACACACACAGTAAGGTTGATGGTTTTACCAGGCTCCGAGTGTTTGCATGTGTCAAATAGAACGGAACACTAAACACAGAGAGAGGCCAAAAAATGCCAATATAGTAACTTTAAATAAGTTCAACATTTCTGTTTAGACAAATATGCATTATACAAACCAATAAAGTATTAATTATACATGTTCAGTATTCAGTTCACATACTTTAGAAACACAGTTCAATTCTAGAAACCTTGACCCCTGACAGGATTGATATAACACACAGGTTTGTTCTGAAGACACACAAGAATAAATAAGACAATTCAAAAGGCAGCCTATGAACTGATGGGCAGCCACTGTGTGGGCGGAGCCTCGTCGGCACGATGACTCAGGGGCTTCCTGGGAGGAGCGAGCCCAGCAGGTCACGGGGAACAGGAACCACCAGGGTGGAGGTGTGGTCTGTCACCACGGAGGACAGAGACTGCAAGTACCGCAGCTCCATGGCAACCGGGCATGACGACATCAGTAGCCCCGCCTCCTTCAGGAAGCGAGATGCCTCCACCTCCCCTTCAGCCAAAATCAGCTGACACACACAACCCCCCCCAAACACAGTGACCCCCCCCACCACACACACAGACCTCCACACACACAGTGACCCCCCCACACACAAACACACATACACACAGTGACCCCACCACCCCACACAAACACACACAGGGTTTAGTCAGCTATCACTAAGCTACACTAATATGACGCCCATGCTTCTACCACACACCCACACCATGCAACAACCTGTTGTTGGTACAGTGTTCCACTCAGATACGAAACATGCAAGCTACAAAGCTGATAAGACTGAAGCTTACAGCATGAGCATGAGTCTTGACTAGGACAGTGCATGTGTGTGTATGTGTGTACGTGTGTGCGTGCGTGTCTGTGTACCTTAGCACGTGCCTCCCTCACAGCCTCCGCCTCGGCCGCCATGCTCCTCTGCAGGCCAGGTGACAGGGTCACGTCTCTGAGCTCCACCCTCTCCACCTGCACCCCCCATCTCTCAGACACAGCGGAGAGCAGCTCCTGAATCAGAAACGACAGTTGACACAACAGACACACCTAGTGGTCCGCTGGGAAATAAGAGGTCACACAACCTGGACGACACCCCTGAACACACACATACGCCGATGTACACGTACTTCTATTTTATGTGAGACCTTCCCTCGCTGTGTGACTGCTTCTGTCAGTGTGTGCGTGCCCACGGTAGCCCTGAGTGTGACCTGTGCCAGGGTGTGTGTGGCCAACTTGGCATCTGCCACCTGCGTCACCCACAGAGCAGGTGCCACCACGCGGTAGAACATCACAGCATCCACTTTCAGCGGCACCCAATCGGCAGTCAGCACCTGGAGAGGGGCGGGACATGATCACGGACAGAGACCTATCAGAGATGTGATTTGAGAGTGTGAGAGAGACTGAGGCCTCAGTGTGTCTGCATAATGACACAGACCTCTTGTGGCGGGATGTTGAATGAGACCGTTCTCAAGTCAACTTTCTGGATGGTGTCTAACCAGGGAATTATCCAGAAAAGTCCTGCACAGGAGAGAGATCTCTGTTATTGGCCAATAGACACCTAAGGGATCATCAGGAATTGGTTTCATAGAATGACAAGATTAGAGAATAGAAAACACGGACGCACCCGGTCCTTTGACCTTTCCCTTGACCACACGTCCCAAACGGAACACCACAGCTCGTTCATACTCCTGGACAACCTGGAGAACAGAGAATCCCCACTTCAAACACAAACAGAAATGTGCGCTCGTTCAAATACACTGTAGGCCACAGAGTTTATTATTCTAACCCGACCTTCACACAACTCCAAACGGACACGGGAAAGGTGGCGAGAATGAGGAGGAGCGAGAGGAATGTCAAGATCGTCCCGCAAATGTGCAAAGCGCCATCGTGAAGCCTTTCGACCACTACAAGGGTGGACAAGCACAACGTTATATTGTACGCCCTAATTATATTGATAATACTATTTAGTTTATATTTAGTTCTAATTTATAATAATATTAGTTGATTGTGCAAAGTACCTGGCTCCGAATCAGGGCAGGGGGATCTTGCACCATCCGGCTCGTGAACTCCAACCCTGTTGTCTCGCATCACTCGCCTCTCTTGGGCTGTTTACCGACTAAATTCGCTTGCCGGTTTTCCATGACAAAGCGCGTGACTCACGTGATTACCCTGGCCTCCTCGCTTTACCCAGCCAATACAATGGCTGTACTATCGCCTTACACCGCTACGGTTTATTGTTTCTAAATAGCTGTGTGCAAGAATTGAAGAGTACATTCTGAAAAAAAATTATGTACAAATGTGCCCACCTTTTAAATGTGATAGCTGTTGATTAACACATATTAAGTTGATTAACACTGTTGATTATCATAACACTCGTTTCCCACTGGTGGTGGGTGACATCCTTCAAACATCACTGCTATGCCACTCTGGGGGACAAATAAAGGATTTTGTTATTTTTCTTCTTATCATTAGTCCAGTGGTGGGCCGTCAGGGCCTTCAAGGCCTTCTCTGCTGGCCTAAAACACATCTGAATCATGAATAGTTAGTGAATAGTGAATTATATTTTGCCCATGTATACTCATGAAATAATTCCAGATGGTCTGTCCATTTCCTTTTATTGTGTTTCCGATGGTTATGCTGCTTCCAGACCTGTATTTTCATTAGTGATAGTTCAGCGCGATAATTTGTACATGACAGGGTGATTGAACAGTTTTTGAAGGAAAGAGAGGATGATGGATTTTGTCTTCAAATACGCCACTTTTTAGTGAAATGTTGCTATGATAATGATTAATATTCCAAGTTTATGAGGTTATTATTCATGTTTTTTTGCTGGCTGTAGTTGCAGAACGAGACTTGTTCACTCTTGTAATTCTTGGTTTATTCAGTTTATTCAGAGGCATTTATTGTGGCTACAGGAATGTTCTACATGCAATGCAAGGCTAATTTCTGCATAGTAAAATGTTATATTTTTTAGATAACGATATGGCCTAGGTGTGAAATGCACGGTCTGCCACTGTAGTAGGCCATCACTGCACGGGAGCGAGCGCCGCACGTGCACGCGAAGATGCCATCAAAACGCGAAGTTTCCTGTGTCAGAACTGTGGTCGGACACCTTGGCTGTGTTCAGCACGTAAGTGTTGTCTTAAAGTCTTCGCTTGTAGTCTGAGTTTTATAAATACAATCTATGAGTAGTGGTTTAAGTGGACAAAATCGCATTAATAGACCTACTTATCATCTAGCGTAGACTAACAGCCTGGGCTGCATTTTGACAGAACGATTCATGAAGAGAACTTGAGAGCAGCATCAGCACAGATAGACGAAGAGGAAGAGAAGCGGGGACAAGAAAACAGAAGCTGATCTGTAGACTAATACTGAGAAATCAACGTGCCAAAGCACACGGGTGTGCTGGCTGAAGGCTGAAGTGCAGCAGCCCTGGGTGGGTACCATGATGGCAGTATCCTTGACCGTGTACCACGGGGCAATAAGCAAGGTGGAATGTGAGCGTCTGCTGGACAGAAAGGGTAAGGATGGAAGCTACCTCATCAGAGACAGTGAGACCATACAGGGAGCCATGTGTCTCTGTGTGTAGTAAGTATAGACCTCCTCCTCCCCAGTCTTCAGCAACCATATTTATATCTCTTAAAAAATTGATTGACCACCCCCAAAAATATATATAATAAAAAAAATATAATGTGTTTGATTCAGCACCAGTCATGTGGCTTTCATTTGGTTGTAATTGAATTGTATCAGATTGGTAGGTTTTGTACTTAGTTTTAGTTTTGTACACCCAGATGTGTCCAAATGACAGAGGACACCTAAACAACCCTGAACTATACAGAAGATGTGAAATATACCCAGCGTCATGCTGAAATTGCAACCAGTATGGGCCATAACGCCCCGAAATATGTCACTGTCTATAAGGACATTAAGGGACCACTGTAAACCACTCTGTCTCTTTCCATGTTCCATGATGTACATCTGCTCTGTTTATCATTGCAGCAAACAGAAGGTGGTGTATACCTACAGACTACTTCAAACGCACAATGGTTACTTTACTCTTCAGGTACTCTCCCACGTACACAAACACATGTAGTTGCATGCATGCACTGTCATAACAAGTAGCCCACCACACTAACCCAGCTATCCCCACCCTGAAGACTGCAGCTGGAGTGGAGGAGAAGTACTTTGAGACCATGGAAGGTTTAATCAGGCATTACAAAAGGAGGGACCAGGGACTGGCAATTAATCTTCGTCACTCTGTCAAGAGGAAGACTGTGCCTCCGCTTCCAGCTCCCAAAGTACAAGATGAGGAGCATGATTATGAGAGTATGTAAATGACACACAAACACGTTGTCAGGCCATCGACATAGGTTGTCCTTCATCATAGTTTATGTACACACACACACACATTAAATTATTAATTCGCAAACAAGTAATTCAAAAGAAAAACAGAAAAATCATGGGCTTTATCAGAAACAACCTGTGAATATAACCCAGACCTGTGGTTTCATTAACTTACCCCAGTGACATTGCAAATAGTAAACAAAGGAAACTTTGTTTTAACATTCTGTTTGCCTCTTGTCTTCTACCATTTCCTTTCATGTGAAGATATCCCAGATTCAGAAGACTATGTTGATGTCCTGCCTTCCTGACCAGTCCTCGGTGCGATGTCCCTAAAGGAGCTAATGAACATCCCCAACGGACCACATCCCAAGCGAGCTTGACAGTCTTTGAACCATATTGTCTTGTTTGTGACTGACAGTTTTGTTTGTTTCTTGCTTTATGTCCAGAAGATTGCAAAACGTTTAATTAAATTTGTTATAGAAACCATCACACCAAGTTTTCACACCTTGAGCTTGTTGTTTGCTTTCCATATTCTCGTATGATTAAGTAGCCTGTGGCTCAAGTTGGTTGATTTTCTTTATCTGCAGTGTTGGAGTTGTCTCTTAGTAATGTGGACTGGTGAGCTGCCTAAACCTTGAGCCTGAGCTGCGTGCAAAACATTAGAATATGTCTGGGGCCAAAGGGCTCACCACATTTTCCATGAGGTACTGGGTCTATGAAGGTGGTGGTGAGCCTATATTGCTTTCAGTCACGTTACAGACGTTCTTGGGGTGAACAGATTCAAGCGTGTATTTTAAAATAAGCAACCCTATTTGGAAACATAATTAGGGTTTAACTTGTTATAATATTTTGCAGGGGACTTTTCAAGCGCACGAGCGTCTTTGGTTTGTGCTTACATCACCCTCTGCTGGATTTAGTTGGCGTGCTGTCGTATTGCCCAACAAATGCGATTTAGAGAGGGGGGAATTATCTTTATGTGATATTTCAACATGGGAAATATGTTAGTTTTCTGAAAACATATGTCAAAAAAATATAATTCAACACTATCTATATACACTTTGGTCACATAAACAGCCTAAAGAGTCTACAAAATGTTTTTTCGTTGCAGAAAGAATGATTGGTATTCCCTTCTTAAGAAGATGGACCGGTCCGCTTTACGAAAATCTAAGCGGGAGGAAGTAGAACGTGTTGTTGTCTGGTCCGATACTGTAACCAGCAGGCTGAGAAATTAACATAAAGTATGTCCCAGAACAGTGAAATATGTATCTCAGAACATAAAAATGCTGCTACATATAAGACTTAAGTCTGTAAGAGTGCTGTAAGGTCGATACGTTGTTAGTTAGCAGCAGACTGGGGTTCAATTGACGTTTGACTGCTATTAGTTGGCTAGTTACATGTAACATGTCAGTTACATTATGTATTTTAGGCTTGGTTAGTAGCCATAATGCATAAAACGGCGTATTATTCTCTAAATCAAAGAACATTGTGTAACTACTGTGTCCTGTCCTTGCAGAATGGATTTGACAACGTGTCTGAAGTCACTCCTTTTAGCTATCCAACAATACGGGGAGAACAGGTCCGCTCCCAATACAGCACAACTACAAAAACAAGTGGAGGTAAGTTTGACTGAAGAGAAGTTGGTGACTAGATTCATATCAGTCAAGTAACTGTGTGTCTCTGTGTGTGTGTGTGTCTGTCGGTGTGTGTGTCTCTGTTTGTGTGTCTGTGTGTGTCTGTCTGTGTGTGTAGGTGGTATTAGGGCAGAAATGCGATCGTCTGCTGTCATCGGGTCAGGTGTTGCCCAGTGAGTGTGTGAGTGGGCTGGTGGAGCTGGCTGGGGACCCGAACACCAACCCTGCTCTGACAGGAACCATCATCTCTCTGCTGGCTCAGCTGGGTAGGCTCTGCTGGCAGCCTCTGCAGTTCTCTCTCTCTCTGCCTCTCTCTCTATGCCTCTCTCTCTCTCTCTGCCTCTTTTGCCCTCTCTCTCTCTCTGCCTATGACACCTAGAAGAAATGCCAAATGTGTGTGTGTGTGTGACCGTCCCTTCCCAGCGTGTGATGAAGAGAGCAGGGAGGTGCTCCACAGTAGTTATAACTTGACCAGCACCCTGGCCTCTATTGTCCACTGCAACAGTACCACCCCTCAGGATCCGCTGGTACTGCAGGTAGATACACCATGCTTTATTCATGTGTCTAGTTTAAGGGGCTGTTCCAGTCTTGATTTGATTAACCTGTGTGTGTGTTTATCTGTCTTAGTGTCTACAGCTGCTTCAGAAGTTGACGTACAAGGCACGGATATTCCACTGTGCCAACTACATGCATGAGCTCATAGCTTTCCTCATGACCAACATGTAAGATTCTCCCTTCTTCCTATCTCTGTACGGCGATGCTGCTTCCTGTAAGATACAGCTCGTCATGTTCCCCTTTGCCTCTCCCTCAGCCAGTCTGATTATGATGACATCACCATGCCATGCCTGGGTCTGATGGCTAACCTGTGTCATAACAACCAGTCTGTTCAGAATCACATCAAATCTCTTGTGAGTCTATGTTTTTTGTCTTTTAAGTTCCGATGAATCCATGAAACAGATGAACCTTATGTTCTTAAACTCTGTGTGTGTACGTTTGTTTGCATGTCCACGTGTGTGATTGTGTCCTTGCAGAGCAATGTGAAGCCCTTCTACCGTACGTTGATCAACTTCCTGGCCCACAACAGTCTGACGGTGGTGGTGTTTGCCCTCTCCCTTCTGGCCAGCCTTACCCTGGGGGAGAGGGTGGGAGACAAGGTGGGGCTAGCCTGGGGAGACCCCAGCCTGCTGACCTAAACCGCTCCATCATGGAGAGCTTCATAACCTGGTGTCATGACTGCCTGGTGGGGCTGGTAGATCAGCTCTGATTGGAGGGATCTGTTTCTCTGTGCCTCTCAGCTATTTGATGGCAAGAACATCCACCAGACCTTCCAGCTCATCTTCAACATCATCGTCAACGGCAATGGAACTCTGACCCGGAAGTATTCTGTCGACCTTCTGATTGACCTGCTCCGGAACCCCAAGATATCCGACTACCTCACCAGGTACTCAAGACTTTGCTGCTGTGTATTAATGTCGTAGTTTTTTCTCTCTCACGGTTTTAACATCTCTCTGTTGGATCTCACACTCTCGCTGTGTTTATCCCATCCTGTCCTGCACACACACGTCGTCCTCTGGGAATGTGTGTGGAGGTACGAGCATTTCTCCGCCTGTGTGTCCCAGGTGCTGGGGCTGCTGCATGGGAGGGACCCAGACTCGGCTGCTAAGGTGAGGGACTGTGCTGCCTTTCCACACCAGCAAGCTTCTGTTACAAAGTCTATGTCCTTGTGTGTCTTTCTCTGTGTTGCTCTCGTGCATGAGGAACCTCTCTCTCTCTCTCTCTTACTCTGTCTCTATGTGTGCTCCTCTCTCTATGTCTCTATATGTCTCTCTCTTTTTGTCTGTCTCTATGTCTCTCTCTTTATGTGTGTCTCTATGTCTCTCTCTCTCTCTCTCTCTCTCTCTCTCTCTCTGTAGGTGCTGGAGTTACTCTTGGCTCTCTGTAGTGTGTCGGGGCTTCGCTCTCTGCTGTGTGATGTGGTTTTCCGCCCGGTGGGGCCACGGCTCCGGGCTGCAGGCCGTAAGCAGGGGGCAGGGCTGGACCCGGGGAAGAAGGCGGAGCCAGGTTTGGCCCTCGTCCAGTGGCTGACATCGTCAGTGGAGGGGGCGGGGCCATGCTGTCTGCAGGCTCTGCAGCTGCTCACTGCGCTGCTGGAGGTACGGAGGCCTTACTGGGACACACTGACATACACTGAAACTCAAAACTGGAAATCTGGAACGCTGGGCTCTGAAAGTTCCTCATGCAAGTGCTCACTGTTCCGGAAATGTCTGGGTATTGGTAGCATGATGGTGTTTGTGTCTCGGCCTCTGCAGGAGGCGTTGGGGGCGGAGAGCGTGCTGGGCTTTGTGGCCATGCTGGTGCCTGTGGTGTTAGGGCTACTGAAGACACCAGACACACTGACGGGAGACGCTCAGTTCAGAGCCTACTTTCTACGGAGCACACACACCACCGAGCTGCTGCAGGATATCCTTTTGTGTGTGTGTGTGTGTGTGTTAATCACTAACCCCTTCATTCCTGTGTGGTGCGGACACCTTCTGGTGTGTGTGTGTGCGTGCGTGTGTATGTTAGTCCTTATACTCCAGATGTGTGTTATTCAGTGGGTGTGTGTGTGTGTTAGTCCTTAACCCCCCTCACTCCTGTGTGGTGAGGACTCTTCCAGGTGTGTGTTAGCCAGCCAGCTGAGCCCTCAGCTCTGCCTGTCTCATGTAGAACACCTCCTGTCCTGTTGCCATAGCAACGACCCCCTCGCCAGCCCCAACTGTGACCTCAGGTGAGTGACCTCATCACACAGGTTACACACGCACACACGCCAGACCTACAGCCTTATCGTGTGTGTGTGTTCCAGTCAGGTGTGTGCAGAAGCAGTATTGAAGACCGTAGAGGTGATGAGTAAGTTGAGACAACAGGTAAAGGATATGGAGACCAACTTCTACATGATCCTCCAGGTAAACACACACACACACACTTCCTTACTGTCTTGTTGAAGCATGATTGTCCGCAGACAGACACAACATTATAAACTATCCCCCATCTCCCTCACCTCCTCTCTCTCTTCATAGGACCCCCGGATGGTCACTCCCCTCTCCCTGGCCATGACGTCCAATCAGAGAGAGCGTGTGCAGACGGGCCTCAGTTTAATGATGGAAGCTGTCCCCCTTCCAGACTTCCCTACTCTAGTGTGAGTCTCTGACTGCAGTAACACATCCAGCTGACCCTCCATCCACCTATCCATCTGTCCATCCAACCAACGAATTCATCCATCCATCCATCCCCACCCAGTCCTCAGACCCCCACACCGCAGCTTGTGTGTTGATACGTCATTATTGATGGTCTCAGGTTGGGCGAGAGCATCGCCGCCAACAACGCCTACCGCCAGAGGGAGGCCGAGCTGTCCGTCAAACGTGTTGTCGTGCCAGACATCCTTCCCCCCCTCAACAATGGCCTATCAGGAACCAGCCCATCCAGCCCCTCCAATCAGAACATCCACAACTTGATAGAGAAGCTCCAGAACAGCATGGAGGTGTGTGTGTCTGTGTGTGTGTGTGTGTGTGTGTGAGAGAGAGAGAGAGAGAGAGAGAGAGAGAGAGAGAGAATGAATGTGTGTGACATTGTGTGAGCCTAATCTGCATTCCTGTGGGGTGTGTGTGTGTGTGTGCGTGCGTGCTGCAGTTTCAGGAGCAGGTGAAAGACGTGCGCGTGTCAGAGATCATGGACGTTTACGAGCAGAAGCTGTCTGCTCTGGCGGTGTGTACCAACATCACATCACATGTGAACACACAAGCAGCCCTGTATCTAAGTGTTTTAGTGACCTCTCGTCCTGTGTGTGTGTTGGTGTGTGTGTTGGGGTGTGTGGGTGTGTTGGTGTTTGTGTGTCTGTGTCAGTCTAAGGAGAGTCATTTGCTGGACCTGCTCCAGGCCAAGGCTCTGGCTCTCTCCCAGGCTGACCGGCTCATCTCTCAGTACCGCTGTCAACGGGCCCAGGCTGAGGCCGAGGTAACACACACACACACTTATAGGTACTCACACACTGTCACACACTGTCACCCCTACACAGACACACACTCACCCCTATACAGACAAACAACACAGACTGTTATCGCTACCGTCTCACACAGTGTGGCTGTGTTTGTGTGTGGGTGTGTGTGGTTCTGTGTGTGTGTGCAGGCGCGGAAGCTGGCGTCCCTGCTGAAGGAGGCGGAGCGCGGGCGGGAGGCGCTGCAGGGCGAGCTGGCGGCCAGGACCCTGGAGGCTGGCAGGGCGGAGGCCGACATGAGGGAGATCCTGCAGCATAACGCCCGCCTGCAGGCAGACTCCCAGGAACATGAGGCCCTCAAAGGCTCCTACAACCAGCTGCTCTGCAGGTCCCACACTCACACACACACACCGGAAGAGACACACACTCACCCACTCCAGCCTACACACGTACACAGTAAGAGACTGTGAGGAAAAGAGACACTGATTGGGAGCGACACACTCAATGAAACACACACTTAGTGAGGGAGAGAGACAAACACTCGAGACACAGTGAAACACGCTTTGTGAGACCTACACACAGACGGTAATACAGGCACACGCTGACAGGTGTGACAGGGCTGGGGTGTGTGTGTGTTTGTGCGTGTGTGTGTGCAGGCTGACAGAGAGCGAGCGTCTGTTGAAGGAGCTGCAGGGGGCGCACGTCACCCTCACCAAGCAGAGCGACGCTTTGAGGAGGACCCACGATGCCCTGCGGATGCAGCACGACAAGTAACACACACGCTCACACACACCACACACACAGAGGTCTGGAGCGGTCTTCTTGAACCCTGGTCCACAATGCCCACTGTCCTGTATGTTCTAGATGTTTCCTTGCTCCCTGTAAAGCTGTGAACATCCTCGTTCGAAGAGGGAACCATCTGGAACTTTAATACATGAACACATAACACACCCCTGTCACTAAACTTGTCTCTCTTATACAGGTTGGCCTCTGATCTGCATGAGAGGGAGGAGCTTATCAGAAGCCTCCAATCAGATCTCCAGCAGAGAGACAATGACATCACAGGTTGGTCTTCCACCGTTGAACGGCAGTCTTCTATAGATGACTTCAACTTGATTGGTGGAGATGTTTTTTGTTGACTTGGCTGAACTGCAGCATGGAGTCCAAGACTGATTTCCCACTGGAGACCGTAAGGTCTTTACCACCACCTACTAAAACAAGCTTCTCTCAGGTCTACAGGCTGAATTAAGGGGGCAGGAGGAGAGAGGGAGCGCGAGAGAGAAGGCAAGAAAAGAACTGGAGGATACTGTGGAAGTTCTGAAGAAGGATCTCCACAAAATGGAAATGGCCAGAAAAGAGGCCAGCATCAGGGTAAGAGATGCCACAAGCCAGGCTGAACGTCCAGAAAAAAAATGCATTGAACCTCACTGTCTGGACCCCGCGAGGCTCATGCTAAGCCTGGGTGTTTCCTGCTGCTCTCTCCCTCTCCCGGCAGGCGTCTTCCCTGGAGGTCCAGAAGGGCCAGGTGGAGGCCAAGCTCCAGAAGAGGGAGGAGGAACTGAACAAGAACGCCGCCATGATCGCCATGATCCACAGTCTGAGCGGAGGCAAGCTGGGGAAGGATGTGAACCTGTCGCTGTGACCTCCGCACCCACAGGCACACACTCCCAACCTCCCTCAGAGACAGCAGAAATCATCCAGAATTAAATAAATTTTAATCATCTAGCAAGCCTGTTATGTGTGTATTTGTCCCAGTCCCATATATGGAGATTTTTGTCAGTCGTGCTTGTCTTATTTTTTTTTTAAACCTTTTATCTGTTTCTGTCCCTTATTCTGTTGTCCAATAAATGAATAATCAGCTGGGTTCATCCATCTCAATCGTGCGTGTGTTTGCGTGCTTATTGTGTCAGTGAGAAAGATGCAGGCATCAGGATGGTTTCTAAGCGTGTTCTGTGCTCGACTACATTTACTCCACAACCTCCGCCCCCCCACACTGTGACTGGAAGTCGGGGTCGGATGTCTATTTTTTGTCGGGGTGTAAGCCCACCTGTTCCCGCCGCTCAGGCAGTGAGAACCAGAGTTTGTGAGGCTTCAGACTGCAGAACCGGCTGGTTAACCTCGCTGGCCGACAAACATGGACCTCCGTTTTTTTGGACTGGGAGCTGTGTTGCTGTTTTCGCTTCTTCTAACAGGTCAGTTGAAAAGGCCGTGGTAGAATAGTTTCACAGATGGACCTGTCATTTATGTCCATGTTCAAGAGTGTGCGTTGTCTACGTCAATTTAGGAAAATCTGAATTTTATTTCAAGGTGTCATACTTCCATTGTCGGACACAATGGCAGGGAACGTTCCCAGGCTTAGTTAACATTAATTGAATTGATTCGACTGTATTATTATTGTAGCCAGTAAGATTCAGTGCTATTGCATGCAGACACAAACCGTGTGTGTGTGTGTGTGTGTGTGTGTGTGTGTTTCAGAGTGCTGGGGCAGGAACGAGGAGGAGCGTCTGATTCACCATCTGTTTAAAGAGCAAGCTTACAACAAGGAACTGCGGCCGGTGGACAAACAAGGGGACGCAGTGGACGTCTACCTCGCGCTCACCCTCTCTAACCTCATCTCTCTGGTGTGTGTGTGTGTCTGTGAGTGGGTGTGTGTGGAGCCACACTATTGTTTAACGGTGGGCTCATGCCTTGATATGGATTTGTAACTTGTTCTATGTCCAGTGTGTTTAAATGGGAGTCAATCCCCTTTTTTCCTGTGTGTGTGGGTGTGTGTGTGGGTGTGTGTGTGTGTGTGTGTGTGAGAGAGAGAGAGAGAGAGAGAGAGAGAGAGAGTGCTAATAATACCTCAGTCTGATCCTCAGGCATGTAGAGGACAACAGAAGGCCAGACCAGTTGTGAGGTCTGCTAATGTATAGTATTATACATAGATGCATTGTACCAGAACACAAACAGCGTTTCTCAACTTCAGTTTGTAGTTTGGATTTAGGTTCTTGTGACCTTCACTTCTCATTCTGACCTGTCCAGATCTTTATCTTTCTATTTCTCTGTTCCTATCTCTGTTTCTACATCTTTTTTTATTTGTCTATCTTTCTTTCTTTTATCGTATCCCTTTCACTCGCTGTCTTCTTTCCCTCTTTCTGTACCCATCCATCATTTTGCTCCCCTCCCTCCATTCGTAGAAAGAGGTGGATGAAACCTTGCTCACCAACGTATGGATGGAACACGTGAGTGAACCGCTATGTTAAATACATGCTGTGAGGTTAGCCCAGGA
The DNA here is from genome assembly GCA_030340685.1 of Protosalanx chinensis. Taxonomy (NCBI): domain Eukaryota; kingdom Metazoa; phylum Chordata; class Actinopteri; order Osmeriformes; family Salangidae; genus Protosalanx; species Protosalanx chinensis. The sequence goes on from CM059332.1 coordinate 3,036,121, forward strand.
GTGTGCAGTTCTGTGTACTGATCGTGTGTGTGTGTGTGTAGACCTGGGCGGACAGCAGGCTGGCCTGGAACACATCAGCGTTCGATGACATCGACGTTTTGCGTCTCCCACCCAGCATGGTGTGGCTGCCTGAGATCGTCCTGGAGAACAAGTGAGGCCTTCCCTCTGCTGTGTCTGAGTGTGTGTAGAGGTGTGTGTGAAGGTATGTACCGGTGTAGAGGTGTGTGTGAAGGTGTGTGTAATGGTGTCGAGATGTGTGTGGAGGTGTGTACCGGTGTGTAGAGGTGTGTGTGTGAAGGTGTGTGTAATGGTGTAGAGATGTGTGTGGAGGTGTGTGTGTGGAGTTTTGTACCAGTGCAGAGGTGTGTGTGTGTGTGAATGTGTGTAATGGTGTAGAAGTGTGTGTGAAGGTGTGTACTGGTGTAGAGGTGTGTGTGAGGGTCTGTGGTGGGGTGGGTCCACAGTGTGTTATAGAGACTCATGCAGTCACCACAATATCTCTCCACACTGTGTGTGTGTGTGTGTGTGTGAGACAGTGTGTGTGTTTGAGTATGTATGTAACCCATGCTCTCACCCCTCAGTAACGACGCCCAGTTCCAGGTAGCCTACTACTGTAACGTGCTTCTGTATCCAGACGGGAGTGTGTACTGGCTCCCTCCCGCCATATTCCGCTCCTCCTGCTCCATCAACGTCAACTACTTCCCCTTCGACTGGCAGAACTGCACCCTCAGATTCACGTAAGGCCAGGATGTCACCAGACTGCACTAGGACTACATAAAGCTAGATTATATGATACTAGGACTGCATGATCCTAGATTACATGAGCCTAGATTACATGATACTAGGACTGCATGAGCCTAGATCACATGAGCCTAGATCACATGAGCCTAGATCACATGAGAGTTGATTATGTTTTGAGATGTTTGCACTGCAAGGTGAAGTCCCATGAATACATACAACAAACACCAACCCTGTGGTTATGCTGCAAACTTTCCCATGTTGCTGTGCAGGTCTTTGACCTACAATGCTAAGGAGATCACCATGCACCTGAGGGTGGATAGCGCTGAAGAGGATCCTAATAAATCCTTCAAGGTGGAGTGGATCATTATCGACCCAGCTGGATTCACAGGTACACGCTTACACACAGCACCATTCAAAACAGCAGTCAAGTGCTAATCCCACCGCTCAAATCTCAAGCCTTTTTTGGCTACATCTCTCTCACTTATTCTCACTCACTCTTATTCTCTCTCTTTATCATCTCTCTCTCCCCTTTCTCCCCCTCTTTTTTTCTCTCGCTCTCTCTTTGTCTCACTTATTCACCCTATCTGGCTCCCACTTATTCTCTTTCTCTCCCTGTCACTTCTTCTCTCCTTCTCTCTCTCTCCCTCTCTCTCGGAGCGTAGAGAACGGAGAGTGGGAGATCATCCACAAGCCGGCCAGGAAGAACGTTCACAAGAATATTCCCATGGAGAGCAACAAGCACCAGGACATCACCTTCTACCTCATTATCAAGCGCAAGCCTCTGTTCTACATCGTCAACATCATCATCCCCTGCGTCCTCATCTCCTTCATGGCCTCGCTGGTGTACTACCTCCCTGCTGACAGTGAGGCGCTACGGCTGCGGTCTGTTCCCATTCAGAGGACCTCAACGCCCTCCCAACGCTAACGTCTTTTGCGTGTGTGTTTGTGTGTGTGTGTAGGCGGTGAGAAGATGACTCTGTCCATCTCCGTGCTCTTGGCCCAGTCTGTGTTCCTGCTGCTGATATCACAGAGGCTTCCGGAGACTTCTATGGCTATACCGCTTATCGTCAAGTAGGATACAATATTTACACACACACATTCGCTCCTTGTTCTGCCTGGCTTTGTGTGGTCGTCTTACGATGGTGGGGTCGTCTCACGGTGGTATGGTTGCGTTGTGGTCGTGTTGTGGTCAGGTACCTGATGTTCATCATGGTTCTGGTCACCATCGTGGTGTTGAACTGTGTGGTCGTCCTCAACCTGCACTTCAGGACCCCCAGCACTCATGTCATGACCTCCTGGACCAAAGAGGTACACACACACACACACTCACACTCAGACACACACACACTCACACACACACACACACCCACACCCACACTCACACACACACACTCAGACACACACAGTGCTGTTCTCCTGCTCCTGTGTGAGTGACGGCTGTGTCTGCTGTTCCAGTTCTTCCTGGAGAGATTGCCCCGCCTCCTCCGCATGTCGCGGCCGGCCGACTCAGAGCCCAGCTGGGAGGGGGCGTTGCCGCGGCGATCCAGCTCGGTGGGCTACATCGCCAAGGCGGATGAGTACTACAGTGTGAAGTCTCGAAGCGAGCTGATGTTTGAGAAACAGTCTGAGAGACACGGGCTGACCGCACGGACCACACCTGCTGCAGGTGTACCACACACACCCACACACAAACACGCACATACACATACACCCACAGTACATATGCACACAGATACATGCACAGTACACCCCACACTCAGGCGAATATGCATACTCACGCACACACACTCACATATGCGTGCACGCCCCACACATACACATACGCATACATTTCTACACATTCTAATCAACGCATTCTAACCAATTCCAAACTCTATGTGTGTGTGTGTGTGTGTGTGCAGTGGAGAAGCCACAGATCGATGGCGAAGTGACGGAGCAGCTGTACTCTGAGATGAAGCCAGCCGTGGACGGAGCCAACTACATCGTGAAACACATGCACAACAAGAATGACTACAACGAAGTGAGGAAGGGAGGGAGGGGCTGGAGAGAGAGGGATGGAGAGAGGGGTGGGAGAGAGAGGGATGGAGAGAGGGGTGGGAGAGAGAGGGATGGTGAGAGGGGCAGGAGAGAGAGGGATGGTGAGAGGGGTGGGAGAGAGAGGGATGGAGAAAAGTAAAGTGTACCCTGCTCTTACTCTTTAGTGTTTCCATGACTCCTGACCCCTCTCCCCTCTCCTATCCCTCCCCGCCCCCCTCCAGGAGAAGGATAACTGGAGTGGGATCGCCCGCACCGTCGACCGGCTGTGCCTGTTCCTGGTCACCCCGGTCATGACGGCAGGCACCATCGTCATCTTCCTCATGGGCATCTACAACCACCCCCCTCCCCTGCCCTTCGAGGGAGACCCTTACGACTACAAGGAGGACAACCCTCGCTACTGACATGCTGCGCTTATCATACACTGCATACACACCTGTTGTGCACACACATCGTACACACACACACAAACATGCGGTATACACTCGCACACAGTGTACATACACTTACCTTACACCTACAGACGCACACTCATTAATTTGTAATCTCTTTCTTTATTTCTTTGTGTGATTTAATGATGTTTATTTCATTTGAGATGGCTTTGACATTTTTGTTCTTTTGAGTATCAAAGGTGACAGTGTTTTGGACCTTACATCTCTGGCTTCTGCTCAAACAACGCAAATGTAAATCTATAATACATATTTACACCCAACACAGCCCTTTTTAAGTACTTCCAAGTGAGTTCTGTTCCAGAACTGTCAGTATGGTCCGATAAGGAAGTGATACAGGCTGTGACCAGTAGGTGGCAGTGTTGTCAGTCTTTGCTGACCTTTGGACCAGACTCAGAGCTGCTGATAAGGAACTCTCCCAAGTTCGGTTCAGATTTCACAAATCTGCTGTCTGCTGCAATTCTCCAAGGCTGGTTTCCAAGTAGATTTGTCATCTTTATGATGGCAGGCAGGTCTTGAACTGTTTGGGTTGGTAAACATAACAGGCTGTCCAGGGTATCCAGTCCTGAATGCTGACCAGAGAAACAGTCTGTGGACAGGAACCAGCAACACGGAAATGCAGCCTGACTGTTTCCTGTCTGGAGGAGTGTCTTGGAGGGATTAAGCAAGTTTGACAGTTGATTGAGCTGTTTCAATGAGGACTGTCTCTTGTGTTCTGTTTTGGTGATGAGAAAACTGTCATAGTGACCCAGCAGGAAGCTGAACATCACCTGGCTCACTGCTTCAACATGGTCCGTTCAGATGAGATAACCACAGCCTCTCTAACCATCTAAATACTAAACATTGGCATTCAAATGAAACAAATGATAATAAAACATTTTTGCAGCAAGTCTGTTCCATTCTGAGGAATACAATGTAAGTAAATACATTGATTATCTTGACATTTCCAGCAATTCTTGTGTGCATTGTTCATAAAGCAATGAGGTGCACAGTTCAGTCTTAAAGTTTCTCTGAAAGTTGTTGAAGTTCCTCCCTTTAGTCATTAGTAGACACTCTTCTCCAGAGCGACTTACATCAAGTAAAGGGACATTCACCCTGAGACAAGTAGGGAAGCACCTTAGATTAGATTAGATTTACTTTACCCACAACAGGGAAATTCACTTGCCACAACAGCAGAACCAAAGTAGAAAAAGGCAGAACAAAAACAGATAATAAACAGAATAGACCAAAAATTACAATAAAAATATATACAGATAAATAACATACAATACAATAAACATATATACAGATAAATGACATGGCATGAGCAGAGACTACAACATGAGCAGGTGGTGCAGGTGTTTTTGAGTCTGTGGAACCTCTCCGTCCTGCACTGTGGGTGTAACAGTCTGCTGCTGAAGGAGCTGCTCAGGGACCTCACAGTGTCGTGTAGGGGGTGAGACCTAGAACACAGCATCATTTGGCACCGCCAGGATTCGAACCCTCAACCTTCTGATTTCTTGCTCGATTCTCTAACAGCTGAGCCGCCTGACTCCCTCATCCATTTTAAATCATGTGCTGTAACTGTCCTGGCTGTCTTCGTCATGAGAGGGTGTGTCGATGTCACAGGATGTGGTAAGTCTTTATCCCTCCACTGGCATCTCAGCCATTTCATTAGATACTATGGGCAGCAGTCCTTCAGTGGCCTGAGTGTTGAGGGGTGTCGCTTTCTCTGGGTTCCATGATGGACGAGTCGCTCCGTTTGATACTGATGTGGCTACATGGAAAATAAGTGAGTAAATTAGTCAATGTGAATAATTTTCGTTAGCAGCAGTCTGACAGTTACAATTGATCAATTATCCGAGAATTTAATGTCACTTTTAAATATTAATACACTTAGAAATATCATCTGTTTTTGTTCAGAAATACTTGTTAATTCCTGTGGAAACTCGCTAGTGTTGTATCTTTATTGTTCGCGTCCCATAGGTAGAGTACTGTTCACCGGAGATCACCTTAAATTTGTAATTTGTTCGGCCAAAAGCTCTTATAGCTCTTCCCTTGGTACTTATTGGTTCTCACGATGCATGTTTCATAATCTATAAACCCACTATGTTTGGGGACTATCACGTTGCTATGCTCAGTGACCGATGCTCTTTTGTAAAGCTGTCTCTTGTTAGTCGCTTTGGATAAAAGCGTCTGCTAAATGAATGCATGTACATTTTATTATTGATTACTATACAAACTGCATACATCTCTTATGTTTTGAGTCTTTATTACCTGTTTTTGTGCAACATGAAGGTTTTCTTCCTAAATAGAGAAATAATAAATTATAGGCAGGGGTGAGAGGTTATGTGTCAGTAGATGAAGTGAAAGATAATACGTCCTCCTGCCACCCCTTTCTGAACACCACCAGCCTTACCTTTGCAACAGCAATAGTAAGAAACCAGACTGACCACGACAGCAATAAGACCAATCACCAGACCAACCACCAATTGACCGACATTCCAGGCAGAAACTTGTTCTGCTGCATAGAACACAGAAAAAAATCACAATTACCCACAATCCTGTCACACTCCTGATAAACAAAATGTGCCAAGGATTGGTCGGGAAAATATGATAAATTCAAGAAAGTGTTTGAGCCAAAACTCTGGAGAGTTTAGAAGTGTTTGTTTCACCTTCAGGTAAAATCTTCAGGTCTGTGACAGACACGTATCTGTTTCCTGCAGACCTGAGGTCACAGGTGTAGGTCCCCTCGTGAGACTGCTTTAGCTTGCGGAGCCGAAGCGTGCCAGGCTTTGGGACACTCTCAACCTGGTCCTTCCACAACCCCTGGATCTGGGGCTCAGCTTCCTCACTGCTGAGGGTCAGGATGAGCGCAGAGTGGTTGAACCTCCACTCGAGGTCAAAGGTCAGGGGATTGGAGTGAGATATTGGGAGTCTGCAGGAGATCGACGCAGTGCCGCTGGGGGAACTTTCAACTGGAGCTGAAATGAGATGTGAACAATCTGTCAAGACAGTCCGCTTGAAGCAGAGAATGGAACAAGGAGATGGGAGGATGAATGGAGGAGTGGTGTGGCTAATCACTTAGTATTTAAAATACAATAAGGATGTCTAGGACAGTACCTTGCTTCCTCAGAGTGCCTGTTCTGGTCACAGTGTTGGACGATACAGAGCAGACATACTCAACACCAGTGTTATTTCCCATGATCCTTAGAGAGCTGCGAATGTTGTAGAGTCCTTGGGCGTCAGGACTGACTTGGGGTTGGCTGTCCAGTGAGGGTGACCAGGTGAGATTAGGGAGGGGGTAGATGGCTTCGGAACTGCAGGTCAACACGTCATCTGACAGCCTGATGTCTATGGAACGTACTGGAGCTGCAGAAGGAACGTTGAAAAGCACACACATACATCCATGTTTTGAAATGTGCACTGGGTAGTGAAAAGACAGCGTCACTAGGCGACATTCTAAAATTCTAAATCAATGTGCAGTTAGCCTTCCTACCCTCTATGGTAAGTTTGACGAAGGATTCCTGTGTTCCACTGTGTTTGGTGTTTGTGTAACACTTGTATCGTCCCTGGTCCTGAACTTTCACATCTGTCAGTCGGAGCGATCCATTACCATGGGACAAGTCCTCATGAAACAGGGAAGTTCTGCTTTTAAACTTTGAGTCTTGGTGACTGAGCTGGTTTTGACCGTCGTAGTATGAGTGAACAGTTTGATCTTCATCTGGACCGAACATCCAGTGGAGAACCAGTTCCTCTCCTGCTGTGAAGGAGCAGGGAAGAACACAGGTCTTGGAGAACTCACACACCACAGGGACGCCTGAAACACATTTACAGGAAATACACTTGTTTCCAATCTTTCGACACATATGTTTACAACAGGCTGTTCAGAATGTCAAGCTATGTGACTTGTGGAATGAAGTCTTTCAGGTTGTCAGGATTTGGTTCTTCTTGCTTTGAAAGCATGTGTCATCAGCACCAAATCTACATTGTCCATTGTCTGAAAGTAATACTAAAGATTTAATAAAAAACTTTTCCAGAAAAAATACTTAATAATTAAAGGACCAGTGGAATATGAATCATTATATGACTTTAACCTTGTTCTTGTACTTTTGAACCTGATCAGAGATTAACTAGCAAGTTCAAGGGAATTTCATTTTCGTGTTTTACTTTCACAACAATTCTTTTAAATCTTAAATAAGTATCCGTTGAAAGTTTAAAGACAAAAACATGAAACTGACAGAAAACATTTATTCATTGAACATAAAAGTAATTTTTCCTCAATTGAACAGTTTCACTCAGCTTTAGAGTGTGAGAGTACTTTGTGATAGTGAGCTATTTGATTATAATTAACAGATCTGATGTAAATATTGACTAACCTGATACCTTGACCTTGTGGCTCATCACCATGGACACCATACTGTAGATCACGACCACCAAGATCGATGCCATATTCCAAACCACTGATGTCTTCATTTACGATGTCTCTCCTTGTTACACTCTCTCAGTTACACCCTCACTCTGTAATCTGAACAATCCAGGTAGGTTGGTCACAAGTATGTTCAGCATGTGGTTGGTGTCAAAGGTCCTTCTAATTCCTCTTTATCAATGCAGTTTCAAGTTGTACAAGTAACCTATTACATTTATAGGTAAAACATAACCTTTTTTACAATTAGTTTCACAGAAACAGGTTTTCTCTTAGTGTGACGGACTCAAACACAGAATGAGAGGCAGGCTGGATACCAAAATATTTATTTTAATAAATAAATTAAATTAATCACGTAATGTAAGGCAATCTGTGACTCACCTCTGTTCATTTTACAAACCCTCCTTCAATGTAAAACATGTAATCCACCACAGAAACTCCAGCTGTAGTTGGAGCAGAAACTCACAACACTAGAGCTCAAGGTCTATATTTATTTGTGTGTCTGTCATGGGGACTGATTTGGCACAGAAGGCCTCCAGTGAACTCACAAACACACACCAGAAGTTTTAATACACCGGTAACACAACTTTATGAGGATTTCCCCAAAAATGTGAGAATTCTTTACATATTGATCTTAATAAGTCACACCCACAGTTTCTTTCATATTTGTCCAGACTGCTAGCAAGCATCTCAGTAAGGTATTAGGTGGGCTGGTGGACCAGACATGTGCTCACTATGCACATGCAGCTGGAAAGCTTGATAATGTTGACGAGCGAGTTAGCTGTGTCAGACTTTTGCAGACTTTTGCTTTAGTCTGCTGTCAAGACACTGTCCTCGCCTGGTTCAGTGTTGACTGGGTCACCTGTTACATCAGAGGGGGAGAAAAAAAGGTTATTCTCATGATAAGAGAAAAACAACAAAAAGCTCTATCTGCTGTTTTCTCACACTCTTTTCACTTTCTCACACACTCCTCTTGCTCCCTCTAGTGTCTGTAGTGAGTACTTGACCTTAATAAATCTCACTCATACTCTGTGTTTACCTCTGACAGGATGCATCTCAGAGGCCTCCTCCACCATCTTGCTGCGTTTGGACTGGCCACCTGGCCGAGGGGGGGGGGGGGGGGGGGAAGAGACGTCAATGGGACAAGATCAAACAACCCCCTGTTGCCCATTTCTGAACACCACCAGCCCTACCTCGGATTTTCAGATATCCCAGAATGACCACGAGAGCGAGGGCCAGCAATGCAATGACCAGACCCACCATCCACCAGTTGGATTCCCCAGTCAGATACTTAGTTTCTCCTGAACACATTAGCACACAGTAGCACACAGTAGCACATAGTAATACAGACACAGTAGTACACAGTAGGACCTTTCTTGAACGTGTGCTTCCTCACCTGAGTCAGCAGTCACGTTGACGTGCGTAATGACGGTGTGCGTGGTCCTGAGAGATGAGTAAACGCACGTGTAAACACCAGTGTGATCCAGGTGGTCTGGCTCCACCAGCCACAGGGAGCCATCGCCGGACGCCACCTTGGCCAGGTCCAGCACCACACGCTCCTTCCACAGGTTCGAAACCGAGCTTTGCTGCGCTTTGCTGTTGTATGTGAGGATGATGGTGGGCTTGTTGTGATTGGTGAAGCTCCAGGAGAGGGTGGGGTTAGGGAGATGATGAGAAGCGTGGCAGGGGATGGTTAGATTCCTTTTCTCCGTCCAGATGATCGCTGAGCTCAGGAAAATCGAGAAGGGAGGAGATAGACAGAATTAACTCATTGAAATGATGTGTGTTAGAGTGTGTACATGTTTGCATGCATGTTTGTGTGTTTAAGTGTGTGTGCCTGGGTGTATGTGTGTGTGTACATGTATGTGTGTCTGTGTGTATTTCTGTGTGGACAGTACCTCTCTCTGTGAACGAGGCTGTCCATACTTCTGTCCCATAGGAAGAGTTGACTAGACAGACGTACGTGAGCTGTGATTGGTCCTTCAGCTTCCTGAGCCGGCTCTCCACGGTGTACAGGCCCTGTTTGTCTGCCAGCATACGTGTGATTGGTCGCAGGCCTCCAGCGGTGGGAGGGTCCGTTGCCCAGGTGATTTGAGGAGCAGGGTAGACCTCACGAGCAGCACACTTCAGCTCCTCGTAGCCACTGAATCTGGAGAGCTCCAATGACAGGGACCGGACAGGTGCTACACACACATACACACACACACACACACACACACACATATAGAACCAGTGAGTTCAATACTTTTTTAGCAGTTACAACTGACCAATAAGAGTCATTGTGATCCTGAGCATGAGCCATACAGATATATATATATATATATATATATATATATATATATATATATATATAGATATACAGTATCTATATATATATATATATATATATATACAGTATATATATATATATATAGGTAGCCCTTGTGCTTGTATGGAGGAAGCCCCAGTCTGACAGAGGGCAGGTTCAGACAGGACTCACCCTCCACCTTGACGATGACCTGGGCCTCGTGCAGGCCTGCTGTGGAGTTCACCTGACACCTGTACCTGCCCCTGTCTCTGGGGCCACATTTCGTCAGACGCAGCGAGGCGTTGCCGAGGGCGACCAGCTTCGGAAAGAGGGAGGCACGGCCCTCGTACCGCTCGTGCTCGGGCTGGTCGTCCTCGCCGTCCTCCTCGTCCTTGCCGTCCTCTAGACGAAGGGTGTAGATGGGCACTTCCTGTCGCAGCCATCGGATAACCTGGTTGCTGGCTGGCTTGAAGCTGCAAGGCAGGATGCAGTCCTCGGAAAACACGCATGTGATGTGGACGTCTGAAACACATCACGCACACGTGTGTCACCGCCCAAGGTAGTTGATGCCTTCTCTGATTGGTCTGTCAGGGTGTATGAAAGAACAAACACGGAGAGAAAAGGAGGGGGAGAGAGAGAGAGAGAGAGAAAAGGAGAGAAGAGGGAAGGATGGTGGGAGGAGGAGGGCTGAGTCTGTGCACGCCGGTGTCAACATAGCTGGATACACACTCTCCTAAACAGGGCGTGTCCACAGCTGTGTCACAGATGTACGAGCCACACATTTTTGAGGGCTTTGGAGGGCGAGGGCTGGGGCTACTGAGGTAAACGCCTTGTATGGATAAACATCGCGTTTGAGTAGATATTTGTTCACGCTGTCGTAACCAGCAAGCAAATAGGAAATATATCACCTGCTGCTTACATGCCTACCAGTCCCCCCCCCTTCTTTCTTTCTTTCTTTCTTTCTTTCTTTCTCTCTCTCTCTCCCTACCACGCTCCCTCCCCTCTTTCTTTCTTTCTCTCTCTCTCTCTCTCCCTACCACGCTCCCTCCCCTCCCTGTAACTCAGCCTGTCTCAACCTGGTTTATTTACCGCAATCTACCATTCGACTTGTCTACCATCTCCATGCTGAACCAATCACTCTCTGTCTGTTCCTGTGACAGCTCCAGGTAGCACCGCCCCCCCTCCCTCCCTCTCTCTCCTCATTCGTTGAGCTCCTACTCCAGCTCCAGACAGAGTGTCCAGGGATCTGACTAATGGGGGAGAGTCTCACCTGGGGTTTTTTCCTGTGTTGAAATCCTGAGCCAGAGCAGGAGAAGGGCCCATGTCCGCATATCTGCCATGTCTCCTGACGTGTGAAAATCCCAGCGGTGACTCAGCGAGCTTCTCAGCAACACTAGCTCATCCTGCTGTCTCCAGGACAAGTCTCAGCTGTCAGGAGGGACGGTCCTCTTTAACAGTACATCTTCCCTGGGCTCTGACGCTGCTTCCTGGAGACACACACACACATGCACACACTCAAGCTAATGAGAAACACATTCAAAATCACATGCAACGGTGGGCTAGTGAAGGAGGGGGGAGGAGAGGGGTGGGGGGGCATGAAGTTGTGTGACTGCACTTGTTAGGAAATCTGTGGGTTTTGAGGCTGTGCTTCTCTTGTGTAAAATACATCAAGGATTTCCTGTACTCTAATCCATTTAGCCGTTCTTCACCTTTTTCCTAGTCTCTTCTTTGGTTACATTTCTTGTTTCACTATTAATCACCTGGAGCTCTAAATCCTTTCTATCTCTCCATCTCCCCGTGGTTCTGTTTCAACAACACCGGGTCTGTTGTGCTTCGAGGTGCCTGGATCTGTTCTTCATCCAGTCCGGCACATCTTAATCCAATCTAGTATCAGCAAACATTCCTCCACAGTCCGACATCAAAGAGGACAGACATAGCGGAACTCACACAGCACACAGAGAATGCAACTCTATGAGCCAAAATTCAGATATCAAAATCTGTAAATGAGCGAACTACGAGCGAACTATGAATCCCTTCACACCCAGTTTTATGTTGTATTTGAGGCTAAATCACAACCTGTAAAACCTAGAAATGGAGTTCGATTCAATTCGATTCCTAATTTATTTGAATACATTACAAAAAATGTGTGAATTAAAAAAAACTTACTACGATAGGTATCCCAGTGTTTCCACGAGCAGAGGGGAGAGAGAATGGCTTCTTTTCCTTTCTGGGGAAAGTGAGGAGTTCGACTGGACCAACAGGTTATTTAGAGAAGAAAATGCCTGCGCACGTGCACACACACACGCTGACACCCAAACACACACACTAACACACACACACATCTCTCCAAGGCCCGATGCAGAATCCTGGAGGTAATTACAGTCCAGCCTCACACTGTCCAAGTGGCTCATTTCTAGGAAGTACAGAGCCAGACATGCCCCCATCTCCCAGTCCCACAGTCCTACTGAAACTGATATGGGACTCTGGAATACAACCAGCTTCACACACAAGCACATACCAAATATTTGACATTGAAATTTGATTTGAATTGCTTTGAACCGGGCTTCTTGTTGCCAAACCTACAAACCTTTACAACCGTTTGTTCAGGGGCTGTGAATAATGTGAGTGTAATATTACATTTCCTTGTAGTCATTGAACAGACGCTTATCCAAAGCGATTTACAGCAGGCACAGGGACATTCCCCCCTGAGGCAAGTAGGGTGAAGTGCCTTGCCCAAGAACACAACATCATATTAACACAGCCAGGGTTCGAACCAGGGACTCTGATTACTAACCCAACACCCTAACTGACTGCACCACATGACTCCCCTTAACCCTAGCATGTGTGTGTGTGTGTGTGTGTGTGTCAGCTCAGATAGAGCTTGAGTTGTTCCCTGGACATGGACAGTATGCAGTGTGGACTGTATTAAGAACAGTTGGTTCTAAATCACAGCAGGGCAGATAACGTTATGTTTCCACTGAGTGGACAAAAAGCAATCTTTCCCAAACCTACACAGAGGGGACATACACACACACCGCTACACACTCACACACCAACGCACAGACACGCGCACAACATTCGGTGAGTAACACAGGGTTAGGGTAAGTATTTCTCTCTCACACGCACATCAGTCTTTCCATAAACTACACAGAGAGAGCAGATACACACACCAACACACACAGATGCCAAGATAGGTACAATAGGGGACCCGTATTGGTGTCCATTCTCTTTGGGTAGGAAAATCTAGATTATTGACACGTGTGTGTATGTGTGTATATGTTTGAATGTGTGTGTCCACCCTCTGTTTGTAGGTTAGGGAAAGATTGCTGTGGCTGTAGATAAGAGGATTTCACAGGAATTAGTGTCATTCTTCTATCACTGGAGGAATAGATTTATATCGATTTTAATCAGCGAGAGAAAGACCCACTGAAGCAGAGGCAGATAGAGCGAGAGTCAGCCGGAGAGACGCAGGAGGGCAGAGAGGCAGGGACAGACAGAGGGCCCACAGCCATGGAGACATGGGCAGCCCAACAAGCGGATGTTTCATGACGTGAAATACAAGGACTCTTGCTCAGCAACAACAGATTTGGAACATCTGGGCTGGCAGTCTCAAGAGAAGAAGAGCTGCTTGCTCCCAACACACACACACACACACTCATTCACACACACACAAACACACGTACTAAAGCCTGATTCCAGAGCATTTTGGCAAGCAAAGACCAACTGAAAACGGACTCCTGCATGCTTGATCAGTCATCGACTTGAGTTGCGACCACGGTGCCTTCTGGAATGCCGTCCTGCTTTCGTTTGACCGAGACGCGGTCATCCTGGACTCTTGACTGTCGATCCTGACTGGAACGTGAACATGGTTCTGTTGAGCGTGCGGTCCATATGGTTGGTCTGGGCTTTGTCTTGGCCCGTCACCATGGTGAGCGGGGCCCACAGTACCGGACGCAAGAAACACAAAGACGTTTACCTGGGAGAAAACAGCAAAAACAAATATGGAGGGTAAGACACACACCTGCATCTAGATTTACACAAACACATCAACTCACCGGAGTGTACATGCATGCACACATACGCACACGTACTCATGCACACATGCACACACACACCACTAAAACACTGAGACACCACAACTGAACACCAGGTGCTGTGTTAGCGCCTCACACCTCTCATTTGTGGGACTCTCCTGTGCTCACCCAGACATTATGGCCTAGCTGTCTGTCGTCACGGTGATGTCTCTGTGCGGGTCTGTGGATGGGTGGTGTGTAATTGTTGGATGAGTGGGCCAAGACTGATTTGCACATGTGGCTTTGTGTGGTATGAATTACCCACTGCATGGACATGATTGTAGCCTCCCTGCTTGCGGGTACAGAGGCCATGTGTGTGTTCAGTGATTTGGGTTCAGGGAAACAAGAAAAAGGGGCAAAGCGATCTCTGTGAAACATTCTCCAGATAGCACAGCTGCACAGGTGTGTGTGTGTGTTCAGTCAGCAATGACCTGTCCTCACATACACCCAACCCTGCTGGGTTCATCACTGGGGGGGGGGGAAGTGTTTTTCTTTTGTCAGATGACTGCCCCTGCTCAAGCTTGTGCCAGGTGCTGTGGAGTTGGTCAGATGAAGCTCTCCTTGACCTTACTCTGATATCCCCTCTGCTGCCACAGGCAGGCTATATCAGTCCTGATTATCCCTCTCACACTCTTGGGACCAGCTCTGGAACTTTCCAACATGTTATTCAGTGCGCGTGTGTGTGTGTTTTGAAGCAATTCCAGGAAGTGGTTAGCATTTCTGGGTTTGGAAGTATAAGCGGTGTAGAAACAACAAGCAGATTTTAAAAGTCCTACCCCTACCCCTTTAGTAAAATCCTTCTAAAACCAAGCAGTCGCTCTGTCACTCCTGCCAGTGAGGATGTGTAAAGGTCAGGGGTCAGAGGGGACAGAGCCAACGCAGCAGACGGGAGAGAGCAGGTACTCCACTGACACGTTCTAGTGTTTTTTTAAACTAATAATAGACATGTGTATGACTGTGTGCGTGTCTATGCGTGTGTGTGTGCGTCCCCGTGCATGTGTGTGTTTCTTCTCTCAGGAGAATCGACTTCAAACTGAAGAAACAGGACAGCACAAAGTCGCTCCTCATCAAGACTGAACAGCTCCTGAGGATCGAGGAACACGACTTTGCCATCAGACCTGGCTTCGGAAGTACGACCCACCCATTTCTCTCTCCCTGTCTGTCTCTCCATCCATTTCTGCCTGTTTGTGTCTCCTTCCTCTCTCTCTCTCTCCCTCTCTCTCTCTCTCTCTCTCTCTCTCTCTCTCTCTCTCTCTCTCTCTCCTCTCTCTCTCTCTCTCTCTCTCTCTCTATCTCTCTTCCTGTCGCTCTCAGTCTCTCTTGTGCAATCCCTGCATCTCCCTATGCTTGATCCAAATGTATCTAATCCAATCACTCACGCATCCTTAACACCTGAAAGTCACAGGCCGTGCTGTGCTGCGGAGGATCCGGATTCTGGCTTCGCTGGGCACTGGGTCACTGCTCGGCCCTCCCAAACCTACACTGACCCAGATTATGCGTGTGTGTGTGTGTGTGTGTGGGAGAGCGAGAGAGAGGCAGAGGCAGAGAAGGGGGTTTCAGGGCCAGTAATCTGGATTATTTTTATATTCAGGTCTGCTCGAGCAGATGGAACAGTAGGATCGACACCAGTTCAGGGAAGGATGGAGAACTGACCTTTGCACGTTTATGAGGGAGCACCGCGGCACACACACGCGAGCACGCACGCACGCACACGCACAGCATATGGTTGGCATCACATGACCTTCGCGGAGCAGGCTGTCTCCACCATCCTTTCTAAGATATGAATGCAGAATGCAGCATTGTCTTCCTCACAAACACTGCGTGGCATTTCAGAGAACTGTAATTTTACACAGAAAGAGAGGACTGACAATCATCTATATTTCTCACAGTTAAGATAAACCTGGCTCTGCGTGTGCGAGGGTATTGTGAGTGTGTGTTCGTGCCGCCCTCTCTTGTCTGACGTCACACACGTTAGGTCTAGGACATCGCAATCATACTTGTTGTATTTAAACGACCTATGATCTTTTTCATTTCTTTTTTTATCATCGGACATTATATCACAGTTTGTCCTCTATGTAGTTGATTGGATGACTGAAGCTTGTCTGTGAAGACAGTACTCAGTTTCTTGCAAAAGCAGAGCTGATACACGAGAAGAATACATTTGTGGGTTTTTGGAACAGATAAAAATAGCTTTTTTACCTCAAACAAAAATAGTAAATACTTTAATATGTAACTGATGTTTGACAAAGAGACTGGATGTCTGAGAGCTTTGTTGGTCTGGCTGTGGGATTAACTTCATTAAACGAAGTGTTTATAGAGCTGGAAGCTGCAAACGCTCACAGAGAATTAACAGACTTCACACTCACTACAGGACCAGAGAAAGAACACACACACTCTTACACGCTGACACACACACAGAGGCACACTGACACACTGACACACACAGACACACACACAGAGGCACACTGACACACACACACAGAGGCACACTGACACACACACACAGACACACACACAGAGGCACACTGACACACACACACAGAGGCACACTGACACACACACACAGACACACACACAGGCACACTGACACACACACACAGAGGCACACTGACACACAACTCTACCATACAGCAGCATCAAGTAAACCTCAACATCCCTCAAGTCTAAACCACAGGCAGAGGAACTCTGGATGGCAGCAATCCAGTGTAAATCAGGCAGATATCCACCAATCTATCTGGCCCTGCAGTATCTGTGTGACTTAGTGGGAGTGTGTGTGCAGTGTGTTAGCCGCCCTCTTGTCGAAAAGAGCCCGAACAACAGTCAACAGACACATGTAGAACAGGTGGCACGGATGAACAAGGAACAAATCAGATATCAAAACGAAAGCATCAGGGATGACGGGGGAGGATGCAGTTGAATATGTGATTATATTGTTCGGTAACCTTGTCTTTTTGATCAAAAACGTGTGTCCGCCTGCCGTCGCCTAGCGAGTCACCAGGACCTCTGTTATCCCACCTGAGTTGGTGACAGGGAGGCGGAGGGAGGTCACTGGAGGATGTGGTTCAGGGAGGCCAGCCAGCGTTAGCCTGTTTGAAGCTCTGTGGGCTGGGTTGGTTTACACAGGTGGTCTGTGGTTTGAACTGAGACATGGATGTGGGAGTCGTCTAAAAGTACGGGAGGAGAAAATATGCTCAGTGACCGATGCTCTTTCGTAAAGCTATCTCTTGTAAGTCGCTTTGGATAAAAGCGTCTGCTAAATGATTACATGTAAATCTAAAATAACTTGAGTCTTCAGCTGCTTTGACTCAAGTTCTGTCATGCTCATACTGACGCACCAGTGCTTGCTAATTTATGAAAAACCTATTCTGCTTTAACACTGGGCTCTCCTCCTTTGGTGGTGTCAGACGCGGCTATCCCTGTGGGCATCGACGTGCAGGTGGAGAGCATTGACAGCATCTCAGAGGTCAACATGGTACGAGGTCACGTTCTCTGACATCACTTCCTCTGACATCCCTTCCCCCTGTCTCCAGCCCGCCCGCCGCTCACTGTCTGTGATGTCTGTGCAGGACTTCACGATGACCCTGTACCTGCGGCACTACTGGAAGGATGAACGTTTGGCTTTTCCTTCTCGAAATAACCTGAGCCGCACCTTTGACGCTCGTCTAGTGAAGAAGATCTGGGTTCCTGACGTGTTCTTCGTCCATTCCAAACGTTCCTTCATCCACGACACGACAATGGAAAATATTATGCTTCGGGTCTATCCTGATGGAAACATCCTGTACAGTGTTAGGTAAGAATGTGTGTCTGAGTGAGGGAGGAGAAGGAGAGAGAGAGAAAGAACAGAGAACATCAAACAGTTATATAATCTTCAATTCTGCACATTTCTGATATATTCAATGATAGAATCTTAACAGCTGTGTTTTGTTGTGAAGGATAACCGTGACAGCTCTCTGTGCTATGGACTTCAGCAGCTTTCCTCTGGACACACAGAACTGCTCTTTAGAACTGGAGAGCTGTGAGTTTCACACAAACACCACACCTCCTTTCTGCAATTTTCCCCCTGGAGGACTAATAACGGAATTTCTTATCTTCTTATCTTATCCAGACACACAACACACCTCCCCACACACACCACACCTCCCCACACACACCACACCTCCCCACACACACACCTCCCCACACACACCACACCTCCCCACATTTTGTGTTTACTTGACTTTCGTGGTAATAAACAATTTGTTTTTATTTGCAACTCCTTCCTCATAAACAACTCCTTCCTTTCTCCTCCCTGGGAAGTGTTATCTCTCTCTCTCTCTCTGTCTCTTTATAGCTCACTCTCTATATATGTCTCTCTCTCTCCACTCCACTGGCCTAGATGCCTACAATGAGAATGACCTCATGCTCTACTGGAAGAATGGCAATGATTCTCTGCGGACAGACGAGATCGTTCTCTCTCAGTTTTTCATAGAGGAGTTCAACCCCTCCAACGGCCTGGCCTTCTACAGCAGCACAGGTGTGTGTGTGTGTGTGAGTGAGTGAGTGAGTGAGTGTGTGTGTGTGTGTGTGAGAGAGTCTAGCTTTGTCCAACCTCCTCTCACCCTCCTCTCCTCATCCTTTTCCCTCCCAGGCTGGTACAACAGGCTGTACATCAACTTCATCCTGCGGAGACACATCTTCTTCTTCATGCTGCAGACCTACTTCCCCACCATGCTCATGGTTGTTCTCTCCTGGGTCTCGTTCTGGATCGACAGGAGAGCTGTACCAGCCAGAGTATCACTGGGTACTGTACAACACACACACCATGCACACTACACACATACACACCACACTCACGCACACTCCAAACCACACACAAAGCCCAAGTTTACATTGAATACGTCTGTCAGGGTTTATAATACATTTGAGTAGTTCCTGTCTCTAAAGACAGACTAAACAGTCCCTTAATCTCCACTGCAGGAATAACCACAGTGCTGACCATGTCCACTATTATCACTGGGGTCTCTTCCTCCATGCCTCAGGTCAGCTGTGTGTGTGTGTGTGTGTGCACATGCATATTCTGGATTGCATTTATGTAAACTTTTACGTGTAAGTTATGTGTCTCTTTATTATAGATGTGGGTGTGTGTGGTTTGTGTGTGGTTCCGTGTGTGGTGTGTGTGTTCATGGTGTGGATGTGTTTGTGTCTGGTGTGGGTTCCTAACAGTCTGTGTGTGTGTTTGAGTGTGTACGCCTCACGCATGTGCGTCCCCCAGGTGTCGTACGTAAAGGCGGTGGATATCTACCTGTGGACCAGCTTCCTGTTTGTCTTCCTGTCTGTGATTGAGTATGCTGCTGTCAACTACTGCACCACGGTGGAGGAGATGAGGAAGCTGAAAAAGGGAAAGGTCAGGGTTCAAATAAAATCCTACTTTATTAACAAAGCTCCTTTTACAAGCAAGTTCATATACACCCGCAGAACTGCACCTAAAACAAGCTACACCCTCAAGGCAGACAAAAAAATGTATGAAACCTTGGGAGGAGAAATTCATTGAGGCAACCCCTCCTCCAGAGACGGTTGGTGAGAGAGAGGTGCAGAACACCGGCTAAGAATAGCCATGCATCAAGAGTAGAGATGAAAAATATATATCTTTGCAAATGGATGTTTGAAACACAGATATCCATAGTCAGTAACCATTGCTCTGAGCTGGTGGATATCAGTTTTGACAGTGGTTTTCACAGGGGGTGAGATGTCAGTGGTCAGGGCACAACTTTAACAAGAAACTTCCATCAGAACAAGCCTGTCCTTTCAGAACCATGGATTTAAATGTGTCTTCTGAACAACAGCTCACTCTTCTGGTCAAATAAAGTGATTGCATCGAAACACTGACAGCACACACTATAAATTCATTTATCTGGATAATACTCTCAGATGTCATTTGTTTTAAACAAAGTTATTGCTCAGATCATGAGCAGTCAAATTGTAACAATGATAGTATCTAATAAGTCTGTATCTCTGCCCTTCAGATCCCAACTTCCTACAACGCCAGTCAGGCCATGGCCTTCGATGGCTGCTTTCACGACAACGACATGGAGCTGACCCCGTTCCCAACCTTGACCCCTAACCCCCTCGAAACCTCCACTCAGGACTCGGGGGACCCCCCGGTCACAGAAGGGACACGTCTACGACGCCAGCGTTCAATTCGTGAAAACGTGGACTTGCTGCTTAGTCACAGCTACATGATTGACTCTTACTCCCGCGTGGCATTCCCTCTCTCCTACTTCCTTTTCAATGTCATTTACTGGAGCTTGTACTCCTGATGGAGATGTGAGCGAGTCTGTCTTCATGTAGGAAAGAGAGAGGAGCCACAGCTTCTGGAGGAAACTATTGTTACTGACTTGTGTTCCAACAGAACTGGGACTGCCTTTTGTCAAATTGTTCAACTGCCTATTTAGAAAAGTTATCTAGGAGAGAAAATCTTCTATTTGGGGGATCAACTGGACACTAAGGTGGTGATGCCTAAGGTTGAGATCCTCACATTGAGTACATGTATTTGTAGAATTTGAAGGCCCTGTCAAAGATGCCCAGGTGGTTTAAATGCCTTTGTCAAAATCTAAAGGTGATTTAATAGAGGAGGAAATGACACAAAACCATGTTTAATGTGTGTATATCACTCTGTGTACTTCAAACAGGAAATTTTGTTAGTATGTCGGTGAATAGATGTTAGAACTTTTGTAAATTCTAGAAATATTAATTGATCATGCAAAATCACCTAGGCGATTAACCCTATTTCCAACCATATGTCAAGGAACATTCGTTTTGTTGGAACTACAACCACATTTAAAAAATAAACGAAATATTTATTCACGGTTTAAATAATCGACAAAAGGACAAAAGTGGCTGTTTAATCAGTTGTAATGGTGCCCATGGTTACTCAGAAGTTACCCTGAGAAGCATCGCCTCTCCCCGGTGAGGAAGCAGCAACACGCCCGGCGGCAGAGCTCAGTCACCCTGTAAGGTTTGTTCTGTTGCAGCAAGTTATAATGCGATAAAAGTAAAAGAAAAGTAGTAAGTAAAATGTAGCTACAGTAGGTCTATACATATCGAAAGTGTCTAAAACGTGTGGTTACTATACTTAACTTAACTGAGGTTATCTAAGTTACTATCACCGAACTGGCCAACGTTTCTTACGGGTAGATTAGAGCTAGTTAGTAGCATTTTGGCTAAAGTACTTTAGTGTAGTAGTACTAGATGTTTACTTAGTACTACTAGTACGTAGTACTACTAGATGTTTACTTTAACTGTGTTTAACGACTAACTACGGTAACGTCAATAATTAGCTAGAGCTACCTGAATATAAC
Source organism: Protosalanx chinensis (assembly GCA_030340685.1). NCBI lineage: Eukaryota > Metazoa > Chordata > Actinopteri > Osmeriformes > Salangidae > Protosalanx > Protosalanx chinensis. The sequence continues at coordinate 3,057,447 of CM059332.1, forward strand.
TTGCCATTTCGCTATCTGGCGTTTCTTCTTTCCAAATATTCTTTCATTTCCCCAAATCCACAAACTAGTTAAACACTTGAATTGACATGTTTTCCCTCTGATCCAACTTCAGAAACGTGTAGAAGTAGCTCTATCCTGCGTTGAACGCCCACTTCAAAAGTATTATGTATATGCAGAATTGATCTGATCAATGATGATCAGTAACAGTAAAGATAGCTGTGTAGTAGTACTACTACAATACTGTGTCTTATTAGTATGAATGTGTACTTTAGGTCGATGTTTAATGTGGCTGTCAGCTTCCTACACTGCTGACAGCTCACTGAATAATTTGAGCAGTCTGTTTTTGATAAAGTCTACTTAAGATAGGAATTAATAAGACTTTATTTTGAACATCTTCTAATATCCCTGGAGTCTTGTGGCTGAGCGGTTAGAGAATTGGGTTTAGGATCTGAACGTTGCCGGTTCGATTCCCGGCTGTGCCAAAATGACGTTGTGTCCATGGGCAAGGCACTTCACCCTAGATGCCTTGGGGGGGGGGGGGGGATGTCCCTGTACTTTCTGTTAGTTGAGCTGGACAAGAGTGTCTGCTAAATGACCAAACCCTCCACTTTGCCAGTTTGAGAAGCATAGACATAATCAAATCTATAATAATAATCTTTATGTCTATGTTGGTAAGCAGACCCTGACAGCAGCCGACACGCCGACGTCACATGACGTCAGACCAGGAGCTAGTAAGTCCAGTAGAGCCAGAGGTGCAGCTCTCTCAGGGAGCCCTGGAAACGGGACCCTACCACCTGGTACAGTACATTTATTGCCATACTTTGCTTTTACTGTTCCATGAGTGTGACTTGCAGTGCATTGTTTGCCGCTGACGTATTAAACATTTTAAGGTAGCCTACTTATCAAATATCTCTAGATCATCAAGGATCTTGCAGCAGTTGGAACCAGACGTATGCTGTCCAATAGGAATTAGATTGTGGGTTTTTTTCACAAGCAGACATTGGTAATCTGAGATGCAGCTGTCCAGTATACGACCATGTGTCCAGACATGCACACCCATGCGACACACATTCTCCTCGGAACAATGAGCTGTTGGCCAGTGGGTGATGTAGTCATCGAGTCACAGTGAAATAATGTTCAAGTGGACTGAGCCAGAGAGGCGAAGTGAAGGTGAAAAAACAAGAATGACAGTTGTGTTTGTTTGGCCCTGTGCTACAGAGAAGGCTATTCTAGCTAAAGCTACATACGAGGGTATACTGAAGGCTACATACGAGGGTATACTGAAGGCTACATTCCTCTAATACGCACACACTACCTACAAGTGCGCGCACACACACCCAAGTGGTCCAGATATGTCTTTTGAGTGGCAGGGCCATGTGGGCTCCTTCACATGTGCTATTCTGAGCAGGGTTGGGCAAGGGGGGGGGGGGGGGGGGGGGTGGGGGGACACTCACAGAGTCAAGAGGGATAGTGTGGTGGAGTCCAGAGTATTTTCTCTTTCTGTGCGAGCGAGAGGAGCAGGTTGTGTTCGTCCCGTGGCTCTGTGGTTTGACTGCTGTGGGGGTTTGCTGTTTTAGTGCCTTTCCGGCCTAAAGATGGGTTGCTGTTTTAGCAAGGAGCTCAGCCCGGGCAGGCTGAGCGAGAGGACCAGCCTCCTGCAGACCTCCATCCCTGATGACCTGGCTGTGAAAGACCAGGACAGACAGCACACAGCTTCGATTGTTCAGCACGTCTGTGTGATGGCTGAGGAGACTTGTCCTGCCGATCGGTCATCTCAAAGGAAGCTTCCAGAGGACGGGGGAGGAAAGGCGTTGACGGGTCGGGAAGACTTGCCGACAGGCCCTGCGGTGAAGACCGGCAGCATGAGAAGCAAAGGGGGGTTCAAACCAGAGCCCACGCACGAGGAGGGGTCTATTATTACCTCCTCCGCAAGCCCCGGCACAGACACGCTTAAAGGCACGCACAGGAGCGCATGTGTGTTGGACACGCTCGCAGCCAAGTCCACAGACAGCTGTGAGACTGTTCCCTACATGGACAAGCCATGTGAGAGCCCAGTGAAACAAAGGATAGCAGCAAATGCCACGCTGAGGGCAACCTGGTTCAGCCAGCCTGCCAAAATCCAAGCCCAGGGGGTTGAAGGGGGCTGGATGTCAGCCACAGTGAGGACACCCACCAGTGGCTGCTTAGGAGATGTCAGTGCTGTTGGGGTGTCCGGTGGCCTGGTCTTGCCAGTTCAACCGTGTGGGGGAGGTCAGCGGGATTCCCTCAGAGCCCAGCTGGAAGACGAGGAGGAAGACTGCGTCGTCAGGGCAACGCTGGGCAAGGGTTTCAGAGCCAGGGCCCAGAGCTTCTACAGCCTCTGCTCCATAGATGCAGATGACCTTGACTCTGACCCATCAGGCACAGCTGAAACTGAAGCAGGTGAGCTGCCCCCACCAACCCTGCCCACAGCCTCTGACCAACTACAGGAAGAGGAATCCACTACCTTTGACCAATCAAATGAAGTGATATCTGTAATCACTGAAAAATCCCACATAATGGAATCCACAACCTTTGATCAACCACACACAACGGAATCTACGACCACTGTCCAGTCCCGCACGATGATACACACAGCCTCTGTTGAAGCGAACACACCAGAACCTGAAACCTGGGCGGAGCCTCCCCAGCTAACCACCTCAGACCCCCTCCCGGACCTCCTCCCTCCTTCCAGCAGCTGGAGGAGTACATCTCCAGGCATCCCTGAGGACGTCCCTGAGGACAGGTCCCGGATTTCCCCGGCTGTGGATGAGTCCACCCCTGATATACTTGAGGCGTCTCACCAGGAATCACATGCAGAGGATGAGGCTGTTCCTGTGGAGGAGGATATGGTGATGGACCTGGATGGGGTCGTTTTCAAGCCCTCTGAGACAGGAGTGGAAACTACACAGGAGGTGGAAGAAAGGGATGGGAGCGTTCGTGCTGGAGCTTCCAGCTGTACTATGTTAGCCTGCCTTCCTTTTCAATCTGCCCCTACAGAGGAGCAGCTTACCCCACACATCCTCCCCTCCTCCATGGAAGCTCAAATCCTAGTTCCTAGCCCCAACCCCAACCCCAGCTCCAGCCCTAGCCCTAACCCTAGCCCCAGCCCTAGCCTCAGCTCTAGCCTTAGCCCCAGCCCTAGCCTCAGCCCCAGCCCCAGCCCTGCTCCTAACAACCCTAGCCCAAACCCCAGTCCCTGGACAGTAGCTCAAGCCTTGGGTGGAGAGGGTTTGGAGGGGATGGGGGACCAGGGAGGCTGTCAGGTTGTCCATGAGAGCATAAGCAGTGAAGGAGTTAGTGGAGAAACAGAAGAGCAGCACACGGCTCTCGTCAGCACAGCTGTTGTAACAATCACAGATGAACCCTCCGTCCGCACCATCTCTGTCGGGTCACCAACAGAGTTCCCTTACTGCTCGTTCAAGACGGTTAATGCGGAGCATCCGACCTCTGACCATGATACCACAATATCAGACCAATCAGATATGAGCTTGACTCGGTGTGAAACGACCAACGATATTAGAACTGAATCGATTGAACAACCAACACAGTTTGACCATCTAGTAGATCGCTGCGATCTCGAACCAGATGATCGAAACATGGAGTCTGTTGACAAGGACGGAACCTCTTTTAGCAAGCCGCTCCAGGATGAGGTTCCTGGTCAGGAGGAGGGTTCACATCAGGCTGCCGATGCAGAAGAAGAACCAGAAGCTAATCTGGTACAGAAGCTTGAAGACGGGTCGGACACCAGTACAGAGACAGAGCTCCTCGATGGAGACAGGGTGAGGAGCATACGGTTCCTTCCAGAGAGCGTCCATCTTCTCCACACTAGTGAAGACGTAGAGCTTGGCTCTTCAGGACCTGGTATGGGGGACGTACCTGCTGTCGACATAGAAGCATGTCACAACGTTGAGATTGTCGACACACGAAGCACAGGTTCAACGCCTGATGAGAAACTTGAACGAGATCACATTGTAATTGAAGAAACTTCCCTTGTTAACAGCATGGGATCCCTCTCTGGACGTTCTGAGGTTAGTGGTGGATCTCTCTTTGATGACAGCGTGTACGAAACTCAAGGACCTCTCGAGGACCCCGCCACGTTTGGTGACCACGGCAATTGTATCTACGTTGAGGACAACCTGGGAAACGGAGACATGGGTTACCATGGGGACAGCGCACTGGTGGGGTTGTGTCTGAGGTCAGAGATAGAGGTGGATCCAAGTCAGGTTGATGTCTATGCCACCACACCTTCTTACCAGATCCACTTTCTGCATCAAAGACCGCTTCCTGTTGCAAGTGAAACAGCCGATGGGGTTGGAGGTCGAGGCAACCATGGGGAGGGGGGAATTAGAGAGATGGTGTCGGAGCTACTGGGGGAGGAAGGACAGTCTTCCCTCTCTGGTCTTTACCCCAACCCCTGGCCAAGGCTGGATGAGGGCTGTGGAGCATGGGCCCAGACACAGTGTGAGGCCAAGCCAATCCAGGGTGAGAGCGACGTGGGTAGTCATGCAGAGCAGCTGCCTGCCTGTGCTCCAGAGCTCCAGAGCTCCATGGCTCTGCTGGGAGTGTACCCTTACAACACCCTGCTACACCAGGGGTCGTGTTTGTGGGACTGGAGTCCAGAGTATGCACAACCTGTGAGTAAGTGTGTGTGAGAGAGAGAGAGTGACTAGTTGTTCAGTAGTGGTCTGCTAAGGACGTGAGTAACTCAGTGTCCCAAACCTTTGTGGGATGTGACTGTTGGACAGCTGTATCATGTGCTGAAGGGAGTGAAACAGTTTTAGAGCATGTGTCATGAGCTCTTACATTAGCACATTAGCAATCAGTCAGCTTAATGACTGACTAACACCAAAATGTAATATGTAAAAACTAATATGCTGTGGCTTGAAGTCCGGACATTTTAGCCTGATGCTAGTGTGATTTTGTGTGTGTTTGCCTTTGTGTGTGTGTGTGTGTGCGTGCGCGTGTGCGTCGTTTGCACATGACTGTGTGTGTGGACATTTCACTGCAGGATTCCACCGCTGTCTCAGCACTCAATCCCAATGCACAGGTATGGGCCGATCACACTGCTAGCCTGGACGTCTGTAGCCCCGCCTTCACAGAGGCTGTCCACTCATGGCTGGATGTCCCAAGTGACCTTGCCAGCCAAGAGGGTATGTATTGGTGGTTGGGTTCTCCTTTTTGGTTGTATGTAGATATAAAGTCTCTCATACACCTAACTTGTTGCCTGAGGTGCCATGAAATCAAAACTTCCATGTTATGATGACGTTGTGTCAACCTTACATGATCTATCTAGTTTCTGACCAGACTTTTTCACAGTGGTAATTGCTGCCCTGTGATTGGTTCACAGGGTATGATCCAGAGTATGACCTAGAGAATGTAGGAATGGCTTGGACGGAACCCAGTATTGTAGAATGTCCCGTCAACTCAGAGGACCCGCCTCCCTCAGGTGCTGAGCTGCTTCTAGAAAGTTTTTTGTAACCAAAGCAATTTCAGCCATGGTAGTCTTATTTGTGTTGTCACTTCCTGTTCCAGTAGGGCTAAGGGAGCAGCTGAGCGCCACTCTGACTTCCTGTCTGTCCAGGTACACCTAGACTATTCTAAACCCTGCGCCATTGTGGCCACCAGCCGGCTTCTTTCTGATTGGCTGCTATGTCCCCAGGGAGAACCTAGCCAGCGACCTGTACCTGGTTTCTCAGATGGATGGTGACCAGTATGTACCTATAGCAACCCTGGCGAATTTGGAACACATCAAGAAGCTCAGCACAGACGTGGAACTCATTTCAGATATCCTCAAGTGTGAGTGGTCTGGTGTGTGTGTGTGTGTGTGTGTGTGTGCACGTGCATGAGGATGGGATGGTCTGGAAATGTTTGATGGTTTGATCTTGATGGTTCTTGTCTTCTGATCTTCATGCAGCTCTGCCATTGGTCCAGGTGGCGGAATGTGGTCAGAAGGTCAGGCCCAATCAGAGTCGTTGCATTGTCATCCTCCGAGAGGTCCCCGAAGATACGCCCCCAGAGGCAAGAACACTCTGCTTCCTGTCACATTTACTTTCTGTCTAATATCTTTCTCATCTCTCAATTCCTGTGTGGGAGCCTCCTATATTTCAAATTCCTGTATTATGATCCTGTGCCCAGAGTGCTGAGGTTTTTAAAGGTTGTGTTTGTGTGTGTGTGTGTGTGTGTGTGTGTATGTGTTTGTGTGTGTGTGTGTAGGAGGTACAGGCTCTGTTCCAGGGGGACAACGTTCCCAGGTTCCAGAGCTGTGAGACATCCACCAACGACAACTGGTTCATCACCTTCCCAACAGAGGCTGATGCCCAGAAGGTGAGACTGAAAGACAGACAGGGCTGATGAAGTCATGCAGCCAGTCTGGTTTGTCGATAACCCTGTGCATGCATGTGTGTGTGTGTGTGTTCAGGCTTACCAGTACCTGCGAGAGGAGGTGAAGGTGTTTAAAGGGAAGCCTATAAGGGTGAGTGCATCCTCACTCACTATTTTGAGTTCTAAGACCAAGTTGAGAGCTTAGACTCAGGATTCTGCTTGTCAGATAGAGTGACTAGAGGGTTTTCTGATTGGTTCTCTCCAGGCGAGGATCAAGGCCAAGTCTATGGCCGTCACGTCCTTTGCTCCAAAAAATGGCTTCAGGCCAAACCCCCTTGACTCGGTCACCAATCAGCAAGCCTACGGCCCTTACTATGCCCCGCCCACCTTCCAGCAGCCTCTCCCGCAACTTTATGATCTGACCAATGAGGCGTGGGGTGCCATGCCCGCGTACCCAGATCCTGCCATGGTGAGAGCATGAAGCAGACAGTCTTAAAGCAGAAACACCAGTCGCTTCCTCCCAAGTCGACCAATAGCTGTTGTTATGTTGCAGGTGGCTCATTTCACAGGGTTCCTCAATGGCTATAACCCGAGTCAGCCAGGCTTCAAACCCTCCAGCAGACATAGGTACTATCTGAGTCACTCTCTGTGGGTCTACAGCGCAGTTCAGTCATGCTGACGTCAACGACCGTTTTGTTTTCTAGTCGAGGGTCACGCGGAAGGTCTGGAGACGGAGGTCGCAGCCCCCTGGCCGACTCCTCCTTCCACTCAGAGCGTGGACCAATGGGACGAGGCTCTGGCCCGCCCAGGCAGGGACGGCCTCGGTTCCCAGGCAGCGGCCGACGGGACGGCAGGGAGGGCAAGGAGGACTCCAGCAGAAGAGACTCGTCCCCCAGCGCAGACCGAGGGAGGTAAGCACCTTGAGCCTGTCACCCTGCCAGATACGGTCACCTTGGCCCAGTCCAGGCCTGTCTGTGTGTGTGTGTGTGTGTGGGTGTGTGTGTGTGGGTGTATGTGTGTGTCCTGGCCTCGGCCCAGCTCATTAAACGTGTCTGTCTTCTGAAGGCGAGGGGCCTACAGCGGTAGGAGGAGGAGAGACGATAAGACAACTGTAAGTACCGATTGAGATGGTGCCAAATTATGAATGTGTGTGTGTAGAATGGGAATGGAGTCAATCCGCTAACGCCTGTGTGTGTGTGTGTGTGTGTGTGTGTAGAGAGCTCCGACCCAGTCAGAGACCCGTTCGTTGACCCCCAGTCTCGAGCTGGGGCCCACCAGCTTCCCCCCACTCCCTCCAGCCACAGCTGGCAGCACTGTGGCCTCCGCTCCCAACAACAAGGTAGAGAGAACCACGCTCACACACACACACACACACTGAAGCAGGTTGCCGTGTGTGTTCCAAGGTACTGTCTCTAACAGCAGTTGTGTGTGTGTGTGTGCGCTCCAGGATGCTGTGTCTAGCAGCAGACCAGGCTCTGGGACCAGCTGGGGATCTCAGAGCAGCCCAGCTCCGCCCCTGGAGACCCCCCTCCCACAAGACCCACCAGACATGTGAGTCTGCTAGCATTTAGGATCTGAGGCCACACAGCTTACACACTGTTCATCCATCCATATATCCACCTCTCCCTCCCTGCCAGCCATCCAGCCACTCACCCACCTATCCATCCTGTCCTTCATCCAGCCATCAAACAGCTCCTCCATCCTGTGTCTTTTTGCTGTGTCTGACATGACATGTTACTGCAGAGGCTGTCACGGATGGTCTAACTCTCCTGGCTGGTGTTAGAGTTTCCTGTTGTCAACCATGTTTGTTCCTGTCTGCCAGGAAGCAGAAGGAGGCTGTGGAGAATGCAGTCATGACCACAGCTCCTCCGACCGTGAAGGAAGCTCCTCAGGAGAATGGACCATCCACGGTGAGAAATCAATGTTTCAGAAACATCACACTTCCAGGACAGAACATGGTCTCTAGAATGGGGGAATCTCAATAGTCTATACTTGGGGTTATACTATAGAACTGATAGTATGCTACACTTTTGAGAGTATCCTAAATTGGTGATTGGTGAAACAGATGAAGCATGCTACTCATCAATTATGTGTTCTGATTGGTCAGGAATCCAAGAAGCTAAGCTACGCCGAGATCTGCCACAGGGCACAAGCCAATAAGAAGCTCCCATCTACTGACCACACCTCCTCAGGGGCGGAACCAGTCCCAGCCTATCCAGCCCAGCACCCGGATCCTGCCCAGCTTCCACGGTGACCACTAAGTGGGGAGGAGGAAGACGTTTTCTGTCAGGACACTGGGTTAGGTTAGTTTCAGGGTTAAAGGTCATGTTACGGGTTGAAGCAGAGAAGTTGGGAGCCGGTTTTGTTGATGGGGTGTCCAGTTTTGTCCCGTGGATCTCAACCGTTTTGTAGAAAGTTATACACATGCAAGCTTTTGGTTGCAAAGAATGGACACCACTAGTTAATAAATGGCCTGGGTCAGGGTGAGGTTATAGGTCACACTCAGGATATGAAGAGGTAGATCTTTATTTTGTATTTATGAGGAATTCCTTTTCCCCAGACTGTTGACTGTGGGGAGTCGTGAGTTCTGCGGTTTAGAGGCCAGGAACTCATAACCACCAAATATGAAGAAGCTAAACAAATCTGAGCTCTGGAGAGGAAGTTGGAAAAATCCTGTAAAGTTGAATTGGTTTAGTTATTTAATGTCCAGGTTGAGTTGTGGAGCTTCTGCAGCCTGTGCCTGGTGTCTGTTGATGGCTTGTCTGGGGCTGGGTCTGGGGCTGGGACTGGGGCTGGGACTGGGTCTGGGGTTGGGACTGGGGCTGGGGCTGGGTCTGGTGTTTCTCCACTACAGAATGTTCCATGCTGACTGGATTTGAGACCCTGTGTGTACCCAGGCTAACTCAGGACTGGACCCAGGTCTAGCTGGCCTCATACGGCTTGTCTGGCCTCACCTACTGTTATTTCTAAACAGGAACCAGTGACTCAAAGAACCACGAATGGGGTCACAAATTTTTTGAAATTGTGCCGCACGCTAGCTCTAAACACTGGAACATAGTTTGGCCGATACTTTCTATTCTTGTGGACTGCCTAAGACCAGCAGTTCTGTGGATGATGCTCAGATTTTATCTGTAGATACGTAGCTGATGTGGAGGCAGGACAGAGCCCTGGACTGGAGGAGTTCCTCTCCTCCCTGGAACCCATCCCAAGTGCCAACAATGACCACAAGCACTGTATTATATGAACTCTTTCTTTTCTTTTCCTGCATGATTTTAGAACTTTAATTTATTCCGTTATTTCTTTCTTTTTTATGTTAAGAGTGACTCGTTTGTGTTGTGTTGATTTGGGGAGGAGCTACACTCTTAATTGGGTGAGAGTGCGAGGTCACAAGGTGCATTCTGCGTGGCGTTGGTCCTGCTGGTGTGTTTACTTCCTGGGTCTGATTGAATGTTGCCAACTGGTGATGCTAGTGGACAGGTACTACTGTCAGCCACACCTGCAGCAGTTTATCAGATAACAGGAGAGAAGCCCTCTAGAATGAAGCTGGGTTTACTGAGTTAAGGGGTTGAGTATGAGGGGGGGTGGGGGGGGATGTAGGCATGATACCTATAGTGTACCAAAGACCATTGTTTGGTTGATATGGTTTAAGAGCTTGAATGTGATTCCTATTCTGAGGGTGAGGTGGGAGGGGTATCAGAAGGGAGAGTTTATGTTCACGTTATTTGAGTAATACATTCATTTTGTAAACGTGGGTTTGTTACAAAATATGAATGATAGGCACTGTTTTTTCGCTGAATGTTATTTTCTGTACGGTTGTAAATAATTTTGAAGAAAAAAATGATAATAAAGTGCCTTATAAATGGACAGTGGTGTGTTGTTTATTTTCTTGAGTAGGGATGATATGTAGAGGGTAACCTGTCCTATGTGGGATAACAGCAGGGCTGCAGTCATGAGCTGTTTTAAACCTCTGAATTTATACAGTCATTCACATCAAGTCTTGGTGTGGTGTCACTCTCTCACCAACAGGGGGCAGTTGAAGCACATACAATCACACTGAAATCACAGACCTGTTTTAGCATCAGTCCAGTGTTTTACAGCTTTGAGCTTTGAAATGAATTCATCAATCGGGCATTTCCAAAGAATGTTAACGCTCTCAGGGGCGCTGCTAAAATTGCTGGGCCCAATGGAGAGATTAAAATGTGGTCCCCTTCTCCAATTTATTTAGGTTAGTTTTTAATTCCAGGCTTTGTGAGGGCCCAGTCCCCATTGGGGCCCTTGGTAGTCGCCCCACTCTGCCTTGACTCTGACACCCCTGCTTGTGTTGATGGAATGGTACAATTCTGAGATGTATGATGAAAATGAATTAGTAACATAATCACATTTTCCTCCAGATCTGCCAATTAGATGAGATGAAATTAGACTATTTTCATCCATTTGTCTGACTGTTTAGTTGGCAATTTGGACATTTGATTGCACTTCCGTACTTGACAGAAAACTCTCCAGAGCAGGCTAAACTTGTTTTATGTCTTACTCCTTCTTGGCTCAAAGCGTAAATGGTAATTAAGAGTACAATTTCATCATCAGCAGGAGAGAGAGAAACTGGATAAGGGGGAGGGGAGAGGGGGGCTGCAGGCGGGGGTGCAGGGTGGTGGGGGCGTGCAGGGTGGTGGGGGGGTGCTGAAGGTGTGGCCCGGCCACCCCTTTCCTTCATGCTTTCTTCACGGCGCCCCCATCAGGTCCAGAGCGGTAAGGCACGTTTCTAAGCCACCTCCATGCGTCACGTGACACCAGCAGCAGCAGCAGCAAGAGCTGCAAACAGCGCTGGGGCTGCGCGAGGCTCATCATCACCGCCACCGCCGCACAAACAGCCTCGAGACCAACCGCACGAGCCACTTTGATTTTCAACGATTCGTACGGAGAGCAGCAACTCGGGGCCATGGAGGGCCCCCGATAAACGGAGAAACCTATTTTATTCTCTTTGTTTGCCTCGACGCATCGCACGCGCCGCTCGCCTCCGCCGAGGAGGGGCCGCCGAGAAGCTCTCGTGCGCGGAGGAGGACGGGTAGGCAGAGGCAGAAGCAGCTTTGAAACCGGGGGGGTGTTTTCTACGGTAGAATCGAATGGCGGACCGCGAGGCGTCGCCGATACCGTTGGAGGTGCGCGCGCGGTTGGCCGAGCTGGAGCTCGAGCTGTCAGAGGGTAAGAATAAACTGCGCGCGCTCCCTTTATTCCGTTATCTCATCATCCACCATCGGGAGGTAACGGAATCTACATGGTGATTGCTCATTCCCGCGCCTCCCCCCCTCTCTCCCCTAACCCCCCCCCCCCCCCCCCCCCCCCGCTCCTCCCATCCAGATGTTTGTCAGCCAGGGACCGGGCCTGGACAGCCTAACATAGCCGGGAGAGGATGAGCGGGAGAGCGGGGAACCCACTGCGGGATTCACCCTGCTTCTCTTTGTCCTCCTCCCCGTGGTGTCACACTAAACACACGGCACAGCCTGGCCCCCCGGTGCACAGTCTGGATCGGGAAGCAGCATTATTTGACCTTGAGATGTTCAGACCACAGAAGTGCGTCTTTATCAGTGCATCCACGTACCTGTAATGTCCGTTCCTACTGAAGCGGACGGTGTTTAATAAGAGCATTGCGATGCAACACGGCGTGACAGGAGAAGGATTGTGTTAGTGTCGGTGATCTCAGGACTGTCCTGAAGAGAGACGCTGAGGATGCTCACATCATTTCTGTCCTCTCCTTATCACCATTTAACGCATCACAACACAATCCCAACAATCTACTCTTTGACGCGGCGTTTATATTCAATTAATCTCTGACCAGTCGAATAATTGCGTTTGTTATATAATGAAAACATATTTTATTCATATCATTGTGTGGCTTAGCTCGTCAGCTTAGGTTATAGAGCGGCGTCGCGACGGTGATTGCGGTTTGGCACTGCCACAGATGATCATGATGGTATCAGGCCTACGGTACAGCCCAGTGCTGGTGTGGTTTTCGTTCAATGGCTCCATACTGCAGTCAGTGCTACATTCCTGGTGGACAATAAAGACCCGCTGAAACTTCCAACCCACCTGTACTTTCCTATGCAGTCCATGTTCTCCCAAGGGGAACTTGATTGATGATGAAGGCCTAGGGAGCAGGAATGAGGGACAGCATTGGCATGTCCTAACCGCAGGTGTGTGTGTACGTGTGTGTATGGAGTCAGGTGGCTGAGCGGTTTGGGAATCGGGCAAGTAATCAGAAGGTAGCCGGTTAGATTCCTGGCCGTGCCATCTGACGTTGTGTTCATGGGCAAGACACTTCACCCTACTTGCCTCAGGGGTAATGTCCCTATATTTGCTGTGAGACGCTCTGGATAAGAGTGTCTGCTAAATGACTAAATGGACATGGAAATGTGATGTGTGTGTGATGGGGGTTAGTGAGAGATCGAACCAGGGGCCTGCTGCAGGTCTGATTGTGTGCATCTGTGTTTGAGGTTGGTTGTGTGTGTGCGTGAGCCGGTAGGAGTCAGAATGTGTGTATCCATGTGTCTGCCCCCGTGTGGGCATGTCCATATGTGTGTGTGTATCTGTGTGTGAGCAGCACACCTTCTCCAGACACGCGCATGTGTGTGTGTGTACGTACACTCTCAGACCACACGGCTTGTTAGCATGTGAATGTGACAGTCCCAAGGTCGCCTAGTGTGACGCACTTTGTGGTGCCAGTGGATCAGGGAAGGGAGTTTGAGTCACTGTGTGTGAGAGGGAGAGAAAAAGAGCAGGAGAGAGTGAGATGGAGAGGGAAAGAGGTTGCTGGGGATGGATTTGGTTTCCATGGTGGCCTTGTAGGTGGAACTGATACGTCTATGATCACATGACTTTGTTATGGAATTCAGAGGAGCTATGCTGTTGAAAGTGATAGATCCATTAAGAGAGAGAAAGAAATGAACCTCATCAAGGATAAAAAGAGCCGGACTTTCTCATTGGCTGACTGATTGGTGTTGGCCAGTTTTCAGTGTCTCACTATCACCCAGTGTGAAATGCAGGTCTGTATTCGCTTGGGTTATCATTCCTACTGAGTGTGTGTGTGTGTGTCTGTCTTTTTGTCAATGTACACACAGGAAACACACCCAGTTGGCTAAGTGAGAGAGAAATTGCTCAGAAACCCAGAGAGATCCTCGACCAAATATGTGTGCGATGAGACAGGATTGTCTGGATTGGACAGTTTATTTACTGTCTCAGCTGCTAGAAAGGAGTCGAGCACAACAGAAGTTACAAAAAGAAAAGTGAAATAAACATTGACAGCTATTAATGCACACAGGTCTTTTACACATTTTCTCTCTCTCACACACACACAAACACACTCACTCACACACAGGCAGGTATCATTAGTTCACTTCTCACATCTGACGCTGGAAATCCAAGATGGCCGTCTAGGCCTTCTCCAGGAGAATGGTTGCTAGGCAACTCCCTCCCTGCTCTGCTGTGCTGAGAGTGGAAGATGGCGTCTCCCTATGGACCGTGAATGTGTGTGTGTGAGCAGAACTAGGAATGCTGTCATGCTGTGGCTGATCTGCAGAAAGGCCTCACTGGGATAAAATACACTCATGCACCCAGCCCCCGCCACACACACACACACACACTGTAGCACACACTCATGCAGAGTGAATATTCTAGCCCAGTACAGATGAGCAGATTGGACCCAGATGTTTTGGCCTTCCTCCATGGTGAGATTGGGAAAGATATTCTGTCTCTCTTTCTCTTCGCTCTCTCACTCTCTCTCTCTACCCCTCTCTCTCCCCTTTTCACTCTCTCACTCCCCTTTATCCTTAAAACACACAGGCTCACTGACCCACAGAACTGGGTGGGTGAGTTCTTGTATCACAACAGGAGAGCTAAAACTCTTCCACTAAAAACCACCTCTCCCTTAATACCTCCCCCCTGTTTCCTGTCTCTCGTCTCTCCCTCTCTCTACATCTGTCCCTCCCTCCCACTCTATGTCTCTCTTCCTCTCAATCTCTCCGGAAAACCCCACATTTTACACTCCTACAATGGGCCTCTCTAGACCTCCTGGGGTGTGTGTGACTGTTGGAGTAGAACAGTTGACCCATCCCTCTCCTAGAACAATGTGCCGACTTGTTGGATGTTTAGTGTGTTCCTGCCGGAGGATGACAGTGGTTAGCTGAAAATATAAAGCACTCCCACAGGTAGCAGCCAGGCTCCCAGCCCACCAGCCTAGCCACCACCAGAGACTGTTTACATAACACGTTTGAAATGTTTCTGTTTGGCTCCCGTGTGTCCGTAGGGGATCAATACAGAACAATTCAATTCCATGGTGTTTGATTCAATTTGTTGTGGACCAGTGAAGTTGTTAGCCAGTATTAGGCCCCATTAAACTCCAGCTGGGTGATGATTGACATTAGAGTTTGACCTATCAGAGACAGCATCTCCCCTCCTCTCCCTTTTTCTGAGAGAATCATTAATTATCTCCCCCACAGCTAGCAGGACCCTGACCCTTTCACTTCACTCCACACATCCCTCTATCTTTTCTCTCACTCTGTGTCTCTGTCTGTCGCACTCTGTTGCTCTCTTTCCTCTCTCTTTCTCACTCTATCTCTCCTCTGGGTGTTTCTCCTCTCTCTCTCTCTCTCTTTCTCACTTTCTCACTCACTGTCTCTTTCTCTGTCTTTCTCTCTCTCTGTCTGTTGGTCAGTCTCTCTCTGTATCTCAATCTCTCTCTCCCTATCCCTCTGTCGGTCCCTCTCTCTATTTCTACCACTCAATCAATCACTCTCTCTCATTCTCGCAGGTGACATCACTCAGAAGGGTTATGAGAAGAAGAGGTCTAAGCTGATCAGGGCCTACATGCCGCATCCTGGAGGTAAATTCACAGGCTCTGCCCAGGTCCCTCTCTCTCTGTGGGGCTCATGTTGGAACCCGGCCTGGAGGCCCGGTTCAGGCTTGCTCCTCTGTCTGTCTGCGGCTGTCTGCCTCTGTAGTGGAATGTTCTTGAGTGACAATCCAATGCTCGTTCGTTCAGTTCATTGTCACTTTCATTCATTCATTCATTCACAAACACCAATGTGAAAACGATGCTGCTTGAATTGACTATGGATGTCCATAAATCGGCAGAAAGACGCAATCCTCACAACGTCTGAAGCATTGTAGTCGCTCGCTAACTATGTATGTCTGTTTTTCTGTGTGTTTGTCTGTCTTCATGTCTACATGCATGTTTCCTTGCCTGTTTGTCTGTCTGCCTGCCTGTCTGTCTGTCTACCCGCCTGTCTGTCTGTCTAGGTATGGAGGGGCCCTTGTCTCACCGGCCCCCCCTCGGCCCTCCGTCTGCCGCTCGCTTCCACCGGCGGCGCACCTCCGGCACACGCGACGAGCGCTACAGATCAGGTACAACACCGTCCACCCCGCCCTCACTTCCTGTCTGACTCATAACCCACCCCCCCACCCCCACTACCCTACACACTTCCTGCAGTCCATCTGTACACAGACAAGCAGTACCTGAACGCACCTCTGGACGGTCCCCCCCCCCCCCCCCCCCCCCTCCCATCTCCCCCAGACGTCCACAGTGAAGCGGTTCAGGCTGTGCTGGCCAGGCATGTAGAGAGGAAGGTGGCCGTGCCCATGCCCTCCAAACGACGCTCGCTCGTAGTGCAGACCTCCATGGACGCATACACACCTCCTGGTGAGACACACACACTTACATACACACACACACACACACACATGCTGAGCCTTACTGACCCCCACTAGGCCTGTCCCCCCTGTGTTCAGACTCGTCATCGGGTTCGGAGGAGGAGGCGGGGCCGGGAGAGGAACACTGGATGAGCCGCCCCGCCCCGCTAGGCCCCGCCCACCTGGGCTCCACCTCCTCGTCCTCCTCGTCCACTCAGAGCGGGGGGAGCGGCAACGCGGGGCGTCTGGCGGACTCGCTGGCCCACACACACCTCTCCCACTCACACCTGGCCCACTCTCACCTGGCCCACGCACACCTGAGCCAGGCTCACCATATGCAGGGCCACCACGGTAAGCTGCACACACACACACACCACAGTATCTTTCTACTCCTCCACTGAGGTGAGGGCGTATGTGAAAAACATTTATTTACGTTTTAAGAAATGTGTGTGTGTTTCCAGGTATAGGTCACCTGTCCCTGAAGAGGAAGGCTGCTCTGGGCGTGTCTGAGAACGGAGGGTCCCTCCGACGCTCCTGTGAGTTTGGCTCCGACATGCTGTGGCCCCCACCTCTGGAATCTGATGGTTCGTTCCGTCTCACACGCTCTCACACGCACGCTTCCACAGCAACCTTGACTCTTCTCTCCCTGTCTCTTAATCTTCCTCTCCCCTCCCTCAGAGAATCACTCTGCCCCTCCTGACGTGACTGGCTACTCGTCTGACTCCTCCCACCACACGGAGCGTCCAATGAGCAACATGGGCACCATCGCCAGGAACACTCAGAAGTACGGCAACGCGGAGCGCATGGAGACAGGAGACGGTGAGGTCAAGGGTCAGGGTCATCTGGACGAGAGGGAGGCGTGTGCCTTCTTCTCAAACACGCTTTCACACGTTTATGTGTGTCTTTACCATGCGTGTGCCTGTCTGTCCATGTGTGTGTGTGTGTGTGTGCGTGCAGGAGTTCCAGTGAGCAGCCGTGTGTCGGCTAAGATCCAGCAGCTAGTCACCACGCTGAAGCAGCCTCGCAGACCTCCTCTCAGAGAGTTCTTCGTCGACGACTTCGAGGAGCTGTTGGAAGGTCTGGAAGCTTCTGTCTAACTCTTCAGCCCTGTCAGCCACCTGTCTCTGTCCAGCTGTCTGCTAACATTTGTTTGTGTGTGTGTGTGCGTTTTTGTCTGTCTTCAGTCCAGCAGCCAGACCCCAAGCAGCCCCGTCCGGAGGGGGCTGAGATGCTGGCGGTGCGTGGGGAACCCCTGGGGGTGGTCACCAACTGGCCCCCGTCCCTGGAGGCTGCCCTGCAGCGCTGGGGCACCATCTCCCCCAAGGCCCCCTGTCTGACCAGCCTGGACACGGCCGGGAAACCCCTCTACGTGCTCACATACGGTCAGCACGCGCACACACACACACACACACTCACTCACACACGTTCACAAAGTTAGTCATGAGGTGTGTGTGGCTTCCACAGGTAAGCTGTGGTCTCGGAGCATCAAGCTAGCCTTCAACATCCTCCATAAGCTGGGCAGCAAGCAGGAGCCCATGGTCCGCCCGGGGGACAGGGTAGGCACACCTCCTCCTCTCCTCCTCCTCCTCTCCTCCTAGGTCTCTGCTAGGACATGGTGTCCTGTGTCTCCTGCTAGTTCTGCTGGTGGGTGTGTGACCCTGCAGCGTGTCTCCCCCCCCCCCCCCCTGCAGGTGGCGCTGGTGTTCCCCAACAACGACCCGGTGGCCTTCATGGTGGCCTTCTACGGCTGCCTGCTGGCTGAGGTGGTGCCTGTCCCCATCGAGGTCCCTCTCACACGCAAGGTACGTGTGAGTACGTGTGTGCACTTGGTTTCAAGCTTATTTATGACAACCGTTTACATGCCATTTTTATTCTGCTCTGATTGGCTGTGGCTTTTCCTGATCTCTGCCTATAGGATGCTGGCAGCCAGCAGATTGGCTTCTTATTGGGCAGTTGTGGTGTTACCGTGGCGCTGACCAGCGATGCCTGTCACAAGGGTCTCCCTAAGAGTGCCACTGGAGAGATACCACAGTTCAGAGGTGTGTGTGTGTGTGTGTGTGTGAGAGAGAACTACAGTTTGTGTGTGCGTGGTACAGTTCCTAGGTGTGTGTTCTTAATGATCTCCTTCCTCTCCCCCTCCTCTCCTTCTCCCCCCTCCTCTCCCTCTGTCAGGCTGGCCCAAGCTGCTGTGGTTCGTGACAGAGTCCAAGCACCTGTCCAAACCCCCCAGAGACTGGTTCCCCCATATCAAGGACGCAAACAACGACACAGCATACATAGAGGTAACACACACACACAGTGTTAACACACACATACACACACACTGTGCTAACACACACACACACACACGCTGAGATATGTTATTTAACAAGTGAAGCTTTGACACTCCTTCTGTATCTCTTTTTATGCGTCTCGCATTTCATTCTTTACTTCTCTCTCTCTATCTTTCTCTCTCTCTCCTCTCTCAGTATAAGACGTGTAAGGATGGTAGTGTTCTGGGTGTAACTGTGATGAGGATTGCTCTGCTAACACATTGCCAATCGCTCACCCAATCTTGCTGCTACACCGAAGGTAGGCTCCACACATACATACTGTACACACACACACACACACACACTTTCACACCACCAATATATATTTCCCCTGTTTGTCTGCAGCGGAGACCATAGTGAATGTTCTGGACTTCAAGAAGGATGTGGGCCTATGGCATGGCATCCTCACTGTAAGTCCCGCCCCTTTGAGGTCAGGGGTCAGTCTGAGATCTCAGTGTGTGTGTGTGTGTGGCAGTGTAAAGTGAAAGCTGCTGTGTTGTGCCCCCCCCCCCCGCAGAGTGTGATGAACATGATGCATGTGATCAGCGTTCCCTACTCCTTGATGAAGGTCAACCCTCTGTCCTGGATCCAGAAGGTCTGCCAGTTCAAAGGTCAGACACGCCTCCTGTCAATCAATCACCCACTGACCAATCATCAGCCCGGCCTGTCGCCGTTTTGAAAACGTGTGTTTGAACATGTACATTCTTTATTTCTTGGTGTGTGTGTGTGCTTGCGTCGTGCAGCCAAGGTAGCGTGTGTGAAGTCTAGAGATATGCATTGGGCGCTTGTGGCCCATAAAGACCAGAAGGACATCAACCTGAGCTCCCTCAGAATGCTGCTGGTCGCTGATGGCTCTAACCCCTGTAAGTCAGCATGCTGTCAGCGGCCATCTTTAATCTCTCCATCTATCCTCTGTCTCTGTATTAGTTGGTCGCCCGCTCATCTCCCCACCTCTCTCCTCTCTCCTTCTCTCCTCTCTCCTCTCTCCTTCTCTCGTATCTCCTTCTCTCCTCTCCTCTCTCCTCTCTCCTTCTCTCCTCTCAGGGTCTATCTCGTCCTGTGATGCCTTCCTGAACGTGTTCCAGAGTAAAGGCCTGAGGTCAGAGGTCATCTGTCCCTGTGCCAGCTCCCCGGAGGCCCTGACTGTGGCCATCAGGAGGTACACACACACACTTTCACACTCACACACGCACACACACACACACACAGACACACACTCTCACTTATTTTCATCAATGAACTCATCCAAGCACTCACTTGTGCTTTATTTCTACTGTCTGTCTCTGTGTGTGTGTCTTTGTTTGTGTGTCTGTCTGTGTGTGTGTGTGTGTGTGTGTGCGCTCCTCTCCAGGCCTGTGGAGGACAGCAGCCAGCCCCCTGGTCGAGGGGTTCTGTCCATGCAGGGGCTGAGTTACGGAGTGGTGCGTGTGGACACAGAGGAGCGCCTGTCTGTGCTCACTGTGCAGGACGTGGGCACAGTCATGCCTGGAGGTGGGGGCTGCGTTCACCAAAGGGCCTTTTTATCCATGTGGGGACGTTCCTTTAACGGGGGGGGTTCCTTTGTTCCGGGTGGGTCTTGATTCAGCACCAGGGTTTGGGTTTACTTCCAGGGTCTGGGGTCAGGGAAGTGTTTGTGGACAGTGTTTGAAGTCTGTGTGTGTGTGTGGTTCTCCAGCCCTGGTGTGTGTGGTGAAACCGGAGGGGGTTCCTCTGCTGTGTCGGACAGACGAGATCGGGGAGCTGTGTGTGTGTTCCATCGCCAGTGGAACGTCCTACTACGGACTGTCAGGCATGACCAAGAACACCTTTGAGGTGAGGTGAAGTCTGTCTGTGTGTGTCTGTCTGTGTCTGTGTGTCTGTGTGTGTCTGTGTCTGTGTGTGTCTGTGTCTGTGCTCACTGTGTTCAACCTCACAGTAACCTAACATGAAACATGAAGACACCTTTAAATATGTGTGTTTAAGACGTATTTTTTGTGTGTGTGGATTGTTGATGTAATCTGTGTGTGTGTGTAGGTGTACCCTGTGTGCGCCGGTGGGGGTCTGGTGAGTGAGTATGCGTTCGTGCGTACCGGGCTGTTGGGATTCGTCGGGCCCGGTGGTCTGGTCTTCATCTCCGGCAAGATGGACGGCCTCATCATGGTGAGCGGGCGGAGACACAACGCCGACGACATCGTTGCCACGGCGCTGGCGGTGGAGCCAATGAAATTCGTCTACCGGGGAAGGTGAGTGGAATCATGGGGGACTCATCTGTTTGGTCCTACTAGCTCAAGTAGAACCCGTTAGAATGTTCTAGAGCAGCCTCCCTTAACCCTGGTTCTCTGGGCCTGTTGTTGCATATGTTTCTAGAATGTTTCAATTTTCTAACACACTAATTGGTCGCTAACATGCTCGTCAGAAGCCTAATAACGAGCTAATGTTTAAAATTAGTTTTTTTTTGTTGAGTTGTGAGGGAAACATCTATAACACGCATGACGTTGAGAGGTTGTAGTTGACAGCAGAAGTGTGCTGAGCGTGTGCTGAGCGTGTTCTGAGCGCGTGCTGACGGCGTTTGCGGTCTCGCAGGATAGCGGTGTTCTCCGTGAGCGTGCTGCGGGATGAGAGGATGGTGGTCGTGGCCGAGCAGCGACCAGACTCCACCGAGGAGGACAGCTTCCAGTGGATGAGCCGCGTGCTGCAGGTAACCACGACCGCACCACGACCACAAACGCACATTCCTGCGCACACATGCACAACACACACACACACAGATGAAGGTCTCAGCATACATAAACCCTCCTCTAATGTGTGTGTGTGTGATCAGGCCATAGACAGCATCCACGGGGTGGGCGTGTTCTGCCTGGCCCTAGTGCCCGCCAACACGCTGCCCAAGACCCCTCTGGGGGGCATCCACCTGTCAGAGACCAAGCAGCTGTACCTGGAGGGGGCGCTGCACCCCTGCAACGTCCTCATGTGCCCCCACACCTGCGTGACCAACCTGCCCAAGCCCCGCCAGAAACAGCCAGGTAGGGATGGCCCAGCGTGCGTGTCAGACGTGCATGTCTGTGTGTGTGGGTTTCATTGTGGATTGATCATATTGTGTGTGTGTGTAGAGATCGGGCCGGCCTCTGTGATGGTGGGTAATCTGGTGTCTGGGAAGAGGATCGCTCAGGCTAGCGGCCGTGACCTGGGGCAGACAGACGACAACGACCAGGTAACACACACAAGCACGCACGCACACACACACACAACACTCAAAGCATTAGTACCAAGGTTATGATGTCATATCCGGTTGCAGTTCCTGTTCCTGTCGGAGGTGTTGCAGTGGAGAGCCCAGACCACCCCAGATCACATCCTGTACACCCTGCTCAGCTCCCGGGTAACACACACATACACACACCCAAGATAATACAGCCATAATCCACACATAGATGATTATAAATGTTTATACACAAACACAAAGACCGTATGATCTGGAATGCTCCCTCTCTCTCTCTCTCCCTCCCCCTTCCTAACCCCTTCCCTCTTGTTCTTCTCCTCTCCTCCTGGTCTGCAGGGGGCAGTGTCCAGCTCTCTGACGTGTCTGCAGCTGCATAAGAGAGCAGAGAGGGTGGCTGCTCTGCTGCTGGAGAGGGGGGGCCTGCAGGAAGGGGACCATGTGGCTCTGGTCTACCCCCCAGGTAAGGCCTCTCTCTCTCTCTCACAGACAGTTCAGTGGTCAGTGTTCCACACGTTCATCCCTCCCCCCTCCTCCCCAGGAATCGACCTGATCGCAGCGTTCTACGGAGCTCTGTATGCCGGCTGTGTTCCCATCACGGTCCGACCGCCCCACCCCCAGAACATCTCAACCACCCTGCCCACGGTCAAGATGATCGTAGAGGTGAGAGGTCAACCGCAGACTGAAACCAGGATCCATGTCTGCAGAGAGCCCGCCCAGCTAATCTCTCTCTGTCCCTCTCCAGGTCAGTCGCTCTGCGTGTGTGATGACCACAGCGGTCATCTGTAAGCTCCTGAGGTCCAAGGAAGCGGTCGCTACGGTCGACATCAGAAACTGGCCTCCCGTCCTGGACACAGGTACAGTGACCTCACCACGACCTCAGCCTGACCTCACGTCACGCAGTAATCTAACCATGTGTGTGTGTTCCAGATGACCTTCCTAAGAAGAAGCCCCCAGCCTTGTTCAAGCCCTGCAATCCAGATGGTCTGGCCTACCTGGACTTCAGTGTGTCCACTACAGGCATGCTGGCTGGAGTTCAGGTATGCCTCACACACACACACACACACACCAAGCACACACATACCATTTGCATATAGATATCTGTGTGTATGCTGCGTGCTCTAACCGTAGTGTGTGCGTGTGACCAGATGTCCCATAATGCAGTGGGGGCGTTCTGCCGGTCGGTGAAGCTCCAGTGTGAGCTGTACCCGTCCAGAGAGGTGGCCATCTGCCTGGACCCCTACTGTGGCCTGGGCTTCGTGCTGTGGTGCCTCTGCAGGTATCTCTCTCTCTCTCTCTCTCTCTCTCTCTCTCTCTCTCTCTCTCTAAACCCCCCTCCTCCCCCTCCCTCCAGTGTGTACTCGGGGCACCAGTCCATCCTGATCCCCCCAGTAGAGCTGGAGTCGAACCCCGCCCTGTGGCTCCTAGCCGTCAGCCAGCTGCGGGTCCGAGACACCTTCTGTTCCTACAGCGTCATGGAGCTCTGCACCAAGGGCCTGGGCCTGCAGACTGAGGCCCTGAAGGTAGGAGCTCACACACACCTCACACACACACTTACACACACATACTGTATATTTATTCACACATGCACACACACACACACATATACCTCACACCCACACATGTACACAACAGACTACACACTGCTCCACTAACACACCTGCTCAGCTGACTCTGCCTGAGGGGGCGTTTTATTGGTTCCCAACGCTCTGTTGTGATTGGTCAGTGATGGACAGACTGAGTTTATTTTAAGTGGTGTTCTTTCTGCAGATCTCCATGGAGACTGGCCACAGAATCAGTTGGAAAAATACTGATTCACTCACACACACACGCACACACACACGATGACACATTGCCGTGTTTATGTAATTAAATCAAAAGCAATCCTGTCAATTTCTTCTCTTCTCTTCATCCCCCATGTCCCTGCCCCCTCCCCCTCTCTCTCTCTGCCCCGCCCAGGCCCGGGGGCTGGACCTGTCCCGGGTGCGTGCATGTGTGGTGGTGGCAGAGGAGCGCCCCAGGATGTCTCTGACCCACTCCTTCTCCAAGCTCTTCAAGGACCTGGGCCTCCACCCTCGCTCCGTCAGCACCGCCTTCGGATGCAGGGTCAACCTGGCCATCTGCCTGCAGGTGTGTGTCTGACACATCTGCATGTGTCTGGTGTATGTCCGTGTGTGTGTATGCACATGTCTGGGTTTGTGTGTCTTTGTCTGTGTGTGTGTGTCTGTGTGTATGTGCTTGTGTGCTCCACATTCCCCTGGTGTGTGTAAAACAGTCGACTCAGTGGTCACATGCTCTATCTGTATCTGGCTGCAGGGAACCTCAGGACCCGACCCCACTACTGTGTATGTGGACATGAGAGCCCTGCGACATGATAGGTAGGTCTGCCTGTCAATCACACCAACAACAAATCAGCTGTCTTTCCGTGCTTCCTGGATATGTGAGTGTAACTGTGTGTGTGTGTGTGTGTGTGTCTGTCTCTCGCCCAGGGTGCGTCTGGTGGAGAGGGGCTCGCCTCACAGTTTACCCCTCATGGAGTCAGGAAAGGTGGGTCTGGTCTGAATGTAAACGTAAACTGGGAGTCAGGTGGCTCAGTGATTAAGGCATTGGGCTTGTGATCGGAAGGGTGCAAGTTCGACTCTCGGCTGTGGTAACATGGCGTTGTGTCTTTGGGCAAGGCACTTTACTTGCCTCAGGGGGGAATGTCCCTGTACTTGCTGTATGTCGTAAGAGCGTCCGCTAAATGTAAACTAGAATTAGCTTACTCTGTTTCTCAGAGTTCTACAGCCTAACTGTTCTTGCATGGTGTGTCCACGCTCAGATGCATGGCTCAGTACAGTACAGCAGAGAAAACAAGATCCATATATTTACAGCACGTGATGTGATGGGGAGGCTGTAACCATGGTGACTTGTTTCAGATCTTACCTGGCGTCCGCATCATTATCGCCAACCCTGAGACCAAGGGACCGCTGGGAGACTCCCACCTGGGAGAGGTCAGCGCACGCATACACACACACTCACACACACACACACACACACACCTTCATACACACTCACATCCAAACACTCACACTCAGACAGTCATAAACACACTCTCAGACACATTCATACACACACACACACACACCTTCATACACACACATTCATACACACTCTCTCACACACCTTCACACACACCCATTTATACACACTCTCACACGTCTTCATACACACACACACATTCATACTCACACAACTAGATTTTGTTTTGATACCAGGAGATCATTCTTTCCATCCTGTCTTTTAATCTCCCTCCCTGTGTCAGATCTGGGTGCAGAGTGCTCATAATGGCTCAGGATACT
Source organism: Protosalanx chinensis (assembly GCA_030340685.1). Lineage (NCBI taxonomy): Eukaryota > Metazoa > Chordata > Actinopteri > Osmeriformes > Salangidae > Protosalanx > Protosalanx chinensis. Next base: position 3,082,313 of record CM059332.1, read on the forward strand.
ACAGTGGCTATGGGGAAGAGGTGCTCCAGTCAGATCACTTCTCGTCCCGGCTAAGCTTCGGGGATACCCAGACGGTGTGGGCCCGCACCGGGTACCTTGGCTTCCTGCGCCGCACGGAGCTCACCGACGCCAGTGGAGGTACACACACACACACATCAGGTTTACCCCCCCACACACACACACACCCACACACACACGCATCAGGTTTAACCCCTCCCCCACACACATCAGGTTTAACCCACCCCCCACACACACACACCAAGTTTAACCACACCCATCCCCACCTCCCCCACACACAGGAATATCCACATGCTCACTCAAACCTAATATTCAGATACTGTAGGCACATAGTCACATGCACAAAACAAGCCAGAGTTCGAGCTAAGAGGATTTCCAGTAAGCAGGATCTTCTTGTGCCCCTCAGAGAGGCATGATGCCCTGTACGTGGTGGGGGCTCTGGAGGAGGCCATGGAGCTGAGGGGGATGAGGTACCACCCCATCGACATCGAAACCTCTGTCATCCGCACCCACAAGAGCATCATAGAGTGGTAAGGGATGCGCGCTCACACTGCACCTCACACCACACACACACACACCTCTCACACTTCACACACCCTCAGTTTGTCCAATTGTCCAGGTTGTCCATCAACTGATAACACAACACAAAGTAGTTGATTCATCTGAGTGTGTGTGTGTGTTAGCGCTGTGTTCCCCTGGACCAACCTCCTGGTGGTCGTCGTGGAGCTCGAGGGTTCCGAGCAGGAAGCGCTGGATCTGGTTCCCATGGTGACAAAGGCGGTGCTGGAGGAGCATTATCTCATCGTGGGGGTAGTCGTGGTGACGGACATCGGGGTGATCCCAATCAACTCTCGCGGAGAGAAGCAACGCATGCATCTACGAGACGGCTTCCTCCAGGACCAGCTGGATCCCATCTACGTGGCCTACAACATGTAGCCTGTGTGTGTGTATGTGTGTGAGAGAGAAAGAGAGTGTGTGTGTGGCGTGATGGAGTGTGTGAGCATGCGTGTGGATGCCTCCGTGCGTGTATATCGCTGTCGTTGTTCATTTCAAATCAAGATGTACTGTATTTTTGAATCTGCATATGGTGTGGTCCAAGTTCTCTGTGTCTTTAGAGTTGTGATGTGGTGGAGGTATGGCTGTTTTTGCACCCCCGAAATTCCTGAGCAGGGCAAGAGGAGTCACTGTACAAAGCCTTAGGGAACACTGTGTATCGAGGAACAGAACAGGTTACTATACCTTGTTGTTTTCAGTAAAGGATGAGTGACAGGGAATATATCCATCATCAAGTTTTCCTGATAAAATAGAGTAACTAAGATTAAAAGATTATGTTATTATAACCTGAATAGAACAGGGGCACCCAGATTATTGTACAAAACTATAAATATTGTATATAAACATAATAATCTATATGAAGAGGAATCTGAATCTTACAGATGAGTAGCTCTGGCCACCAATCTCTACCCACACCCCTGTGTGCGTGTGGGAGGGTGTGGGTGTGTGTGTGTGTGTGTGTGTGTTCACTATGCCTTCACTCAAGCAAACTCACAGCATGAGTGAAGGCATAGTGAACCAGCTGGACTCCTGACAGAAGTTCAGACACAGTCTGGCATCCACACACTCTGTCAAAGAGCATAACCCTCTCCTCTCAGCTGGGGAGGAGGGGGGGTTGAGAGGTGTTTAATTTGAAGCTTGGACTGGTATTTCATCTTGGAGGGGGAAGGGGAGGGGGGTGGAGAAGGAATCATTGAACCCTGGAAGTTGTTTACATTAAGATCATATCAGCTATCATCACCAATATGTTTATTTTGTACCTTTTTTTTCTACCTTGTTGTTTACCTCTGAGCATCTCTTGAGCTTTAATCGCAGATTTAAAGAAAGTTTCGTTTCAGAGATGAGTATTGCCATAACTTTATTAGTGGCGTGTGTTGATTTGCTTTTGACATTTGACCTCGTGGTTCAGTAGTGGAGAGTTCAGCCCAGGCGAAGAGGCGGACAGCGAGGAAGACGGACACTCGCTCGGCTTTCATCCCAATGAGAAAAACCTTCTGATGTGATCCAGGAACTGTTTATAAGAGCGACCTGTCTGTGTGGTCCTGAGGGACCCATTGCATTATGTGCGTACGAGTGTGTGTGTGTGTGCAAGAGCCGGAGAATGTGAAGCGGTGTGTGCGTGTAAGTGTAAATTGTTTGTAAATAGTGTTGATTTTGTACGGTACAAGTGTGTGTGACTTGTTTTGTACACATGATAAAAAGATGAAATGACACTTTTATAAGAGCCTGCCATTGGCTCACCATCACACTATACAGTGCAATAAAGTGCTTTGATTGGCTAAAGAGGAGCATGGGGATTTTTCATTGGTTGTGATGGTCTCTTCCATGTCTGTGTCTGTTACCTCAAACCTGTGAGGAGACATGATAGACATGTCTGTTTATCTCTTCAGTTGCTTTGTGATTTTTTTTATCCTGAGTTACTTCAAGGTCAGCTCCCCAGAGAGATGTGTCCCTCTAGTGGCAGAACAACAGAAGCGAAAGCTAATGCCATCGTTACAATCAAAACATGTCAATGGCAGCAGGGAAGAGGTGGGTTGTGTTTATTTATAGTTCTCTCCCTCAAACATCAGACACGAACGGTGTGTCTGTATCTCAAAGACTGACAGAGAATCACTCTGACTTATTAAAAAGCCACAGAAAGCTCACAGTTGGAAGCTTAGACAAACACACACAGATGCACAGGACGGAGGAGGTCTTAGTTGTGATGGTTTTCTGTCCTAATAAGGCTGGGGGGAGAAAGGGGAAATGGGGGGGGCGGGGGCGGTGAGGAGAGCTGGGAGAGGGGGAAATGAAGCTTGTCTGCATTACACAGACGGCTAGTCAATGTTCACAGCGATGATGGTACTGTTGACAGGCTGGACATTAATAACCCTGGCCACAGGTTTCATGGAGGTCTTCATTCCCAGGCAGCGCTTGAGGCGCTGGCGGAAGGTGCCCATTCCCTTCACAACCTTCTTAACTGCCCGACGCCACCAGCTGGAGACAGAGACAAAGGCACAGGAAGTGAGGAAGCGCAGGAGCGAGAAGAGATGGAAAACAACAACAGTGGAAAACAAGTGAGAACGTGGTTCAGATGATGGTAACGTGGGTGTGTCCTCTGAAGACAGGACAACAGGGGAAGCAATCTAGGAGTTTGGACTCCACCTCTTGCTGGAGTTGTGGACAGTATAAACTCCCATACTTTCTCTCTACACTGAACTGGTAATGCACCTTTTGGTCTGGCCCGACTGGCCATCCACCACAGGGCCCATCCACCACAGGTCATTCTCTTGAATAGCATCCAGCTTTGGCTCCTGATCTCTCTCCACCTCTGGATCAAGCTGATCTTCCTCCACATTAGAGAACTCAACCTACAGGATTACCAGACTTCTCAGCAAGTGTTTCGGGACCAACAGTTGCTGAGATAAGGAAGACACTAAGCACATTTTTAAGGTAGGGAACACTCTAAACTTTCAAGGCTTCCTCACCATGGCGGTATGAGGACAAGGACGTGATTTATTGGCTAAACAAAAATCGCTCTGCAGTACTGCTCACTGCCACAGGAAGGTGGAGAGAGGCAGAAGACCATCACAGAGGGTTTCACTTACGTATACGTGAGGCAGCCTTCCCAGATCATCCTTCTTGGACAGAAGGGGTCCACCAAGACACATGGACACATGGGGTCCACCAAGCCTGTCCATCAGATTTAGATTCATTTAGCAGCAGCAGCATGGAGATGTAGTAGGAAAGTGGGCAGGTGATGTGAGTCAGATGTGGTGTTAGTGTGCACACTTACACCATGGCCTTTTCTAGCTGGACCTCAAGATGTTGGTTCTTGGTCTTCAGCTCCTGAACACAGACTCAAGGTCAAAAATGAAAGTGCCAACGCTGTCGTCATAATGCAAATGAGAAAGAAAAGCACTAAAAGAAGGCTTACTACTATACCTGTATGATGGTGAGGTGGGCTTTAATGGAAGTTTCCCATTTTTTGTGGATCATCCAGTTCTACAAATAAAACAGAAACGGAGATCAAACCCTTTTACCCTTTATAATAACACAGAATAGAAAACAACAAGCAGAACTCTGCCAGAGCAGGAAAGTTCTTCCAGAAACTCTGTCTGATATTACATACGGAGACAGATCCTACCTCATCCAAGTCTTGACTGTTCTTGAGGAAGAACAGTCTATATTCCTCCTCCAGTTGTTGCTGAGAGTCAAACCCCAAGCAGACAATCATTAATATTTTTCATTTTCAAACATGTAAATATGTTTGTCTGTGTGTGTGTGTGTCCGTGTGTATGTGAAAAGTTGATGATGAGGTACTTTTAGGGCCCGCTGTGCATTGACCAACTCGTCAATCTTGCTTGTCTTCTTTTTGCTCTCAAATAAGACGGCAGACATCTGAAACATAGAAAGAGTCAGTGTTTCCTACAAGCTAGCTGACGAGCTCTGTCCAGACCTACATGTAATCATTTAGCATTACCTCCCTGTTTGTGGTGTCACATTGGGCTCTCAGGACCCGGTTCTCGATCTTCTGCAAGAACAGAAAAAGATAAAGATTAGAGTTGTTGTTTTATTGCCCCAAGTGCAGGGGGTTAGAAATATGTGAACTTTCCAAACACCCACCAGCTTTGAGATGCGCGTTCCCTCGGTGTCGATGGTGCCCTCCATCTCAGCAGCATCTCGACAGACATCTTCCAGCTCATAATAGAGCTTCTTTGTCTCATCCAGTGTCTGCCTGTGACTGAAAAAGTCCAACACAAAACTGTCATGAATGTTTACATTTAGTCATTTAGCAGACACTCTTACTCAGGGCGACTTAGAGAAAATACAGAAACATTCCCCCAAGGCAAGTAAGGTGAAGTGCCTTGCCCAAGAAAACATCATTTTGGCACGGCCAGGATTCAAACTGACGATTCGTACAAATTCAAATTTGCAACCTTCTGAATACTATCCCAATTCCCTCACAGCTCACCCACAATCCCCTATCCTGTGAAATTAGGTTCATGCCTGAGTGTGTGTGCATATGCTTGTGTGTGTGTGTGTGTTGTGTGAGTGAGTGTTACAGTTCGTACCTCTCCAGCTGGTTGCAGAGGATCATGTTCTCGGTGTGGAGAACTGAGTTGTGGGCACCTGCCAAATCCACAGAGTGCTGCACATCTAAATGCAGCTGCTCCCAGCTGTGCTGAGTGCAGAGCTGCATGGACATAACATCCAGTAGGACCATAGGATTCCTACAGACATCAACAGATCCCAGCGCACATCAATTTCACAATACATTTCACTTCTGTAAATCCCACCCAAGCCTGTAACTGGCCAGCACTTGTGTGCACCTTGAACAAAGAACATGGGTTGGTCCACATCGAGCCCACCAAACCTGTCCATCAGATTCAGATTCACTTAGTGGAGGCATGGAGCTATAGTGGGAAAGTGAGCAGGTGTTGTGAGTCAGGTGTGGTGTTACACTTACATCATATCTTTGTCCAGCTGGACTGCCAGGTCCTCTTTCTTGGTCTCCAGCTCCTGAACACAGACTCAAGGTCAAAAATGAAAGCGCCAATGCTGTCGTCATAATGCCAATGTGAAAGAAAAGCACTAAAAGAAGGCTTTCTACTATACCTGTATGATGGTGAGTTGCTTTTGGATGGAACTTAACAGATACTTGATGATCATCCATTTCTACATATAAAACAGAAACAGACATCAAACCCTTTTTGTAATAACACACAGTAGAAAACCACAAGCAGGACTCTGCCAGAGCAGAGATCTGTCTGATAATACATACGGAGACAGATCCTACCTCATGTAAGTCCTCCCGTTGCTTGTCAAGGGACAGTTGGGACAAGGGACTATACTCCAGGTGTTCTTGAGGGTCATACCACAAGCTGTTAGCCATCAGATCATTACGATTTTCCAGCTCCTCCCACAGCTTATTTTCCTCGTGCACTGCCTGCCTGAGACTGAAAAAGTCCAAACACAAAACTGTGATTAATGTTTACATTTATTCACTTAGCAGATGCTCTCATTCAGAGCGACCTACAGAAAATACAGGGAGGCAAGTAGGGTTAAGTGCCTTGGCCAAGAACACAACATCATGTCTACACGACCAGGATTCAAACTCGCAACCTTCTGATTACTAGCCTGATTCCCTCACCGTTCAGCCACTTGACTCCCCTATCTTGTGAAATGAGGTTCATGCCTGAGTGTGTGTGTGTGTGTTATACTTCTTACAGCTTAATCTGGCAGCTGAGGGTCATTTTCTCCTGATGGAACTCTGAGTTTTGGCCTTCTACAAGATCCACAGACTGCTGCAGCTTATTATTGAGCTTCTTCAGGCTGGTCTCATTGGTGATCAGTTCTGAGACCACAGCCCGCAGGTCGTCAGGATTCCTACAGACATCAACAGATCCCAACACACATCAATTTCACAGGTTATAGAGACCACACCACTTCTGTAAGCCTGTAACGGACCTACACAATTCCAGTTTGATTGATTCACAGTATTTGGCCTACATACACTGTTACAATTTGTTGCATGAAGACTGTGAAGAATATGCTATGTGTGTGGTTGGTGTTTTTGAATCAAATCTTACACGTGTAAAGCACTGCAGGGAATCTCCTCTGCGCCTTCATCCATCGTTGCTAGTAATTTCTCGTGTAACCATCAATGTTAACTGTAATGATATTCTTAGTATAACCAGCCGCTTTGGTGTCTCTTCGTCAAATGAGTCTTGTAAAGGATGAACCTTCAATACCTTCCAAATCTATAACTTGGTGATTATGATGTCATAGTGTGAAAGCTTTAAGTCAGAGGCAAGTTAATAATATGAAGTTGAAGTTAATAATATAATATAAAATAGATATTATGAAATATATGAAATGTATATATATTATATTATAATGTATATATAATTATGTTATAATATACAGTATAATATATAATTAAAATAAGTCTGGACTGAAAGCAATCAGACCATGACCGCTAAAGTCCGCTAGAGGTCACTGTCGTCCTTTAAAATGAGGAGGCGCGATTGGGATTCATTAGTAGTTCATTGAGAGGCTCCCAGCCCAACTTCAAATGATCTGTTACTTTATGCCTGTATCTATAAATCTTTATTTATTAAGCTATCTTTCCCTATATATCTTTCTCTCTCGGACACTCATGCATTCTCACACTCACCCCAACAAACAACGGCACAAGAGCGCGCATATTTCACCAATCATGTCCGTCTTTACCGGGCTGAGATCATTAAAACAGACCCCATTTGGGACACGGGAGCGCGCAGACGACTTGGAGAAAAGGAGATCGTCGTGAGCGCGCCTTACCGTAAAGTTATCGGGAGTGCCTCCTCTGCTATCAAACCAACCGGTGCTTTCCCGTGTCCTGTCAGACGACGAATGCAATGACCCCTTTCCTTTCACATGATACGGATTGTGCGATTGACTGTTTTTAGTATAATTGGTTGGAGTCCAGCCGCGTGCATCACCTGCCTGGTCCAGTTGGAGTGGATCGGAACTGGAGAGGTCCTTGCGCGCCGGCGCCATGACGCACTGGATCGTTGTTTTCCTCGCGCTCGGGCTTCTGGAAACGGTGAGTGGTTATCCTCGAGCGCACTGCCATGTAAAAAGGGTTGATTGTGTTTTTATGACCATGCCGTGAAGGTCAAAGTCAAATGTTATCATGTCAAAGTTATTATTTAAAGTGCAAAATCACCATGGTACTTGGTCTCAATCCACTTTAGAATAAAATCAGGTAGAAAAAAACAATAACAGACAATAAAACAATACTAAATCAGATCAATTCAAATCAATCAATTAGAGAATGAACAGTTGCGTGCGTGGGAACTATAAGAAGTTGTTCAAGGAGAGGAGCTCTTCCGTTGACATGGTAACCTGATTATGCGCGTGAACATACTGGATACTGGATATTACAGTCATGGATGTGGTTGTATCTTTCATAAGATAAGATCATCCTTTATTAGTCCCGCAATGGGGAGTTTGCAACAGCAGAAGAGCAGTCGGTCTAATCTACATTTACATTTACATTTATTCATTTAGCAGACGCTTTTATCCAAAGCGACTTACAAGAGAGAGCTTTTACAAAGAGCATCAGTCATTGAGCAAAGCAACGTGATAGACCCCGAACACAGTCGGATTTTTAGATCGTGAATCATACATCATGAGAACCAATAAGTGCTAAAGGAAGAACTATAAATGCATAACACAGCGATTATGAATATAGAGCAAGAGATACAACACATAATACATTAGATCAGGTGAAATGACATGCTATTGTTAAGTGCCATTAAATTCTCTAAATAGGTGAGTTTTAAGCCTTCTTTTGAAGGTTGGAAGGCAGTCCGTGCTTCTGATGGAGGTCGGGAGTTGATTCCACCATTGGGGAGCCAGGCAGTGGAAGAGTTTGTGTTGCGCTCTGGCGCTCTTGAGGGGGGGTACCACTAGACGGTTGTCAGCAGATGACCGTAGGTGGCGGGTGGGGGTATAGGGCTGGAGGAGAGAGTTGATATAGGTCGGGGCAGTCCCGTTTACCGCCCGGAAGGTCAGTACCAGGGTTTTGAATCTGATGCGGGCCATGACGGGAAGCCAGTGGAGGGCGATGAGGAGCGGGGTGACGTGACAGCGTCTGGGTAGGTTGAAAACCAGACGAGCGGCTGCATTCTGTATCCTCTGAAGGGGACGGGTTGCATTTGCAGGAAGGCCGGCTAGTAGCGAGTTGCAGTAATCCAGCTTTGAGAGGACTAGGGCTTGGACTAGCAGTTGGGTGGAATGTTGAGAGAGGTATTTTCTGATTTTCCTGATGTTGTAGAGGGTGAATCTACATGACCGAGAGACTGCAGCAATGTGAGCTGTGAGGGAGAGCTCGTCATCCAAGATGACCCCCAGGTTCCTGGCGGAGGGTGAAGGGGTCACTGTTGCAGATCCAATAGTGATGGAGAGATCGTGGGTGATTGAGGGTTTGGCAGGGATGATGAGGATACTAGTCTAGTCCTAACACTGTGTATATTCTGCAAAGAGCAATACTTGTACACTTGTATAGTCTGTACATAAAAACCCACACTGCATTTAGATTGTGAATAATACACTTTACAACCCCTAGTAGTACTATGTATGACCTTAAGTCAATAGGGTTGTATCTCCTAACTATTTATCTCCTGACTATTTCCATCTCAAGTTCCATATATATGGTATCCCAGCACTCTATTTGATCCCAGCCTTACCCCTTGTGTGCATTTACTTACTTATTTTACCCCCATTCCTTTATCCCTGTGTGCACTCTTTTACTCTTTTACCTCACACCCTCACCCTTGTGTGCTTTGACAAGACTGTGTGCCAGAGTTTCCCCTCGGGGATTAATAAAGTAATCTGAATCTGAATATCTGGTCTATTGTGCAGGCGACCGCACATCTGAAATAGAGTAATATATTTAGTGCAAGAAGACTAGAAGCTAAATTCATATTTCAGTTTTTTTTATTTACATTTAGTACATTTATCAGACGCTTCTATCCAAAGCAATTTACAGTAAGTACAGGGACATTCTCCCTGAGGCAAGTAGGGTGAAGTGCCTTGCCCAAGAACACAATGTCACATAGCCACAGCTTGGGCTTGATCGCACAACCTGCCGATCACAAGGCCAACGCCTTAACCCATTGAGCCATCTGACCACCATGGTATGAACTGTTGGCCAGTTTTAATCATGTCAACTAACAACGTTTTTTGGAAGCGTCTTGGCTATGTGGATTTCTGAGACAGGTAATAAAGACCCACCGCACTAATATAAGGTCACTTTGGCATGAAATGGGTCAGGTGTGAATATGTGCCTGTGTGTGTGCCTGCATTCGAATGTGTGCCTAAATGTGTGCCTGTGTGTGTGCGTGTAAATGTATGACTTTCAGGTGTGAAGGTGTGACATGCATGTGTGTGTGCGCGTGCATGTGAATGTGTGTGTGACTTTCAGGTGTGACATTCATGTGTGTGTGCGCGTGCACGTGTGTGAATGTGTGTGTGACTTTCAGGTGTTTTGCTGGAGGGCTTCTTTGCTTTCTAGCTCAGGTCCCTGCAGTTTCAGAAGTAGAGCTGGTGATCACAAAAAGTCAACCACCGCTGGACAAACATCTACCCACTCACCAACACACATCTACACACACACGCATGCATTCATACGTATGTCTATGAACGCACACACGCACAGAAGCATGCAGACACATTCGAAAACGCACACGCATTTCCAAACACACACACATGCGTAGGCACACAACATTGAATTTTTTCTGTATATTTGTCTCAGCTACTTTCTCTATGAGCATATCTCTGTCTTCCTTTCTTTCCCTCTGTCTGTCTGTCTTTCAGTCGGCCTGTCTGTCTTTCCCTCCCTCTCAATCTGCACCAATGCGAGCGATGCTTTTCAGAGGAATTGGGAACATTCCGTTTTGATCCAGCCCGATGAATTAGCCTCTTCAGAGAGGTTGTGTCTGTGGAGGACAAGAGAGGAGGAAGGAGAGAGGGAGAGGGGGAAGGAGAGAGGGAGAGGAGGAAGGAGAGAGGGAGAGGGGGAAGGAGAGAGGGAGAGGAGGAAGGAGAGAGGGAGAGGGGGAAGGAGAGAGGGAGAGGGGGAAGGAGAGAGGGAGAGGAGGAAGGAGAGAGGGAGAGGGGGAAGGAGAGAGGGAGAGGGGGAAGGAGAGAGGAAGAGGAGGAAGGAGAGGGGGAAATGAGAGGAGAAATGAGAGGAGAGGAAACATGAAAGAAGTCTGAATGTTGTGTGGTTGTAGGTTACAGGAGGTAACTTGATGCCATCTGGGTAGTCTGGATTACCATCCTAGAAAGAGCTGTGTGGTTAATCCATGAGATTTTGCTGCAATTTCATTCCTCACCTATTAATGGACAAGTACACTCACGTGTCACATGTGTGTGTCTGTTTGTGTGTGTGTGTGTGTAAGGGGGGTGTTCAGGTGGCAGTCTGAATGTGTTGCTTTTATTTATTATAAGGGATAAGGTATAAGGGATTTTGTTCTGGCGTTAACCAATAGAGCTAAAAATAGAACATTTGGTTTCCATGTCTGTCATGAAGAGTATTTTTAGAGGTTTGTTTGGTCTGTGAGATAAAGATGTGATTGGTCGACTGGTTCCCAGTGAAGAGGTGACATGTGATTGGTTGTTTGCAAGAAACTGACATTGTATTTGATCAATCCTGCCCAGAGGAATTGTCAGAACCCCTGAGATTCTGTCCTGGAGGACAGAGTGTCTATTTGTGTGTGTCTGTTTGTGTGCGTGTGTGTGTGTGTTTGTGTGTGCGCGTGTGTTTGTGTGTGTCCATGTTTTATGATAAACACATAGACATTTGTGAACTTTAGCTGAGAGGCAGTTACTCCTAACATAAACAGACCTCCCCAGACATTCTTGCATACACACACACACACACATACACACACAAGCGCACACACACAAGCACTCCTATTAATGCAGGCGCAGCAGCAGCACAGAGTTATGCAGTGCAGGACATCATCTGTGGGTGAATAATCCTCAGGAACCCTGGCTTGTTTGTTAGGCTGTTGTCACTGTTCATCCTTTGGTATTGTTTGCAGATTCCTCACACACAAACTGTCCAGGAAGAGAATACACCATCCTTCTCTTAGACCTCCCTTCGTTCTAGTTCATAAGTAGACCTACAGACCTACCACCATGTGTGGCACCCAGCAGAATACCTAAAGGCCCTTGAACCCTAGCCTGTGGAGCTGAAGCCCATTGTTACTGAACCCATTAGCTGTACGAGAGCAGACAGAGAGATCCCCACACTGTGTTGATGCGAACCGCTTCCTTCTTCCTGTTTGTCCAGGCCGATGGGAGGCATCCCATGTGTCACTTCCACTCTGAGGTGGAGAAGGCGGAGCTTGAGTGTCAGGATCAGCTGGAGAGACACGCCCTCGAGACTGCAGGTACACACGCATACATACACACACAAAAGCACACACACTACACACATGTATGTACAAATACATAAGCACACACACACGCAGCTTTCAAACTGTGAGTACTTCCCCATGATGTGTGTATACTGTACCCGTGTGTGTGTGTGTGTCCAGACTGCCAGGGTGAGTGGAGCAGCATACTGTGTTGGGAGTCTGCAGCAGCAGGAGAGGTAGTCACCCTCTTCTGCCCCCCAGCGGTGGTTCATCTGTTTGGACTGAATGGTAAAACCCCCTCCATCTGTCTCTCTTTCCCCCTTAACCCTCCCATCGCTCTCCCCCTCCCACTATCTCCTCCTTGTCTCTCTCTCTCTGCCTCCCTCCTTAGCTCTCTCTCACCCTTCCTCATCATATCTTTCCACTCGCTATCCGTCTGTCCTCATTCATTACTCTCCTCCCATCCTTTCCTCTATCCCCCCAACTCCGTCTTTCTAACCCTCCTTCTTCTCTCCCTCCCTCCTCCTGCCCCCCCCCCCTCCCCCCCTCCCCAGCCCTCTGCTGTGCTCACGGTTGCAGTGTTAATGAGTCTAATCATCTATCAGCCGCAGCTGGGTGCCTCTGGAGCAGGCACCATTACAAATGATCTCTCTGAACGAGCATCTGCTCCTAAATCAGCCCTCCTCAGACCTGACCCAGCACTGGGAAGGCCTCATCTGGAATAGATCATGTTAGGGTTAGTGAATGGCAGGGTTAGTGTTCTTGAATGAAAGAAGGTTAGAAAATGGAATGTTGGTCTTTGTCTCACACTTGCAAGGGTCAAACTGAAACTGTCTCTCTGTTTTCCTCTCTCTCTCTCTCCTTTCTTCCCTCTCTCCATCAGGGACCCTCAGTAGGAACTGTACGGAGGCTGGCTGGTCGGACATCTACCCCAGCATGACCACCATCTGCATGTCCAACGACTCCAAACCTGACAAGGTACGTGTGTGGAGAGAGGGAGAGAGGGAGACAGGGAGAGTGCATCACTTGTGCACCCCCCTCCTTGGTCGTTGTGTGTGTGATTGCACGCGTGTGTGCACGAGTGTGTGATCGCGCTTGCCTTTGTGCGTGTGAGTATGTGTGTATGCGTGTGTGTGTGCCGGAAGGCATAGTGTTGCTGTGTCTGACAGCTCCATGACCGATGGAGAGAGAGGGAAGTGACCCTCAGGTCAGTGACCTAGAACGGACACACACACTCAGAGTGCTCCAGAGAACAGCCCTGGACACTCCCTTTGAGCTACGCCTGAAAAAAACTAGATTTACCGAGGAGCGTCCAGTCAAGGGATTCGGCACAGCTGTGTTTGACAGGGTCAGGGTTAAAAAGACACTGTTAAGTGCCACACATTTTAATTTATGTCTGTTTTCAAGAGAATCCAATGTTACTTTTCTGTGCGACACTGAAAATATAAATAAACACCATGCTGTGTTTAGTACACACTATGTACTGTATACAGTGTATAGATTGTAAATGCTGGTATATAAAGTATATACAAACTTGTTTAGTTTCTATTTGAAATGAAAAGAGGCTGGGTTGGGTTTTCGCAGTATGATCCCAAAGGGCATCAGCCTACTTTTCTCCTGTGTTAACTTTATTATCTATGAATATTTATGAACTCCAAAAGGGCACATTTCTACAGCTCATGACAATTTCATCAAACACCCTGAACGAAAACAAAACGTTGTGACTGCGGTCCCTGCCCCTCCTCACCACCTTCCTCGTCTCAGACTCTGTCACCCTTGGAACATGTTTGTGTGTGTGTGTGTCTGTGTGTGTGTGACAGAGCGACAGAGAATGTGTGAACTTCCTGCATCCCTTGGGGTTCGTTTGGTGATGCCTGAGTTGAAGTCATTCAGATAACTCTGCAGGGTTATTTCTCAGATGTCAGACAGCATTCCTGAGCTCTTGGTTTATACTGAGCGTTAAACAACTATATAACAACTGGATTTAAAGAATATCCGGTGGGGGGAAAAAACGTCATTTTTATTCAGACAGGATTGAGGCGACTCGTTCTTAAACCGTGCGTCTGTTTCTGCTCTTCCCTGGCTGTCTGGGGTTTGATATCAACAGGTGCTTTCTGTCTATCTCTCTCTCTCCCTCATTCTCATTTCTCATGTGCCGTCTCTCTTCTTGCTCCCATGGTTGCATATCTCTCTTTCCTATTTATCCTTCTCTATCTTTCTCCCTCCCTTTCTCTCCCCCTCTGTCTTCTCTATCTCTTTCTTTCTCGATCTCCACCCTTCTCGTTCTTCTGTTTACCCCTTTTTCTACCTCCCTTTCTCGCCCTCTCTCTTTTTCCCTCCATCTCTCTCTCTGTCTATCCCTGCCTCCATCTCTCCCTTTCTCTTTCTCCCTCCATCTCTCTCTGTCTATCCCTGCCTCCTTCTCTCCCTTTCTCTCTCTGCCCCCTCCTCTGTGCTTCTCGTCAGTCTTCTGCTCTGTAGTTAGAGTCTAACCCTGGATCTCCCAGGTGTGTCTCCAGCCTGCAGACAACCCAGTTCATCTGCCCTGCTTCCCTCAGCCCTGATCTAAAGGCAAGGCTGTCCTAACGCTCGCTACCAAACACACCATCATACCAACAAGCCAGTGCTTCATCGCAGAGGACTTGAGAAATGAGATGGAGGTCGTCCCAGGAGCCGCCCCCCTCCTGGTCCGATGCTCAGGTTGAGAGTTCGAAGATCGTTGTTGTGACCTCCTAATTGGGGTTGGTGGGAACACCTTATCTTTTGGAGAACAGGCAGAGCAATGGGAGTTCTGACTGTCTATGTATTCATGTGTGCATGCCTGTGTGTGTGTGTGTGTGTGTGTATGTGTGTGTGTGTGCAGTCCAGATGGTGTCTCAGGCATGGAGAATGCTGTTTATAGATGGTGAGAGTGTGTGTCGAGGGAGAATTATGAACACCAGATTGAGACATGAATGCCGAAAAAATAGCCCAAGTGTCAAAACAGACTGCATTTATAGGTCAGACGTTATTTCGAAACATTCCAATTTATTACATTTCTGTGGGGAAGGAAAACAAACGGGAGGGATTTTATTAAGTCTCCACCACAAACTGTGTATTTTTCACATTCCGATCTTGTTTAGAGACAAGCACTGATTTCGAAAGTGGTACCTGAGTAATCATACAGTCTGCTTTGGCAATCTCTCTCTATGTCTGGCCATTGCACCGATCAGAATCAGAATTGCTTTATTGATCCCTGAGGGGAAACCCTTTTAGTAAGAACAGCTCAAAGGTCTCGTCAATGTGCACAGGGGTGAGGGTGAAGGGGTAAGAGAGTAGAAGAGTTCACACAGGGATTAAGGGGTAGTGAAATAAAATAAAGTAAATGCACACAGGGGTAAAAGGCTTGGAGTAAAATACCAAACGGACAATAATAAATTCACTGGATTAGATGAAACATCAATGCTAAATGTGTGTGTGTGTGTGTGCAGCTGGTGTTCTACATGGTGGTGAAGACTCTGTATACCCTAGGCCACAGCCTCTCCCTCATCGCCCTGATCTCCAGCACCGCCATTCTCTGTGTCTTCAGGTAACACACAAACACACAACACACTAAAGCGCCACCATGTCTAAAAACATGCATTAGTGTTGCTGTTTACAGTAGGAAGACATGGTGCCAGTTATTCCAGTCTGAGAGCTGTTCTTCAGACTGCGTACTGGCTCAGAGCCTCTCATGTTGGTCCTTTCCTGACACCTGAAGAGGCCTATTGTTCCACAAGTTATTCACACATCCCAGCATTTTCATTTCGTGACAATATTTACGGCCAATCTTATCCTGATCTTTGTGTTGGCTCGCACACGTATTGATTTATTTGTGTGTTTGCGTGTTCAGGAGACTCCACTGCACCAGGAACTACATCCACCTGAACCTGTTTTTGTCGTTCATTTTGAGAGCCGTGGCCGTGCTGATAAAAGACGCTATCCTTTTCTCTCACAGCGAACACACAGACTGTAGCCTGCAGCCGTCGCTGGTGAGAGCGCGCGAGCACACGCAGCGCATCTGCTCACGTACACGCACACACACCTGCTCGCACACACCCACACACACTTCCGCTCGCACTGCCACTCAGATGGATATCTACTCTGTGACATCGTGAGAGGTTGTGTCCTGGAGGGGAGCTACATCCTAAGGAGATGGCTCCACCCTGGGGTTACTATGGCTCCATCTGGTGGTCACCGGCACACCTCTCCACAAGCCTCCACCCAACACAGGTGGAGATAATAAAGGCTAATGACGGCCTTTATGCCGTGAGGCCTTAAAAGGAGGGTCAGTGGGCCTGTGAGAGTAGGGCAGTTTGGGGGAGCTGATGGTGCCCGGAGGAGCACTGACTTGGAGGACCATACGTACCTGGAGAGCCATACTGACTTGGAGAACCATACTTACCTGGAGAACCATACTGACTTGGAGAACCTTACTTTCCTGGAGAACCTACTTACTTGGGGAACTACTGTCCTGAAGACTACTGATCTGCGGACAGCATTAAAGAAGAGGTGGGAGTGACCAGAGTTATAACCCTGACAAGTGGAAAACTTAAGTTTAGAAAGGTGTTTTGAAGCCGTAACTTTTTAGTTCCCTTTTTGTAGAGCCAAGGGCCAAGATTTAAGTTGTTCGTTTCCACCAGGAGTGAGGTTTGAGTTCGATCCTTTTTTTTGTTTGGTAGATTATCCCCTGTATCACAATAAAAGTGAATTTTTGTTTGGAAATTAAGTGTCCGTGTACTGTTTGGACCCGCCCTTCTGGAGACCAACCTCTCACGGTCTCACAACTCACGTACACACATATCTGCTCACTCACAAACATCTACCTGCACATCCTCTCAGACACACATCCCCTCATGCATGCACGCACGTCTGCACACATACACACATACGCACGTTTTTGCACACACACACACACAACATCCACCCGCACAGTAAGAGAGCAGACTGTTGTCTCTGTGTTGTAGGTGGGCTGCAAGATCAGCCTGGTGGTCTTTAACTACTTTGTCATGGCCAACTTCTTCTGGATCCTGGTGGAGGGGCTGTACCTCCACACCCTGCTGCTGGTCATGTCCTCATGCAACACCCCTCTCACTGGCTACATGCTCATAGGCTGGGGTAGGTTTGCACACGCAGACATCCACACGCACGCACGTATATTGTGTGTTTCGAGGTCAACGTTTTTTCAGTCTCCTTCTTCGTCACATGTTTAACTTCACCCACCAGCGTAGAACAAACATTATTTGTTTATCATTTAAGATCTTTGTATACCTGTTCTCCATGCTGTTTAGACCCTAATGTGTGTGGGTGCGTGTGTCTGCGTGGGTGGGTGGGTGTCTGTATGTGTCGGTGTTTGTGCATGTTTCCACTCTTGTGTGACTCCGCTGTGTAATTTCCTTGACAGCCCCTCATTAAAAGTTTATCATTGAGTCCAAACTCTAAACAGAACCCACATTATTTCCCCTCTCTCTGTCTCTCCCGCTGTCTCTGTTTCTTGCTCTATATATCACTCTCTCTCTCTCTGTGTCTCTCTGTGTGTCTCTTTCTGTCGCTCTCTCTCGCTGCCAGGGGTGCCGTTAGTGTTTGTGGCTGCGTGGGTCATCAGTAGGGTCTACCTGGAGAATACAGAGTGAGTCTGGCTCTCAGCAGTGACATCATCAAACCAAGACAGAGCTGTGCATCTCTGTCAGGACAGTTTTTCTCATCTCGGTCTGCGTGGTTTTCGGACAGGTGCTGGGAGAGAAATGAATCCCTCATTCCCAAGAGACTCATTAACTGGCCGATCATGGTTTCTGTCATAGTGAGTATAACTAGAATCAAAAGGACCTGACTTGAACCAGAACCAGACTGGTTCCTGTTTTTGGTGGGTGTCAATGGAGCCAAATGGCTAAAAGAGCAACGTTGTTTGATGGCTAGTTTCTTCTTGTCCACCAGCTGAACTTCTTCCTGTTCATCAGTGTGATCCGTATCCTCATCCAGAAACTCAACAGCTCAGATGTGGGAGGAAACAACCAACCACACTCGCAATACAGGTGTTCCTTCTACAGCCAATCACAATACAGGTGTTCCCTCTACAGCCAATCACAATACAGGTGTTCCCTCTACAGCCAATCACAAATACAGGTGTTCCCTCTACAGCCAATCACAAATACAGGTGTTCCCTCTACAGCCAATCACAATACAGGTGTCCCCTATACAACTTATCATAGCTCTATGTTACAATTTAAGCACACCTTTAAGAGGCTTCTTCTCATGTTTGCTTATTCTCTCTGTGTGTGTTTGTGTGTGTGTGTGTTTGTGTGTGTGTGTTTGTGTGCGTGTGTGTGTATGTGTTGCAGGCGCCTGGTGAAATCGACCCTGTTGCTGATCCCCCTTTTTGGGGTCAACTATGTTGTGTTTGTGTATCTGGTGGATGATGCCAGCATGGGGGAGTATAAGATCCTGTTTGACCTGGGGCCTGGGTCCTTCCTGGTGGGGATGATGGAGGACCTTAATCCACACTATCTCACTGTCTCCCCCCCACACACACACACTCCTTACAGGATCTTATGTGTTTTTTTCAGGGTCTTGTGGTAGCTATTCTTTACTGCTTCCTCAACACTGAGGTAAGTGGAAAAAGTCTGTTCCAGAATCTTCTCCCAATAGATTCTAGTGAAACTTAGCTAAAAGTACTTCTGCCACTGTGTGTGTGTGTGTGTATGTGAGGCAGGTCCAGGGGGAGCTGAGGAGGAAGTGGAGAAGTGTGTCTCTGAAACGCTATGTGGGGAGGGAGTGCCAGCCACACGGGCCCCCCGCTACTCTCAACGGGACCGATGCCCCCGACCACTTTCCCCGCAACGCCAGAACTCAGTCCATCCTGCAAACGGAGACCACCATGCTGTGATTGGACGCTTTGTGAGAGACTTGGAGGGCCACGCTTCTTCTTCGCTTAATCCGGTGGCCATGTGACAGGAAGAGACACGGCAGGAAGTGAGTCCAGAGCACGTCTGGGTTCATTTCAAATGACGGGCTGTCATGTGGAAGAGTCCGGCGGGTTTAGAGAAACAAGACTGGACTTGTAGCCTTCCATGCCCCCCAGTGCACACAGCCCAGTGCCTTGGATGGTATCCATCATCCTGAGCCAGGTGCTGTGAACACACATTTGGGTCCCGTGCTGTTGCCATATTCTTGTGATCCATGCTGCTTGTGTCAGCGTCCAGTCCAGCGTCATGGAAGGTTGAAGGCTCTGCTTTTCCCAGTTCTTCCCCATGGGGACTGGCTGGTGTGGTACTGATGGAGAGCGGGCGCCTGGGTTACTGCTATGCGTGTAAATGCCGCTTTTGATGTGTAATGTGGTTTGCCTGTAGAGGGGTTGGGGTGAGGGGGGTTTATGTGGGGACAGGGGTTGGGTAGGGGTGGGAGTGGTCTTTGTTGTATCAGTTGGAGCAAGACTGGAGCACTCACATTCTGAATCAGTGAATCCACAGTTTTCTGTGTTAGTAAAAGAAAGTTAACTTTCTAACCGTCTTTTACTGTGTCAAACATTGCACACATACGCACACATACGCACACACACACAAACACACACACACACACAGAAGTGGAACCACTAAGGCATAATCCAGCACTAAATTTGATCTGACAGCCCCTTCTCTTACCTACACAGACACACACAGACTCACACACACAGACACATACTCACACAGACACACACACAAGGACTCAAAGGCTCCAGGCAGACGAGATACTCTTGGATCATCGTGTATCTGTGTTGAGGGCAAAGTGACCCACACCTTCTCTGTCAATCACACTCTCTGAGAGCTGAAGCAACGACCGTGGAAGAACAGAACTGTAGAGCAGAGGTTTTTTTGGTACTTGTGGGTTTTTTGTATGTTTTTGTTGTTCTGCACACCCAAATCCTGTGTGTTTGTGTGTGGTGAGAATGAAGCTGTCTCAAGCTGTTTAAGTAGAATAGGACAAGGATAAGGATAAGATCCTTTGCTGATTTCGTAATTATGCACAACAGAAATTGGGTTGTCGTTCAAGGCACACACACACAGACACACACACCAGAACCACACTTGGTGTTCCTTTTGTTCTGCCTCAGTGACTCCAGTTAAGTTATGTTCCCAACTTGTTAGCTCAAAATACAAACCCTTCTACAAACCCACGCACACACACACACATACACACATACACACATACATGCAGATGGACACTCAGACACACAGATACACACACACACACACACACACTGGATAACACACACAGGTGCGCACTAACTAACTCTTATTTTAGTGTGTACCTTGTGGGACTTGGCCATCTGTGTATCACATTTCCCCAGCTCTGCTTGACCCTCACACACACACACACACACACTCAACCTTCTCTGCCAGAAAAAGGTCGCTCTGTTCACTTCCTTTTTTTCTTGTGAGTATAAACTTTTGGCTAACCACAGGCTACAGTCTTTGACATGTTTGAAAAGAACGCACACACAGACACAGACACACACACACATGCACACACACACATGTGGCTCCACGTACCTCCTCTAGCAGCATGTATCTGAGACCTCAGAGCTACCCAGACCTGCCTCTGCTGCTCTCTGCTTCCTGGCTTCTCTCACTCAGCCCTCTTCAGCAGCTGTCCTCCTCTCCTCCTTCACCTTTCAGTCCACAATTAACCCCCAACTCTGCGTTCATCTGCTCCCTCTCTCCCTCCCTCCCTCCCTCACACCCCCCCTACACCCCTCTCTCTCCCTACGCCCTCCCTCAGTGTCACAGCGATAGTATTCCCTCCCTCGTTCTTCTTGTTTCTCTCTTTCTCCCTCCCCCTCACTCTTCCCTAAACCTTCTTTTTTTCAGTCTCTCCCACACCGTGAAGGTGACATCACATCAGACCATGTGACCTCCTTCTCTTGCTCACACATCTATCTTTTTCTTCTCTCTCATCGCTAACCCTTTATTCTGCCATGTTCTCTCTCTCAGTCTCAGTTGGTCTGCGTTTGCTTTTAGAGTGGTGTGAATTATGCATCATCTGCATTAGGACCCAAACTCACAAGTAGTCATCTGAATAAAATACTATCCAACCATCTAACAATGAGTGTGTGATGGTGTGTGTGTGTGTGGTGATGTGTGTGTGTGTGTGTGTGTGGGTGTGTGTGTGTGTGTGTGTGTGTGTGTGAGATGGTGTGTGTGAGAGATGGTGTGTGTGTTTGTGCTGGTATGTGTGTGGTGATGTGGAGGTGAGTACAGCTTTCATCAGACACGCAGAAGGGACACATCACAGCAGGGTTAATCTAAGACTGTAGTTCCAACAGCTCCCACTAAGAGGAGCTGAGTTGCTCCACAGAAGCTGGAGTCAATTGGCTGATTGGTTTAGGTGTCGGGCTGATGATCGGAAAGTTGTGAGTTTGATTCCCGGCTTTGGCAACATGACTTCGAGTCCTTGGGTAAGGCACTTCACCCTACATGCCACAGGGGGAATGTCCCTGTACTTGCTGTAAGTTGCTCTGGATATGAGCGTCTGCTAAATGACTAAATGTAAATGTAACAGCTTGTTCACCATTCCACGAACAGAAAATTAAACGACATATTAACTGGAATTTTGTTTATAAGTTATTATAATGTAATATAACATAACTGAACCATTTTAAAACTTCAAGATAAATTACAAATCACAAAGATTTATATTACAAAACATTTTTCAAGTTTAAGTATGATGTTGTTGTGTGTGTGTATGGTGATGTGTTTGAGCATGCACACACGTATGCAGGTTTCAACTGTAGAGTAGAATACAGATTGAACAGCATTAGATTTGAATGCAGTCTCAGTTATTTTTCATTGGCTACTGACTAATAGTTTAAGTAGTTTAATTCTCTGAATAAACATTGACATTGGTCCAGACCTCAAGACTTCAACTGCTGTGATTGGCTGTTGATTACTACAGCATGTTCCCATGTGATATAATATGAAGATGAGCCATCTTGACATATAAACATAACTGCTTTAATCTCCCCTCACCCCACACTTCCTAAAACACAGCTGAGACCAAACCAAAGAAGAATACTCGTGATAACATTACATTTCTTGTGATTGTTTTATTCCATCCAAGTCATTTTACACAGCGTATAAGTTAACAATGTCGCAGACATCCATTTTACATTAATAAATTATGAATTCCATTAATACATGATTCCATGATGAATATGTTTCTTAAATAATCAAGTTTCAAACACACTCCATAAACTGCCACCATGAATGTCTAATTATAAAATCATAAAAACTTGTATATATATGTAAGACATAAAAAAATACTTGTAAACAATAGTTAAATAAATAGTGTGCATTGTTTTTATCAGTTTCTATAAATAAGTTAGAACTTGTGACAATGATGATGGTAGTCATCAAGACACCGGCAATTAAATAAATACCAATATCAAAGTCAATACAGACATCCATACCAATCGATTACATTATTTTGGCTCCTCTGAAGCCCATTGACTGGAGTCAAACAATATGTGATTCTATTGTTTGTTACTGTGCAGAGGTTGACGTTTTCATGGTGGAGTCTGTCAAGAATCTGGTCAAGAAGGTTCTAGAAAAGCTAGCAGAGGAGAATAAGAGACGAGAGAGAAGAGAGGGAGAGGGGGAAGAGGGTGAGGGAGGAGGAGAGGAGGTGCGACTAGCAGAGGAAGGAGAGAGATTAGAGGGAGAGGGGGAAGGAGGTGAGGGAGGAGGAGAGGAGGTGCGACTAGCAGAGGAAGGAGAGAGAAGAGAGGGAGAGGGGGAAGAGGGTGAGGGAGGAGGAGAGGAGGTGCGACTAGCAGAGGAAGGAGAGAGATTAGAGGGAGAGGGGGAAGGAGGTGAGGGAGGAGGAGAGGAGGTGCGACTAGCAGAGGAAGGAGAGAGAAGAGAGGGAGAGGGGGAGGAGGGGGAGGGAGGAAGAGAGGAGGTGGCAGATCTCGAAGGAGATCCGGTAGTCAGGCGGGCTCTTCTGAAAAGAGAAGATAATTTTGCCATCATTATCTCATCCCCAGTCTTCTTCCATGTGTGGTGTTCATGAGCATGCCCGTGTGTCATGGATGAAGAAGAAAGACCTACTTGAACTCCTTGATCTTCCGTTGCACCCAAGGGGCTTTCAGGTAACTGCACATCAGACCTTTCTCAGTCTGGAAGCTACGTGAGAGGAGAGAGAAAGAAACATCTAAGAGATGCTACTGACAAACGCCACGCAGGCATTCACCATTACTGTAACTGGATGTGATTGCTGCCTGTTCCAAGTCTTGTTTAGTTGTATTTGTATTTGTTCTTGAGGACACCAGTGAAATAAAGGTTGTGGTCCTTACATGATGGCCTGAATGCAAGGAGCGTTCCAGAGCTGGACCCAGTATCCTGTGATTGGCTCTGGGAACTCTGTCCTGGACACTGTCTTACAGCAAGAGGAGGGTTTCTCATCTGGGGAGAGAGAAAGAGAAGGAATGAGAGGGAATGTAAGAGAGAGAGAGGAAGGGTGAAGGAGTGTGAGAGGGTGAGTGATTGAGAGGGAGAGAGGGAGAGATGTAGAAAGTGATAGGCGGAAAGAGAACGAATGGGAAGGAGAAAGGTGGAGAGGCAGGGAAGGCTAAAAGTGAAAAGTGAGGTTGAGCTACTGTGGTTGACCACTTTCTTTCCTCCTCTCAACTCTCGCTTCTCCTGAATCAGAATAAGAGTCTCACCTGCTTCTGTGCTGGGAAACGCAACGAGGACCAACACCGCCACCAAGCTTGTCAAAAATTTTCCAGAGGTCAACATCT
Source organism: Protosalanx chinensis (assembly GCA_030340685.1). Lineage (NCBI taxonomy): Eukaryota > Metazoa > Chordata > Actinopteri > Osmeriformes > Salangidae > Protosalanx > Protosalanx chinensis. The sequence goes on from CM059332.1 coordinate 3,106,073, forward strand.
TCAGACGTGCAGATTCCGGGTTTCACTCAGACCAAAAGTATTCCAACAAATGGTTCCTTTAAAAGTTCAAATCAGTCAAATCATTAAAGGAACAGAATCTTGGTGTTTTCTCTGCGTCGCTCCAGTGCAGTGGTCCACCAGAGCAACACAGACGCTTATATGAGGACCGAAAGCAGAAGTGGTTCCTCCGGTGTCATCATTTCTCCTCTTCTTCGTCGTCCTCCCTTTCAGCTCAACAGTTCGTCACCAGTAGGAAATTGTTTCTTCAGCTTTCCTGCTATCAATGGTTCGGTTGTAACTCATTAGACTAGAAGAGAATCAATACTTTTGGAGCAACTTTATGCAAGTTCAGCTTTGATGTAAATTTAAAAAAGAGAACTTAAACCCTGCAAGCAAGGCCTTAATGACCAATAGGTTAGGACATCATAGCAACCACAGAAACTTTACAATTTTAATCTTTGTACACACTACGCCTCAATGACATCAACATTTATACCACCATCATCATTGACCAGTTAAATTTAAATTCCACTTAATTTCCACTAATAAACTAACCATAATGATGATTTGGCAGATGCTCTTATCCAGATGAACTTACTGCCAGTACAGGGACATTCCCCCGAGGCAAGTAGGGTGAAGTGCCTTGCCCAAGGACACAACATCATGTTGAAACAACCAGGTTTCAAACCAGGGACCTTCTGATTACTAGCCTGACACCCTCACTGCTTAGCCACATGGCTCCAACATAGAACATGTTTCCTACTAACCGGTAAATCCTAATTTCCTCCCGCTGGTGTCTTTCAGCGGTTGCCTTATTTGGAAACATTATAAAAAGGGGAATCACAGCTAATTTGAACTTGGTGGATACCCCCACTCCTCCCATTCAGTCATTCAACTGCCATTCAGTCATTTTCCGCTTCACACATTTTGCAACATTGCTCTGAGCTCACTTTACTTTCCAAGGGGAAAGAGGAAGTTATCGTGCAATTGACTTTCAGTATCCTTCTGTCATCGTCTATCTCAAAACGACACATCTAGACATGGTCTTTACATGTACAAGCAGGAAACAGAGGCCACAGGAACCATACAGTGGTGTGCAGCTTTTACTACAGTCAAGGTACTGATAAAGCTCTGGGCAGTCTGTCAGAGAAGCTCTGCTGCTTATTGTTGGTGTGGAAGTATCAACGGTCTTGACATGTCCCTCTAGATCAGCCGCTGAACCCATACCAGGTCCTCCAAGCTGCCAAACTAGGTTCCTGCTCTCTTCTAAAGAACTCACTGCTCTTCTCTGTTTCTCAGCCAGTGTGTGTGTGTGTGTGTGTTTGTGTGTGTGTGGGAGGGGGGCAGTCATGTGGTCTGAGAATCATCAACACCCTCCTTCATGTTTTCAGTACAAGTCACCAGTCACCATGATGAAGGGAAAACCCTGATGGTTATAAATAAGCTTGAGCACATCACCTCCTGATCAGTGACATCATAGTCTTGACACTCCTGCGGAGGGGGGGGAGGCAACATCGAGGTCCAATGGTTTAGTTTGTCTGTGTACTAGGAATGCACACACAGACATTCACACACATACAAACATGCTCACTCAGATACACACATGTGCATGCACGCATACTGTCTTTTGTTTCCAGTATTTCCAGTAAGGATCTTTTTATATCTTTATTGTCACTAACAAAGAAGTTGGATTCGCTTGATGGAATAAATAGGTTTTCATTGGTGTTTGTACATCATGTACATTTTTGTACATGTTAGCACCAAATACATTTAGTCATTGATTTACCAAAAATGTCTCTAAACAAATATACAAAAATATTATAATAAATAATACGATTTAAGAATAATTACCATGAAACCATTTAAATATAAATCCTGTCAATATAAATATATAAATTATGATGAAATGTGTTTAAATAAATTAAAGCATTTTTGCATGATCACCAGCTTTATACTTTGTATAACAATGAAAAGAATGCCCAACTTAAAGACAAACATAAATAAAAGTGTTCTGTGCAGGTCATGTTTTTCAGGGCTTCACTGGAGGAACACTCAGTTGGTTAACACACTTTATTTTGTTCTGTAAGGGGAGCCAGAGACAAGCAGGGAGGAAGAGAGAGAGAGGGAGAGGGAAGAAAGAGAGAGAGAGGGAGGGAGAGAGGGAGAGAGAAGAAAGAGAGAGAGAGAGAGAGAGAGAGAGGGAGGGAGAGAGGGAGAGAGAAGAAAGAGAGAGAGAGAGATAGGGAGAGGGAAGAAAGAGAGAGAGGGAGGGAGAGAGGGAGAGGGAAGAAAGAGAGAGAGAGAGAGAGGGAAGAGGGGAAAAAGAGAGATAGAGAGAGAGGGAAGAAAGAATAAAGGACAATATGTTTTTATTTGTTCATAAGTGTGCATACGGATGTGAAGGTTGTGAATCAGACTGTAATGTTTGAAGTATTTTAAAGAAGGTGTATAGACTTACTTTCTTCAACGTTTTGGGCAGCCAGGCTGCTTTAGGACTGATGCATTTAGTACCATTTTCTACCTTCAGCCTGAAAAGTCAGAGATCGAGAGAGTAAGATTTTATTCTGCAGGATGATGTGTAAGTGTTTATGATCATGTGTAAGTGTGTAAATGTGTGTGTGTGTGCGTTCTTACTGCACTGCATTAATTTTGCAGTTCCTTCCCGACTTTTGTAAATAGCAGGCGAATATTGGTTCTGTTACTTCTTTCTTTTCAAACTTGTAGCAACAGCTAACAGCCAAACATTGACCTTGGTCTGAAACACAAAACAACAGAACACACGTTATAAACATTAACAGTAGTACCAACATATATACATACATAGTAGTGAAGATTCAATTGTATTTTTATTTAATCCAAAAAGGAATAAATTAACCTAAATTAATTGTATTAATGCTAGTGTCTAGGTAACTCAGTGCACAATTACAGATGAATAATTATTTTAAAAAGAAAACAGAAGCAGCAATGAACATCAAACATGAATGAACATGACTCCTTTGGAATGCAGCAATAATATTTCTACATGTATCAATGCAGTTTATGTCTGTGAAATTACAAATTGCAAGTCCACACCAGACACACAGACACTCACCTACGAAAGACAGGATCATCATGGACAGAGTAAAGGAACTAAGTTGGAGGACAAAGATAGACACACGCATCTTCACTGTTTGATCTAATACTCTGAGACCAACACAGATTTCCTCTTTCCAAAGATCTGCTGGGAGCTATGAACTAGACTGGCACTTACAGGTGGTGATGCTCGGTATTGTTTGTTGTGGTAGCATTAGATTAAGTGATGTGCTGAGAGAGGAGGGGTTGTCTCTTATAGACCCTCAGGAAGAGGAAGTCACATTCCACTTGGTCACCAAAACGACCAGTCACAGGAAAGGAAACATCCCTTAATCATCCTTAATCAGAAGAACAAAGGATACTTTGTTAGTCAGGCGAAATGAAGACAAACACACGTGTAGGTAGTTTATGCCAGCACTGACATGGATAAAACTTTCCAGTCTTGTTCTGTCTTGTCGTCCTTCTTCCAGGGGGCATCCAGGAGCAGTGGTCAGAACCCTAGTGAGCACTGGGAGGACATGGAGACTCCATTCAGAGAGCCAGAACCAATGACGTCCTTGTTGTCAGGCAGCTATGACAATGGCACACTACAGATTAAGATGTGTCATTCTGTTTCTAAGTAAATGGTTGACAGACATTAGCTGTACTAATATGTTGATACTCATCTTCTGGGAATACATATACGTTGAGATAAACAGCAGGCAATCAGGGTGTCCTCTTAGATTAGGCTACAACCTGTAAGGAATTATCATGAATGACCCTGTTTGTTTGGATTATTTTATTGGGTTACTAGGCAGGATGGAGGGATCTGATGTGAGAATGAATGACAACTGACTTTTTATTATTTCTGGCCGACCACAAAGATATTTATAGGAGATGGAGTTACAGTAATAGTTACAATGGAACACTCCTCCACACCTACCCAAAAGCATTAAACTGGACTGAGTCAGTCACCGACTGCTGTGCCTCCATGAGTGACATGGGTGACACACACACACTAACAGCACACACACAGCTGTTTCTGACCATTAACGGAAATATTTTAATATATATTTCTAGACTTCCCTACTCATACACCAGCCTCCATTTGAGTAAAGATAACTCAGGAGACAGATATCCTATATAAAGTCACGTATGGCACTGAGGGGATTTGAATGTGAAACCAACTTCAAATCAAATGGGCTTCACATGTCTTTTGAACTGCCCGTCAACCAACTGTAACCCTCAAATAAGACATTTGGTTACAGAGAGGTGCAGGTCATAGGTGAAACATTGTCATGCATCAAAAAGACGTTCAATGGATGTCAGATATCCACAGATAAGCAGTGTTTTAACTATGTACTCCGGAAGTGCTGAATCCCACATTACTCTGCCTCAGGAAATGGGTTGGATTTACATTATATTCTTTATGTGGTAATTGGCCTCATTTTATTGTATAATAAAACATATTACAAACAGTTATGATGACTGTTGTTTATCTTTCTCAATTATACAGTGTGAATTTGTGTAAATTCAGAAGTGGTTTTATTCGCCATGTAAATTCGCACAAACAGAATTTAGTGTGGCAGAATGGTGCAAACAATAAATATATAGAGCGACCGATCTTCAAATAAAAAAGCAGGAAAGTACGATAACCAACAATTAAAATTTTAAATAACCTGAAATATAAAATGAAACTATATAACTATAAAACATAAGAAAATGAAAAGCACCTATGTGGATTTTTAATGCCACTGTGGGTGGGTAAAAAACGTGATTTTGAGTCCTACGTGAAGACGCTGATCCCAGTAAATGGTACCAGTACTGAGTTGGCTAACTAACATAGCTGACCATATAATAATAATAATAATAATAATAAATGGGGAATTCTTCCATGTCCATATATTCTAACTTTGGCTACTTCACATACGTTTCCATTTAATGTTGTGAGACATTCCTCAATATCCTCATTTCGATAGACAGAGGGGGAGAAAAAGTGTAACCAAGGGAACCGTCCCTGTTCTCGCGAGAGTTTAGTCCCAGCGCCCCCTGGTGGTTTGACTGCGGAGAGGGGAAAGGGAGGGGAGAGCTCGCGGCTAACAGGCTACACAAACAAGAAATATATCAGTGTAATTTCGATCATTCAGTGACGAACGGAATATTTTTTTTATGCAGACAGAGGACATTATTTTTCACTACACGCAATGTTTTTTCTGCAAAGGAACCCAACTGAAGGACCAGTAAAAACGAGAGACTAGCTAATACCTAAAGGAGGAAAAGAGGCCTGTTTGTGTTCCTGGTGTCTTGGTGCATCTCGCGCAGCCGGTGTAGGAAATCTACTCCGCTGCTCTCGAGCTCTTATTTTACTACTCAGACTAACACATTGGATTGTGTGTTTTGACTTTTGTTCCGCCGTTCATTGGCTTCACCGGGCGACCAGTTATCGCAAACCGAAGCTCTCGCACTGTGGACTTAACTTGAAATGCTTTTTGGAGCCAAATCGGCCTGTTTTGTTGTTTTTTGTTCCTCCAGCGGAGCCGCCATGAATCTGCACGGACAATAACACAATCTGCGCGTGCTGATCTGTTCCACTGCCCCCGCGCTCAGAGCGCGAGGAGACTGAATAATGTGAGATGGAAAGCGGAAAGATCAGCGTAGATATTTTGACATTTTAGTGACGAAATTAATTACAGGCAACAACAAAAAACGTTTTGACAAACATTAACGAAGCAAGACTGAATTTAAGTAGCTCCGATCTAGCATAGGTAATTACAAATCTGGTGTAAGAGCGCCACCAATGTGCTGTTTCCAGGTGTGATTACATGGGGGGGGGGGAAGTAACGTGACTTTTGGAAATGTAATTCCATAAATGATTACGTATTTTTCCCTAGTCTAATGCACTTAAATAGATTGAAAGTTTTTGTTGTCATGCCATGATGCTCATTTGGGCCTACTTCGTTCCGTGGAAGAGGGGGAAACGCTGAAATGGGTTGGTAATGAAGACCTTACGGCTTGATGCTTGTGCATATTATGTGCGGTTTATAGCTGGCTAGGAAGTTTGATCCCATATCGTATATACTATTACACAATCTGGATCTACTGAAACCAGCAACCAGACTCTGAGTCGTCCATCCATGGTCCCTGCAGGGCAGGAACGCTCCCCCCTTCCCTGGACAAGAACACGGACACTACGGGAGTAGGAAGAACCTTTATCCACTTTGCACCCTGTGCTTGTGTGTCCCGATTTTCATTTTTTCACCCGGATTGGACGATTTGTGGCGCGAGGCTGCTGAAATGAACCCGGTGAATGCGACCCATCTTTACGTGTCCGCGTGTCGTTCGGTGCTGCAGTGCGACCCTCGCGACCCCCGGGCCCTCGCGGAGCTCTGCAAGCTGCTCCCGTTCTTTCGCCAGTCGCTTTCCTGCCTCGTGTGTGGTGAGTAGAAACACGGATCGCGGGTTGCTCGTGCCATGTGCAGCCCCGCTGGCATGCTTTAGCTGGGTTTACCATGACACACCCCCTTTTGAAGAAGAAATCTAATGTTAGCACGCCACCTAATGCATGTGCAACGTTGCACGCCCTGCAGTCGGATTGATCTGTTAATATCGATTTGGTGTCGATGCCAATGTGTGAACAAGATGCATATGGGTGACATGCATCAGTCTCATGTTTATGAGATACACGGCATTATTGGTTCGGCCCGACTCTACACGTAGCGCTATACACTACCGTTCAAAAGTTTGGGGTCACCCAAACAATTTTGTGTTTTCCATGAAAAGTCACACTTATTCACTACCATATGTTGTGAAATGAATAGAAAATAGAGTCAAGACATTGACAAGGTTAGAAATAATGATTTGTATTTGAAATAAGATTTTTTTTACATCAAACTTTGCTTTCGTCAAAGAATCCTCCATTTGCAGCAATTACAGCATTGCAGACCTTTGGCATTCTAGCTGTTAATTTGTTGAGGTAATCTGGAGAAATTGCACCCCACGCTTCCAGAAGCAGCTCCCACAAGTTGGATTGGTTGGATGGGCACTTCTTGCATACCATACGGTCAAGCTGCTCCCACAACAGCTCAATGGGGTTCAGATCTGGTGACTGCGCTGGCCACTCCATTACCGATAGAATACCAGCTGCCTGCTTCTGCTCTAAATAGTTCTTGCACAATTTGGAGGTGTGTTTAGGGTCATTGTCCTGTTGTAGGATGAAATTGGCTCCAATCATGCGCTGTCCACTGGGTATGGCATGGCGTTGCAAAATGGAGTGATAGCCTTCCTTATTCAGAATCCCTTTTACCCTGTACAAATCTCCCACCTTACCAGCACCAAAGCAACCCCAGACCATCACATTACCTCCGCCATGCTTAACAGATGGCGTCAGGCATTCTTCCAGCATCTTTTCATTTGTTCTGCGTCTCAAAAACGTTCTTCTTTGTGATCCAAACACCTCAAACTTGGATTCATCCATCCACAACAATTTTTTCCAGTCTTTCTCTGTCCAATGTCTGTGTTCTTTTGTCCATCTTAATCTTTTTCTTTTATTGGCCAGTCTCAGATATGGCTTTTTCTTTGCCACTCTGCCCTGAAGCCCAGAATCCCGCAGCCGCCTCTTCACTGTAGATGTTGACACTGGTGTTTTGCGGGTACTATTTAATGAAGATGCCAGTTGGGGACCTGTGAGGCGTCTGTTTCTCAAACTAGAGACTCTAATGTACTTATCTTCTTGTTTAGTTGTGCAACGCGGCCTCCCACTTCTTTTTCTACTCTGGTTAGAGCCTGTTTGTGCTGTCCTCTGAAGGGAGTAGTACACACCGTTGTAGGAAATCTTCAGTTTCTTAGCAATTTCTCGCATGGAATAGCCTTCATTTCTAAGAACAAGAATAGACTGTCGAGTTTCAGATGAAAGTTCTCTTTTTCTGGCCATTTTGAGCGTTTAATTGACCCCACAAATGTGATGCTCCAGAAACTCAATCTGCTCAAAGGAAGGTCAGTTTTGTAGCTTCTGTAAGGAGCTAAACTGTTTTCAGATGTGTGAACATGATTGCACAAGGGTTTTCTAATCATCAATTAGCCTTCTGAGCCAATGAACAAACACATTGTACCATTAGAACACTGGAGTGATAGTTGCAGGAAATGGGCCTCTATACACCTATGTAGATATTGCACCAAAAACCAGACATTTGCAGCTAGAATAGTCATTTACCACATTAGCAATGTATAGAGTGTATTTCTTTAAAGTTAAGACTAGTTTAAAGTTATCTTCATTGAAAAGTACAATGCTTTTCCTTAAAAAATAAGGACATTTCAATGTGACCCTAAACTTTTGAACGGTAGTGTAAGTAATGCGTAGTATTTTAAATGCATTAGTTGGTGTAGTACTTGCTAATGGTCCAGTCTGTTTTGGGGAAATGAAAACGTTTTCCTTTGCTTAAAGATAGCCCCTCCTGTAGAAATGATTCACGAGCATGAAAGAGGTTGCGTTAGATGTCGAATTTGTCGACCCCCAGGCACGCTATTTTGGCCAAGGTGCATTCACATGGCTTAATCTCTATTCTTCGTATCGTACTTACTCTACAGTAAAACTTACCGTTTACTGTATCGCTGCGTGTTCTTATTTTTAAATCCTTGAACGAGGATTGGTTCGTGTAGTCAGTGTAGCGTTGATCCTGCATGACAATCATGCTGTGGTTGTGTGTGAGGGGGCGGGGCTCTTGTCTAAGGCTTATTTGTTGTGGTTCATAAAAGGGCTCCCCTATGGGCTCCCCCCCACCTGCCAACCGCCTCTGCCAAGGAATACCATCACAGCACAGTTGTGATCTTGCCAGGCACATTTAGGATGTCTTTCATCCCTACGTTTAACGAACCAAAGGAATAACTGAATGATGTGATGCAGATGGCATGGTTCAGCCAAGCTTTTGTGTTGCGTTGGTTTTGCCCATAGTTTTTATCTCTGTCTTCCTTTAATGTATAAATATTGATCAACTCAATGGGTTATTTATGTGTCCCCCATCAGGTAATCTTCTGCAGGACCCCATAGCTCCCACCAACTCAACGTGTCAGCACTATGTTTGTCTGGGCTGTAAGGGTCGGAGGATGCTGCTTAAGCCCTCCTGCAGCTGGTGCAAGGATTACTCCTGCTTCGAGGAGAACAGGCAGCTGTCCCTGTTGGTCCACTGCTACAGGAAGCTGTGTCTCTACATCGCCCAGTCTCCTCTTGCCTCACACATAGCCAGCGCGGCCAGCGATTCGCCCGACCTCCAGGCCATCCTCAACGAGGGCCTGTCATTGGTGGAGAATGAGCAGGAAGGGGAGGACACTTCGGAGTCGGCAAATCAGTCACCGGCGCCTTCCACGTCCGACGACGCTCCTGCGGCCGAGAGGAGGCTGGAGGAGGGGCTGGCCTCGGTGGCCGTGAACGGTCTGCATGGCTGCAACGGCCTGGCCAGTTCGGACACGTTGTCCTCCGTCACCATAGCGACGGGGGTAGGGGTTTTGAAGCACGAGGGTTTCGGGGAGGAGCTGCCGGTGTGCGTAGCTGGGGAGGCGGGGATGTGCGACATCAGCACGTTCGGGGAGGATCTCAAACACGGAGGGGGGCCGCTGTTGTTGAGCGTGGAAGAGGTTCTTAGGACCCTGGAGCCCGACCCTGAGCCATCCCCCCAGTCAGACTGCCCTCTGTCCAGGCCCCTGTCCAGCCTGAACGGGCCTTACTACCCCTCCATCCCTGAGGCCTCCCGCCTGACCCCCTCCCTCCCGTCGGAACACAAACCTCGCCTTCCCCCTCCTCACCCCCAGCCCTCCCCTGCCGCCCCCCGCCCCCCCCCTGCGTTGCCACCGCAAGCGCTCCCGCTCCGAGAGTGACAGTGAGAAGGTCCTGCCCCTCCCCATCGCCAGCATCCTGCAAGGCCCTTCTCTGGGTGCCAGCAACCCCCCACACCACCCAAACCCTCCCACTGCTGCCACCGCCAACAAACGAGAGCCCAAGCACCCCTCCACCATCGGCCCCCCTCACCTGGCCCCTGTGCCCAACGGCGGGCCTCCGAAAGTAGGCAAGACCGTGCTGGTGCCCAGCAAAGGGCTGAAGAACCATGGAGGGCCCAAAAAGGCCTACACCAAGGCCAGGCAGGGTGCGCCCAAACCCCGCGCTCAACCCCGCGACCGCCTCCCCCCTCACTCCCATTCCCACCCCCACTCCCACCCCCCCAGCCCCTCCAAGCCTCTCTACAAGAAGCCTGTGGAGAAAAAAGGCTGCAAGTGTGGAAGGGCCACCCAGAACCCCTCTGTGTTGACCTGCAGGGGGCAGCGTTGTCCCTGCTACTCCAACCGCAAGGTAAGAACCACCCTGGCTGTCCCGGTCCTGAACCTTAAGCCCCTGTCTTGTAGTTGCATTGTATTTGTATTGCTGAAGTGCCTGTAGCAGCCCTCATCCTGTACCCATGTGACTCCCCTCCCCTCTCCAGGCGTGTCTGGACTGCATCTGCCGAGGCTGCCAGAACTCCTACATGGCTAACGGAGAGAAGAAGCTGGAGGCGTTCGCCGTGCCGGAGAAGGCCCTGGAGCAGACGCGCCTCACGCTGGGCATCAACCTCACCAGCATCACCGCCGCTGCCCTGCGGAACCCGGCCACCAGCTCCCCGGGCAACGCCCTCATTAACGTCACCACGGCAACCGGGGCCCCAGTCACGGCAGCCTTCCTGACGGGGGCGGGGCCTGACGACAGGGGCTTTGACGACTCGCTGGACATGAGATTTGACTGTTGAAGTCCTGTCTGCTGGTTGTTGCGCCACCCCCCACCCCCATTGGACAGTAAACTGACCAATGGGGTAGTGCAGAGGGACCTGGAGGTGGGCGGATCTAGAATAAGGCAGCTACAGCGAAGGGCGGGAGGGAGGGAGCGTTCGGATGAGATCCCCCTCAGACGAGAACTCCTCCAGCGCCCTGGAACTGAAACATTCTTTCAGTCTTACGTACTGAGGCGGTGTGGACAGGAGAGCGGGGGAGAGGGTGCAGATGAGGGAGGGGGCGGGGGTCCCTAACGTTACTGTATGTTCAGAGATTTCATTTCTGGGGCTTAGCAGGAGTTTTGTTTTCTACTATCAGTGATGTGTATTAGAGCATGATGGTTTGCTGAGTCGGGGGGGTTGACTGGGCCGTGTCTGCCCTGAGCTCCTTGGATGTGCAGGACGGATGGTTTAGGGGGCAAAGCTTGTCGGGGAAGAATGAAGCCTCAACACCTCATTAGTGACTGGCTGTAATTTATGAAGACATGTTTTTTTTTTTTTTTTGTACACAGACTTACCAAAATTCCATTTAAGAGGACATTTTATTATATATTTTTTAAGTTACATTAACAAAATTTGCAGTATTTATTGGATGTCGCCTAACATAGGTAGCATTGGGTGTCAATGGATTGCCAGGATCCCGCCTATTCCAGCTCTTAGCCTATCAAGATCAAGTCTGGACAATTTCTGTCTAAATTATGTTGCTGTCCTTGAACTGCTCGTTTCTGCTGTCTCAAACTGTTTTTGTTTTCCCTCTGGGCATTTAAAAACCTGTAATATAACTGTAACATATTTCCACAAAAAAGAAAATCAAACCTATACTGTTGTTTCATGTGTGTCATGTGACTCTTTGACCTCGCCCACCATCTTCTTGATCCTTCCCTGTGGTGTCCAGTCAAGTCTCGACTGGTTCCTGTTTATGCACTGCCTTGTGTCTCCACCAGGGGGCAGTAACACTAAAGCGAACTGACATCAGGCCAGCGAATGTAAACATGATATTGATGATGTTGTAGGACTGAGCTGAAGTGCATTCTTGAAGTGCTTTTGTCCCACCGTCACCAGCAGGGGGGGTAAGAGCAGTAACACCTACTGTGGGCTTAACAGACTTCATAGTGAATATATATCCAGGATCATCTGGAATGTAGTTCACAACATCTTTATTTCATACATATTTACAGACTTGGTCCATTTTATATTTACATTCACATTCAATTGTACTTAACTTGATAGTTTTCAAAGGCTCATAAACTTATCCTTCCCCTAGTTTTAAAAACGTCCTCATGGTTTATGGCTACCATATTTGGTATGGGTCAATATAAACCTTGAGTAGGAGGGAAAGAGTGAGAGTTCCCTAACACACACACACAAACGCAGTGCCTGGATCTACACAAATCATGATTCAACAATTGGCAGCGTTTGCAGAGTTGTTCATAACAAGCCAACTCCCTCGCCCCTAAACCGAGGAACCAGTCGATATGCACAGCGTCAGTTAAGCAACAGTAGAAACCAGAAGCAGTGAACCAGGTATGTCACTGGCAGGGCTCTTCTGGTTGGGTCATGTCATCACTGACTGTGACAGGCTACGACCGTGAAAGAAAAACAAGCATTTTTCTGTACAAACTGGAACATCAGAAACCACCCAGTACCTGTATTTACAGGTGTCTTATGTCCCAGGACTGGACAAGTTTCCTGTATCAGGAAAAGTCATTCGTGATTGGATGGAGAATGCTGGAAGGAGGAAGAAATCCATAAATATCCTGTTAAGAAAAACCCAGATCAACCAATCCTTGGTTTCTTGCATTGGTTTGAGAGCTTTTATGTTTGTATCTGGATTGCCATTAGTCCACACACACAGAACAGAGAAAGGCATCAAGAGCTACACCAAGCCCACTGTCACAGTGCTGCAGTGTCAAAACCCAAGCCTGACCCCACCCTCAACTCTGGCTCCTGCTTTTGAACTTTGACCCTATTCCCTAGTTGAGCAGGAAGGCCCCGAAGAAGCTGCTTCTCTCGTCCATGTCCACGGCGGAGGCGTTGCTGACGGTGACGAAGAGGCGGTCGCCCGCGGCTAGGGGAAAGAGCCCCCCCTGGTGGGCGGAGTGGAGGGAGAACTGGGACAAGCGGGACCAGCAGGGGGTGCGGCTGGTCTTCATCAGCAGAATGGGGACCGGGTAGGAGGTGACCTGGTGGGATGAGACAAGGAGTGGGACAACTTTACCTTTAGATTATTCTACACATACATTTAGTTAGATGGAAGTGAACAGGTGTCTGGAATGGAACATCATGTGGAAGGAGGAGAGGAGAGGAAGTGAGGAAAGGCACCAACACCACTGGTGTGGATGAGAATACGACCCAGGGCTTTCTCACCTTCTTGTACACGTATTGGAGCATGGGCCTCCCTCTGTCCTCCGCCTCCCCCTCCTCCTCCCCCTCCTCCTCCTGGGAGTGGCTGTGTCTGAAGTAGGTCTGGGCGTAGACATAGTACAGGCCCGGGCGAGGCACAACCAGCTCCCCGTCAACCAATAGGATGTCTCGCAGGAAAGCAAGGCCCTTTTGCCCCTCCCACCACGTAATCTTGTGCCCCTGGATGCGACGGATGGCAGAAACTGCAGCTATGCACACACACACACACACACACACACACATACACATACACCTTAAGCAGGGTGTGACACAACACAACACACAGAGGTGTGGTAGACCTCCCCAAGTCAAAAGCCGATTTTATACCACAGAGCAAAATAAAACCTCACCTCCCTCCTCCATCTCCACTGTGGACACGTAGCTTCCTGTGACGTGGGCAGCCACTTTGGGGCGAGGTGAAGCAATGTCTTCCATTACAAGTGAGGGCAACACACGAGACACCTCATCTGCCAAAGAAATACCAATTAATGTTGCCCAAATCGCATTCCTTTCTGCACTACTCAGCCCTCCATGTCTCCCATTGTGCAGGGTGAGCTTCTCCGTCAAGCAACTTTACCCACCTTTGACTGCTGTTGAGATCTGTGACTGGTATCGCTGGGACAAGGACTGAGGAGAGACCAGTAGAATTTGAGGATTTATTGCCAAAACTTACACTTACAAAGCTATTGCCTTAACACAAACATAACTCAAACTTTGAACTGTAAAGAGAGCGGCAATGCGGTTTGTGCACGTGTGTGTGCGTTTTTCTGACCTACTAGCCAGGTGAGTGCATTCCTGTGCTGATTAAACCACATACACCGGATCCCATCTCTGAGAGAGCTATGAAGGAGCCCATTGTGTGTCTGTCTGGACCCAAATCTTAGTAGGAAGTGGCTCCAAAACAGTGATTTATACTCAGTTCCTCATCTAAGCCTTCGGATGGACTCCTGGGACAGTGCTTAATAGTTCATTTGACTTCCCTAAGATCCCTTTAAAGGCAGGATAAACCCATGCGAGAACGAACCGGTGTGTGTTTTGTATGTGTTATTACCTTTTCAATGAGGCTGTGCAGCTGCTGCGTGACCTGCCAGCACGGGTCCCCGCGGCCCTCGTCGGCCGCGCGCAGGTAGGCACCCCGCAGATTGGCGCGTGTGAGGCACGAGACGCTGCCCCTGGCGAACGTCTGCTTCATCTGCACAGGAAACAGAACGCACTTTTTAGTCTTCTCTAATTTTTGGGGGAAAAATTGGTTATTTTCCTGTTTACGATAGATTTGATTACGCCTTTTTTTGCTTATTTGTTATCTTGCAATTCATAAAAATAGGTCATAATTATTTATCATCAGTTTCACTCTTATCGTTGGGAACTATAGGCGAATGATTGATAGACTCGTCATCATGCCGAGCCAGAGGGTAAGTGGAGAGCCAGTTGTTTATCAAGCTTCACAGTTGGTATTCAGGTTGCTAAAGTCCACACGCTTGCATGGAAGCACGACAAATATTACCTTCAGGCAGTGCCAAGTAAGAGACGGTAACACAACGAATTAACAACGTTCTTCCTTGTTCACTCAACCACGCAATACACGACTAGCAACCATACATAACTTGCAGATTTCTTTCAGCAAACCAAGTCCTGCCATGCATACGATAACACGCATCTATCCTAAATTGCTAATTTGATTTTGCAGGAATATTTTGCACGCGATAGCGACGACTTTCTCCTCGCGCGCGCTGGCACCACGCGCAGCACATTGAGTCCCCAAACAACACATTTGAGTCCTTACCGAATTAAGAACATTGGTGAAGTAAAGCACGGTGATGGTGACAGCCACCGTCTGCAGCAGGACGGCGACCAGAAGCAGAATCCCGAGGCACGGCACGCCGCTCGAGCCCGTCATACCGACAGACTGCCCGCGCGCCCCGTCCCGTTCCGCTCCAGATCCAGAACAATAGAGGAGGAGAGTTCTGACTTGTGTCCCCCCCTGGAGCGCGGTCCGCTCGCGAGCCAGAAAGGAGAGGGGGGGGGGGGGGGGGGGGGGGGGGAGAAGGCGGGGCCAACTTGGGGAACAAGAACCTTTCTCTCATTTGTAGGAACTTGTGTTTCGTTTTGCCCTGAAACAACACTGATAGGCAGTTCATGTGTGACTATGGTATCTTTGCTGCACCTCACAATGCCAATGTCAAAGGTCTGCGTCATGGGTTCTTTCCATGTAAATACGCCAACGTTTCTTTATCCTATTGTTCCCTTCAAACAAATGGCTGTTCTACTTGTGGTTTGAGAGGGATCCTAGTTCTATTCTGTATCTGAAACATCTGGCCTCAATCTGGGTTTTCTGCGCTCGTGGACCCTAGAGACTTTCGTGCTTATTAGGTTTCAGTCCAGCATTCTGCGTGGAGTGTGTGTGGGTGTGTGTATGTGAGGGAAGCATTGCTAAAATGATTTTAACTCAACTTCAGTTTCTAGTTGATGGCCTAGGGTGTGTGTGTGTGTGACTTGTGACGTGTGTGTGACGTGTGTGTGTGTGCGTGCATGTGGGTGTGTGCGAGAGAGTAATCAGGGAACATTGTCTTCTCCAGGTTGGCTTTGTGGCACTATGATGAAGTCATCATCCCTTGCTGCCTCACTATAAGATCACACACGCGCACACACACGCACACCCACGCACACCCACGACCTGTTCAGTTGCGATGGGAACGTTTCTCCTCCCCCACAATTTGGACACCCTGACTCCCTTTCCAAATGCTTGTTTTTTTCATTCCCCTTCCTTGTCTTTCTCTATTTCTCTCCCCCCCACACACACCCTTGCTCGGTCTGCTTGGTTCAGTATAGGCAGTGTTGACATAACCTCCTCAGAAGGCCTGCCCAGTTTTACTACAGTACTACCCAACTACACACACAGACACACATACAAGCACGTACACACGCACACACGTTAACCCATACAGACACACATGTGCATACAAATACTCAATTCAACAAAGACAAAGGATGAGCATTAAGTCTGCCATTTGTTTGGCATGTGTAAATCTCTTGAGAGAGGTTAAGGGTGTGTGTGTGTGTGTGTGGGGGGGGGGGGGGGGGGGGGGGGGGGGACCAATGGACATGCTGCAAAGCTAAGAGGCAACCAATGGCCAAACAGGAAACTTGGGATTTTCCAGAGTTCCTTTTTTGGCAGAAACTCTTTGTTTTTGCTGACGCCAGGAAAAGCTACGAGATACACACTCTCAGCTTTTTGTGATCCACCAACGCATATACAGTATACATACATTCATGCGTGTGAGTGGGAGACAGGAAGTGTGTGTGTTGAGTGTTATGGTGGTTGCTGACTCAGCAGTTGATTTCTTTCCAGGAATCATAAGTTCAGTCAACTGAATGGAACGATCTTAAACTCCTTATAAAACACCCTGGGAAATAAAACTTGCGGTACACATTTGTCACAAGTCATGTGTGTGTGTGTGTGTGTGTGTTTGCCCGCGAGTCTAAGTGAGTCAATGTCTGGGATATGTCTGTGTTCATGCACAGAAATGTCTGTTGATAAAAGACCAGTGTTTTACTCCCTTACGGCACAAAAACTATTCTTTCTCTATCTGTCCCTCCCCCTTTTTCGGTCTGTCAGGAAGAAGGGAACAATGTGACCTTTAGTCTAAGTTACTGCCACGATAACATTCTCCTTTCACATTCCCCGACCAGCGACTCCACTCTTCCCTTTCACGCTCTCACCGTTTTGTTTTGAGTTCTGTAGGTCGTGTGTTTTCTTTTGAAATAATCTCTCCGGCACCAAGTGATTAACGAGAAACTCCCGAAGGAATGGCTGCTCCACGAGGTCAGAACCCAACATGCAGTGTGCGCACACAGCCTACCTATCCTCCACTGTACACGACTCCCCCACAGCATGCTGGTGTGTGTTGCTGTGGATGTTTGATCATTGGTCGTCGTGTGATTATTCAGCTAAACACTCCATTTATTTCCCTGCGCTCCAGCGCTAGGATTATTGCCTGACCAGGCCGTCATGATGTGGCACTTGTGTCGATCCACGAGGAGCTGAAGGAGGAGCGGCCCCCGCTCACCTTTTGAAATGAGCGCCGACTTCCTGTTTTCAGCATTGCTTGGGCACGCACATACAAATATGCGAGAGACATGTTCTTACCCATATTCTGCTCACTGTATCTGTGTCATTAAACTTGACATGCTTGACAGACAGCGAGAGAGAACAGGTTTTCAGCCACGATTAGAAAGTCGGTAATACTGCAGAACAGAAAAAAATGAGTTCACTCCCTGCCAAACACTGATATAAGAGAATCTTAGATTTGGACAAGAACAACATCATTCATCATTAACTAGATTCATCTGTATTTGGATAACCAAACCTATGTGTTTACTCACGATGACATAACATACATCAAAATGTTATCATCAAAGACCACATAAATAAAGTAATGTCACATTAAATAAGATATAAATATATTTTGCATTCATACATTGATACAGAAATATGGATATTCTCTGTATCACATTATAAATCAGCAAGGAGCAGCAGAAATCAAGGTGTCTCCATATTGGAAGCGTTTGCTTTAGAAGGAACAGTGCTCCCCTCTGTCCAAAAGTGGTATTACATGTTACACAACTTTTAAAAGTCCTAAATGAGGACTCCTTAACATGTCCTGAGGAAGATGTTGAGATCTAAAACACATCGGCTGAGTAGATCTACCCGAGATAGGTCACTCGCAAAACCTTCAACTCTCATCGTAAAACATGGTCATCACCAGTAAAGATTATGCATCTCTCACTTTGTAAAAACAATAATCAATTTGTTTCTTTTTTACCCTAACCCTGGATCATTGAAAACATTTCATCACCATTTCAATGCTCAATTAAAATACCTATTAACATGAGCTGTATAAGGCCCGAGATTCAAACCTTTTTGACACATTAGACACTTTTCAGCAAATTAGCTTTAAGTAATGGGAACTATCAGTGCTGTGCCATCCACACTATGGACACCACTGGTCTAACGCCAAACTAACACCTAAGAGTTACTTACAGTCTATGCTGTAGAGTCCAGACATTTTGTTCTGGTGAAGCTCTCCTCTCCTCTCTTAGCTTAGCATTAACATGTTTTGCTTTCAGCAATCCATGATTCAGTGATTCGACCCTAGAACATTTTGGATTGCTTGAGAATAATACCCCAAACTTCTGAATGACAGGCATTTTTCTTTTAAAGATTACAGTATTGCACAACCCAGTATTTCCACAGCTGCTGTCTCACAGCTGACACTGTACTGCCTTGTACACAAAGCCAGGGATAATCCTTAAATTTGTGTGTGTGCGCGAGCGAAAGTGTGTGTGCATCAGTGTGTGGCTGCCTTACTTCACAGTATTCCAGGCAATGATAACAATTCTCGACATTCTAAAGACAGTTCAAGGTGCCTATGCTTGTTTTTGTTTCTCAAATGGGAATTAACGTCCAGAAATTAACGTCCGTTAAACAGAAGTCAGAAGAGAAGCTCGTCTATTGTGTTTGACTTTTAGTCGCGGTGGCTCCATTGGCCGTCTGCTCCTTACCTCTCTGATCTCTTTCAGTTCTTACAGTGTTGCAGAGGCTTTGGTTTTCAAGCACCTGAACATTTTCACCTGTCACAGACTAGAACTAGTTTTCTAGTCCAGAAGGAAGTGGTTTCATTGGTTCTATTTCTACGGGCCTTAGTAGTACCTTGGAGAAACCTTGAGGTTCCAGGTTTTAGAGGTTTTGGTCCAGCCACTTTATGTAGTTCTCTAAGCTTCTTTGTCCAACTGTAGACTTCACTGGCCAGAATGAAAAAGCCATGCAACCGTGGAAACCGTCCTCGTAGTGGTCGCTCGTCACGGCGACCCCTGCCTCTTCAAGGCGCCTGGCGTACATCAGCCCATCATCTCTCAACACGTCGAACTCGCACGTCATCACATACGCCTGTGGTGTCCTACTCAGAATCCCTCTCTCCGACAGCAGCGGTGCCGCCCGGACATCCACCAGCCCCGGAACCTTCTCCACCACCCCTTGCGACCCCGTCACCTTGACGACCGGCCTGTAGTGCTTCCTACGTGCGGCTGGGAGCAGGGAGGTCCAGTTGATCTTGGAGCGGGTATGTGGAGTGATGCTGGGCTGGTCCAGAGAGCTTTGGTTGTTGGCCAGGAGAAGAGGGGACAGGGAGAGATCGGCCCCCAGGTACAGGAGCCAGAAGCGGGCCATGAGGTGCCGGTAGAGGATGGGTACGTTGTGGTTCTGCTGATAAGAAGGCGTGTGGAAGTCCAGGGACTGGACCACGGGGTAGATCAACGCCTGAGCCTTGAACTTCACACTTGCGTTCTCATCTGAGCCGATCTGCATGAAAAAGGGGGATTTGAATTTGGGATTGTGTGAGCATGTATCCGTGGATGTGTGTGTGGGAGTGTGGGTGGACGTGTTTAGGTGTATGTGAGTGTGGGTGGATGTGTGGGTGTGAGAGTGTGTGTGTACCTCCTGGGCTATGGCAGCAGCCAGGTTGCCCCCAGCACTGTCTCCAGACACACACAACCTGTGGGGATGTAGACTGTAGAGCTGCTGCACAGCTGGTGACAGGACAGCACGCGCTGCCGCCATAGCATCCTGGTACTGACCCGGGAATACCACCTGTGGAGCCAGCCGGTAACTACGGAAACAACCACCGATAAATGTCCAGGAATCACACGGATTTGGTGAATTTACAAGATAACATGTTGAGTTTGTACAATCTGATTGGACGGCTGCTCGTACTTACTCCACAGACATGACTACGGCATCCAGATCCTCGGCCATCTTCCTGCACAGGAGATCGTAGGATCGCATGCCTACACGCGCGCACGCACGCACGCACCCACAGTCCCACACACACACACAGCACAGAGTTTGGCTTTAAGAGGCTCCTAAATAATGCAAACCCCACTTTATAGTGTACTTCCAGCGGATGAGAGATGTTCAATACTCACGTCCGCTCCCCAGAGCCCAGCCTCCGCCATGGAAGTAAAGCACACCCCTCTTCAGTGTCTCCCCTCCGATAGGTTGGAACACCCGCGTGGCCACGCCCCCGAGGGAGGAGTCGCTGACGCGTACGGTGGGGCTGGAGCGTGGCTCGATGACCTCCAGACTTAAGACCAGCGCGTTCAGTATTTGGGCGCTTTGGCCCAGACCGAGTGCCTGAGCCAGGTCACACTAGGACAGGGAACACACACAGGGTTGGGGGATTTAGAAGAATTAGAAAACGGCGGATTGGTGAGGGAGTTTAAGAACCACGTCAACGTCAAACGGCCAGTTCAGCAGATTCTCTCGAGGTACAAGAGCATCTTTAATAGAGCATAAGCGTGTCAATACAGATAGTGACAGTCAGGCAGTAATGTGCTCACAATAGCTACATAGAAGATGCTGTCAGCCCATCAACTCTCTCATGGCAAAGAGTGATCAAAGTCTCTCTTGTCATTATCACAAGGTAACTTTACCCAGTACTTTTTCCTGACCCATGACATCAGCCTGACAAGTGAACACTTATCAACTCTGGTCTACAGTAAACGCTCATGCGAATGTACAATTCAGGATCCACAGACTAGCTCTATTGATAAAAAGATAACACAAGTACATAGGAATCCAATTTCATTCACATGTCCTTGCACACAAACCCTATAGATCATCTAGATCAGGGGTTACCAATCCTGGTCCTCGGGAGCCACTGTCCTGACAAGTTTTAGATGTTTCCCTGCTCCAGCACACCACATTCTAATGAATGGGTCGTTATCAAGCTCTGTGGAAGCCTCATGATGACCATTTATAAGAATCAGGGAAACGTTTAAAACTGTCAGGACAGTGGCCCTTGAGGACCAGGATTGCTGACCCCTGATCTAGATCTTGTGTGCCCACCTTTGGGCTCAGTTTGAACCTGGAGCTCTCTAAGACCAAGGGGTGCCCAACTGCTCTGTGAGCGAGCAACAGAAATAGAGCAGATGCACAGGTTACCAGGACGGCTGGTTCGCAGGTCTATTGTCTGACAGATCCACCCTGCATTGGGCTAAAGAGCAGGGAAGAATGCCTGACTCGCATGTGTACTTAAAACAAATACTGCACGTTGAAGCAGGTGTGGGTACTTGTAGGAAGGGCTTGTTGAATGAGTGGACCGGTGTGGCAGGTTTAAGGGGATGCTTGACAGAAAGGGAACGAGAAAGCTTCGCACAAGTGAACCGGTCTCTCTGACGCTCTGAGCCGCAGAAACTGTCGGCAGTCAGCCCGGCGTTTCTCAGCCTTTAACGAGGTGTAGCGGCGGAGCCTTTGAGTTTGGATGGCAGCGTCGCGAGCGCGACTGTTAGATGCCACCGTCAGCACAGGTGCAAAACAGCACGTGAAGGCGTCAGGGTGCGCAAACGCGCGGACCTCCGTGACCGACGAGCGCACGCGGTGCGATGTCACTGCATGACTGTTCCGCTGGTCTGAGCACGATCATCAAGGGATCCATAACCCCTCATTATCACCATGCAGTTATGTCACCAACGCCCGTTATTTTCTTACCGCATTTATAAAGCCACGAAACAGCGCATCCAGCAGCATGAGTTTCCAAGGCTCGCACACCCCTGTCGGTAACGGGAGGTAGATATAGTAGGCAGTGGCCGCTGACAGAAGAACGGTAGTGATCCAACGGAGCCTCATCGCACTGGACCGCGCGGGCAACAGTCGCCCGGTTGTTATTCACGCGACAGTTCTCCGGTCCAGTGGTGCCCGTGCGGTTTGATCAGAGGGGGACGAACCAGAAACATATAAGAGAATCCGTAGTCTGAGGAATGTCAGAATAGAAGTTTCCACAACAAAGTCCGGTGTGTGATAACGAATCAGACAGCGCTTCTGGACTTTTGTTTTGAAATGCCAACATTGCCTTTTGTTTTCGTCTCGATGCGCAAGAATGAGCATTGTGGGACTTGATGTTCTCTTTTTCAACAACACTGTCACGTTTGCACGTCCCCCCCAAACAAGAGTTACCAATAATCCGTTTTACATAGAATACATGATAATCTCGTGGTTAATCTGAACTAATAAACGTTTCCTTGAAAACCGCAGTATTTACACAGCTGGCCCCACATACCCCTAAAACAACACTTGATCACCAGTTGTGAAATGTAAAAATTTCTTCAGTTGGGAAATCGACACAAGCCAGCTTTCTGATTGGAAAGCTTCCCACCCCTAATTTGCACACTAAAATAGTTTGGACAGGTTTGTCTGGAAGTGGCAGGAGACCCAGATGATCGAAACACCAATCCGGTTGATCCATTTAAGACAATGAAAGTCGCCATGTCATTCTTGTCTAACCCCACCTCCCACCCACCGGGTCTGATGTGATGTACAGAGGAGAACTGTGGGCTTCTCTGGAATGCACGGGGCGCTGCAGCGTGAGGGTTGAGCGGTGACCCCCTGCTATCAGTCTAACTGTTCTTCTGAACAGAGTGTTTTAACCCTACTCCACTGTGTGTGTGTGTGTGTGTGTGTGTGTGTGTGTGTGTGTGTGTGTGTGTGTGCGAGCTCTGCGTTCCTTAGCTACAACAGGTCGAGAGAGAGTGGTAGGGAGAGGAGAAGGGGGGGCGTCTTGCAAGGGGGGGAAATCACAATTGACAGGTTTATTGCACCTGCAGGATTTCTTCATTACAGTCATCAGCAGAGAGAGAAAGAGAGCGCGACTTTGTGCGCGCGCGTGCGTGCGCGCAGCATGTCCGCGTGCGTCTGTAGAGGCGTGTCGCAGGAGTGAGGAAGCGCGTGCATCTCTGGGGTTGGTGAAACGTCACTCGTTCACATTCAATGTAGTTTCAGACCTGTCGCTGGACTGGGTTACACACGGGTTGTCTTATTCTTTCTACATAAAGAGGTACGGTTAATTTTTTTTCGAATTTCGCCAAATCATTGCTTGTTTAATTGACTAACAATTCTATTTTAGCTCCGTTTGCCAAAGGTGTCAAACTTTCTGGACAATTGAAACTGACTTTTTTTCAGGAATGGTTTGTAAATGCATATGCCGCAAGTTTAACTATTGAACTGAAGTGATCGCAGTTGGGTGCAGAGGGGGCTCACTGCAGTAAATGACTGGCGCCAGCAGTGGACTCCAGCAGTAATTCTTCAGCCAGCGTATCTTGATAACCTAGTATAGTATAGAGTATAGTAATAGTTATCCCTAAAGTGCGCTATTCAGATAATTTGACGCAATACTGGCCCTTGCGGGTCGTTTTAAAACGTTGACCTTAAACGTGATCCTGTTCAGGGAGAATTGACAGGCTGCATAACCACGTGAAGATAGACGAGCAAACAGTTGCTGTTTGCTTTAAATGAACATTGTTGATGGAGAACCTTTATGTTCTTTACTCTGGTGAAACGTCATGTATATGGGACCACACCACTCATCATTCTTAGCACTGGTTTTATAGAAATAGAGTGAGATGGGTAGCTTAAAGGAAAATATTAATATGTAAATGAATGTAGGCTATGTTGAAAGAAAGACTAGCACAAGTGCTTTATAGAGTGGAATTGGACACTGAGTGTATATCCCAGAAAAGCCTTTAAGGCCACGATTAAACATGCAGGATCTACTTAAGTGTATATTGATTTGGAAGGGTTATTGCCCTTCAGTCAAACACTAAATAGGCGTGCTTGATTGACTTTGTAGGTGTGTACAGAGGGAGAGAAAGGTTAAGGAGAGGGAGAGGGTAGATAGAGGAAATGGAAAACAGAAAGAGAGATAGAGGGAAAGAAGGAAAGAGAGAGATACAGACCAAGGGGCAGTAGGTGTGGTGGGGGAGAGGGGTTCAACTCTAGAACACACACACACACACACACACAATGCCATAAATAAGTGTGGGGTAGCTGCCTTGATCCAGGAGTGTGTAAGTGCTGGTCACGAGAGACAAGAGGTGTCAATTTAAGAACAACTGGCTTGTTTTTCCACCACAGGATCATCTCATTATAGATAACGAAGATAAATGGTCTACCATAATGATACGGTATCAAGAGAAGTGATATGGATTTCACAGTACTGGGAGTGCAATTTTGCGAAGCCTTTTTTGGATGACACAATGTGTGACATGCCTCACAGAATGAGGAAGTGGATTGTACCTCTGCTGATCTCTTTCCCTGTCAGTGTGTGTGTGTGTGTGTGTGTGTGTCTGATGGCCTGCTGCTGATTCACTACCCCTGTACCATGTACTGAAGATGTTTCATAACTACCACATAGTTACCCAGAAATAGAAAAACGATGATATCTTATTAAATATTTTTATGATTACAGTGTGTGTGTGTGTGTGTGTGTGTGCGCGTGCGTGTCTTAGCCAGCATGTACACGCTTGTATCTTGTATCCAGTTGTCAAAGTTTGTATTGTGATGTGAGCTTAGTTGGCCTGCAGGGGGCACTAGTGTGTCAGACACGTGTGATTATCTTGCTGCTTCTCTGGATTTCTGTCAAAGATCTGGACGCAACCCAGCTGAGTGTCCTTCCACAAAGATGGTCAGCTACACAGCTGGCTGACAACATTCACAATTGAGCCATGCTAACTTGTTGTTTTGTTTGGCCTTCGAAATCTATGGACGTGACCTCAAAGACTTCCCCTGTTACAGTAACCTTAATCTTCTCAGTAGGAAAGAGGAGGTTCTCAGAGGACACATCTGTGACAGTAGCAGCATCGACCTTTCCACCCTGATGCTTTTCATCTGCTAGACTTGTAAACGTATCCTGGAGAGCGACTGTAGATCCCCAGGTCTCCTTACACCAGAGTAAGTCTTGCTTTAGGGTGCATCTTAATCTCTGTTCCTGTCTCCTTGCTATCCTCTGCTCTGAGAGAGCCTGGAGCCTGGAACAAGGGGAAATAAACGGTCTTGGACTGTTGAGATGCACCCTTGTTCTGTCAGAGACCCCCAGGCTGATTCCTTAATCAGGGCCTTTCACTCTAATTAAAGGTGTCGTGGAGAAAGTCTTGTTTTTGTGTCACCGGCAGGTTCCAGCCTTGTCCTCCCAGTATGTTTTTCCACTGGTATGTGGGTGTGAATAAGAATGATGGGTTTGTTTTTGGAACGTCAATGATGAGTCACATGACCCTGGCTGGGATTTAGTGTGTCTTACTGCGTGTCACATGATCACATTTCAAACCAGTGCTCTTGTTCAGTGTTTCAAACCAATGCTCTTTTGTCTGTCTGTCTGTCTGTCTCTCTCTCTCTCTCTCTCTCTCTCTCTCTCTCTCTCTCTCTCTCTCTCTCTCTCTCTCTCTCTCTCTCTCTCTCTCTCTCTCTCTCTCTGTGTCTATTGACTCTCACAGGAACACGCAGGTCTGAATGCATGCACACAGACAAAAACACCTTCTTAGGTGAATGCAGAAACATTATCTCTGTCTGTCTGTCTCTCTCCCTCTCTTCACACACACACACACACACACACACACACACACACACACACAGAAACACAGATAGTTCAGAGACAAACATACTCTGGGAGATACTTTGGGAGACGACCCCACATACCTTCATATCTATGCGACTGGGACCGACAGGTTTGACAAAGTCCCACCCCTATTTACCATTGGTTGTCTGAAACACCTCTCTGGCAAACGGGGCCAGACTTTTCTGCATTCCTCCACACTTCTGGTACTTGACCCGCCTCCTTTCTTCCCTCCTCCCTCCCGCCCTCCTTCCCCCCTCCTCCCTTCTCTGTTGCACCTTCATTCTTTCTCACACTCACAAACTCTCGCTGTGCGTCAACCCACACACACACACACCCACCCAGCCTCGCTTTTAGGAAGAGAAAGAGGGCAAAGCTTAGGAACTTGCGAGGACATGATGGCGACCCCTGACCCAGGAAGGGGACAGGTCAGTGGAAGCTCTCTGTAGCAGCTGAAGAAGACTCTCATTGTCCTCTTTGTAGCGCGTGTGTGTCCAGTTGGGGTGGGTGTAGCTCCTGTAGGTACTGTGTGTACAGTCAACATGGAACTGTGTGTGTGTGTGGTCTAGCAGATGGATTGTGCTGTTATTGGTCTGTAATCTCAGACTGGCTTTGCAGGAATGAATTTTTGTCAGGGCGGAGACTTATTTGAGTCATTAACCAATGCTAATATTAGCAAAGACTAATACTGCATGTAGAAATAAGCTCATATGACTGTGTGTCTGTCTGTCTGAGTTAGCCCTGTATTTGTGTGTGTGTGTGTGTGTGTGTGTGTGTGCGTGGACTCAACACTGGAGAGATCCAGTTGGTTAGGTTGGTGGGGGGTCGGTCATCCTTGTTGTACCCAATTAGGGTGAGTGCTGGTGGGGTTGAACTGGCACGCTGGCCCCCTGAGGGAGCAGACCTCCAGGAAGAACAGCCCACAGGGTGTATCCCAGGGCACAGACTGGTGGCATGGATGAGTAACAGAACTCAGGTTGGACCCAGGAGAGGGTTTAGGGGTGTGGAGGTTGTGAGGTCTGAGGTGTTGTCAGGGTTGGGTTTAATGTTACTGGTCTGCCTCACACTGTATTCTGCGGTTGACTCAGGAGGCCTGGCCTCAGTCTAGGACAGTAACTCGAACCCTCATCTCTTACATGAGTGTATAAAAGATGAAGAAAGGAATAGCCGGGGTCTTAGTGCTGTGAAATGGTTTTCCACCAAGCTTTGTGCCGTCTATTAATCTCAGACATCAGTGTTTTCCTTGTAGACCTTTTCTCTCCCTGATTTTATCTGCCTGCCCAGCCTCCTGTTTGTAATCCTCCTCCTCCTCCTCCTGTCTAACCCTCTTCTACTCCACCCTCTTCTCCTCCACTCCTCCCTCTCCTGCTTCCTACTCCCTCTCCTCCTTCCTACTCCCTCTCCTCCTGTCTAACCCTCTCCTCCACTCCTCCCTCTCCTCCTCCTCCACCCTCTCCTCTTCCACTCCTCCCTCTCCTCCTTCCTACTCCCTCTCCTCCACTCCTCCCTCTCCTTCTTCCTCCACCCTCTCCTCCTCCTCCACCCTCTTCTCTTCCACTCCTCCCTCTCCTCCTTCCTACTCCCTCTCCCCCTTCTCCACCCTCTCCTCCTCCTCCACCCTCCCTCCCTCCCCTCCTTTACCATCTCCGTCCTCCATTTTATTCATTTGTTTGACTGCGTTTGCATATGAGTGTGTTTCACCTGACGCTGACAGTCATTTCAGGTATGGGAAGCATGCATCATTTGCATTCCTGAGTTATATTTCCATACTGCGAGAGAGGGATGATGATGATGATGAATGGCAGAATGAGAGGGAGAGGGGACAGCTTTATGGAGTGAGAGGGGATCTTAAATGGGGATATAAAAGAGAAATAACTTTTGGAAACGTGTATAGAGGGTGCAAGAGATTAAAAGGACTGGGGTTATTTCGAAACAAAGAAAGGAGTGGAGGGTTGCAAGGGAGCGGCTCTTTATGCTTTGAAGGCTTCCGGGAAAAGTTGCCAGACCTGCTGTACATGACATCACAGAGCCCAGTACTGCATTGACATCTGTTACCATGGTGACCCCCCTTACCCAAGCAGGAGGTGGGCTAAAGGGAAGTTTCACAGAATAATCAAAACAACACGTACACATACTCTCCTGCTTCTTGAACATGTGTGATTCCTTTCTGTCTGAGTTTGTGTCTGATTCATGACTTAGTTTTCAGTTGTGTGTGTGTGTGTGTGAGAACTCTCTCAAGGTGTGTGTATCTTGAGTGAGTCTTCAACGCATATGCATACCTTCAGGTCTTACAACAGGCTGGACAGGCTACTTACTGACCTGTTTTACAGTCACATTCTAACATTCACACATGCAGGAATCTGCAAATGATCACAGTTTGGAATGTCCAGCAGGTTCTTTAACTGTTGATCCTGTTGATGGATTAGTCTGTGATATGTGAGGGTGACCGGAGAGATGGATGGATGAATAGAGGGAGGGAAGAGAAAGAAAGAGAGAGAGAACGATAAGGAGGGAGGGAGGCACAGCAGAACAGTCTGTAGCATTCAGCAGAGATAAGAGAGCATGTTTTGGCATCAATGACGCGAAGCGATTCTCCGGCCTCCGTACTTCCTGGCCTCCCTGTTGCCCCTGGTGATCTTAGCAGTAATGAGGCGTGTGAAGGTGAGAGGGCACAGTATGGATGTTCCTGACAACACAGAAGCTTCTAATGCACCCGGTCAGAAGTTCAGAGTGAAACCAACTGTGGGCTACCGCTTAGCTTAGCTTAGCCCAGCCTAACCCAGCCTGGATCACTGCTAGTAGTTTCATTAATGATGGATTTTGAAAGAAATCTCTGTGACTGTGCCTTTTGTTACCTGTCCTCCAGGTGAGCCTAGGGCTCCTGGCAGACTGTTAGCCATGCTGCGCTCCGCTGACCAAACCATCAGCACACTGCAACTGGTCGCCACGGATATGAGTGACATCATGGAGAACCTGGACACTCGTGAGCTCGACTTGGAGGACGGGCAGTACGACACACCAGACACTAATCAGGCTGGTAGGAGACTGTGTGTGTGTGTGTGTGTGTGTGTTCGCGCTGTTGGTGTACAAATAAAAAGCTTTTCTGAAGCTGGATTGAGCGAGTGTGTGTGTGTGTGTGTGTGTGTGTGTGTAATGTGCGATGCAGGTGTTGAACGATATATACTTTTCTGATTCAACGATTTTGTGTGTGTGTGTTTGCTTGCGTGTGTGTGTGTGTGTGCGTGCGTGCAGAGTTGCGTAAGGGCTTCTCTGCGGTGTACAACACAGTGGCGTTCAAGGAGTCGGAAGCTCGTGTGTTCCTGTCCTCTCCTGTCACATGCAAGATCCTGGAGGTGGAAAGATTCACATCAGCCCAGGATCGCTTCAACATCACCGCCCAGAGGAGCGTCAACAAGGTGGACACGCCCAGAAACACACGCCCATGTGCGCTCGGCAAACATGACTCCTCACTCACTCATCCTCCCCCATCCTCCCCCCTCCCTGCAGTCCCTGCCTGCAGTGTTTAAGATCGAGCTGAGACACGGGGAGTTCTCCTGGGTGGTGAAGAGGAAGGAGAAGCACTTCATGGAGCTGCACAGAGAACTGCTCCGCTATAAGACCTTCATGAAGATCCCTCTGCCCTCACGCAGGTAGGCACACACACACACATGCTCACACGCACACACACGCTCACACGCACACACACGCTCACACACACATACTCATACACACATACACAGACGCTCTGCACTCACGCAGGTAGGCACACACACACACTCACACACACACACACACACACCCGCTCATACGCACACACGCTCACTCACGCAGGTAGGCACACACACACACACTCACACACATACACACACTCACACACACTCTGCTCTAATGCAGGTAGGCACTCACACACGCACACACACACTCTGCTCTCATGCAGGTAGGCACACACACACACTCTGTATACTGCAGTTGAAGGCGTGGTGGTTTCCTCCCCTCAGCCACACGGTGAGGAGGAAGACGGTGAAGAGGACGGAGGTCAGAGAGATCCCCACTCTGCCCCGGGGGGGCGGGGACGAGCTGGCCCGCGAGGAGCAGGTGTCCAGCAGGAGGGTACGCCATTCGCCAAGGCACCTGTCAATCACTGCTGATGAGAAAGTCAACATGACTTTGGGGGAGCGTGTGCCCTAATGTGTGGTTGCACGTATCTATGTGTTTCTTTGTGTGTGTGTGTGTGTGTGTAACAGAAACAATTAGAAGACTACTTAAACAAGCTGCTGCAGATGTCCATGTATAGAAACTACCATGCCACGGTGAGACTCAGGAGTCAACTCCTAATGACACATGGAACTGATGGACAATGTTGACGTTTTTGTTTAACGTTTACTCAAGGATCAAGTTTACTCCCTCCCTCCCTCCTGTTCTCTCTCTTTCTTCTCCTCTCTTTCAGATGGAGTTTATAGATGTCAGCCAGCTCTCCTTCATCCATGATCTGGGGCCGAAAGGCTTGTAAGTTCTTTTATGAAACGTTGTATTGTGGAAAGTTTTCTCCCTCCCTCCCTCCCTGCCTCCTCTAACCCTCCCCTCCACCCCGCTTAGGGAGGGGATGATCTACAAGAGGTCAGGAGGTCATCGTATCCCCGGTCTCAACTGTTGCGGTCACAGCAAGATGTGCTATCGCTGGTCCAAACGGTCAGTCCATCAGAATGTGGTGTCCACGCCCTGCTCTGCCTCGCTGCTGTAAAACTGTGTGATCACTGAGAGGGCCTCGACTAAGATAACACTGTCTCTCTATCTCTCTCTCTCGACCTTTATCGCTCTCTATATCGATGTCTCTCTATCTCATAAATATGTACCAAGAAGTATACATTATTTAAGAGGTATGACTAGGTAAATGTGTATGACAATGCAGTTGTAGAAATGTGTGTGTGTGTACAGCTGGCTGGTGGTGAAGGACTCCTTCTTGCTCTACATGAAGACAGACTCGGGGGCCATCTCCTTCGTGCTGCTGGTGGACAAGGAGTTCAACATCAAGATGGACTCTAAAGACACGGAGACCAAACATGGAGTTCGCATAGACAGCCTCTCAAGGTGTGTGTGTGTGTGTGTGTGTGTGGAGGGGGAGACCTTGAAGGAATCGTGTGGATGTGCTGTGTGTTTGCATGGTTGTGGAGGTCCGAGGTACCTACTTAAGACAAGGCTGTTCTTCCCAGTCTGCCATGCCTGGGTAGAGTTAGTTGGCGTCTTTGAATTGTTAAAGTGTGTGTGTGTGCGCAGGAACCTGGTCATCAAGTGCAGCAGCTACAGACACGCCCGCTGGTGGGGTCAGACCATCGAGCAGTTCGTCCAGAAACACGGCGCCGCCTTCCTGACTGAGCACCGCTTCGGCTCCTTTGCCCGCCAAAACGACAACGTCCCTGCCAAATGGTAACCCCTGCCAACCCCTCCAGCCTCTCGTTCCTTTGGATTGAGTGTTTTTTTTTTCCAGTGTAAAGCAAGGAGAGAGGGGGTGGGGGAGTATAGGGATGTAGAAAACAGCTTATATCTACTTCAAACCCAGATCTGGCCCTGTTAAGGACAGGGTTAGCCCTATTAGGGACAGGATTAGCCCTGTTGAGGACAGCATTAGCCCTGTTAAGGACAGTGTTAGCACTATTAGGGATAGGGTTAGCCCTGTTGAGGACAGCACTGGCCCAGGTGCAGGCTGGGTGCTCCAGGCACAGGGCCAGTTTGGCCCAGAGTGTGTCTCGCTGGAGTAACCGGACTCAAAGAGAGGGAAAGTGACTCCCCCCTGCTCATCACCTGCTCCCTGCCAGGGCAACACTACACCTGCGCTGTGTGTGTGTTGGTGTGTTGTCATATAGAGACAAAGTGACTAAAGGGATAGAATGGTGCACAATGTATAAACCAGCTAATGAAGGCATTTTAAATTCCATCTAATTGGCTATTTGAAAGTGAAAAAAGGTGTGTGTGATTGGGGGATTGTGTCTGATGTGTGTGTGTGTGTGTGTTCCGGGGCAGGTACGTGAATGGAAAGACGTACATGGAAGATGTAGCAGATGCTCTGGAGGAGGCTAAAGAGGAGATCTTCATCACAGACTGGTGGTGAGTGTGTGTGTGTGTGTGTGTGTGTGTGTGTGATTATGGAGAGCGCCAGGCGGTCACCTCCAAGTTCTCTTGGTCAAACAGATATGTTACTGTCTGGGACAGAGGTCCAGTTACACACACCCCGCATGACCGTGTGTGTGTGTGGGTGTGTGTAACAGCAGTGTATCAGGGTACAGTGTGTGAATGTGTGACAGCAGTGTATCAGGGTACAGTGTGTGTGTGTGTGTCCTCAACATGTGCTTTTTTACAGGTTGAGCCCAGAGATCTTTTTGAAGAGGCCTGTCGTTGAGGGCAACCGGTGGCGTCTTGACCACATCCTGAAGCGCAAAGCGGTAAGCGGCTTCTCCTATTGGTCCATTTCTTGTTCATGCTCATAGTCATTAGTCTGATACAGCATGGGCCTGTTTGCTGACGGTCTCATTATTGCTGTGATCAAGTTTGTTTACTTAAGGACATGGTTTACTCTGATACTAAGCATTGGTGGTTCTTGGTGTCCGTAGCAACAGGGCGTGCACGTGTTTGTGATGCTATATAAGGAGGTGGAGCTAGCGCTCGGCATCAACAGTGAATACAGCAAAAGAACGCTCATGCATTTACACCCCAACATCAAGGTAAGAGGCGTGTGCGAGCGTGTGTTCATGCGCGTGTGTCAGCGTGTGCGCGTGTTTAAGTGCATTTCTGCGTGTGCCCCGTCTCCTAGGTGATGCGTCACCCTGACCACGTCTCCTCGTCCGTCTACCTCTGGGCGCATCACGAGAAGATCATCGTCATCGACCAATCGGTGGCGTTCGTGGGAGGGATCGACCTGGCGTACGGTCGCTGGGACGACCGGGAACATCGTCTCACGGACGTGGGGAGCGTTTCCCGTTCTGTCGCTCTGGAGGTCAGACACGCACACACCCACACGCATACACAAACTCATTCTCCCACACAGACACACACACACAGACTAACACGAGGAGTGTCACTTGATCAGACAGGTGTGTGTGATCTACACCAGCAGCCTCTCCCTCTCTCTGGTCTCTCCTCCTTCACCACCTCTCTTACTTATCTCTTTTCTCTCTGCTTTCTCCACTGCAAACACGTTTTCTCACACACACTATTTTAATGATCAAGTGAAGTCATGAATATGTCTCAATTAAATCTTCAAACTGAGGAATTTATCATAAATATTGTTTACGTTTACACAGACAGAGAGCTCTGCCCCCTCTAACATGGTATCTCCCAGCAATGGTGCTGGGGCTCAGACCAAGGCTGCCGTGGTAACAGACTCTGAGAACCAGCCCAAGTTGAAGGGGCAGGGGAGGGTCCGGAGGACCCGGTTCAGCCTGAGGAGACACCTGCAGAAACACGGGTTAGCCCACGCTGACAGCGTGAGCAGTGTGGAGAGCACAGACGAGAGTGAGTACACACACACACACACACCAGCCCCAGACACACACTTATAGACATACACACTCATACAAACCCACACTGGCGCGCACACACAGTGAAGATCAAGGACCATAGAGGAGGGGTTTCACTGGTCAGCAGTGCATGGTGTGTTTTACCAGCCACACTGCTAGCATTATTACATTCACAGTGTATGGGCACACATTGTGGTTGTTTGTAGTGTGACAGAGTTGAAACACTCTGTTCAGGTTGGTCAAACAGCGTCACCAGTCAGCACAATCTGATACCCAATAGGGCCGTCGGGCAGTCTCAGGCCGGTGAGTCGGTCAGCTGATTGGGCGATGAGCTCTAGGGGCGGGGCTTTAATGGCCTCACTGCTGAACTCCATCTCCCAGTGTGCTTTGCAGTGGTCTAATTTTCAGTGGTCTGCACTTTTTTTGGTGTGGAGATCTCGGATATCACGTGTGTGTGTGTGTGTGTGTCCGAGTGTGTGTGGCATTACATCTCTTCCTGAGCTGTGCAGAGAACAGTATTACTGTACATGTG
Source organism: Protosalanx chinensis (assembly GCA_030340685.1). Lineage (NCBI taxonomy): Eukaryota > Metazoa > Chordata > Actinopteri > Osmeriformes > Salangidae > Protosalanx > Protosalanx chinensis. The sequence goes on from CM059332.1 coordinate 3,139,794, forward strand.
CGGTTTTTCGTTATGAGCTGAATATCCTGTTTCAGCCACAGAGCAGAAACAGAAGTGTGTCTCATCTCCTCAAGCCTCAGATACAGACTGGGCACCATATTTGGCCGTACAGCAGGTTTTGATTAGATCCAGGAATGTTCAAGAAACCATGATGTGATGCCAGCTCCTCAAACCTCAATCCAACCCTTATCCCTGCCTCCTGGCCTCACCCCTGCCTCCTGCCCTCACTCCTGCCTCCTGGCCTCATCTCCACCCTGTGGGGATAATATCCTCATGTTTAGTAGCATGTCACTTTAAAACCTTTGCTGTTCTATCTGTTTCCTCCTCGTCTGTTTGTGTTGGCTCAGATGGAATCCTCTCACCGAACGTGTTCCTTCTACATCTCTCTGCTCTTTACTGCTCCCTAATGGATGCTTTAGGAAACACATGTACTAATTAGAGGAAGTGTACTTCGTTATTGTAATAAGGTTTTGTTTATGTGTGTGTGTGTGTGTGTTTGTGTGTGTCAGAGAGCACTTCTGTGTCTAGTCTACACACAGGTATGGGAGAGCTGGTTGGAGACACACGTTTCTGGCATGGGAAAGACTACTGCAACTTTGTTCATAAGGACTGGGTTCAACTGGACAAACCTTTTGATGGTACGCAAGTTCTCTCTCTCTCTCTCTCTCTCTCCCTCAGTCCCTCCCTCCCTCTCACTTCACACACACACTGTAGTTTATTTAGTTTCATTTTGTCCTGATGTTCCTTTCTGTTGTCTCAGACTTTATTGATAGGCATACAACTCCCAGAATGCCTTGGCACGACATCTCCTCAGTGGTTCATGGTAAGGCTGCTCGGGATGTGGCCAGACACTTCATCCAGCGATGGAACTTCACTAAGGTCAGAGGTCACAGGAACACCGTCTACAGCTGTATCCGTAGCAACACAGTCTGGGACTTGTAGTGTTGTCTTTCACACCCTCACACACCCTTTTCTTCTTCTTGTCTCTTTCTCTCTCTGCCAGATCATGAAGCCTAAGTATCGCTCTCTCTCCTACCCGTATCTCCTGCCCAAGTCTCATGCCACTGCCCATGAACTCAGATACCAGGTTCCTAACTGTGTCCCTGCTAAAGTACAGGTAACACACACACACCCTCACACGAGCGCACAAAACCCTACACACACTCTCCTGCACACACCCTTACCCACACATTTTTCTCCACCCACACACTCTCCTACACACACACACACACACACACACACTTAATTGTGTTTTTACTGTCTTAGATCCTGCGGTCAGCATGTGATTGGTCGGCAGGTATTAAGTACCACGAAGAGTCCATCCACAAGGCCTATGAACATGTCATCCTGAACAGCCAACACTACATCTACATAGAGGTAAATACACTGGGGTGACATGAATAACATGAACACGACATCACCCAGCATAAACACTACATAGGACTGCATACATATTCGGTGGTGTGAAGTGGTAATGTGTTCTCCCCCAGAACCAGTTCTTCATCAGCTGTGCGGACAACAAGCATGTTTTCAACAGGATAGGAGATGCCATCGCTGAACGCATTATCAGAGCTTACAGGTTGACCCCACACACACACACCTCCACACACACACACACACACCAAAACACTCGCTTGCATGTGCACATACCATTCCATCAAACCCTGTGCGTTTTCAGCCGAACTTCCATTTCAGACTGGAAACAATCTCTCCAGTCTCTGTGGCTGTTGGTACAGTTGAGATTTTACAGGAGTATATAACCACACACACACACACACACTGAAGCGAGGCTCTCTGCAGCTAAACCATGTATTTACTCGTGCCTGATCTTGAGATAAGACGTTGTTCTTGGCGCTCTGTCCAATCATCAGAACTATGAAACGCCATATTTGAGTTGCTGTTATTGCTGCGCTGTGTCTGTTTCCCGTGTTTCTGGTTCTGTTCTGATCTGCTGTGGGTGGACTGGCTGACCTTTGAACCTGTCTCTCAGGGAGGGCAGGAAGTTCCGTGTGTACGTGGTCACGCCTTTGCTGCCAGGCTTCGAGGGCGACATCAACACTGGAGGGGGCAGTGCCATCCAGGCAGTCATGCACTTCAACTACAGGTGTGTGTGTGTGTGTGTGTTTGTGTGTTTGTGTGTGTGTGTAACAGAGAGAGAGAGACAGATAGATAGAGAGGGAGAGAGAGAAAAAAAGACAGAGAGAGAGAGAGAGAGAGACTGTTCATGTTTGTATGTGTAAGAGAGTGTTTGCATATCTATCCCAATTGATTTCCCTTCCTGGGTGGACTGAATAGATCATTAACTTGCATTCCTTAGTACCATAACAACCGTCAAATTTGACCAGGACCCTCTATCTCAGTGTCCTTGGACGTGCTAGACCTGAGACAGACGTATTTGGTCTGGCAAAGAGCTTTAACATTCCTGTCGCTGTCGTTTGTTCATTAGACAGTAGACACACATGTACTCCACAGTTACTGCCTGTCCCTTGATGTAGACAGGAAGTGACTCATCTTTCTGAGACATATCTGTTTTTCAAAGAGCTCTCGAATGTAAGGGACAGCAAGGCACACTGACTGAACCTTGGATCTCTGTCCGTTTCTCATTCTGTGGAGAGATTTCTATGCTATTCATCTGTTTGTCTATAGCTCTGGGGTGTTCATCTATCTTCCTAGATCTATACTCATCTGTTTCTCTCTCACCTTGTAGGACGATGATTCGGGGAGACTGCTCCATCATATCTCAACTGAAGAGAGAGAGTAAGTGTGTGCAGGCATATGTTCACCTAGGCAGTATTTTATCAATTTCTCTCTCCTTTCATCCCTCTCTATTTTGTCTCATTTCCTTCCTCTGACTTCTTCCTTATATCTCATTTTTTACTATCTCTCCTGCTATCTCTCTAACCCTCTCTCACTTTCTCTCCTGCTTTATCTCTAACGCTCTCTCTCTTTCTCTCCCCATATCTCTCTACCCCTCCCTCTCTTTCTCTCCCCATATCTCTACCCCTCCCTCTCTTTCTCTCCTCATATCTCTCTAACCCTCCATCTTTCTTTCCTCATATCTCTCTAACCCTCCCTCTCTTTCTCTCCTCATATCTCTCTAACACTCCCTCTGTCTTTCCTCATGTCTCTCTAACCCTCCCTCTCTTTCTCTCCTCATATCTCTCTAACACTCCCTCTGTCTTTCCTCATGTCTCTCTAACCCTCCCTCCCCCTCTCCCAGTGGGTGACCAGTGGATGAACTACATCTCTCTGGCTGGGCTGAGGACGCACGCCGAGTTGCAGGGCCGCCTGGTCACCGAGCTCATCTACGTCCACAGCAAGATGCTCATTGCCGACGACAACACTGTCATCATCGGTAAGGAAGGCCACACAGTCTGCCATTTTCGTTTCCTGTCTGAGGGTTGACAGTCAAAGCTGCATCCATAGTGCCCTCTGGTGGCTGTTCTTGGTACTGTTTGTGTGATGTGGCTGTGCCAACAGGTTCGGCCAACATCAACGACCGGAGCATGCTGGGTAAACGGGACAGCGAGGTGGCGGTGATCGTGGAGGACTCGGAGACGGTTACCGCGGTGATGGATGGGCAGGAGTACCAGGCTGGTCGCTATGCCCTGCAGCTACGGCTTGAGTGTTTCAAGTAAGCTGTGTGTGTGTGTGTGTGTGTGTGTTTACAGTACATGTGAATGCACAAGTGAATATGGCACCTACCCTGCAAATAATATCTCTCTCTCTCTTGCTTGTCCATCCTCCTTTCTCCCTCCCTCCCTCCGTCTCTCTCTCCCCCTCTAGGATGATTCTGGGCGCCAACTCTGACTCCTCCATCGACGTGTCTGACCCCATCAGTGACCACTTCTACAAGGAGGTGTGGGTGACAACCTGCGCTCGCAATGCCACCATCTACCAGAAGGTGTCTCACTCTCCCCAAAAACCAAACACACTCTCAGTCTCACTCTTCCCAACACACACACGCTCACTCTCACTCTTCCCAACACACACACGCTCACTCTCACAGTCTATAACTCTCACCAACACTGCAGAGAAGAAACACTACGCAGTACTGCATCACGCATAACACACATGGGAACATGTCTCACTTTAAACATACACATACACTTTCTCTTGCACACATACATGCGCACACACACTCCCTCTTACAAACACCCACACTAGCACCAGCCATCCTCAACCTGTTCCCCCTCCCTCTCTTCACCTCCACCCCCCTCCCCTCCTCCTTCTCTATTTTCCTCCCTCCTTCCCTTCTCTCCCTCCCTCCCTGTCTGCAGGTGTTTCGCTGCCTGCCGTCCAGCGATGTGAGGAACATTCTGGAGCTGGAGGGTTACCTGGCCAAGCCCGCCCTGATGAAGGAGGACCCTGCACGCGCCCACGAGGAGCTCAAGAAGATCCGCGGCTTCCTGGTTCAGTTTCCCCTCGACTTCCTGTCCGAGCAGAACCTGCTTCCTCCAATCGGCTCCAAGGAAGCCATGGTCCCCATGGAGGTGTGGACATAAGGAGCATGCGTGTATACACGCACGCACACACACACACACACACACACACGTATATACTCCCACATAAGTATACAAACACATGTAAATAGACAACTGGCACACTCCAGGCATCACACGTGCTGCTAGTGCCTAAACCAGCATCAGAGCCCCAGACTCTCTGGAATGTGTCTAGGAAAACAGAAGAATACGAAGAAGAAAACTCCATGTTTACAAAGATGAGAAGGAACGCTGGGGGGAAAAGAACTGTTCCAGCTGGACACAGAAGAGGGCCAGATTCACTCCTCCTTCATCCTGTGGTCTGGACGGTTTACTAACACTATGCAACCACCGGGGGCTGCTGAACGCATCTCTGACTCCTCCTGTGGAAGAAGCTAGGCAGCTTTCACAGAGAGGACACAAGTCACTGCGTTTGAAACATTTTTCTAACTTGACCGTTCTCTGCCATAAATGTATTTTTAACTACTGTGGGAATTCTAAACTTAACCACGTGTGGTTACAGCTACATTGAACAATATAAATAACCTAGAAGTGCCAATGAAAGCCTACTGTTAATGCATTAAACCTTCACTTACATTCCCAGTATGTACTGTATTTCAGCCTTTATCAAGCTCTTTTTACACGATCAAACCTTAATTGGTCAGCTTTCGAGATGGAGGACTACATTACCCACAATCCCTGTATGCAGAACCCTTTACAATGGCTCAAGCCTCCAAAGTGTCTTCCACGTTTCTTTGTGTACATGTAAAATACATGATATGCATGTATTGCTTTAGCATGTAAACTGTTAGCATGTTAGCTGGAACTGTCCTGACATGTGACAATGAAGATTCTGTCCCCTGGCTTGAAGCTGTCAGAACGTTTGTTGTTTTACAAGCTGTGAGTGTTAAAAATGTCCATCGGGGCCAAATCACTCATAGCTGTCTGATAACATGATGTATCTATGGCAACAGTGGAAACCATACCTGTTCTCTGCTCTTTCAATCTCTATTTTTTCCTCTCCTTTTCCTTCTCTCAGTCCATTTCTCTCTGTTGTCTATTCCTGGTCATCATGGCTGATATGAATTGCACTTTTTGCACAAGCTGTTTGTGATGTCAAAACACCCCTCTATACCCCTCCCCTGCATCAATAGAATGGACTATTAAACATATCAGTGTCCTGATCCTGTTCTGTTATCATCTTCCAGACTGTGTGTGTGTGTGTGTGTGTGTGTGTGTTTGGGGGAGAGTGTCTCCTGGCAGGGGATCGATTTGCTAAAGTATTCCTGTCCTTATAATAATGCCATCTCTCTTCTCGCGCTTCTTTCCCCTCTCTCTCTCCCTCACTCTGTCACTCCCTCCCTCCCTCTGTCTTCTCATCAACTATCAAACTCACTCACACTCTTCCTGTCCCTCGCTCTCCCTCCCTCTCTCTGACAAAATCTCTCTGTCTCTCTCTCTCTCTCTCTCTCTGTCTCTCTGTTTCTCTCTCTCTCACACACACACTCTCACACTCTCTCATACACTCTCACACTCTCTCTTTTTCTCTCTCTCTTCCTTCTCCAACTGCTCTTCCTCTGGTGTTCTTGGCCCACTTCGACAGATGAATCATTACTTCCTGAATTAATGCACTTGCTTGCATAACGTTGACAGTTCCGAGTCCCAGAACAACCGCAGAGACACACTAGCATGCGCCCTGTAAATACTGGAGCTGTCAGACACGTATGAACTGACCGACAGGTGAACCGTGACCTCAGACCTTCAGTAACTGACCAACACTGTGTCTGACCTCCTCACCGAAAAACTGTACCTGTGTGAAAATGAAAGTTTGTTATGTGACACTTATACTCAACTCTGTGTGTGTGTGTGCGCGCGAGCGAGTGAGTGAGAGAGAGCGAGTGAGAAAGAGAGAGAGTGGGTGGAAAGATAGGATTCAGGATAGGTGTGTGAGGTAGCAGCCAAGTTCTCAATTTAGCCTTTGTGTGTGTGTGTGTGTGTGTGAGCAATGTTTCCTCAAGCCAGGGGGAATCTATATGTGACCATCTCTCAGCACCTCCTCAACTCTTCTAGAATGTGACAAGACTCTCTTATCCTTGTGTAAACTCAACCCTTGGCTGGTGAGTGTGTGTGTCTTGGTGAGTGTGTGTGTGTGTTGGGTGTGTATTACTGCGAAGACAGTAAACCTGCATGTTGAAAACCACCCCTAGTTTGAATGCTGACTTCTAGATCATTCTGAATCTTTTAGAAAAGTCTGTTATTTAGTTGTAGTTAGTCGTTTTTAAACCCACCTCTCATGATGTCACACTTGTTTGCATAGATCAATCCCCCCCCCCCACACACACACACTTCTACTCCAATCCGTGGGTCCACTAGGTGGCACCAGTGTGCACGTGTGAGTTTGCACTGTCTGTGTGAGTAAACCACATACTGGCTTCTCTCTGAATAAATTCAACCATTTCAACAGCGCATGACACTTTTCTACATGACTAGTGCATGTACTGCACACTCTCTCAGACACAAACACAAAAGTGTGCGATGGTGACATTGTGGGCGTCACCATCTAGGAGACCCGCCCGCCGCTCTCGCAGGCCACTCCCGGGGAGCGCGTGAGATTGACACTGTTCCGGAGCGCTGTGCTGTACCGTGCTCCTGCTGTGCGCGCGCGTGTGTGAGTGTGTCCGCGGGTTGGGGTTTTCTTGCATTTGAGTGTGTGAGTGTGTGTTTGTGTGTTTTCGCCCGTTGGTTCGCCCGTACAGTGGGGGCCCGTGCCACGGCATTCAGCAGCATGTAGCACCTGGATCAGTGCGCGCGACGGTTCCCTTGGTCTCTCGAGCTGCACACACAATCCACCCGGATTGGAGCAGACTGATTGTGCACCGTGGGAGCATCCTTCCGTGCATCCTAATGGAAATTTAAAGGAGGCCTGTTTATAAGGAGATTGAGGGTTCTTCTGTCGGTAGATGGTCGTTGAGGAAGCTTCCATTTTGAGTCCTGTGTTTACCGACAGTATCATGGCAAGCGACTCCCCGGCCCGGAGTCTGGACGAGATAGACCTGTCTGCGCTACGGGTGAGTGTGCAGCGTGTGTTGAATGAGACCGTGTGTGTTACGGGGGGTGAGCACCTGCCCCTTTCCTTGTTAACAGCAGCGGTGCTCAGGGATGTCCTCTTCCCGCGTCTTGACTAAACTAGCACCGGTGTCTGCGAGCCCGTTACGGCGAGAGGGTTTAAGCGTCATGGTGGCATCCAGTCGTTTAAGAAACACCTCATCTTATACTGACCCGTCTCTGCCTGAATCAGCCATGCGACAGTGAGACCGTTATGGTGTGTGTGTGTTTGTGTGTGTGTGTGTGTGTGTGTGTTGGGGGGTGGGGGGTGGGGGGGGGGGGATATGGATAAAACGCTTGGATGCTTTGGTCAGATCGTCTTTCCTTCGATAGTAATAGGCAATAGGTTGGCCTCCCAAGCGCTTCAGAACTAGAACCTCTGGTGGTAGCCTATTTTTCTTAACAATTGGAACGTGATGTAATGACGCTCGGGGGCCTGTGTGTGCGTGTTTTCGTGCGCGCGCGTATGTGTAATCTATGTGTGTTCGCGTGCGTGTATTTTTTATTATAGGGCCGCCCTGTCTGTATTTGGGGCAGATGTTAAGCTGGTTGTCATGCGGCCTCGCGCAGCCCCTGTCAAACACACACACGCGGGCGCTCTGTCTCTCTCTGTCTCTCTCGCTCTGTCTCTCTCGCTCTGTCTCTCTGTCTCTGTCTTTGTCTCTCTCTCTCTCCTCTCTCTCTTCTCTCTCCCCCTCTCTCTCTCTCCCTCCCCCCCCCCCCCCCCCCCCCCTCTCTCTCTCTCTCTCTCTCTCTCTTACAACCGTAACACGGCTGAGCATTATCAATGTTAACCGCAGTAGAAGCGGGTTCCGCCATTTCGTGATGTTTTTAAATTCGGGATAGCTCTATTTAAAGAGTGAATGTGGCCTTGTGTGGTCCGCGATCGCTCGTCAGTGTATCGGTTCGAAGGTGGAAGGATGTTGCACGAGACGAGAACCACTGGTGCAGTACTGAGACCCGCCAAAGGAAAGGAAGAGCGGCTCGCGGTCGTAGAACCGAGCCGTACACACGGTTCAACCATTGCAAATACACTGACACATAACCATGGTCCCTGGCACGAGAGGAAACCACAGGATGAGATGACGGGCGTTTCTCAGAAAGGGTTCCAATCTGTTCGGCCTGGAGTGTTGACACTGACAGAGTCTGGGCTCGCACTGAGAGGATGAAACAGACTCGCGCTCATTATCGCAGTTATGCAACGTGATCTTACCTGCAGCTCGGAGATCAAGCCCGAACAAGACAGGCCATGGGTGGTGACCTGAGGTTTTGGTGGGATAGAGAGAGGGAGTGAAAGAGGGAGAGAGAGGCGGAGGTAGAACGAGAGGAGGGAGGGAGGAGGAGGGAGGTGGAGAATGTTTTCTTCAGGAACACAGGGTGCTACACCGACACATTCTATTCTTTTTCCTGGAAGTGTGCTGGCTCTGGTTGACATTGATTCATTGACTTGCATACACATAAACACCTGTGAGCCCCCACCCCCTCTCTGTGTCTCTCTCTGTGTCTCCAAACCAGAAGGATATCTGGTTCATGCCCATTCAGTCTGTTCATGGGTGTCTATCTTGCACATAATCAAGCAATTAATCAATTAACCTCTCTAGTCTCTCTCTCTCTCTCTCTCTCTCTATGGTGTCTTTATCTGTGCCACTTCTGGAAACCAGGTTGCCTAGAAGCACAGTGCTAGAGAAGTATTTCAGTGTTGCGCACGCTCTCTAACCCTCCATGGAAAGGCATGTCCTCTTCCTGTCTACAGCAGTGCCCCCTGAGATACCTGGATACAAACACATGCAAATTAGCAGAACACTCACACACACACATACTGAAACCCACACACTAACCGACACACACACACACACACACACACACACACACACACACACACCCATACATCCATGCTCACCAACACAGACACAACCCTGTGTATCTCATCCCACATGCAGGCTGGGTCAGGATCAAACCAGTTCTAGATTGTTCACCTACACTATATTACCAAATACTTTGGGTAATATAGTGTATCTATCCTGGATGACTGTTTGTCTGATTCATCTTAAAATTCCCTTCAAACACAGACCAATGTCTCATGAACAGGAAAACACTGAGTTGGTTTAGTACAACCAAATGGGGGTGGATGTGAGTTCTGTGGGGGTGGGGGTGGGGCACATGTGAATATGTTGGATGTGGAGGATGCGGTGGTGGATGTGATGGATATGGTAGATGAGGTGGATGTGGTAGATGAGGTGGATGTGGTAGATGAGGTGGATGTGGTAGATAAGGTGGATGTGGTAGATGAGGTGGATGTGGTAGATGAGGTGGATGTGGTAGATGAGGTGGATGTGGTAGATGAGGTGGATGTGGTAGATAAGGTGGATGTGGTAGATGAGGTGGATGTGGTGAACTGTTGATGGGTTTCTGGGTCTCCAGAGTGGTATTCCAGGATTAGTTCTGTTTGACCTTGAGAAAAAAGGACATCAATTTTTAGCAAATCCCCTCTGGGAGCATGTGACAGATTTCAACTTTTTCAGATATTTCCTTCACACTAACACACACATTCACATCCACAAAGCTCTGTGGATATACTTCTTTGTGTATAGATATACAGATATTTAGATTATCCTTTATCTGTCTGTCTCTGTGTGTGACTGCTCGCACAGTAAAATTTAATTCCACAGGTTGTTGCAAGATTTGTTTCTCACTTGGTCCCTTTGCTCCCTCCCTTCCCTTTTCTTAATCCATGTATATCCCTCCCTCCCTCCCTCTCCAATCTCTCTCTCCAGGATCCGGCAGGCATATTTGAGCTGGTAGAGCTGGTTGGAAATGGAACCTATGGACAGGTCTACAAGGTAAGACAAAACCAGTCAAATAAGAAAATACTCAGTGGCCACACTCATAAGCATCCTGGCTGTCCAATCAAAGACAGGCTTGCAGTGTGACCTCACCCTGACCCTGCACCCCAAATTCCATGCATCATGACCCCACTGTTGCTGTTGAATTGGTGGAGGGTTAGAGTTACGATCTACCTCTCTCTCCTCTATTTCTCTCCATTTCTCTCTTCCTCTCTCCCTCTTTTTTCTCTCGCCCACCTTCCTCTATTACGCGTGACAGCTTGTCTTTCTTGCTGTTTCGATTCTCTTGCAGTTGTGGAATGCACAAGGTGTGTCTTCACATAGATCTTCTGCCTCAGGGTGTCCCCCCCCCCCCCCCCCCCCCCATCAACATTGCTGGTTCAGACCATGGTATCAGAGGGGGCAAACCCAGAGGCTGCCTGTCAGTCTGTGTGTGATGCAGAAGTGGGCCTGATCAGCATGAGCTGCTTCTGTCTGCTCTCAAAGACAAATTACACAGTAGTGTTCTTGACATAATCGCCCAGGCCTAGCCTCGCTCACTTCCTGTATGTATGTGCGTGTTTACGTGTGTTTGTGTGTGTGTGTGTGTCTGAGAAAGTGTGTGTCTTAATGTGTGTTGCCCTGCTTCATTTAGCTTCTGGTTGTGTAACCTTTCTGTGGGTGGCTCAGCTCTTTGGGACTGTCTGCTACAGTACACAACTGGGCTAAGCACCCCCCCATCTCTCTCTCTGCCTCTCTCTCTCTCTCTCTCTCTCTCTCTCGTTGCCTCACCCTCTCTCTCTTCTTTACCTCCCTCTGTCACCCTCTCCATTCTTTGGTCAGAAACAGTTGATAATTACACTCTACATGGCTTTGGTTGCTCGCTCTTTTGTTCAAGTGGTAGCTTTGGGTCGAGGAGGATGCATGTCTGAGCATGCCTGGCAGAGAGAGAGAGAGAAACAGAAAGATGGAGAGAGGGAGAGGGATGGAGGAGGTGAGGGGAGTGAGAAGGAGAGATAGAGGGGGTAGGACAGACAGAGAGAGAGAGAGAGAGAGAGAGAGAGAGAGTCTGCGTCTAATTCTGCCTTTTTGCCCACTGAGGTAGATCCGCTTCACTGCTTGTCAGATATGCTGGGTGTTTCTGATGCAATAGAAGGAAACTAGATAAACTGTCTTTGTCCATGTTAGTGAGTGAGTGTGTGTGTGTGTGTGTGTCAGAAATAAGAGACAGAAAGAAGTGCGCGTGTGTGTGTGTGGGCTGACCTGAGCTCTCAAGTCTGCTTGTCTGGACCATGTTGTGAAAATGATGCCCTCTGCTCCCCCCCACCCCACCCAAGACACCCCCATTGGCCCCTGCCAAAAGAACCTGCCAGGGCCTGTTGCTAGGCAACCTCGAGGAAGTGATGTGGGCGTGTGTGAGATATGTTGTCTGTGTGTATGTGTGTGTGTGTGTGTGCACGCGCACATTGCGAAGCACACACCGTCCATTCCACCTCATACGGTACACACTGTAGAGCCCATTGAGGGCTGCTGTCTAAGACGGTCTGCAGTATGTACTGTCTGAACAAACAGTAACTCAGATGGTGCCTCTAGATACCCTACAGCTAAGCTCACTGTGTGTGTGTGTGTGTGTGAGGAGTGAATGTGTTTGAATGCGAGTGTCTGTACTAGTTAGCCAGATGAGACTGTGTGCTGAGTGACACTGTGTGGCTGGGAGAACTGACCCCACACACAACCTCTCTCTCTTTCAGGGCCGTCATGTCAAAACAGGTCAGCTGGCGGCCATCAAGGTTATGGATGTTACAGGCGTAAGTTTCTAAATATCACAGCCCACACACACACACACACACTCTTTCTCACAAGCGGACACAGTCTCTCTCTCACACACATGCTAACTATCTTTGTGTGTGTGTGTGTGTTGAGGATGAGGAGGAGGAGATCAAGGCTGAGATCAACATGTTGAAGAAGTACAGCCACCACCGCAACATCGCCACGTACTACGGAGCCTTCATCAAGAAGAACCCTCCGGGCATCGATGACCAGCTCTGGGTATGGGAGAGGGAGGAAGAGGAGGAGGGAGAGGAGAGGATGAGGGAGGGAGGGAGGGATGTGTATGTTATTGTGCGTATTTGGGGGGGGGGGAGTTTTACTCTAAAAATAGAGCCTTTATAGAAATTGTGTTTTCTCTCACTGTCTCTCACTTTTCTGTGTGTGTGTGTGTGTGTGTGTGTAGCTGGTCATGGAGTTCTGTGGAGCTGGCTCCGTCACAGACCTGATCAAGAACACCAAGGGGAACTCCCTGAAAGAGGAGTGGACGGCCTACATCTGCAGAGAGATCCTAAGGGTAAGCCTGCTGTGAACACGCCCCCCCCCCACCCCCCCCCCCCCCCCACACACACACTCTCTGCCCCTGAGCCAGGGATCCCGGGGCGGAACACTGGGACACTACTCTCACCCTCTGCATCCCCTCTCTCCTCAGGGTCTGACCCATCTGCACCAGCACAAGGTCATCCACAGGGACATCAAGGGTCAGAATGTGCTGCTGACAGAGAACGCAGAGGTCAAACTAGGTACACACACACACACAAGGGGGTAGAGGTTTGGTTTGAACACAGTAAAAAGGTTTTATCCCAATGAATCACCTGTGTGTGTGTGTGTGTGTGTGTGTGTTTGTGTATGTGCAGTGGACTTTGGTGTGAGCGCCCAGCTTGACCGGACGGTGGGACGCAGGAACACGTTCATCGGGACACCCTATTGGATGGCCCCCGAGGTTATCGCCTGCGATGAGAACCCAGACGCCACCTACGACTTCAAGGTAAGAGAGAGGGAGATTGTGTCTGTGTGTGAAGGTGAAAATACTGTATATATCCAATCACTGCTACAATATTACACATACTGTATCTCTATTTCCCCTATCTGTGTCATTCTCTCTCTCCTCTGACTCTCTCCTGTCTCTCTTGCTCTCGCTCTCTCCCTATTTCTCTGTTAGAGTGATCTGTGGTCTTTGGGGATCACAGCCATAGAAATGGCTGAAGGAGCACCTCGTAAGTACCCTGGGAATCTGGGTCTGAATGAGTTAACACTGTGTGTGTGTGGTGGTCTATGACAGCGTAGGAGTTAATGCTTGGTCTCTCTCCCTCCCCCCTCTCTCTCTCCAGCCCTGTGTGACATGCACCCCATGAGAGCTCTTTTCCTCATCCCTAGAAACCCCGCCCCCAGGCTCAAGTCAAAGAAGTGGTGGGTGTCCAACACACAAGTTCACACACGCGCACAGACTCACACAGACATTCACATTCATCTTACATGGGTTATGGAGTGTGTGTGTGTGTGTGTGTTTGCGTGCAGGTCCAAGAAGTTCCAGTCGTTCATCGAGAGCTGCCTGGTGAAGAGTCACGGCCAGCGGCCCAGCACAGAGCAGCTGCTCAAACACCCCTTCATCAGAGACCTGCCCAACGAGAGGCAGGTCCGCATCCAGCTGAAGGACCACATCGACCGCACCAAGAAGAAGAGGGGGGAGAGGGGTGAGGCGGGGCGCTGCTGGACTACACACAACCCTGACACACACAGAACACTGACACAACTCTAACACACACACAGAACACTGACACAACCCTAACACACACAGAACACTGACAAAACCCTAACACACACACAGAACACTGACAAAACCCTAACACACACACACACACACACACTACCCTAGCAGTCTGTAGGCGACTGGTGAGCTCATAGATTGTTTTGTTCCTGCAGATGAGACAGAGTATGAATACAGTGGCAGTGAGGAAGAGGAGGAGGAGCGGGACATGGGGGAGCCAAGGTACGGTGTGTGCGCGTACGTAAGAAGAACCGTCCCTGGATCGAAACATTCCCAGCTGACCATCTCGTCCCCTCCTCTGATTGGTTCCTTTGGCAGCTCAATCATCAACATCCCTGGGGAGTCCACTCTGAGGCGGGACTTCCTGCGGCTGCAGCTGGCCAATAAGGAGCGGTCAGAGGCGCTGCGCCGGCAGCAGATCGAGCAGCAGCAGAACGAGGAGCACAAGCGCCAGCTGCTGGCGGAGCGGCAGAAACGCATCGAGGAGCAGAAGGAGCAGAGGAGGAGGCTGGAGGAGGTGCACAACACACTGTTACACACACATACACACACACACATACACAAAGTGGAACACGCACACAGTGGAACACACACTCCCCTCACACAAACTGACACCCTCGTCCTCCATCTCCTCCATCTTTCTTTTCCTCTCCAAACTTTCTGCCCTCCTCCTCCTCCCTCCTATTCCTCCTCCCCTCTCACAGCAACAGCGTCGAGAGCGTGACATGAGGAAGCAGCAGGAGAGGGAGCAGAGGAGACGATACGAGGAGATGGAGCAACTGAGGAGAGACGAGGAGAGGAGACATGCGGAGAGAGAGCAGGTACACACACAGACTAGTGTTTACTAGTGTACAAGTTGAGTGACAGAAGCCAGATGAGACTGCTGCTCTCCTAACCCTCCCCAGCTCCTCTCGCTCTCTCTTTCTCTCTCACTCTTCACACTCGTCCTCCTCCTCACATCAACGGGCCTGATTAAGTTGAAAAGGGTTTTCTCTTCCCCCCAGTTTGATAACAGCACATGCCTGCTGATGGCTCTGCACAGACGCCAGTTTGCCACAGTTTTCTGGGACTCTCTTCCGATATTCCGCTAATCAGTGCTGTTTTTCCTCTCTCTCTGTCTCTCTCTCTTCTTTCACGCTTCTTTTCATGTTCTTGTATCTCTCTTCTTCTCTCATCTATTTGTGGCTTAATACCTCCTTTGGTTTTTGCTCCTCATCTCTCCCATCTTTCCTTCCGTCTCCCCACTCTTCTCTCCCTTCCCCCGAACTTCCTGAATTAATCTCTCATTTTTCAACCACGCTGTCATATCCTCTTTTTTTTGCATCTCTCCTCCTCTCCCTTTTTTTAATTTCCTCCCTTTCTCTGCCTGGTTGCCGGGCGTCTGACTCACCGCTGTTCTGTCTGGCTGTGCCGCGATTGGCTACCCCGTGGTGTGGCGGGCGCTGTGATTGGGTAGGAGTACATCCGTAGACAGTTGGAGGAGGAGCAGAGGCAGCTGGAGATCTTGCAGCAGCAGCTCCTGCAGGAGCAGGCTCTTCTGCTGGTAACACTCTCTCCTGTCAGCACACGGGTCACTCTGAGGAGAGACCAGCCCACACTTCAACTGTGTGTGTGTGTGTGTGTGCGCGTGTTTGTGTCCCCACTCTTGTGTCCGTGTGTGTGTCGGCATGTGTCTCTGTGTGTTTGTATCTCTGTGTGTGTCTGTGTGTGTGTGTGTTTGCGCACCTGTGTGGGTGTGTGTCTCCGTGTGTGTCTTTGTGTGTGTCTGTGTCTGCGTCTCTCCGTGTGTGTGTCTGCATGTGTTTCTGCGCACGTGTGTGTGTCTCCGTGTGTGTGTGTCTGTGCACGTGTGTGTATGTCTGTGTGTGTCTGCATGTGTGTGTGTGTGTGTGTGTGCGCACCTGTGTGTGTGTGCAGGAGTACAAGCGTAAGCAGATGGAGGAGCAGAGACAAGCAGAGCGTCTCCAGAGGCAGCTTCAGCAGGAGAGAGCCTATCTGGTGTCGCTACAGCAACAACAGCAGGAGCCACGCCCCCCCCAGGACAAGAAGCAGCTCTATCACTACAAGGACCAGGCCCCCAGCAATGACAAACCAGCCTGGGTTCAGGAGGTACAGCCCACGCACACACACACACTCTCACACTTAATACACCCGCACAATCCTACACCCCACACACTCCTGGACACACACTGCCCAGGTCAGTTAGGTTGCAGCAGAGTTAGAACCATGAATCTTCCAGAATGTTCCGGTGTGTTCTTCTTCGTGTTTCCGGGTCCCAGACAGGTGAAGTCCAGTTCCAAAACGCATCCAAGTCAAATCATCAGTCGCTGCTTCATTCCTGCTGCAGGTTCATTTATTGCCGAAGTTTCCAGACTGTTATCCTCCCCAGCTCCAGTCCCAGAGGAGCTCCCTCCCTTCCTCCCTCCCTCCCTCCTGGTGTCAGAGGAGGACTGTGTGTTTGTGTTTGGTTTGTGTTCAGTATTTGTGTGTGTATGTGTGCTGTGTTCAGTCATTGTGTCTGATGTACTGTGTCATGCTGTTGCCCCTCAGGTGATGCGTAGAGCTCAGAGTAACTCACCTCGTATTCCCCCCAAGAAGTATCACTCCTTCAGCCAGCCCGGCGACACCAACCTCGCTCAGCTCCTCCAGCTTCCAGGTTACTGCCCCCGGTCCCGCCCCCCCTCCTACCCCGCCCACGTCAGCCCCTCTAGGGAGAGAGGGAGGGAACCCATCAGTGTGCACGTGCCACGCATTCGTGTGTCCTGTGCCCCCGACCCCGCCCCCACCTCCTCCTCTCAGCCAATCCTGGGACGCCCTGAGGCTCCTATGCGGAACCCCGACTCAAGGGGGCGGAGCCCCGGCGCAAGGGTCAGTTGGCGGAGACACGTCCCCTCCCCTCTTTCCCTCTGTTGGTTTGGCGGGAGTTCTCCTCCTCCTCCTCCTCCCCTAGTCTCTCTAACCTGGCCTGGTGCTGGGGTGGTGTCCCTGGTCTGGTTTCAACCTCGTCACGACCTTGACCCCGTCTGTTCTACTAAACTCTTCTGTTTCTGCTCTTTAGAACGGGGGCCTGGCTGTGGTGGAACATGCCGGTCTCTTTGTTGTAGCGGAGGGCTCCTTCCCACTTCTTCCTGGGTGCTGTGGTGTTCAGTCTCAGCCTTGACCGATATGCTAACTCAGACTCGTTTTATTTTCAACTTCTTTCACGCATTTGTCCGCCTCTTATCGCTGCCCTAACCCAAAATAACCATGACTTCACTCTCTCTCTCTCCAAAGCTTCATATACACACTTCTCAAACACACACACACTGATCTCAGGCTGGGTGATGTTTGTTGTTGAACTAAGGCTGTGGCTGTGCTGTGAGTGTTTCAGCTCTGTATCAAACACATCATGTAACAGGGGATGTTAGGGTAGGAAGGCAGAATAGTGTTGTAAAGTATGGTACTACAGTAAGGTAGTATAGTATGGTGTTGTAGTATAGTATAATATAGTGTTAGTATGGTGGTATGGTACTACAGTAAGATAGTATGATATGGCGTGGTAGTACTGGTAGAATAATATAATGTTAGTATGTGGTTTTCAGCATAGTGTGCTATGGTGCAGAGCTGGGTTTGATGTAGGTCAAATGGAGGCCTGCCCTCTGGTGGCCACAGTGGTGTAATGTAGGCTAGCTGCAGCTATATCTGACTGTCCACAGGGGTGTCAGGTGGAGGAGAGGTCCCAGATGAACAGACAGAGTTCTCCAGCGTTGCAACACAAGGTGTCCAACCGCATCTCTGACCCGTCCCTGCCGCCGCGCTCCGAGTCCTTCAGCAGCGGGGGCATACAGCAGGCACGGACCCCCCCCCAGCTCCGCTTCATCGAGCCGCAGGTGTGTGTGAGCGTGTGTGTGCGCGTGTAGCATACCTGCATGTGTGTTGACCCAGTGGATATGTTTCTCACCCCGAGCATCTCTCCCTCTCCCTTCCTCCCCTTTCCTCTCTTCCTACCTTCCACTACCCTGGTCCTGGTCTGGTCTGACCCTGGTCTGGCCCTGGTTCTGGTCTTGGTCCTGGTCTGACCCTGGTCTGACTTGTCCTGGTGTGACCCTGCTCTTGGTCCGGGTCTGGTATCAGATGACCCACCTGGTCCAGGTGAAGTCCCACGGTCTGTCAGGGTCCCAGTCCCTCCACGACCCCCAGGGTGGGGGGGGGCTGTCCCCCTCCCCTTCGCGCCCCCCCATGCCCCGGCAGAACTCTGACCCCACCTCCGACACCCCAGCCCTGCCCCCCCGCCTCGCCCTGCCCCACGACAAGCTCGACCGCAGCCCCTGGGTTCGCCACGACGACGACCTGCCCCCCAAGGTGTGAATGTCACCCGGTGTCTGTGGGGGGGGGGGGGAAGGAGAGAGTGTGTATAGGTGTGTGTGTGTGTGAGAGAGGGAGACAGAGTTTGTTGGTGGATGTGGGAGAGAGTTTGATGTGGGTGTTTGAGAGGGAGAGTAAAGGTGTGTGTTAGAAAGAGAGATCATGTGTGTGTGTGTGTGAGAGTGTGTGTGTGAGTTTGTATGTGTGCTCCTTCTGAATGGTCCTCTAACCCTGCACGGTTCTGTGTGGTTCTGTCCTCTGTGTTGAGCAGGTTCCCCAGAGAACCACGTCCATCTCCCCAGCCTTGGTGAGGAAAACCTCCCCGGGAAACGGACCTGGGCTGGGGCCGCGGACTGGAGCTCACCTGATACGGGCCAGGTACAAACACAGACACACACACACACAGACACACACACAGAGGAACACCAGACAGGTGGAGGCTGATGGGTGGGTGATGTTGTTGCCGTAGTAATCCGGACCTGCGCAGGACGGACGCGTCCATGGAAACGCCCCTGAAGAGAAGGAGCAGTGGAAGCTCCTCCAGCTCCAGTTCCCAGGAGAGAGGTACACACACACACACACACACACACACCGTCACACACATACTCTCACGCACACACACATACACACACACTCTCTCTCACACACACACACTCTCAGACACTCACACACAGGCGTTTGGTCAGTAGAAAGTCTTGTGTTGTGACTGCAGGGTCCAGTAAGGCGGAAGGCACCATGGCAACGACTCAGGAGCCCAAAGAGGAGAGCAGGGAGGGGACCCGACCTAGCAGACCTGCGGTGAGCACACACACACTCACATACACCACACACACACATCACACACATCACACACACGGCTCTCTCATCCATCCCTATCATCTGCTCATCCTCTTCTAGACCCTGTCTCAGCATTGTCATTGTCTTCTTTCTTTCTCATTCTCTTACTGTCGTTCTATTTTCCTCCTTTCTCTCCCCCTCTCCCTCTCTCCTCTTCCTTCACTCTCTGCCCTATTCTTCTGTATTCTATATCTCCTTCAGAGCTATAAGAAAGCTGTAGATGAGGTTAGTGATCTTTTCATCCTTGCTATCCTCCCTTCTTTCCTCTCTATTCTCTCCCCTTCCCTTTCTCTATCTTCCCCTATCTCTCTCTCCCTTTCCTACCCCTCTTCCCTTTCTTCCTTCCTTCCTTCCATTCTCCGCTTCACTCACCTTTCACTAACTCACTCAATCTCATGCTATCGCTCATTCCCTGACCATCGATCAACTCGACACACTCGGCTCTTCTCCCTCCCTCCCTCCCTTCCTCCCTTCCTCCCTCCCTCCTCTCTTGCTCTGACTACATTTGTAGGGGATGTGTTGGGGATGAGAATCTATCCTCACTGTCTTTCTCTCTTTTCTCCTACGGCCTCTCTCTCTTTCCCTCTCTCTCTTCCTCCGCTCTCTATTTGTGCGCCAATATCCATACTCAGGAGGAGCTGGTAAGACAGTTCATGACTAACCCAACCATCCCCTACCTCCCTGTTCTTCACACACACACACACCCATACACACAGGCGCACCCAAAGACCGCTGCCAATAACTCTCCCCTCTCTGACCTCTCCTCTGCGTCAGTCCCAGACAGTTCATTGGTTCTCCCTCCCTTTCATCCCCTGACCCGGTTGTCTCCTCGCCCTACCTGAGTGCCTAAGTGTTCCTCCTGCCTGCTTCTCTCCCCCCTGGACACCGCAGACAGCAGACCATAACCCCCCCCCCCCCCCCCCCCCCCCCGTGCTTGGCAACATCCTGACTCACCAGTCTGAACAGTGACCACCGTCACTGGGCTGGAAAACTGTTTCAAACGATATTAAATACCTTTAACAGACTGCACCTTTGAGATGTTGTGGTGTAAATGTATGTCAGTGTGAGGCCTCGGAATCATCTAGAGACTGGAGAGAGGGAGGGAGGGAGACAAGCAGAGAAGGAGAGGAGAGAAGGGAAGAGTGTTTGTTATGACAGTCAGTGTCAGTGTTGCGTGTGATTGTGACCTTGTGAACTTTTGATCCCAGGATTTGACGGCTCTGGCCAAAGAGCTCAGAGAACTCCGGCAGGGGGAGGAGACTAACCGCCCGCCCGTCAAAGTGACGGACTACTCTTCGTCCAGTGAGGAGTCTCACAGCAGCGAGGATGAGGAGGGAGAGGGCGGGACCAACGATGGAACTGTGGCCGTCAGCGACATACCACGGATTATGTGAGGGGGGGGGGGGGGTTGCAGAGGGGAGGGGAACAGAGGGAGGGGGGGAGGGAGGGAGAGACAGAGTGAGCTTGTTCAGCTAAACGAAAAAACGATTTAAAGTGTCTGTGAAAGCTTTCTCAGCAGAATCGCAATAGTTCTGAGTAACGACCCACCCTGAATGTGAGTGCTCATTCTCCAGGCCTGCTGCAGGACCAGGAGGGAACGAGCCCTACGGCATGATGGGAAGCCATAACGACGCCCATGGCGACTCCTATGGCAACAGTGGCCAGGACGGCACTCTGATGATGCGTGAGGTGAGTGCGCTGACCTCTGACCTCTCCCATGCTGACCGCACACAAGCGTGCTAAGCCTTCACACTAAGTCATCCCCCCCCGCACGCTTCAGCATTGTGTTCCAGCTTAACGCTCCAGCGCTCGTGTGTGTGTGTGCGTCTGTATGTGGGTGTGCTTATGTCTGTGTGTGTGTGCACATCCTGCCTGGTAAAAGGTTTTGCTGTCTCTGCACCCTCACCTGCTGTCTCTCCCTTGCTGCACCTGCTGGCTAACCCAGCCCCACAGAGTAGGAGCAGCCCCCACACACTAACCCTGCCAGCCGTCCAATCACAGCCCAGCACAACCTAGAGTGGCTCCTCCCTCTGTCTGTGTTCCAGAAGTTTGGGGACAGGAGGCGGAGCTCCACTCCCAATGACAGCAATGGTTTCCCCAGCAGCGCTAATCAGTTCCCCGGCAACGCCAATCTGCCTGACTTGGTGCAACAAAGCACCCCCCCCCAGGTCTCCCCGGGCGACGGCTCAGGGGCCCAAGTAGGTTCACCACGAGCCCCACCCCCTCCCCTCACCCCTGTAAACCTTGTCCCAAACTCTCTGGCCCCCCCCTCGCTGAACCTTCACACAACCAGCAACATACACCTGGACCCTCTGCCTCCTCATCCTGCTGTTCCCAGCCAAACACAGCTAACCCTGTGTTTAGCTTAACCTACTCTTGCCCTACAGTCACCTCCCAAATTCCTCTTCTCCCCTTTAACCACCTGAACCTTTGACCTCTGTGAACTCTGCTCTGAAGCTGGAGGTAGGCTGCAGCTGTCCTCCTCCTCTTCCTGTCCCTCAGGCAGCATGTCCCCATGTGGTACCTGCATGGCGAGTCTTTGAACCCCAGACAGGAACCTGCTGCTCACTGCAGCGCACGCATCGCATCACTTCCTGCCTGCTAGTTGGCGGTTCGTCTGACGCTGCCCCCTTCTCTCTCTCTCTCTCTCTGCTCTGATTGGCAGTATGGGATCGGAAGTGGGAGTGGCTCCAAGGCCTCCTTCACGCCATTCGTCGATCCGAGGGTGTACGGGACCTCCCCCACCGATGATGACGATGAGAACTCTGCCTCCGGTAGGATCCTTTACTTCCTGTTCTGAGAACGTTTGACCAATAGAACTATAAGATACCCCCCCCACCTCCTTGCCCCTATCACATTTCAAAACAATGGCTGCCCTGCTGACTGTCGGCCATCTTTGTTTCAGCTCTGTTTGCAGACGAACTGCTGAGGCACGAGCAGGAGCAGGCCCGACTAAACGAGGCCAGAAAGATCTCAGTGGTGAACGTGAACCCCACCAACATCCGGCCCCACAGCGACACGCCCGAGATCCGCAAGTACAAGAAGAGGTTCAACTCTGAGATCCTGTGTGCTGCTCTCTGGGGTGAGCCACGACTGCATGGGAATACACACACACACACACACAAACACACACACACACTCATATTTACTGAATACACACAGATGTGCACACATGTACACACACACACACACGTATATATGCACATACAGTATATACACATGCGATCACACACGCATACAAACTCACACATGCTCCTGTCCAGACTGGCAGGCTGAGTGTTGATGTTGTGCCCCAGGTGTGAACCTGCTGGTTGGGACAGAGAATGGCCTGATGTTGCTGGACCGCAGCGGTCAGGGGAAGGTCTACAATCTCATCAACCGCAGACGCTTCCAGCAGATGGACGTTCTGGAGGGACTGAATGTCCTGGTCACCATTTCAGGTAGGTCTGACCATAACCTTCACATAGGGCTTCACAGAGGGCTTCACAGAGGGCTTCACAGAGAGGAGAGGTCACAGAGAGGTCAGTTCAGGTTCCTTTTCTTCACTGAGGGCTTCACATAGGGCTTCACAGAAGCCCTCAAAGCCCTCAGTGAAGAAAAGGAACCTGAACTGACTGCCTTTCTCCTCTCCTCTGTCCTTCCAGGCAAGAAGAACAAGCTGCGTGTGTACTACCTGTCCTGGCTGAGGAACAGGATATTACACAACGACCCGGAAGTAGAGAAGAAGCAGGGTTGGATCACAGTAGGGGAGCTGGAGGGCTGCGTGCACTACAAAGTTGGTAGGTCATGCAGTGTGTGTGTGTGTGAGTGCGTGTGTGTGAGTGCTTGTTCTTTTGAGTGTCTTTGTTAGAGTGAATTGTCGATCATGTACCTCTTCTTCTGTTTCGCTTTAGTGAAATATGAGAGGATCAAGTTCCTGGTGATCGCTCTGAAGAATGCAGTGGAGATTTACGCCTGGGCCCCCAAACCGTACCACAAGTTCATGGCCTTCAAGGTGAGATACACACACACACAGTACTGTGACTCGGGATAAACTGGTCCTGGCATAGATAGTTCTGTCTCTTACCCTTTTTCTCTCTTTTCTTTCTCTCTGTCCGTTCTTTTTTCCATCATTCCCTCCCTCCCAGTCGTTCACAGACCTGCAGCACCGCCCCCAGCTGGTTGACCTGACGGTGGAGGAGGGGCAGAGGTTAAAGGTCATCTACGGCTCCAGCGTCGGCTTCCACGTCATCGACGTGGACTCTGGGAACCCCTACGACATCTACATCCCCTCCCATGTAAGACTGTGTGTGTGTGTGTGTGTGTGTGCCCTGCCGCATGGGTGTGTTTGAAAGTTCAAGGAAATGGTTGTGAATGAATAACACATTTTATTCATCAGTCCTGAAACAGAAGCTAAGCTGTGTTCAGTGTTTGAGTACTGCGTTAGATGTGGATAGTGTTGGTGAAAGGAAAAGGTGTGTGTGTGTGGGGAGTGTCACACACAGAGAGAGAGAGAGAGAGAGAGACTGTTGGTAACAGGAGAGAGTGTGGAGAGTGAGACAGTGTTGGTGAGAGAGGATGTGTTCGTGACAGGCATGTGATTATCTGTGGGGCGGGAGAGGGTGTGTGGTGATAAGAGTTAGAGTGTGTGTGTGTGTGTGTGTTTGCACGTGTGTGTGTGTTTGCACGTGTGTGTGTGTGTGTGTGTGTGGGGAGAGGCTCCGAGATACCGGCACCAGGTAAATCCTGCACTTGAGAACGAAGACCTGCCGTTGGTTCTGCTGACGACCTACAACCTCTGACCCCACACTGACTACAGTCAGAGCTGGGAAGAGAGACGGTAACCAAAGCAACCATTATCGTTGTTTTGGTAACACTGCTGGCCACCACCATGATGTAATGTACTTCCATTGCCATGGCGATCGTGTGGCTGGAGTGGGAGATTCTATTGTTGCAGCAGTTTCTCTCGAGAAGGGGGGTGGGGTGGGGAGGGGGGGGGGGCGGGGGCGCTTGCCACGAGAGGAGGGAGGGGGGGAGCGACAGAGCAGCCGGAGGGAGAGAAAGAGAGAGGGAGGGTTGAAGGAAGAGAGGGAGGGAGGGTTGAAGGAAGAGAAGGAGGGAGGGAGGGTGGAAAGCAAAGAAAAAGGTGGGCTCCTGCTCTGTGCCCCCCACCTCCCCTCAGGCTCATGCCCACGCCCCCCCCCAACCCCCCTTCCCCGTATGTCGCCCGGCAGATTCAGAGTCAGGTGACCCCCCACGCCATCGTGGTTCTGCCCAAGACGGACGGCATGGAGATGCTGCTGTGCTACGAGGACGAGGGCGTCTACGTCAACACCTACGGGCGCATCACCAAAGACGTGGTGCTGCAGTGGGGCGAGATGCCCACCTCCGTGGGTACGTCAACAACACGCTTCTAACTCTAACCAGTGGCTAGAACTCCTCCTCTCCTGTCTCTAACCGCTGCAGGGAAACCACTCCCTTCTTCCCCCTCTGCTCACTCTCCCCCCCCACCTCCTGGAGCTCAAGCACACCCCCCAACCCCCCTCACAACCCCTCCCTGTACCGTACCCCTTTCCACAACGACACTCTCTTGGGCAACGTAATTTATTTTAATGAAGGACACTGACAGACGCGAAACATTGCATGCTTTTACAGTTCCCCCATGAATAACACCCCAACCCCGGACTTTCACGAGCACCCCCCCCCGACCCCCACCCCTCCCCAAAATAAAACAAGGTTCCCTCGTCTCCTTCAAACCAAAACTCTAACCCAGCATCCCTTCACCCTCACCCCTCCCTCACACCTAGCCGTACCCCCCACACAACCCCCTCTCCCCAGGACAGGGCAGTGTGTTGTGTCTGTGTGTGTTTTTGTCTTGCTATTTCATGTCTTGTGTATGTCACGTGAATGTCCTCTGTCTTGACTTCATCCTAAATGTGAGGTAATGTCTTCGCCAGATGGACGGACAGACAGACACCTGTCCTCTGGTTAGGCTTCAGTTACCACAGCGTTTTAGTTCATCTTATGTGTAATAGATCAGATTACGATCGCACTCGATTGCCACTCAAGATGATCTAGAACAGGGGTGGGCAATCCTGGTCCTCGAGGGCTGCTGTCCTGAAGGTTTTCCATGTTTCCCTGCTCTAGCACACCTGATTCAAATGAACAGGTCGTTATCAACCTCTGCGGAAGCCTGATAATTATAATCAGGTGTGCTAGAGCAGGGAAAGATATCAAACCTTCAGGACAGTGGCCCTCGAAGAACCAGGATTGCCCACCCCTGATCTAGAATCTACCCTGACCACGTAGACATGCATCCTCATGTTCTGTTCTATGTCCATCTTCGAGACCAGATCTTAACTGTGTTTGATTTGCTGTTTTCATCTGGCTGGTCATCTGTCCACAGAGGGGGCTCTGCTGTGCTGTATCAGGACGCTCATCTCTTAAAAACACTCTAAACCAGGGATGGGTAATTCCGGTCCTCGAGGGCCACTGTCCTGGAGGTTTTAGATGTTTCCCAGCTCTAGCACACCTGATTCTAATGAAGGGTCATTATCAGGCTTCCACAGAGCTTAGTAACAACCAGTTCATTTGAATCAGGTGTGGGTAAACATTTAAAACCTTCAGGACAGCGGCCTTCGAGGACTGGAATTGCCCACCCCTGCTATAAACGAACACAATCTTAATGTTACTCAGCTGTGATTTGAGTATTATTATTTTTTATTTTTTTATCGTGTTTCTCACAGCCCCCATCACACCAAAACACAGCACAATCTAGAGTCAGATACCGCTCTTACACACGCACACACACGCACTCGCAGACATCCTGGAACGTTCTCTCGGTCAGTACAGTACGAGGCGACTCCCATAGATCTGGAATTCAGGACTGGAAGGTAAATCCACTCAATCCATCTCCGACCATCTATCACTATCATTCACCAGTGGGCCTGTTAGCGTCAACAACCATGCCAGGTGGGACAAGCCCTCCTCCCCACCAGAAACTACTGACTACTCTACCCACAATCCCACAGTTGTCAGCACGTCCAGGGTAGGGAGGTCAGGTGCCTGTCATTCAGAAACTGCTGCAATAATCTCCTCCCAGAGTCATGGCCTGGCACGGCCGAGGGGTGTGATTGGTCGGTTGTGAGAGTTGGTAGCGAGTGAGTGGTCTCCTGTCCAATCCCCTGTCTGGGTGTGTCCCCCTTCCCGCCCCCTGCAGCCTACATCCACTCCAACCAGATCATGGGCTGGGGAGAGAAGGCCATTGAGATCCGCTCCGTGGAGACGGGACACCTCGACGGAGTTTTCATGCACAAGCGAGCTCAGCGACTGAAGTTCTTGTCGGAAAGGAACGACAAGGTTTGTAAACATGCGCGTGTGACATGCACACACACACACAGGAATGGACTCACACATACGCAAAAACAGACAAAGGTTGCGCAACACTTTAACCTTTTTCTTGTTTTACACTTGCCATCACACACACTGCTGACTGTCAAGACAATAACTATACCTCCTTCTCTCTCCAACAGGTGTTTTTTGCTTCAGTTCGTTCTGGTGGCAGCAGCCAAGTCTTCTTCATGACCCTCAACAGAAGCTCCATGATGAATTGGTAACCCCCTCCTTTCCGTTTCACTCTGTTTATCCCACACCAAAGGAGGGGGGGGGAGGAATTAAGGAAGAACTGAAAAACACAGACATTTGAATCAGAAGAAAAATATTCAACGGAGCTGTTACTTATTTCTAACCTCCACCACCAGGGATGCCAGAGAGCAACAGTGTCTCTCAAATCAGCGTCCAGATGTTTGATATTTTCCTGTAGTCGACTTACTGGTACTTTCCTTGGATTTCTGGGTTTCTTTTTTTCCTTGGGCTAGGGGGACCATTAACGGGACATGGTAGCATAAAAAACACTTTGTTGAGTAGCCTAAACTTTGAACCTCCCATTTAAACCATGTGACTTATTTCTGGAAATTTCAGGTACGACCAGAATCCACAGATACTAATGGTTTTATTTGTTAATATTACAACACAAAATGGTGCAGGACTCATCTGACACAGGATCAGGTCTTAAATACACAACATGTAATAACTTAACATATTATAATTTTCTTTTTTTTTTTAAGTCTTGCTTTTTATTAACTGGAGCAAGTTGAATACGCATTGTAAAGGTTGAAAACCATTGTGGAGATTTTTTTTCAGTAGATATATGGGTTTGATAATCTCCATGTAACCCTTGACTCAAGTTCACATAGTTATAGCTATTGTAGAAACATTCACATCAATTCACAATCAAGCAAAAATGGGTACGGATGCCATTTTGTTGCAGATGATTTTGTGCTCACCCTCCTCACAAAATTCTCCAGCATCTTTTCCTTCTGTGTGCACATTTGTAAATACACACTCCTGCATTAAGAACAGACTAAACAGACTTTCCATGAACAACTATGACAAGAAGTTTGAAGACGGGAGTCCATCTTCTCCCTGATCTGCCTGTAAATCTCTCCATTCTCCTGTAACTTGCTGATGTGAGATGCTTCTCCTCAACAATAATCGGATGAACCGGGAAGCAGAACCAGGATTTGAGGAGGACCGCGTGGCCGGGCATTTCTCTCGGTCTCTCCTGTATCCATTTGAGGAATCTGCTTCTGTACATTTGCATGGCGACACTCTTACTGAAACTCGATCTGATCATGATAGAGCTCTCCTTCAAAACACTCCACTGCCATCACCCATTCAAGATAGCTTAGAGGTTATTACAAAATAAACTATCACTCTCATTATGAAAAAATGAAAGAAAAAAAAGAATCAAGATTAGTCTAGGGATAGTGTTCAAAACTGTACTTTAATCTGCCAAGAAAGTTAATCTATAGGAGAGTTTGTTCATGTGTTTACTAATCCAGTTTTGAAAACAAGATCATCTGGGACAGTGATAGTAGAGGAGGACTTACTATACCTCCGACCCCTGTCGAATCAGTGCTCAGAGAGGGGAGAAGGTTGAATAGAAGAGGACATTTTCAATAAGCAAACAGAATGACTCACGCAACCCTTAAAGATCTATAAACACCAGAAGAAGACAGGGTCAAGGGGACCATGTGCCATCTCGGCTCACTAATGTATGAAACCATACAGAAAAAAAGATTCATATTTCATTATATTATCTTACTGATTATTTTAGAGAAAGACAGGACTTTGTGTTCAGATACTATTATAAAGCGTAGTTGTCTTTCTACAGAGAAGAGAAAAGTTTTAAGAATTTCTAAATATGTTTTTATCGTGGTTTGATTTGTATGTCAATTTTTGTACGTATCAGACTGTGAACATGTATGAATGGGTTTGGGTGTGTGTGGATGTGGGTGTGGGTGTGTGTGGGTGTGTATGTGTGGTGTGTGTGTGTGTGTGTTTGAGTGTCTGAGAGACTCGTCTTCCCTGCAAACAGAATTGGATTTTATTCCTCGACTGTTAGTACTCTAGTGTTTTGTGTATGTATGTATGTATGTATGTATGAGTGTGTGTGTGTCTCCTGGTCTGAATCCCTGGGATAAATCCCCGCCTCAGACTCATGAACCACTCTGTCATATTCAGATGTACATGCCCCTTCCTTGTAAAGCAACATATTTGATGAGGAAAAATGTCAACACTGTTTGGATGCTTGTAAAACATACAGTGCTATTCTACAATGTTGGGCAAATTATTCATCCACTCATCACCTCGACACTCATTAAAAACACATTCACAATCCCACCAGTAAAAAAGAAATGGCTCATCTGACAGTACACAATTTCTGCTGTCTTGCTCTGTCCATATAACTTCCATTGAGTGGTAGTAGCCTATGTAATTACATGTTCTTAATTAAAAATTATATTAAAAATCACCATCAGTGTGCATCTGGAGACAGCTTAGTCAAGTTGGACATTTAGTGCAGTTTTGTTCAAATGAACCTGGACATGAGACCTGTGTTTGCCCCAATCAACTTCAAGTAATCTTTTGTCATGCCAAATCAGCTGTCACATTATTTACAAGCTCTTATCTTCAGATGTTATCGTTAGGGACAGCAACAGCGTGTAATATAGGATTGATAGATCATGTGATGATTGCAAATAATTCCCCCCCCCCTGTTTGTCTCCCTACTCCTACAAGACAGTGCTGTTTTTCTAAATAAAAGTTTAACACAGGCAACCGCTGACGTATCGCTCCATAATTTCTTAAAGGTGTCCTTGGGCAAGGCACTTCACCCTATTTGTCTCAGGGTGAATGTCCCTGTCCTTGCTGAAAGTCGCTCTGGATAAGCGCGTCTGCTAAATAACTAAATGTAAATACACACGCATGCATCTTTAATAATATACATAATATGGTTTCATTGTAACTAGGATTGCGTGAAAAAAATGTAAGGCAAAAATGCATTTCCGCCATACAAGTTAAACCTGATGTGGAAATGCATGGTAATATTTAACATAAGAACTGCATCTTGTTTGTCCAAGTCGGTCTTTTTTGTACTCTTATTTTGTACCCTTGTTTGGAGTATTTATGCTGGAAATACCTCCTCTGATAAATAAGCAATCGATCCCATCTCTCATCCATGTTGTTTAACTTGTTTCTAGGCACCACAATAAAGACCATCAGAAAGCACATAACGTCATCCCACCAAAAACGCGGTGCATTCAACTCTGTCTGGAACCGGAACACCTTAAAAGGCGCTCCTCCTCCATCTCCTCCTCTTACTCCTCCTCCTCCTCCTCTACGGATGCCGCAGTAAAATTGGTCGCGCCTGCGCAGTTTCGGACCTCTTTTTCTTGCAAGGTAAGTGTTGCATGGCGCGTGTTTCTATCCATGAGCTAAAAGATACAGCTGGAGTCTAGTTTTACATCAGTCAGGTCCACTAATGTCATGGGTTGCGAAGTTTGTAGTCTTGTAAAGTTACGTGGAAAAGCCGTTTAGTGGTTTACATTGTCTGTTTAGGCTCGTAAGGGAGATGGGTGTTGGTCCATGTTTCTGCTAGCTAACTCCGCTAGCCTGAATGAATAACAGGCATGACTGAGGCCTTCATCACGCTGTTATTGATGAAGTTTTTGTTGCCTCCTCGGCTGTTAAATAGCGAAAGATTGCAACATTGGTTGGTGTATGATTTGCCAGACGAAAGTAGTGAGACATGATGTTAACGTTACATCATTTCACACGACTAATGTTAGTTAAATAAACACCACTTAATGTCTAGTTGTCTGGCCAGAAAGGCTGATCCCAGCTGGGAGCTAAAGTTCGTTCACGGCAACGACTTGGTTTGTGTATCTAGTCAAGTAATATTTTTTTATAGGCCAACTAGCTGACTTGAATAGTTTATTTTCATCGTTTAATAATACAACACGTGTCACTTTAACATACCTTTGTGTTGATCCGGTTAATTAGAGACGAGCCATCAGATCAGTCCGCAGAGCTGCTTACTGTTTGTGAATAAGCAGTAGTCGGCAGCAACTTACAAATAAAAAAATTAAGATGTTGTGTAACTAATTGACGATAAGTTTAACATAAGAGCCATGGAAAATGTTAAAACAATGACTCCGGTTATCTGAAGCTAACTAAGTTAGCAGATCGTGTTGCTGAGGCCTTGGACCTGGGGGTGCGCGTGACTGTGTATAAGTTTAATCGCACCCAAATGGTTTTGCCAGCTAACTTGTGGCTCTTTTTAAAATGTCAACGTTTATGATGTCCACCTCAAATTTGTAAAATGATGAAAATGAACCATGATTATTTATGACAATTCCTAGTTTGGAATTATGGGTTCATGTCTGCCACGACGAGTTTTCCTGAGTTGCTACATGAGCGGTCGTGTGAAGAGCCTTTAGCTTTAGCACATTTAGCTTTAGCACCTTTAGCACATCTATATTAGGCTGGATGCAGTTGTTTTGACTCTGCCTCTGGCCTGGGGCCTGAACTTTTAGCCCTAGTGACGATATGTAGCTACGCTAAGTATATCTCAGGGCTGAATAAGGTGCAGCGATGATGCGACAAGTTTAGCTAAACCACGTTTAGCTCACGAACGGAACTTTTGGCTAAGCAGAAACCAAGACACGTGTTTAGGGGCGTAGGATCAGCGAAGCACATCAGACACTGCATTTTTCACGAATAGATTTGTTCGTAATTTACGTAGCAGTTTGTCACCAATAGCGATTTGTAGCTATACAAGCGGACTAACTGTTAACTGTAGACACGGTTTTCCGCAGTAGTGTTTGTGCAAACATCAAGTGTTGTACATTATTTATGGTGCTCTGATCCCATTCAGGCCGGGTTGACTCAACTCATCTCCCCTGTTTCAGTGCCCCTGACCCATCGCACCATGGCAGATCCTGATCTTGACTTCTCCACTGCCGAATCCGGCGCCTCCGCCACCTACCCCCTTCAGTGTTCCAGCTTGCGCAAGAACGGTTTCGTTGTGCTTAAGGGACGTCCCTGCAAGATCGTCGAGATGTCCACCTCCAAGACCGGCAAGCATGGACACGCAAAGGTATCAGGACTCGTTTAGGGCTACTTGACGTGACTAAGAGCACTAGCTGTGTTCATATCAACATCACAGGCTGTTGGGGTTTTGATGAAAGTTTGAATAAAAGATTATGAAGGTGCTCACAAGTGGTGCAGCTCTTTTCATTTGAATTAAAACATGGTCCTGTCTGATTGGGGTGTCATTAGTTAACATTTCCAGTAAAACAATGCTCTCCCGTTTCTCTAGGTGAATCTGGTGGGAATTGACATCTTCACCAATAAGAAGTATGAGGACATGTGTCCCTCCACACACAACATGGATGTGCCTAACGTCAAGAGGATTGAGTTATTGGTAAATGCAATTCCCACACACACACACACACACACACACACGTGATCTTCAGCTTATATTTAGTAAATAAAAAAGCATTTTGAAATCTTTGGTCAAAAGGTGTGCTCCTAGTCTCCAACACCTGGGCCATGCCACCTTAAAACAATAGCACCTTCCTGTCCTTTGTCCTGCAGTGTTCAGATGGGTAATCTGATGGACCTGATTGTGGTTTCCTGATGTAAAGGGGTCCTGTTGGTCATTTGGACACTCGTCAGGGAGATGTTTTGTGTTTTCTACAACCAATGAAGCATTCTGGGCCTGACAGACAAGGGCCTTGGTCCATGACTTGAATTAAGGTATTCAGTTGTTAATTAAGGCCAATTCAAGTCCGATTTGAGATTAATTGCAGGGACACCCTATTAAAGACCTTGAGGGCTGAAACATGGATCGAATCAGTTCACCACGGCAAAACGCAAGCTTGCAAGCTGTGAACAAGGACAGCTCATCCAGCACTTCATCAAAATGACGCCCCATTATGAATGATGGGACGCATAGGTCTGGGTTCTTTCACAGATACAAAAAAAAACATGCACCCTGTAAACGCATCCAAGTTTACTTGACATCATGTTAAGTCTGTGGTGAATCAGTTTTCCAGTGGGGGTCAGTATTACAGGAAAAACCAGGTCAGTTTTGCAGTACAAGTTGCTGTAGTAACTGAGCTACATTCATGGGACTGGGGGGAAAAACTGGAAATTAGTCTTGTTTTCGAAAGGCTGGATTATTTGGAACTGGGCCCAGTTCTAATGGTTTCAGGTGGGATGCTGTTCAGAGTTGGTGTCTATCAGAAGATGCTGGTGAATTGGTGCCGCATGTGCTCCGTGCTCAACATGACAAGCTCTTGTTGCATTAGAAGGACATGGCTTGTTTTTGTTTGTTTTTTTAGCCACTCTTTATTTCCCACTGCATTGACTGGACATTGAAGGACCTCTTCACTTGTTAATTTGAAGTCATGGTATTAGATTAAAACATACGTGTGTATATTTACACAATTTATGCAGCACATGCGGGCGTCAGCATGTCATTTACATTTTTTTTATTTGCAGAAATTACTGAAATGGGTTTAATTTCTAAGATGTGTTTTTGTATTTGAAGCTAGTTGCATTCTTTCAACCAGAGGAGAACTTTCAAATGAATCAGCTGTTGACCACAGAAAGGTTTGTTTCCACACAGCTGGTCAACATCACCGACAACTTCATGACCCTCATGGCTGATAACGGAGACCTGCGTGAGGACCTGCGCATCCCTGAGGGGGATCTGGGCAAGGAGATCCAGGCCAAGTTCAACGAAGGAGATGAACTTGTGGTGAGTGTTGGCAGTACTTGGTGTTAACCACATTACAGGGGGAGGGGCTGGTCAATGCTCCCTTTCGGCAATCGTGTATACATAGTAATCACCTAGTATACATCGGTTTCACCCTGAACCAATGCCACAGACTTTGCTGACCAATCTTTTTTTGCCTGCAGGTCACCGTGCTGTCTGCCATGGGGGAGGAGTGTGCCGTGGCAGTCAAAGCTACCACCGGCAAATAGGCAGACTCTATTGGCTGCTCAGGCAACAAGCTCCACCCTCAACCAGTCTCTTGCATTCTCATTGGTTCTGTCACCAAAGCGACGGCCTTCACAGACAACCTCAATCAATCTGTGTGATAATTCCCTTGGTTTTGTTTTTGTCTCCAATGCTGTCAGAACTGACCCACTGCAGCTTGCTGCGTGGCTTTCTGCCAGATCGCTGAGGTTTTGTTTAGCAACAATCTACTTTATAAAAAAAACTTAAAATTGATTCTTTTTGACTTCTTCCTCATTCCTCTTATTTTTGCCTTCAAAATGTTAGTCTCGCTACTCACATTCCTGAATGTCTAAATAATGGATCCAGCTTTTTGTATGAATCTTTTTTTTGAATACATATTCTTTAAATTGAATATAGCAGGTCTAATGCCTTCAGGGGGAAGGTGGGGTTGGGGCTGTGCTGGTTTATGAGGGTAGGGAAAGCCGTCCCTTTCAGTGACACTGAGCTCCGATTTGGTTTTAAGTTTGTCCCCCTTTGGCTACCATACTGCTTCCAACATGGCTGCCGCTTTGGCACCCAAGATAATTGGATCAATTTCCTCTGCCTTCTCCCAAGCGCAGGATTGCAGGTGACTAGCACTTACTTCAACATTTAAATTCTTAAGACTCAATTTTATTTTCGGGGAATGGAAAATGGCAACAATCTTCAGTAATTGTCCTCTCAAAGCTGGTCTGTAGAAGTCAGATGGGCATGAGGAGCCCTGTGCGCTTACCTGTTACCATGGCAGCCAGGTCTTGAAACTGCAGCTCTGGTCATCCCAATATAGAATAGTGTCTGAGGCTTGAGTGTGTAGCGGAGTGGGGCCTCCAGAATGTTCTAGAGGCCAGTTTGCAGTGAGGTGTGTGTGAGGCTCGATCAGGGAGGATGGGGGAGGGTGAAGTTGCAAACTATTTTGTTCACACGAGGCCTTTGTCACCTGACTGGAGATGGCAAAAACAAATAAAGTTCAAACTAATGGAAATCTGTTGTGGTGTTTTTGTCCCAGTCACCCCTCCACCCTGTCCTGTTTCCATGATGGGCATTTGAATGTTTTGGAAGTTGGTAGCACAGGAAAAGTACGCCATGCTGGTTGGACTTGGCAAGTTCTTGTCAGTGTAGAGACCAGATGTGACCGCACCCTGACACAAAAGCGACAAACATGCAACTAATGGCGCAGCACCTCCAGCACACCTTCTCCAGCGCGCCTACCTTTACTGGTGGGAAATATATGCCGACGGACTTCGGCTGTCCTCGCTTTTCTTTTTCGAGTTGCACCTCAATTATCAACATTTGTCTCATGTAGGTGAAAGCACGATACAAAGGCTTTAATGGTATTCACGGACCATAACCTGTTGTAGTAATTAGTTCGTTCGTGCCGGTGAAGGTGCATGTTTACACAGTCTGGACATGATTGTTAATTGTTAGGCAAAGCCATTAGCAAAGCTGTTAACCAGGATCAACTCATTCAGAGACTGTTCAGCTGATGCTGTCAATTATTGCTTAACCACGTGTGTTGAACACAGCTGGCCATGGTCTTTTAAAAGTGTAATGTTCGGTGGTCTCTGGTTTTGAACGGTTAGTAGAGAAATATCAAGGAGATGAAATGAGAATTAAAATCATTTGGATATACCAAATATAATCTCAGATTTAAATCAGAATCGGAAAATTAGGAGGAATAGTCTAACGAATTTGCAGCTTCGGTGCATATAGTTGCAAGATTGAATTATCTTGCAATAAAGAGTAGACGTGTGTGCCAACTAAAAATAAGGTTCGGTAAAATTGGTTGTATTTTTTTTTATTTTTTAGGTTGGGTTCAAACTTGAATGGTTTTTAAATTAAAGGTTCGATAACCCTCAACTGGATCTTACTCCAAAACAGTAGGTGGCGGTAACGCACGTGACGGTGATTAACCAGCAGCTCGTGCCCAAAAAAGGAAAAACATTCCCGTCATTTCCTTTCCCCCGCCGCCCTCTCACAATGGCACCGGTGAGTGAGAAGAGCCCTGCTAATACATAGTTTAATCAACATATACACGATTTCCCTACAGCGCAAGATATTTGTATTATATTATTACATAATCCTGAAACCCTGTGTGTTGAAATTAAACGATTGAGTGTCAAAAGCACTGCGATAAATCATGAAATCACTCCACTACATGGCCATCCTGAAGCTCTGTGTTAGACACGTGTCCAGTGGTCTATTGCCAATAATACTAATAATAAATAATAATAATAAATAATATTACCACAATAGTATTGGTAACAGCCGGCTGGTTTGAAGCTCTGCAAGCTTCTGTAGTAATTCAGACAAATACTTTGGGTTTACAGCTGAAACAGAAGAAGCAGACCGTCGTTAGGAAATCAAAGAAGGGAGCTTCGTGGAAGTTTACCCTGGATTTGACTCACCCGGTGGAGGACGGGATTTTAGACTCGGCCAACTTTGTAAGTCTGCACCCCATCATTAAACCATAGCTTCTATAACACGACCTGTAGACCTTTACACTTGACCACATGTCAACATGTCGAAATGATCAGCACCTCATAATTGGACCCTAATTATCTGCACATGTTTTCCTGAACAAAACTGCGTTTCTAATGCTGATCTTGGACTAGGGTCACCTTCCCTAGTGCAAACCCTAGGGTTCCCTTCCCTAGTGTCATTGTGTTCTGTCCAACAGGAAACCTTCCTCAAAGAAAGGGTGAAGGTCAACGGCAAAACTGGAAACCTGGCTAATGTAGTTCAGATTGGCCGGATGAAGAACAAGATCAATGTGACATCTGAGAAGCAGTTCTCCAAGAGGTGAGGATCAACCAGATCTTCATACTTTCATACATTAGTACATCTATGAAAGATGGGGAAATTACAGTTAGATCTCTGCATATATGATCCTTTATCTTCTGCTGGACAAATGGAGAAAACCATCTGCCACATGGACTTAATAGTTACCTGTGTTTTCTGATAACATTCCCTATTCTAACACGCTCCTTCCACTGTGGCCCAACAGGTATCTGAAGTACCTAACTAAGAAGTACCTGAAGAAGAACAACCTTCGTGATTGGCTGAGAGTGGTGGCATCAGATAAGGAGACCTATGAGCTGCGCTACTTCCAGATCAGTCAAGAGGACGAGGAGTCTGACGCAGACGAATAGAACTCCGCCCACAGCAGAGCTCCTCCCACGTTAGGACTCCTTCCTACTCTGCATACAGTGTCTCATCTGGGCGAGTTGGGTGCAGAATGACTGTGGCTTTAAAAGTCCATGTCTGTTGTCTTTAAGTTGAAACAAGTTTGCATCGAGAGATGGGAGTAAATAAATTAAAATAATCCAACTATCTTTTTTTGTTATGTTTGAGCCATGAACGTTTGGTTGTGAGTTGATAGTTGTGATGTATGGACCATCAAGTGGTGTTGGTGACAGGTGGCATGTCCCTGTGGTGGGTAGACTGATCGTGATGTTCACTACTGCCCACTAGGTGTCCTCGGAGGGTTGTCTGGTTCAGCCCCAGATTCTGACTGGTACCAACTTGTTTTTGACAGTCTTTAAATGGGGATTATATAATTATTATTGTGCTTAAATGATGCAGAGGTAGGGGAGGATGGAAATGAGAGGGGTGGGGGGCAGGATAAGGCTGGAGGTTACAGAGTGAGGTTTGAGGGTGGGAGGGTGAAGGGTGAATGACTAGGGTAAGGCAGCTGGAGGCAGACAAGTTGGAATATGAGAGGCAGAAAGGGAGAGGCAGGGCAGAAGCTGTGGGTTGGAGGCAGCATGGTGGATGGGGCAGATGGTTGTCTTGCATCAAAACACAGCATGCTGAAGCAAAACTCATAGACGTGCCCTCAACTTCCTGTAGCCTTTAATTAACTAACAAGGGGCGACATTCTGACAAATAAAGCACAACCGTATCCAGAGGGTGAATATCATACCAGAGCCAATCAAACATTTTCCCCCCACCCCTTTATCCCTGTGCACTATTCTAATCTTTTACCGCACACCCTTACCACTGTGTGCAATTTTGAGACTGTGCCGTTGCTGCTAAAGTGTTTCCCCCTAGGGGATTAATAAGGTATTCTGAATCTGAAGTGTCCCACCCCTGAACAGCAAACAGACTTTGACATCAACAAGGTCATTTGTAACCTGATTTAAGCCAGGGACAGTGTCTATGTGAAGATCAATGCAGTTGTGTGTATTTGAATGTTGCTCAGATCAGTGAACCTTAATGTTATGCAAGTGGCTGATGTTGACACTCTGTTCTGTAGAAGTATCTTGGGCAGAGCTAAAGAAGCTTCCTACTGAGCAAGGAACATTCAACCAAGCCACTTACTCTTTACTGCAGGATGGGACTGTCCAAGTCTGCAATGCAGAGCTTTTGTGAATTAAACCTCAGCATTGGCTATGTGTGAATACACATCCATTCACACTCCAATAGAGTGATGAAGAAATAAGAACCCATTCTGTCACAGGTCACATGGGCAGACAAACTCAGTAGAGGGCGTGGCCAAGATCAAAGTTGGCCCAGTTTGCGCCTCCTGACAGTCAACAAGTAAAGCGCTTATGTCCATGCAGCATTTACAAAGAAAAACATGGACAAACACAGTTTGGAGAAAAGACTGCATATTGCAATTTTTGGTTTGTTTACACTTTCAACTACATGTGAAAAGACACTGCTCCCCTTGAATTTAAATGCTAAGTTTATTGGGAAGTAAAGGGGGGGAGGGGTGGTGGTGGTGGTAGGGAGAGCTTGGAGAGGGGGAAATGAAGCTTGTCTGCATTACACAGACACAGATGGCTTGTCAATGTTGACGGCGATGATGGTACTGTTGACATGCTGGACATTAATAACCCTGGCCACAGGTTTCTTGGAGGTCTTCATCCCCAGGCAGCGCTTGAGGCGCTGGTGGAAGGTGCCCATTCCCTTCACCACCTTCTTAACTGCCCGACGCCACCAGCTGGAGACAGAGACAAAGGCACAGGAAGTGAGGGAGCGCGGGGGCAGGAAGAGAAGAGATACAGTGGAAAACTAGTGAGAACGTGGTTTAGATGGTTGTAACGTGGGTGTGTCCTCTGAAGACAGGACAACAGGGGAAGCAATCTAGGAGTTTGGACTCCACCTCTTGCTGGAGTTGTGGACAGTATAAACTCCCACACTTTCTCTCTACACTGAACTGGTAATGCACCTTTTGGTCTGGCCCGACTGGCCATCCACCACAGGGCCCATCCACCACAGGTCATTCTCTTGAATAGCAACCAGCTTTGGCTCCTGATCTCTCTCCACCTCTGGATCAAGCTGATCTTCCTCCACATTAGAGAACTCAACCTACAGGATTACTAGACTTCTCAGCAAGTGTTTCGGGACCAACAGTTGCTGAGATAAGGAAGACACTAAGCATATTTTTAAGGTAGGGAACACTCTAAACTCTCAAGGCTTCCTCACCATGGCAGTATGAGGACAAGGACGTGATTTATTAGCTAAACAAAAATCGCTCTGCAGTACTGCTCACTGCCACAGGAAGGTGGAGAGAGGCAGAGGACCATCACAGAGGGTTTCACTTACGTATACGTGAGGCAGCCTTCCCAGATCATCCTTCTTGCACATGAGCTGGTCCACGTGGGGTCCACCAAGCCTGTCCATCAGGTTTAGATTCATTTAGCACCAGCATGGAGATGTAGTAGGAAAGTGGGCAGGTGATGTGAGTCAGATGTGGTGTTAGTGTGCACACTTACACCATGGCCTTTTCTAGCTGGACCTCAAGATGTTGGTTCTTGGTCTTCAGCTCCTGAACACAGACTCAAGGTCAAAAATGAAAGTGCCAATGCTGTCGTCATAATGCAAATGAGAAAGAAAAGCACTAAAAGAAGGCTTACTACTATACCTGTATGATGGTGAGGTGGGCTTTGATGGAAGTTTCCCATTTTTTGTGGATCATCCAGTTCTACAAATAAAACAGAAACAGAGATCAAACCCTTTTACCCTTTATAATAACACAGAATAGAAAACAACAAGCAGAACTCTGCCAGAGCAGGAAAGTTCTTCCAGAAACGCTGTCTGATATTACATACAGAGACAGATCCTACCTCATCCAAGTCTTGACTGTTCTTGAGGAAGAACAGTCGATATTCCTCCTCCAGTTGTTGCTGAGAGTCAAACCCCAAGCAGACAATCATTAATATTTTTCATTTTCAAACATGTAAATATGTTTGTGTGTGTGCGTGTTTCCTTGTGTATGTGAAAAGTTGATGATGAGGTACTTGTAGGGCCCGCTGTGCATTGACCAACTCGTCAATCTTGCTCGTCTTCTTTTTGCTCTCAAATAAGACGGCAGACATCTGAAACATAGAAAGAGTCAGTGTTTCCTACAAGCTAGCTGACGAGCTCTGTCCAGACCTACATGTAGTCATTTAGCATTACCTCCCGGTTTGTGGTGTCACATTGGGCTCTCAGGACCCGGTTCTCAATCTTCTGCAAGAACAGAAAAATATAAAGATTAGAGATGATAATGCTGTTTTTTTACTGCTCCAAGTGCAGTGGGGTAAGACATCTGTGAGAGTTTTGTTGTAGATTGTCGTCGGTAGAGGCAAAAGCAGGTCTTGTGTGCTCCTGAACTTTCCAAACACCCACCAGCTTTGAGATGCGCGTTCCCTCGGTGTCGATGGTGCCCTTCATCTCTACAGCGTCTCGACAGACATCTTCAAGCTCATAATAGAGCTTCTCTGTCTCATCCAGTGTCTGCCTGTGACTGAAAAAGTCCAACACAAAACTGTGATGAACGTTTACATTTAGTCATTTAACAGACGCTCTTACTCAGGGCGACTTAGAGAAAATACAGAAACATTCCCCCAAGGCAAGTAAGGTGAAGTGCCTTGTTCAAGAACACAACATCATGTTGGCACGGCCGGATTCAAACTCGCAACCTTCTGATTACTATCCCGGTTCCCTCACCGCTCAGCCACTTGACCCACAATCCCCTATCCTGTGAAATTAGGTTCATGCCTGAGTGCGTGTGTGTGTGCTTGTGTGTGTGTAATTGTGTGAGTGAGTGTTACAGTTCGTACCTCTCCAGCTGGTTGCAGAGGATCATGTTCTCGGTGTGGAGAACTGAGTTGTGGGCACCTGCGAAATCCGCAGAGTGCTGCACATCAAAATGCAGCTGCTCCCAGCTGTGCTGAGTGCAGAGCTGCATGGACATGACATCCAGTAGGACCATAGGATTCCTACAGACATCAACAGATCCCAGCGCACATCAATTTCACAATTAATTTCACTTCTGTAAATCCCACCCAAGCCTGTAACTGGCCAGCACTTGTGTGCACCTTGAACAAAGAACATGGGTTGGTCCACATCGAGCCCACCAAACCTGTCCATCAGATTCAGATTCACTTAGTGGAGGCATGGAGCTATAGTGGGAAAGTGAGCAGGTGTTGTGAGTCAGGTGTGGTGTTACACTTACATCATATCTTTGTCCAGCTGGACTGCCAGGTCCTCTTTCTTGGTCTCCAGCTCCTGAACACACACTCAAGGTCAAAAATGAAAGCGCCAATGCTGTCGTCATAATGCCAATGTGAAAGAAAAGCACTAAAAGAAGGCTTTCTACTATACCTGTATGATGGTGAGTTGCTTTTGGATGGAACTTGACAGATACTTGATGATCATCCATTTCTACATATAAAACAGAAACAGACATCAAACCCTTTTTGTAATAACACACAGTAGAAAACCACAAGCAGGACTCTGCCAGAGCAGAGATCTGTCTGATAATACATACGGAGACAGATCCTACCTCATGTAAGTCCTCCCGTTGCTTGTCAAGGGACAGTTGGGACAAGGGACTATACTCCAGGTGTTCTTGAGGGTCATACCACAAGCTGTTAACCATCCGATCATTACGATTTTCCAGCTCCTCCCACAGCTTATTTTCCTCGTGCACTGCCTGCCTGAGACTGAAAAAGTCCAAACACAAAACTGTGATTAATGTTTACATTTATTCACTTAGCAGATGCTCTCATTCAGAGCGACCTACAGAAAATACAGGGAGGCAAGTAGGGTTAAGTGCCTTGGCCAAGAACACAACATCATGTCTACACGACCAGGATTCAAACTCGCAACCTTCTGATTACTAGCCTGATTCCCTCACCGTTCAGCCACTTGACTCCCCTATCTTGTGAAATGAGGTTCATGCCTGAGTGTGTGTGTGTGTGTTATACTTCTTACATCTTCATCTGGCAGCTGAGGGTCATGTTCTCCTGATGGAACTCTGAGTTTTGGCCTTCTACAAGATCCACAGACTGCTGCAGCTTATTATTGAGCTTCTTCAGGCTGGTCTCAGAGGTGATCAGTTCTGAGACCACAGCCCGCAGGTCGTCAGGATTCCTACAGACATCAACAGATCCCAACACACATCAATTTCACAGGTTATAGAGACCACACCACTTCTGTAAGCCTGTAACGGACCTACACAATTCCAGTTTGATTGATTCACAGTATTTGGCCTACATACACTGTTACAATTTGTTGCATGAAGACTGTGAAGAATATGCTATGTGTGTGGTTGGTGTTTTTGAATCAAATCTTACACGTGTAAAGCACTGCAGGGAATCTCCTCTGCGCCTTCATCCATCATTGCTAGTAATTTCTCGTGTAACCATCAATGTTAACTGTAATGATATTCGTAGTATAACCAGCCGCTTTGGTGTCTCTTCGTCAAATGAGTCTTGTAAAGGATGAACCTTCGATACCTTCCAAATCCATAACTTGGTGATTATGATGTCATAGTGTGAAAGCTTTAAATCAGAGGCAGCTCCCTTCCAAATCCATAACTTGGTGACTATGATGTCATAGTGTGCAAGCTTTAAGTAAGAGGCAAGTTAATAATATGAAGTTGAAGTTAATAATATAATATAA
The DNA here is from genome assembly GCA_030340685.1 of Protosalanx chinensis. Taxonomy (NCBI): domain Eukaryota; kingdom Metazoa; phylum Chordata; class Actinopteri; order Osmeriformes; family Salangidae; genus Protosalanx; species Protosalanx chinensis. The sequence continues at coordinate 3,182,262 of CM059332.1, forward strand.
AAATATATATTATGAAATATATGACATATATATATTATATTATATATTATATTTCATGTATATCATATGCAATGTTATTCGGTAAATACCGTACTTGTCTACTATATGGCGCACTGAAAAGCCTTTATTTTTCTCAAAAACTACACTGCGCTTTATAATCCGAAGCGCTTTATATATGGATTAATTATTTTGTTTACTGACCTCTAAGCGATTTTTGTGTGGTACACGGCACTAAATAAAAATGTTTTAGTACGACTTTGGTAAACTACAAAGCCGCACCGCTTGCAGCATTACGGCTACCGTAACCAGGAGTGTCGCGGAGTAATACATACTGTGCTTCACCATAATATTATTCGACTGATTTATCTGACTGTTTTTTTTTCCGCTTAATGCGCCTTATAGTCCGGTGCGCTTTATATATGAAAAAATATCGAAAATAGACAATTCATTGACAGTGCGCCCCTTATAATCCAGTGCGCCCTATAGTGCAAAAAACACGGTAAATCTGGATTGAAAGCATTCAGACCATGGCCGCTAGAGTCCGTTAGAGGTCACTGTCGTCCTTTAAAATGAAGTACAAATATATATATAGTACATAGAGGGGTATGTAAACAGTATTTCAATTCTCAAGTGATAAAGTGTAAAAGTGGCTTGTGCGAAAATGGCTTGTGCAAAGTGCAGTGGGATAGACTGAATGGGGGTGTGGGGTGTTGATTTTTAATGACAATGTCATTTTGAGTGTTTGACCCTGTTGAAGTGGGCAATAGCAGATGGGTAGAAGCTGTTCTTGTGATGAGAGGTTTTGATTCTGATGGATCGCAGTCTCCTGCCAGATGGGAGCACCTGGAATAGAGTATCCAGGGTCCAGGAGTCGGCCACAATCCTCCTCACTTGCCTCAAGGTCCTCAAGGTTTACAGGTCCTTGTGGGCGGCAGGTTGCAGCAGTTTGATGATACGCTGCAATCTGCTCTTGTCTTTGGTAGTGGCAGCAGCATACCAGATGGTGATGGAGGAGGTGAGGATGGACTCAGTTAGGGCAGTGTAGAATTGCATCAAATTGTAAAGTGTCATTCAGCACCTGGTACATTTGTAAAATCTTACATTTGAGCATGACATTTCAGGACATAAAATGTTTCATAAATGTTCTTGTTGCATTGAGAGTTTTACTGTGACTCATTAGCAGCAAAGAGGGATATGTGGCATGAGGTGAAAGTGAGATTCGCTCTACTGTTTCAGGGCAGACTTTAAACCAGCTCTCAGACTAGCAGCTCTCATCACCATGCTTTTTCTACCATGTCATTTAGATTGCAAATAAATGTTTAAGATGAATTCCACTAGGATATTTTCCTGGTATTGGTCCCAGTCTTTCATCTGTGTGTGTGTGTACCATGATGTATGTAGCGCTCTGCCCAGACTGAAGCACCCAGGTGTGTGTCTGTGTGTCTGGATGAACTCCCACTCCCACATCTGCACCTGATCAGCTGTATCTCCTCAAGAATGCCTGTCCTCCTCCTCACCTTGAGAGACCCCAGACCTGCTCCTGGTTTCTGTGTGTGTGTGAGAGAGAGAGAGATGGTATGTCTGCCTTTCTGTCTCATCCAGACACAATGTGTATGCCCTGTGTGTGTGTGTGCTCTCATCAGTCTGCTTCTCATCAGTGATGGCTCACACCCGCATGACCACAAATTGGTAATTTGAACCATCTATCAGATTACCACCGGATTACAACAATACCCTCATCCCAGTCTACTGTGACTCCAGCCTCACCCAGTGGCTGTGCCGCTGTTTAGAAGAGGGTTTAGGAAAAGGGGTGGGACGGTGGGGGGGCACATATGAGGGGGATATTCTACTGGTTGGGAGACGCCAGATGTATTGTTTAGAAACTCTGCCCGGGTTATCTCTGGAGATAAAGACCCACGCTGATGATTGGAGTCCTCCCCTGTCCCCCCGGTGTTGACACACAGCTGTCAGGCTCTCAGTGCCACAGTTTGGTCAGCGCGTTACAAGGAGGTCTCTATAAGTTTTCCTCTGTCAACCATATGACTGATGACTGCACACAGGCTAGGTCTTTCGGGGATAAATTATATATTTGCCACTGATCACATGGACCTACTCTTGAATAATTAACCCTGCTCCCATTAGCTTTTTCTTTCCACCTGGTTCAGACCCTACTCACTTGTGTGTTCTCCTTAGAGGAAATGGAAACCAGCTGATAAGTAAGTGTTGAATATGTCCTGATATATAAATACATGTGTGTTAAGAAACGTGAAAGGTGTGTGTTAGGAAATATGTATCTGACCATTTGTAAGAGTGTTTTTCTTTTGTTCAACTTTTCTACCTTGACTACCTTGTCAGGTCCTTGTTTTGCTACCTTTGTATATCTGCAGAACACTTATAGTGTATTTAGGACGTACTTGTACAAATCAAAATACTTGTGTTGTGTTTGCCAGTGTGTGCGTATGTTCTGTAGATATTGTGTCGGTTTTCTGCTGTAGTAGGAGTTTTCCGTTGTGAAAGATGATCTGCGGTGTGTATCAATGTTTTAACATGGGAGTCTCGCTCCAGCGATGGAGGAGAAAGCACAATGTTGACGTATCTGTGTCCTGCTGTCACCGCCCTCAACACCCACAACCAAAAAACTCCTGTTGCTGCACTTTACTTTACTTTTGTTCCTCACATATGTCTTTCCTCCTATGCAGTTTAGAATTTCGTTTCAAAGTTTAGTAATGACTTGATGCTGGGATTGTGGACTGTGAAGAAACCATGGAAACCTGCTGAACGAGAGAGAGAGAGAGAGAGGGATACCCTCACCTCACCAGAATGAGAGAAGAAGAGTAGCTGACAGAAGTAGATGAACCAAAGAAGCACGACCAAAAACCAGACCCCCCCAAAAACACTGCAACCTAGCTGCCAGCGTCTGTTGCCGTGGTGATGGCTGGGTGGTTGGGTCGTGTGTCGTGGGGTGACGCGTGGTATGGCCTCCACTCCCGCCTCCTCCGCACCAAGCCCGTCGGGGTCATGGGTCAGGGGTCAGATATCACGGAGCTCACGGAGGGGACAGGGGCGGGGCTGGCCAAGGTCCTGACAACCGTAGACCTGGTGTCGCTAGGCGTCGGGAGCTGTGTTGGCACAGGCATGTACGTGGTGGCTGGGTTGGTTGCCAAGGCGATGGCTGGGCCAGGCGTCATCCTGTCATTTTTCATTGCAGCGTTTGCCTCCATCTTGTCAGGTAAGTCACACACACATACACACACATACATAACTGCATTACTCCAACATTAGAGTTTGAGTAAATGGTGACTCTCTGTCCTCCAGGAGTGTGCTATGCAGAGTTTGGGGTGCGTGTGCCCAAGACCACAGGTTCCGCCTACACCTACAGCTACGTGACAGTGGGCGAGTGTGTGGCGTTTTTCATTGGCTGGAACTTGATCCTGGAGTACCTGATTGGCACAGCTGCAGGGGCGTCGGCCCTCAGCAGTATGTTTGACTCTCTGGCCAATCACAGCATCAGCAACTACATGATCACTCACCTGGGCACGCTCCGAGGACTGGGTGGGTGTGAGATACTTGCGTGTGCCTGAGCACATATAAGCGTGCAAGCCTGTGTTTCAGTGTGTGTGCGTCATCCAACCTAGGTGTGCCTCTGTCACAGGTAAAGGGGAGGAGTCCTACCCAGACGTGCTGGCCCTGCTGATAGCCCTGGTCGTCACGGTGATCATAGTGCTGGGGGTGCGAAACACGGTGGGCTTCAACAACGTTCTGAACGTTGTCAACATGGTGGTCTGGGTCTTCATCATCATTGCCGGACTGTTCTTCATTTCTGCCGCCAACTGGGAAGGGGGCCGGTTCCTCCCTTACGGCTGGTCAGGGGTGAGACTTCCCCTCCCACCTTCTCTGTCTCTTCCTATGCAGGTGCTGTAGAGAGCGTAACCATGGTACCCCCCCCCTCCCCCGTACAGGTGATGCAGGGAGCAGCCACATGCTTCTATGCATTCATAGGCTTCGACATCATCGCCACGACGGGGGAGGAGGCCAAGAGCCCCAACACCTCCATCCCCTACGCCATCACCGCCTCGCTCGTCACCTGCCTCACTGCCTACGTTTCGGTGAGCAGCGTCCTGTTTAACCTCACGGGTTCCTGAGGAGGAGGGGGCAACCAGGACTAGGATTTAGAGGCGAACGTGTCAGGGGGGGCTGCAGCATGTCACCAGCCACCTGTCATCTTTCTTTTGTCTCTCATTCCTCTCTCCTTCCTGTCTCTCCTGTATTTCCTGTCTCCACCTCTCTCCTTCCTCCCTCATCATCACCCTCCCGCCTTAGGTGAGTGTGATCCTGACCCTCATGGTCCCATCTAATCTGATTGACGGCTCTGCTCCCCTGATGGAGATGTTCGCCGTGCACGGCTTCCTGGCTGGGAAATACGTTGTGGCGGTGGGCTCCATCGCAGGGCTGACCGTTTCTCTGCTGGGCTCCCTCTTCCCCATGCCCAGAGTCATCTATGCCATGGCCAGAGACGGGCTGCTGTTCAGGTCTCACACACACTCACACACACTCACCAACATACATTCACACACATACACACACTCACACAGAAACACGTGCGTGCGTGTGTGTCCAGGTGCTTGGCCCACGTGTCTCCACTCACGCACACGCCGGTGGCGGCGTGTGTGGTGTCTGGTTGCCTGGCAGCAGTGCTATCTCTGCTGGTGAGCCTGAGGGATCTGATCGAGATGATGTCCATCGGCACCCTGCTGGCCTACACTCTGGTGAGCGTGTGTATCCTCCTGCTCCGCTACCAGCCCGACACACACATCGACACACACCACTTCCTGTCCCCGGAGGGCGATGAGGGGATGATGGAAAAAGATGGCGTTTTATCCGAAAACATCGATGGAGTCACACCTACTAACGATGACCAGATGCTGATCGGACCATCCGGGTCTGCGACCTTCAACCCCGACGGCTCCTCTTATCACTCTGGAGGGGCGGAGGGCGAGGCAGACGGGTCAGACTTCCACAGCGGCCCGGCCTCCCTGCTGAAGAGGATTCTGGGTAATCACTACTACCCTCTGCGTGTGAGGCTGGGGGTCCCTGATGCCTCGGCCCGCCCCACGCCAGCCTCCGGGCGCACGGTGACGCGCTGCACCCTCCTCCTCTTCCTCCTCTCCTTCCTCCTCTGGGCCATCATCATTTTCGGCGTGGAGCAAGGGGTCGGAGTTGGCGCGGTGGTGGCAGGCATGGTCGCCGCTATGTTGGCCTGCGTCATGGCAATGCTGCTGGTGGTCATCCTGCGCCAGCCGGAGAGTGGGCGGATCCTGCCCTACATGGCGCCGTGCGTGCCGTTCGTCCCTGTGGCGGCCATCTTGGTGAACTCGTACCTCATGCTCAAGTTGTCCCCCCTCACTTGGGCCAGGTTCGCTGTCTGGTGCTCTATAGGTCAGTATCACTGCTGGGAGAGAGGGAGAGAGAGAGGGTGAGAGAAAGAAAGAGGGAGCAAGAGAGAGGGAGAGAAGGAGAGGGACATTCCTCCTTGTGTAATTCATGAAAGTAGAGAACCAGTAAGTGTGAGGGTTCTCAGTAAGGTAACCATAGTAACACATTTTGGGCTGTCTTTCCATAGGTGTGCTGATATATGGCTGCTATGGGATATGGCACAGCTCTTTAGAACTCACCGCCAAAGAGGAGGAGGCTCACGCCAGCACCTACCAGCGCTATGATGACCACCTCGACGATAACTTCACCCCCAACGACGACCTTTACCCCAACGACAACCAGGAAGATGGACAATACCAGGGCTGGTCCGCGCCCGAGGAGAGAGGCCACCATTACCAACATTCAGACCAGAACCAAGATGGAGACCAATACGATTCAGAGTACCAGAGTCAGTATGATGAGGGCTCTGAGTATGGCTACCAGTCAGGGCCAGCCGGTCAGTACTCATCTGGAAGGTCTGGAGGACAAGCCAATCCTGCCTTCGATCCACAGGAAGGGGATTACTAAATTCCTGAGAGACACACTACTTCCTGTTTACTGAATGTTCTCATGCACACCTGGCTGAAGATGACCTCACTAAATGAAGCGAAATGCTAGAGTATATTTAGAATAATGTAATTGATACAATTGTTATTATATGATACAATTACTGAACTCTGTCCAGAGCTTTGGATAGTGATAATGTGCACTCTGAATGAGATCAAGACCATTTAAAACAGATTCAGCATTTTTGGGTTTGTAGTTGACTGCTTTTGAGAAATTATGGCGAGATAGAACATGAATGTATTATTTGAAAAAATTCTGTATTGTTAGAGAGTGTGAAATGTGATTTGAGTGTTTTGATTTAATATAATAATATAAATGGATCTGATATAATATTGAAACCTTTTGTTGTCATATCCACAATAAAACAAAAGTGCTTTTTTCAGCGTCAAAGTAACAAACTTTTTATTAGATAATTCTTGGTTGCAGAATGTACATTTCATGCTTTAAGTATGATGACAACATCAGTGGACAGGCTGATGATCTGGGATGTCACCATCCAATTTCCTGTTTGTCTGGTAGGAAGTGAGGTCATCGTAAAGTCATGGTCATGCTGAGCATTGTGTTAAAGGATTCAAAAGGGAAAAATCGAGAAAAAAGGCACTTTAGATAGGCATACAGCATAAACTATAAACGTAGACTTCAGATACAGTATGCACACTGTATACTGTACACATAAACTGTCGATTTGCATACTGCGTACTATAAAAGTAGACTTTAGGACAGACATTTACGATGCCGTGTGTGGAGTTACGCTGTCACACGTGTGCGATCTTGGCGTGATTTTCCGTGGCGGAGAGGGCGGTGGGTGTCGCGGACGACCCCTGTCTGGAGTAGTAGAAACTGTTCTCCCTTCGCTTGGGGGTCGAGGAGTAGTCACCGTGACAGCAGAGAATTAGGGTTCCGCCCAGGAGACAGAGAGCAGAGCCGACCCAGCCGGCATAGAGCGAGCTGCCGAACGACATGAGGCCCTCGGCGTGGTGTGCTCCAATGGGGAACCAGACGGTGGACACAATCCCACAAACAGCTGGGAGTAGACAGAGGAGGCAGAGAGAGGAGGAGGCAGAGAGAGGAGGAGGCAGAGAGAGGAGGGTGGAGATAGAGAGAGGAGGGTGGAGATAGAGAGAGGAGGGTGGAGATAGAGATAGGAGGCAGAGAGAGGAGGCAGAGAGAGGAGGGTGAAGATAGAGAGAGGAGGCAGAGAGAGGAGGAGGCAGAGAGAGGAGGCAGAGAGAGGAGGGTGGAGATAGAGAGGAGGCAGAGAGAGGAGGAGGCAGAGAGAGAAGGAGGCAGAGAGAGGAGGCAGAGAGAGGAGGAGGCAGAGAGAGGAGGCAGAGAGAGGAGGCGGAGAGTGAAGGGAGGAGGCAGAGAGAGGGATGAAAGTCGTGAGCATGTGATAGTTCGTTGTGTGAATGTGAGTGTGTTCTACAGCTGCAGCTCTCTCTGTCTCTCCCTCTGGCCACTGACAGACAGGCACTACCTGTCTTGCCCAACACAGGAAGCATGAGAACACAGTGATGAACCCTCCTTCCTCTGACTCTCTTTCACTTCAAGCAAGCACTACTCCAGCTGATTTCAGAAGTAGAGAAGCTTGTCAGTGAAATCAGCTGGTGTAGTGCTTGGTTGAAGTGAAAACCTGCACCATATTATCCCTTGATTAACAGTTTCTGTTAGGGTGTCACCTTTCACGTTCTCCCTGTGTGTGTATGTGTGTGTGTCTGTCTGTCTGTCTGTCTGTCTGTCTGTGTGTGTGCGTGCGTGTGGCCGAGTCACCCACCCATAATCAAGACGAGCGCCCCACCCACAATAGCGCGGCGATGTCTGATTCGCGGCGTCTCGTTCTCTAACTTCACGCACGGCATCGCCATCATCACCAGCGCGAGGGCAGGAAGCCCCAGCAGACACGCGCAGATCATCAACGCGCGAGAAGTCTGGACATAGGCTGAGGAAGACAATACAAATGTGTTACTGCTGTTCCAGTCCCGCTGTGTTCTCTCAGTTTTTACAGTCACACCCTTCACTATTATTTTTTTTTTTTTCCAATGCATTTTGAGGATTGTTATTTCGTGAAGGACTATAAGCGTTTAATATATACATTACCCTAACAACGATTTTGTATAGTGTAACAGTTGAAATGAAAAAAATCTATTCTATCAAAATGTTCTAAAACTGTTGAGGAATAACGTAATTCTAAATTAAAAAGTGAGTGAGAGGGAAATGAGGGGCTGTAGAAAAACGTGCATCTCACCTGGTAAAGTTAAGATCTGATTGAGGGTCACACAGTGGTAAAGCGAGGGGGAGATGACGCATTCTGCCCAGAGACCCTTCGAGCCCAGCTCATCCATGCGCATGCAGGTGGCTACGGTGTAATCGCACGTGCGCACCCAGTCATTGGTCGCGGTGGCGATGATGACGCCGACCCAGCCCGCGGAGCTCGCGACGCAGCCGCTCAGGTGTCTGAAGAAATGCGCCATGATCGTCCTGGTTTAAACTGTCACAATGTTTTTATTTTATTTTATTTACGTTAGTGTCAGTCAAGTTAAAAAAAAGAAGATAATCCGAATTAACGAATAAAGAAGATTAAAATCTTATTGACTCAGTACAAATGAAAGGTTTCTCTTGGAGATAAAAGCAATAATGCAGGCCAATTTAAGTTTTTGTTCAAACTACTGTTCACGTTGAGGGGCTCGAAGAAAAAATGCCCTGAAACATATTTATATAGTGCGAAGGGAGTAATCCCCCCTCCCCAAATCTATGAAAAGTATCCAATCAAAAGTGGAGAGGGGGCATAACTTGAAACAGACGGGAACCATTCCTTTTCGATGACGCTCAACATAAAAATAACTGGCACTATCAACCCTCTCACGAAACTGATCAAAACAATGTTTAAAAGCTTAAATGTACAGCGTTGAAATACTGTTAGTTTATCGTTGTCATATTGGTTGAGCTGGACACAGGAAAGGACGTTCCCAGTGAACGATTGCCATCTAGTGGTGCGTTATGGAATAGTTTTATGTACATCTGAATTTCAATCAATTTCATGGATTTGAATGAATATTTCGTTTATTATTTCAATTAGAATAGCATGAAAATGTGACAATTAACGACAATGTTCTATACCGGCATCCATTGAATAAATGGAAGTGGATTCAAGTAAAATAATATAAATCACTCTATTTCTTTTTTTTAATTTAGAATTACGTTATTCCTCAACACAGTTTTAGAACATTTTGATAGAATAGATTTTTTCATTTAAACTGTTACACGCTACAAAATCTTTTGTTAGGGTAATGTATATATTAAACGCTTATAGTCCTTCACGAAATAACAATCCTCAAACTGCATTGAAAAATATCCACAAAGATACATTAGGAAAAAAGAAATCTGTAAATAGTGAAGGGTCCAGGGCGGTGACAGTCTCTCCTCCTCATCCCTCCATCCCCCCCTCCACATCAGAGCTTTCACTTTAGGCCACCTATGACTCATAACCTCTCTAATATGTGCAAATCTATCATCATTGTGTCTCACAGTCAGTCTCTTCACCTTTGAACTGTTCCCAATTTCTTGGTCCCCTCCTGGTTCCAACCCTCCCCCTCCTCCTTCCCCTCCTCCCTCACCCCCCTTCAGGGGTGTTTCAGTGTGTTGATGTGGGCACAGATCTTCAGAGCTGGTCCCAGTTTGATGTTCATGCTGGTCATGAGATGGTCCTCTGTCAGCAGAAGCAGAGCCTGCCCGTCGATCTCCTGCAGCCGGAACGCCTCGGAAACCTCCCCACAACCTTCACGCAACACAGGGAACACAGCTTACTGTCACAACAACCGACACACAACAGAGCACAGCATGGTGTGGATGTGTGCATCTGTGTATGTGTGTGTGTACACTACGTTCCAAGGAGTGTTTGTGTACGTCTGTGTGTGCATATGTGTGTGTATGTATATTGCACATGTGTGTATATATGTGAATGTGTATGTATGTATAACTGTATATGTATATGTGCAGAGGTATACATCATGTGCGTTTGTATACAGTATGTGTGTAACTGTGGATATATGTGTGTGTGTGTATGTATATGTTTGTTGTTTACCTTGCAGAGTGTTGATGAAGTCACAGACTTGTTCCACACTCCATTGGGCAGGTCGGAGGAGTGAGGTCACGCAGGGTTCAGAGGTCATCGCTGGCTCAGACGCCCTCCTCTCTCTCCTCCTGCTGGCTCGTCGCCCCAGCCTGGTAGTCATGGAAACCGCAGGATCCTCCTCCTCCTCGTCCTTGTGGTCATGGCGATGGGCACTCCAGAGGTCGCGTGGCTGGTCATGTGACAGGAGAGAATGAGCCGTACAGACAGATGTGTTTTGGGACAATGTCTGGGTGAAGGAGGGGGTGTGGAGGGGTGACTCACCAGCCTCAGGAGAAGGGGCTTCCCAGGGACAGACATCGCCCTCTTCAGGCCAGAGCTGGAGCTGCGACCCTCGGCCCGGCTGCTAGCGCTCAGCGCCCTCAGACGCTTGGTCAGACCCACATTATACCTGGGAGAGAGAAAGAGAGAGAGAGAGGGAGGGAGAGAGAGAGAGGGAGAGACAAAGAGAGGGACGGTGGGAAAATAAACATCTCAAAAACTTTTTTTGATCTTGTACATCCTGTCTCACTGTAAATGTCTGCACCAACACTTAACCACTTCCTGGTGTGGTTGGAGGAGGTGTGTGTTGGGCCTGTGTGTCAGCCAGCTCACCCCCGGGCACAGGCAGTGGAACAGAAACGTTTGGAACGCATGAAGTTGTGGGCGTGGCCTCTCTTTGCGCAGAACTGACAGTAAAGGACCGCCTTCTTCTCTCTGGGACCCGCCCCTACTGGAAGAGAGAGAGAGAGAGGTGGTGATGACGATGATAGTCGTCAGGCCTCATCCGATCAAGACGGTTTCAGGGGATCAACTCTCACAGGTCATTGGATCATCCGTGGCCCCGCCCTCTTCGTCTGATTCGGACGAATGAGCAGAGGGGGCGATTGTGTCTGTCGGCGGGACAAGCGCTTCCCCATTGGTACCATTGCTATTTTGGGTCACGCCCACCTCCTCCCGGACCAATAGGGAGGAGCGGTTCACCTGCACAAAGAAACTCAAGTCACCTGATTGTTGGAAATCAAAGGCTGTCAGTACTCAGTATGTGTGTGTTAGCGTGTGTGTGCTGTTCTTACTGGAAACGGTTGAAGACCCTCTTGGATCACAAAGCCCTCCACCAGGTGAGTCAGGACCTGCCTACTTCCCTCTGGCCACACCTTCTGTCCCCAAGGCCCAAGCTGCGATTCGCTGAATGTCTCAGACTGGGCCTGTGATAGGCTGGTAGGGGATGACAGAGGGGTGGAAAAAGCTGGCAGGAGAGGAGGAGGGCTGTCTAGAGGAGGGAGGATGGTAGGAGAGGAGGGGGGAGACTGGGATGAGAGACTGGACAACGCTGGGGAGAGTGAGGATGACAGAGATAAGAGAGAGAAGGAGTTTAGGGTTAGCAGAGGTTAGACACATTCAGTTCATCTGATCATTATGGAGGCACGTCCCTGTAAACACAGGCGCTCATCCAGATCATGTTCCGGTACCTGATAGGTTGTCAGATTGGGCTGACAGGCTCTCACAGAGGTTTACTTTGTCTATCGACTGGGTCTTCTTGGCAGGGTCCAACAGGTTCTGGCTCGGAGAGTTGAGGTCACGGTCCTGGTTTAGGTTTTTGTTTGGTTCTGGGTTGACGTGACAGTGTTGCGGTGGGAACTCTGTCTGAGACTTGGTGTGGGGTTGATCCACATCCATCCACTCTCCCCCTTGGTCTTCTTGACGTGTTTCGATCTTATCCTCCACTCCCTCCATCCTCTCTTCTCCTCCAGCCCTGTCCTTCTGCTGGTCCTCCTTGCCTTCTGTTGTCCTCTCTTTTTCTCCGTCAATCTCCTCTGCTGTCTTCCCTCTCTCTCTGATGTCTTCCGTCTGTCTGACTTTTCTCTCCATTCCTCCTTCTCTCTCCTCCCGCTCTTTCTGCTTTTGACTGGGATCGGGTGCGCTGGTCAGGAGGCAGGGGAGAGGGGGAGACAGCAGAGCGGGGGCTGAGGGGAGGGTGGAGGGGGCTGAGGGGAGGGTGGAGGGGGCTGAGGGGAGGGTGGAGGGGGCTGGAGGCAGGGTGGAGGGGGCTGAGGGCAGGGTGGAGGGGGATGAGGGCAGGGTGGAGGGGGCTGAGGGGAGGGTGGAGGGGGATTCGCATACAGGCGTCTTAGGTGGATGAAGGTTGTATTTTTCAGCATTTAAACTCCTCTGTGATTCCCCAAGCTGAGGAGAGTCCTGAACTGAAGCATGTGACTGGACAGAGGCATGGGCACGTGTACTATTAGAGAGTTGTGATTGGACAGAGGCATGCGCATGTGCACCATCCGAAGGCTGTGATTGGACGGAGGCATGGGCATGAGAACTACTAGCAGGCTGTGATTGGCGGCCAGAGGAGAGGGCTATGATCTGCAGCTGCCTTGCGGCCGATGGAGACCTATCGAAACAGGAAGTAGAATTCAGCGGATGGGAACTAGATAGTGAGATGTGCTGAGACTGGCTGGACCTGTGCTGGCTCTGAAAAGACGAGCAGCTTGCCAGTCCAGTCCACAGTCTTTTCATGGGAGGAACGTGTTTGGCAGTGGCAGCAGCTATTGGTCGGAGGGCGCTGCTCTGTTTTGGGGGCACGGCTCTGTAGGTGCTGGAAGAGTGAAGTCTAGGTCTCAGAGGGATGGAACGCACAGAGGAATAGAGAGCTGGAGAGAGAGAAGAGAAACAGAGCGAGAAGAGACAGACAAATATAAGAAACAGGAAAACAAAGACAAAGAGAGATAGAGGTGGGGGAGAGAGAAAGATAAATTATAAACTTTTCTCTGATGATGCAATAACAATGTGAAAACCTGTCCAGTGATTGGAGCTTGTGACTTACTCGGGGGTGGGACTGAGAGGTGCTGGCTTGATGTGGTCTGGCTGTCTGTTGCCGTGGAAATGGGGTGCGGGCGAGGTCTGAGAGGGGGAAAGATGGGGGTCTGGGGCCGAGGGAGAGGAGGTGGGGCAGAGGAGGGCGACTTCAGACGGAGAGATGAGGGGATGTTCAGGGTACCCGGTTGAGGAAGCCTCAGGTTTAGATTCTGAAGCTATTTGAAGGAGAGAGAGAAAGAAGAGAGAGGGAGATGGAGGGAGACCTTAATTAGTTACACACTGCGTAGTGAAATATCTCCAAACCCAGAACACACACATAAGGATGGGTAAACAAACATCCATCCGTATGAGCTCACCTGGGCTGAGGCAGGGCGGGGGTAAGAGGAGGAGGAGGAGGAGGAGGAGGAGGGGGAAGGGATAGGTTGCATAGCGGAAGTAAGAATCAGCTGCCAGAGAGGAGGAGAGAGGAACAGGAAACAGGACATGAGAAACAGGCCGCTATAAGAGAGGAGCAGAGAAGTGAAGGATTGTGGAAAGTGGGCATTGCAAATCTTTTCTTATTATTTATTTTTTAAACCAAGCATTACCCAACATCAGCCCAAGCAAGCAGAGGAGGGATGTGGTGAATTCAGCCAAAACAAACAGAGGGACATGACACTAAAGATAGGACTGGAGACTGCTATTATGTCAGTATGTTAGTGTATCTTAGGCGTGTGTGCGTGTGTGCGAGCGAGCGAGAGGCCAAGGTCTGCGATCTTGGTCATTAGTTCATCTACTTATTTTTGGGTAGGTAATATGTTGTTAAATATGTTTAAACTTAAATATGTATTAATTTGTTATTGACGTGCCTAATGCGCAACTGGGAAACTCGAATATATTCAAATAAAAAAAAGGGAATATTTGAACGTCATTTTTTTGCAGTTTTGACAGCCCTAGTGTATCTTTGCTCATTGTTTAAACTCAGTGTGTGGGACGTGTTTCTGTATGTGATGTTTTAGTGTGTGTGTGATGTGCTGTAGTGTGTGTTTTTGCGACTGTGTGTGTGTGTGTGAGAGTGTGTGAAGTGTTACCATCTCAGCCCTCAGCAGCACCTGATCACGTCTGGAGCTCTGGAGACGTTTCCCCAGGAGCAAGGCCTTCTGGGATACCCTGCTCACAGGTGGCGTACTCTGATTCGACGGCACAGGCCTGGGAGAGCCCAGAGGATTCGACTCAGACAGCTGGGGGGAAAGAGGGGGGGGTAGAGTCAGATCATACTCTGAGAAAATCTAACACAATGTTTGAGTTTTCCGGCCCCTTTGTCGCCCACAGATCTGCACTTAAATCAAATGTAAAAAAACGTATAGAAGACAAGTAAAAACTCCCAGGAAAAAACTGCCTTGGTAAGAGCCTTCCGCTATACAAAGTGCTTTAATACAATGTGTATGTCAATTGGATTGAAGCACTTTCATCATCTAAAAAGGCTAACTGACTGTTCTGACTGAGCAGTACATACGAACATGGTTGACAGCAAGCACAACATAAATAATGGTGATGAAGAGCTGTGATAGTGTAAGATTCCAGCATAAAATCACTTTGTCTATAGCTGTGTCTATAGCTGATAGTATCTCAGCTATATAATATGCATATATGTTCATATATTTATATGCATATGATTAAGCTGAGGTTTAGAGTGTGAAACACAGATCAAAGAGAATAGAGAGGAAACGAGAGGAAACCGAACGAGTAAAAAAATCGAGGTCATCCTACAGGTCAAAAAGAACAGTTGGTGTACGTGTGCATGCATAGACGTTGCACACGCAGTGACAATCAGACAGCAACGTCTGTCTAAAGCTGAGTGTGAAATGTGTGTGCGTGTGTGTGTGTGAAACAATGGTGTGGTTGCTTACCTGCTTGCTAGTTGGACTGGCTGGGGTGTGGAAAGGTGTGATTGGATTAGATGTTGGTGTGGGGGCAGGCCTTGTTTTCCCATTGGTCAGGAAGGAGGAAGTCTTGGGGGATGAGGAGTTAATGTTGTTATGGGTTACAGTGGAGGGGGGTAGAGAGGTGAGAGGAGGTGAGAAGGAAGGTGTGAGAGAGCGAGGAGGAGCGGTCACGGGGGGAGAGTTGGCAAAGGAGGGGGGAGTGGTGGTCACCACAGTGGAGGCTGGGAGGAGGTGTAGAGTTTGCGTAGGGAGGGGAAGGCTGGGGGTGGGGGTGAGTTTCGGGGGGAAAGGAATGAGTGCTGGAGGGGTGGCTGTTTTAGGGGTGTGAGAGGCTGGGAAGGAGGGGGCAGGGGTGAGGGGAGGAGGAGGGGAGGAGGAGATGGGAGTCAGGGTGGGAGGCTTCAGGGTGGGGTTCGGGGTGAGCCTCGGAGGGATGGGGGTCCCTGGAGCATTGACTGAGATGCGGGAGGGGGCGGAAGTCAGCGGCTGGAAGCTTGCTCCACCGCTGGGCTCCCTGTTGCTTCCTCCATGCTCAGCCTGGGTCTGGGAGATGAGATCTCTCTCCATACTGCAAGGGTTCAGCACACTGGTGGGAAAGACACACACACCCGACCTGCGTTTCACAGAAAGAATGACATGGGGATTCACAACTTCAAACAAAGATGATGCGCTTTTTAGAATGCTCGTAACAGTCAGGCTACTCTAGGAGCTAGGATATGATGTTTTCACATAGTTATGACGACTACAACTGAGCGAGCAGCATCTATCGTTGCAGAAAATGTAGGCACGCGCCAGCAGGTGCACGGAACCAGCGCGCGGCAGATGTGCGCATCTAAACATCTGGTTTAAATCACGCGTCAACGTTTGGGCAGGTTTATAAACTTAAAAAAACCTCCTGTCGAGTACATATGTATCAAACAAACCATCGAAACACTTCTGAAATTTGTTTTAGTGTCTGAAATGCTTTAAATCCAAAGCTCGGTCTACGTACCCAAAACCAGATGCGTCGCGGGCTGTTCTCTCTAATGTCGGCCTATAACATTATATATTTATATTTATATTTACAGATGCTGGTCAACGTTAAGTCCGGAACCGCTGCGAAACGGTGGCGAAGCCTTAAGAAACCTAACAGGTCTCACTTCCTAGTCTAGGAGCTCAAAGGGGTGTAACGAAGACTGGTCTAGCCTATAGCGCGTCACAACATCAGCCCCCTTGCAAACGTGCTGTTTCATCGTTTTTTTCTCTCTAAGATTTGCATATAGGCTGCCACAGGACATCTATTGCCGTGGAAGTGTTATTCTGAAAATGATTATTAAAATAGCGTTTTTCGCCGATGCAGTAAAAACCATATTCAGCGTATAAACGCCATTTGTGTAGATCAGTGAGACTGTAGGAATAAAAAACTCCGTCATTCGGTTCCCTGATTAGACGATCACCCATGTGTCCCCCCCCCCACCTGCGTACCTGCCGGGTCCGCTGAGGACGCAGCCGCTCGGGGCCACCAGGGTGGAGGCTGAAGGGCCCAGTCTGTCCGCGGGAGAAACGGTATCTTGTGTGGGTCGACTGACACCGAGAGGAGAGACAGCACCACTCAGAGTGCAGGAGGACCTTCTCATCAGGATTATTATTCAGGGCGGATACATTTTATAATAATAATAATACATTTTATTTATATAGCGCTTTTCAAGGTACTCAAAGTCGCTTTACAGACAATAAAATCATCATTAAAGGTTCACATTAAAACATAGTAAACATTGACATGGTACATTCATCACATATGAAAAGCAGTTCTAAAAAGGTGAGTTTAGATTTTTGATTTAAAAAGACATTTGGATTAATTTTTTATTAATTCAATTGCATTGCCTACCACTATGACTGTGTAAGGCTGTGTGTATTTGTGTGTGTGTCTACATTCTCTTATAGACTGTGCTCATGTAGAATGAATTTCCCTACTTGATATCACACGTAAGGTACATTTAGGCCTACATGGCCCAGCATGCTCTGCGCTTCCATGTCAGCATTAATCGGATCGTGGATCAGTGCAGTTTAAAACCAATTGAACATGCAACCCAACCGGCTGTCAACCAAGGGTCATATAGCTCATCAGACCAGAAGTGCACTGGCACAGTCCTCGCATAGTCCTGAAAGAAAATGTGACATCCAATTGCATCGAATATTCCAGGTCCAGGTGAGTTTTTTTTATTTTTTACACTATGTCATCAGCAAGGGTCATCAAACACAAGAGGGTGGACACGAAAACAAACGTGGAGGTAAAAAATAGGCCTACGCGAGCTGACACCAAGCCAGCTTCTCAGCTGAAAGTGACCTGTTTGCGTAAAACGAGGGCATCGAGCTGTCCAAGGACCATCCAACACTGCAGCGACCCCAGTAAGAAACAGAGAATAGAGGGTGAGAAGCGCGAGAGAAGGGCGAGGTCAACATCCGCAGCACCTGCACCCCGTGTGGGTCAAAAGGTCACCGCAGCTTCTCCCAAGTCAACTGACATCTCAATGAAAACACCTCTCAAAACAGAAGAATCTCTTATGACACAGGGACAGAAGGACCGGGCAACAAGATCATATTATGGACATCAGAGGTGAGAGTAAAATGCCTATGGCGAACCAGGTAAACATGTGCTTTATAGCTACACACCCCTATATTATTGTATTGGTAGAGCTAGTTTGGAGGGGAAATGTTTACAAGCAAATTTGGTATCTTGAAATAGCCTGGTAGTAAGGTCTACCATCTGCCAGTGATCGTGTAATCCTAACACCCACAGGCCGGTATTGTGACTTTTTTAAGCTAAAGCATTATCCAACGTACAAGTGCTGATCAGTAAACTGATTTAAGGTCAGTGTTGGCTTGAATGGCTCCACACATTGGTACAAAGGTTGCGCTGTTTGATGATGTTGTCGGACGGATAGAGAAATGTAAACTAAACTTCCTTTTTTTTTCAGCCACAAAGCTTTCACGGTCATCCCCCCAAATCCCAAAAAAAGAAAAGAAATTCAAAAGAGTGAGCGCTTTTATTATTTACACGTTTTAATCCAATATTAGGTAGCCTGCTATAATAAAGTAGATGTTTGTTGTGACACTTGGCTGTATCTGTTTCCCCTTGAGTCAGATTACATTCTAATTGAATGATCCGATTCTTTCTTAATTTGTGTAACTTCACATAATCAACTGGTTGTTGTTGATTGGCTGTTAGAGGCGGAGGCAGAGTTAGCGGCTCTGGAGGATCTGAGGCTGCGCAGAGCGATGACTTATGTGTCTATAAACCCCAGCAGTGTCGGTGAGGCACGCACACACATGTAAACACGCACACACATGTAAACCATCCAAACACAGGTTGAGCGTGTCCATAGTGCGTATTTCCAATGAGTTTTGAGTATGCGACTTCTGAAAAACATCTTTACTTGTTTCTTTTTTATGAGCGCTCTGACCATTTTAAGCAACCTAGATGAATATAATTGGACCAATGCCACTCAAAAGTTTAAAAGGCCGTTTATAAGTAACTTCAATCATCCAAGAATATAGCCAATAAAAACATAGATTATAATTGAAGAAAAGCACAAATGAAGCGCCCTTATTTTTTGGTTAGAAATAAAAACGCTAAATGGACACGCGTGACCCATTTCACATCTGTTGTAATACCAGTAATGGGCACAAGAGGGTAGCCTAACACAAGCACAAGCATGGACACGCCTAGAAATACTCTTACAGAGTCGCCTAATGTCGTTACAAACTAAGGTGGATTGAATGTGTGTCTGTTTGTGTATGAAGGTGGGTGCCTAAGTCTGGAGGAGGTGCGTTTAAAACAGCAGCAAGAGATGCAGGCCAGAAGAAGACAGAAACAGGTGACACACACATGTGCGCATGCACACAAACACACACACACACTTATTACCATGTTCAGAATCAGAATCAGAATGGGGTTTATTCGCTATGCAAGATTAACAAACATAGAATTCACTGTGGCAGAAATGAGCAAACATAGACAAGGAATTAGCAAACATAGAACATATATGTGGCATACTAATAAAAAAATGAATACAATATAAAATACACTACAAATATGATACAAATAACAAATAATACAAATGATACACATTTGGGGGGGGCAACAGTGGTGCAAAAATCACAGTAGTACGTTTTTAAATTGTTGTGTGCTAAAGTGGCAGAGTGCAGTGGGATCAGACATACTAGAGCGGCCATGCGCGGTGCCATCTTGGATCTGTTTAACCTTGCATGTGGATGTGTTCATTCTGCAGATGAGGAAGTACCTGTTGGAGGCCACCCCAGTGCTGCCATAGCGACCGATACACCTCAGTCTACATGCTAAAACTAGTCACTGTCAAACTCCACTCCATGCTAAATGGTTCATGTGTAGATGGATGATTAAAACAAGCTTATTCGGTGGTAGCATAGCCTTGTTGTTTTAAATGAACCTCTTTCAATGTGACATTGAGACTGCAACGTAAAATAATATTTAAATGCTGTATTTTTGACTTCTGAACTCAAATGTTTTGTTATGCGATATTGTATTTTTGCTATTATTAGTTAAATGATAGACAGAAGGAAAAAAATTACTTATTTTATGTATTTATTGACACTGGCAATTCTGCATATTTACTGAGGCAAATGGAATCAACCAAGTGTAAATCAAGACAAACAAATTTGAACATCAGGCTGTTTTTTGGACTATATGTAAACATTCCCTGTCCTGCAAGAAGTGACATCAATCTTCAAAAAGTGCCAAGTCACATTTTGTTTGGATAGTTTTTTGTTATTATAAAACAAAATATACCTTTTTGGCAAGAATTTGGCGTTGTTAAGGGCACAGCTAAATCAGAAGTTGTGGAACTTTCATACTTGTTTTCATACTTTCATCCCAAGTACATTCATGTGCACACTGTCACTGGGGTGTTGACAAAATAAACAGAAAATTACAGACAACTTGATTTGGTCATTCTCTCATTATGGGTCATCCTTATTAAAATATAAACTATTGTATGTAAATGACATAGATAGCCTAACTATGTATGTTTATTTGTATTCATACTGTTAATCAACTTGGTTCATTATGTTATATTCAAGTATCATTTTGCTTCATAGGAAATGTCTGTGCCTGGCACTATTGTTGTCCTCATGTTTCTCAATCATATTCCTCATTGTTCCTGGATTACATGCCTGACTAACAGTTGGCCTACAGCAGAATATTCATAGGTACAGTTATGTACAGGTCCTGCATCAGAGAAACATAAGATGAACGACGACAGCTTGCAAGATTAGTGTACAGTAGACAACAATACCCATGCAGTACCGCATGCATGTGTAGAAGTCGCAGAAATATAGTTTACCATGCGTATCTGGATTGACAAACTTTACAGAGGCGGCTGTCCTGCGGTGCTTCCATTTCTGTACAAGAGTTATAAACAAAACAAAAAAACCAAACAAAACAGCATGAGATTGTTTTAATTGATTGTGAATTCTTCAGCACTGTTTTACAGTAGATTTCACAATACCACCGAAAGGACACAGCTCAAGCACAGTACTTCCACAAACCTTTCATTAGGCCTACTATTATTGAACGCCTTTAAACAGTTGCTATCAAATTTTACTTTCTAACATTGCATGGAACAAGCAAGAAGGCAGCTATGCACAAACATTGCTGGCTGAATGATTCAAGGCCCAATTTTGAGTTCTTTCAAACATATTTGGCACAGCCTAGGTCTATGATCCAAAAGATATGATGAACACACAATAACACACAATAAGGTAGAGAAAAAATTGCGCCGCGTGAGTGGCCGCTGGTTACAGCAGCTCTGAATTGAGTGGTTTTATAGTGTTTTTTGTATTTTATTGTATTTTTGGTTTATTCTGTTTATTATCTGTTTTTGTTTAGCCTTTTTCTACTTTTGTTCTGCTGCTGTGGCAAGTGAATTTTCCCGTTGTGGGATTAATAAAGTATATCTAATATAATCTAATAAAATAAAAGTCTGAGTTCAAGTCATTAAAAGTGCAGAGTAAAACATTTGAACGTAAACAGTTCACTGAATCTTGCCACAAATGTTAAAATCCCAATTCACAGGAAGAGAAAAGGTGTGTACCGTCTTTTCCAGACTATAAATCGCACCAGCCAAAAAATGCATGACGAAGAAGAAATATATATAAATGCACTGGATTAAAAGTCGCATTTTTTGAAGGGGAATTTTATAAAGTTAAAGACCAAGAACAGACATTTCGTCTTGAAAGGCAAGTTAGAGTAATAACAATAGAATAGAGAACAACAGGTCGAATAGGTGTCTTGTATATTAACAGGTACTCCACATCACTAAATCTATTGAACTCTTCATCCTCGGTTTCGTTCTGTCAGTGTCAGTGAAAATAACGATCGTGTGAAATTGTATATTTTAATATATAAATCGCACCTGAGTAGGACCAGCCAAACGATGAAAAAAAGTGTGACTTATAGTCCGAACAAAACGGGTTGTGTGTTGGTGTGAGGCAGAGTTATGTGGGCAGATGATTAAGTTAATTATAATGTATGACAATTACGAAGCCTTGTCAATATATTACTATTCAAGTTATACCACAAAGGTGTGTACATTAAATGAATATCATATTAACACTTGAGTGTTGTGGACTAAGTCAAATCAGTATCTGTGCTTGTAAAATATTATGAACAATAGAATCCTTGACTGAAACGGAATGCTCACACCTGCACCCAGGACCACCATAGGGCTTGGGGGGCCCTATTCAAAAAGAGTGTATCCTGAACGACCTTTTGAATGGCAAATTTTAGTTTGTTTGTTTATTGGGTTGAGCTGGCCCTGCCTCTACCCCAATAAGACGAGCTAGATCTCTCCACTCATGCAGTCTCTCACCTGATATTTTCTATCTTACTTCACCCATCACAGACATGAGACCCTGGGGCCTGAGTCTCTCTCAGTTCTGGATCCAGGTGTTTTTGAGGAAACGGAAGGGAGATGACTGGTTCCTTCTAGCTGTTTATGCCATTCTGCTGATTTTAATTGATGTGACTCCCCAGTCCCTTGGCATGTGAAGTGTTTATCTGAGTTGAATCTATTCAGCCTGCAGATTCAGCGTGAAATGTGGAACTCCCAAACGACTCCTCTGTGTAAAAAACACCTCTAAGATTTAGGCAACTGAAATAAAATAGAAAAAAGGAATTACATTTATATTTGGAAGTCCAGTGAAACAATTGGCTCTGTCATTTTCCGTATGTGTTTTGGAAAACCGTCAATTTCCCAGGAATTGTTAGTTTCTCACAAAAACTAAAAACACAAACATTGTTGGCCATGAAAAATAAGTATTGCTTAAGGGCCCTTTTATCTGTCGGAGTGGTGGATCTCATCTCATGTGAACTCGAAAAAAATTTCAAGTCACAATGTCCTGTTTCAAACACAGCTCTGCTGATTGTACTTGGCTTTTGTCTTGGAGCTGGCTGCCTCTGAAACAGGTAGTGATGAATCAGACAGAGCTTGGGGTCATCCTAAGGGTCGTCCTCAGGGTCGTCCACGGGGGTCGTCCTCGGGGGTCGTCCTCGGGGGTCATCCTCGGGGGTCGTCCTCAAGGTCGTCCTCAGGGTCGTCCTTGGGATGGTCCTCCGGTTCTTCCTCAGGGTCGTCCTCGGGGTCGTCCTTGGGGTTCGTCGGTACGGCAGCATCGCCCCCCTCTCCACACTCACTCCGCCTTCCCATTCTCCTGCGTCGTGGCTTTGGGCCGTCGGCCTGACAGCATGACCCGGTAGCAGCCGCGAGCGATCTTGTGCATCCACATGGCGTTCATGACGTCCAGGCAGATGCTGGAGAGGATCCACGCCACACGGCCGCTGCACGGCAGCCGGTAGAAAGCCTCGGTGCCGTACACCGACCACATGCGGCTGTAGTACAGCGGCATGACGGCAATCCGAACCAAGAAGAAGACGACCGCCATGGCAACCCCATTGGCGATGTTGGGCTTGGAGGATTTGGGGTAGCCCAACACTTCAAAGAACCAGCTGAAACACAACAGCGAGTATAAAGGGGGTGAAGCGTCGATTAGCAGGGAGGGATGCCCTTCAGCAAACACAGGGTTGCTTTGGTCTTGCGAAAGTGTTTCAACAGGTAAAATTTCAAGGATAAGTGTACGACAAAGCTAGATTAACTTGGATCTCATCAGAAGATTTGTTCTGCCTAATGTTTGCAATGGCAATTCTGAGTTACTGGGCCAAAGGGCAATGTCCTTGAATATACAGTACCTACCGCTGGTTCACACATGGAGTAGAGAATTCTGCAAGAAGACGGAAGTTCGCAAAATAAGGCAACATTCCTTGACCCTGGGAACACAAGAGGATAAACAAAAGGATAATGAAACAGAAAGGGTCCCAACAGAGACACAGAAAGAAGTGTTTGATCCAATAGAACAAAAATAAGCGTCATGTTGTTTAGGTAATGTGGATGCATTGTTAACAACAGGCCCGTGTTTAAATCAGTATCATGTACAGTACCAAACCATTACTGTACACGTATAGGATCCAAATCATTGCGCTTTCTTCAAGATGTTCAACTGTTTCACATCTCATTGTATCTAAGATTCTGAGGACATTTTTGGGGAGTTCTGGTCCAAAATTAGAACAAGCCCCTTCTGAATATAGAACCTTCCATTTTTTTGATGTAACACTCGTCATCTTAGCCTCATTTCTTGAGGGTACATTTAATTTGTGATATAACTTAAGAGACATTTGCATGAAGAGACATTTTCAACGGGAGCTTCTGCAGATATGAGCATATAATATCATTCACAGCTTCCTCCTGTCTTCCCTCACCGCAATTCACTTTCACATGTTTTCCGACACTAGGAAGAGAGAGCAAAGACAATGTTTGCCAATTTGAGTAGGTTTTACAACATATGGCTGGTTCCCAGAAGCAGCCACATTGATCTGTGGTACCACATTTCAGGAACACAAGTTCAGGAACACAGTGGACTGGTTGGGACTGTGCTGCTGTATTTGAACCATGAATCACATACACAGCAACAAAGGGGTTTTCAATCCAGACAAACTCAAGCCACCTGATGAACAAACATATTAGGCATGCAGAGCACAGGGGTCATAACATTAGCATCCGTAGATCATTCCAGGTGATCCTGAAAATTATTTTAAATGTAAAGTTTCAAGACATTTCAGATCAAAATAGCAAACATAAAACAAAAGGTGCACGCTTACCTTTAAGACTGAAAAAAAAATTGAATCCAATCCAACATGGGTAAACGTACTTACCCAACATTTGGCATAGGCAGTGTTATGCACTTTTAGCATTAGCATTGCTAGTACCTCTAGGTACTGGTAAGTCCATACTGTTAGTGGGCATCATTTACTGTATGATCAGTGCCGAGCAACAGCAATATCAGCAAACAAGACAACAAGGGACTCTGTCCTAGATCCTTCAAGCTTGGTCTTTTCTTAGTATCCAACTTAACTTGAATAGTTGGTAGTTTTTGCATGAAGGGTTTTCTGGTCAGAAGTGGGGATAAATAGTTTAAAGTCACATTTGCAGAGGACAGAAAGGGACAAACACACACAGATTAGTGACACTTTCTGGAGTCTTTTTCGAGAGTCGGAATTAAGAAGGACGTGCATCGAAAGATCACGCAGTGGATTCAAGTGCTATTTGATCATGCAAATTATCTGGCAAAGCTGACGATTCAGATGAACTACTTCTTCCAAAACACTGGACGATCAACTTCCTGAAATACATTAATCTGGGTCCAAGTCCTATAAAACTACATATAGATTCACCAAACTAGTTATCACAACAATTGATTCCCCATTAGTCACTAAAGTAAGCAGAACTAAATCTAGGGGTACTCCTGAAACAGGAAGACAACATCCTTTAGGAACTCATCCCAACAATGAAACACAGTCGACAAGACTAGACAGCAAACCGCTCGACAAACTAATGAGACAACAACATACACAAAAACAAGGGGGTTGGATACAAAACCACGAAAGAAAAGGGCATTTCACATTTTACATTCAATTGTTAGCCAAATTAGTTACATTGATAAACAGTTAAAATGTATCGTGGTAAAAGGTTGTCGAGCTCATGTAGTCATGAAGTTCCAGTGACAGTATGGTCTAATTCACGATAGTCGAGAATTGTTAGAATATTTGAAACATTGTTCAAGAGTTATTTGTAAGAATAATTTGAAATAAAGGAGGCAAAAACCATAGAATATATACCCTGGGTACACCCTTTGAACGACAAGTGAGCGTGGCCATGATGAAGAATCATAATAACACATGACCACTGGGAAAAGCCTCTGGATGAGGCAGCCTCACGCAGGCGTAGGTGAAGGGAAAGGTTAGAGCAATGAGGAAACCTGAACCCTGAAACACAAGCATGCTAGCAGGCAGAGGAAGGATGACATGCACACAGCTCAAGTTAGCATATCCCAGCTCAGCTTAGCCCAGCCCATCTCCACACACACACAACTGAGGGCGCAGTGGATGGAAAGGTTAGGGCGTTTAGGGGATAGGGTTAAGAGAAGGGAGCGGAGGGTGAAGGGGAGAGTAGGGGTGGGAATGGAAAGGAGGGGGGCAGTGTGTTGGGTGGGGGGGGAGGCTGGCGTCACCATTACCATTATTTAACATTCCATGCAAAAAATACCACTGTCATGTTAATAACATTCAGCTACAGAACCCAGCAACCTTAGAGGGTCACAGATTCAGAACCAAGGGTGAACAGCGGTGGTCTGGAGGCTTGAAGCAGCCTGAAGGAAGGACTGACTGATGGACTGACTGATGGACTGTTCTACAGGACTGGATGTCATCAGCAGGGAGAGGCTTGTACTAGAAAGACTCACTGAGTTTCTTTACCAATTAAGTGCTTTCCAAACAAGGCACTACCAATGCAGTGGGGCAAAACCAAAACTAACTCGAGATCAAAGTGTTAAGATAAAATAATCCTTAACCAGCTAAACTATTTTTACAGACATACTTTCACATGATAGTTTATTAGAAAACAGGATTGCATTTTTCCCAAGAATTACCAACATGATATAACCCAATCTGACTCTTTCTAAAAAGGCACATCAGTTACACTGCCCTGGCAACAAAATATAAGCTACAACTCCAAAATACTCTCAACAACTCTCTATAAAATTATGGGCCTGCAACTGTGGAAACACCTTCCAAGCTCATCACTTCCCATTCATTTGCATTAATCAGACAGACAGCTAACAAACATATTTAAATCCTTGTGAAGCCAACCACCTGTTAACACTACAAGCCAGTGCAGCTATCAGGACAGCAGAAGGAATGAGCATGTTATCAGCATCACAGGACACCGCTGTTCGGCCTTGGTCGTCTTCCCATCTTGCCTGCTCATTCTGCTATTGGACAACAGGGAACTCACCAGTACATAGTAGTAAGCATACAATGCTGCCAGGTGGTGAACTACAAAAAACTTGTCTCCTATTGCCTTCCAATAGTAAAATATCAGCAGCAGATCTGGAAAAGAGATGAGAAGAACCGAGGAGAAAGAGAGAGAGAGGGGGGGGGGGGGGGTGTCAACTGAGATGTCAGGAACATAACTAAAACAAACAGGCTGAGAATTTGTCTCGGCTAGTCTGCCTGACAGAGCACCCACCAGATATGAGGTAGCCTGAAGTAATGGCAACATTGATCTTCACAAGGGTAGGATCTCCCCTGGTGACGCAAAAGCATATGGTTCGTCTCATATTACTTGGACAGAAACTATGTCAGTGCAAAGTAAAGTAGTGAGCTCATCAACACGCAGGGGAAGAGCCAGAGTTCCCATCATGCACTGTGGTTGACAGCCCGGTTCTCACCAGACGGGGTCATCATTGATGGCATCATCAAAGCGTAGGATGTAGAGGCAGAAGAGCCCGACCACCAGAGCATGAAGCGTGGACACGGTCCTGAAGAAGCATACACACACAGACACACACACACGCAGACACACACACACACAGAAACAAACACACACACGTACACACATTTGAAAACCCCACACGTACCCGCTTATCAAGCAGCCCAAACTAAGCATTTTTGTGCTCTCCATATGTTAACCGATTGGCTACTATATGAACACAGCAGACCAAATCGGACTAATTAAAGTGAGAGATTAAACAATGTCCAGGGGTCAGACAGACATTTATTCCCTCCACCTGTCAGTCAAGCTGTATCAGAGCTAAACTCCAGCCATCCACCATGCATCACTACCCTTGAACAGGAAGGCCAGTGTCAGGTACAGATGGATTGAGGTCTAATTATGGTATGTTTGCCTTTGGCAATAGCACAACCTATTGTAATCTCACATACATTTTCTCACAGCTAAAACTTCATAAATATTTGTACTACATAGACAACGGCCATGTCAAAATGTTAGTCCTGCTTTCAATTGAGTTGCTTGTTGCACGGTTTAAGATTCCCTAAAGTTTTTCTGCATCTTGGAACTCACTGATAGCGTAACGTTAGCAACGACGCATGAGGGACATTCTAGTCAGCCATATAGAGGTCATTACTACCTTAGCTAAAAGCCTACTTTCGTTCACCACTTTCATATCTATGAATGTAGGATATTTTTCGGAAGAGGAATGGGAGTGGGTGTGTGAGAGAGATGATCGTTCACTGATCATAACAACATGATAGTCCCCAAACATTGCGGGTTGTCAGATTATGAAGCAGAACTAGTGGACTGACATAGTGGAGGAAAAAAGCTTCAAATTGAGTTTCCATAGAATTCCTTCCTTGTGCCGTATTGGGACCTAAGTAATGTATGCAAGCTACCTTTGACCTTGGCTGAACAGGTGCTAAGATTAAACTTGTCCCGTTACTGGTTAACAGACTTGTACAGATCAATACATGTGTCCTCCACAGAGAAGGTCCATCCTGATAAAGGATGGACCTACCTCACAAATATATTCTCAGTAACAGCCAGGGACGTTGTAAAACCAAACTGTCCAAATTCAAATAAGAAGACTACAACAACTGTCAGGGTAAATATAACACATATTTTACAGCTTACACTACGGAATATTACAGCTACATTTAGTATATCATGCTTAATGTTGCTTATCTTAGTGTATTATGCAAAACATAACAAAAGCTGTAACCTGAGGGCAAACGGGAGTGTTTTGTGAAAGCCATCCCTGAGCATAATGGTACCTTGAGTTCCACTCGACCTTCTGCTTGTCGCTGAGGGCGAGGAAGCCCTGGCTGATCCTGGAGGAGACCCCAGGACTGACCCGGTGGAACAGCCACTGGAAGGTGAAGAAACTGCTGACCGAGATGAGGAGGATCAGAAGGCTGAAGGCTTCCATGACCACCCAACGCCACTGAAGTAGAGAGAGAGAGAGAGAGAGAGAGAGAGAGAGAGAGAGAGAGAGAGTAAGAAACAAAGTCATAGAGAAAGAGAGGGAGGAGTGGAGAGAGACAGAAACAAACTCAGCGTTCTGTCTGACATAGTTTGACATAGTCAACGACCAAATAAATAGATAAGTGAATACCAAGAGCAGATGACAGAGATCCCACTTACTGACTTCTTTATTGTCACAAAAGCTTAATAACAAAAAAGGCTAAATTCTCAATACTCTCTAATCACTTGCCTAATCAAGACTGGCAGTTACATTTCCATTTCATTACATTTCCGTTCTGACATACCAGTGATCTCAGCTCCACTACTGTCATACTATAACCTTGTCAATGTTTAACTAGCCAACTCCTTACTCTGCTTGGCTGTACCCAAGAAGCTTCTAGATAGGGACTCACAGAGGAACCACTTCTGTATCCACAGATGTTGATCAGTCAACAATCTGAGTGTTTATATAGGGGCCTAGTGTTCGTATTAGCATCAATATCCACTGTCCAATGTCCATTCCTGTGTACAGAAATTGTATACTGTATCCTTATATTTGCAATACTGTATCCCATGTTACAGACAAACCATAAGAAGGTCAGAACTATGTTTAAATCTTTAACAAAAATTGAATTTAAATTAAATATGAGAATTAAAATATATTTTTTTCTTCATTTATTTAAATAAAGCTTACTGTTTGATTAACAGATTAAATGTATATGAAGTATGTTAATCAAACAGTAAGCTTTACATCTGTTAATCAAACAGTAAGCTTTATTTAAATAAATGAAACATGTATTTATATTAAATAAATATTACATCAAAAATCAGGTCACATCAAAAATGAACTTGAACTCAACACGATCTTAGCCAAGCTTCCCCATCTTGCTTCCATCTTGAATTAACGTTATAGACAGAGTCCTGACTGATAGACTCCTTCTCCTGCCACCAGATTAGCCCTTCTGTCCTGAATGACTCACGAGGCACTGATCCATACAGATGAGCCTTTGGCTGAAACACTGCCAAGCACCAACACAGAAGCTGAAGCATCCACTGACTCTAGTGTCCATGTCAACAGAGGACATCATCCGTCTTTAGTGATGAAAGATGCCCTGTTGTTGCTTTCCCTCCCTTTCTATTTCAGAACAACAGGATTCTTCATCCTATAAAAACAATCTGAATTTTGAATAGAAAGACATGTTTGTGAATAATTTACAGGGAATGCAGAATGCTGTGTACATGAGACAATGTTAAAGGATTGATAATCCTGTGTTATACTATAATTTGTACACTTGAACTTTAGTTACAGGCTCATATATAAATATACTGCGTGAGCCTCCACTGTAGTAGCCGATGGGGAACCCTCATAGAGGGTGAGGAGCGTGAGGATATTCTGTCCAGTACAAGAAGGCCTTTGCGCTTTCAGCGGAGCAGCAAATCAAAGCCGTTGTCACAAGCAACGTCAGAGTGGCTTCACACGTGCCCACAGAACTGCACCTACATCAACCCAAAACCCAACAACAAAAAAGGGAGTCAGGTGGCTCAGCGGTTAAGGTGCTGGGCTCATGATCAGAAGGTTAAGAGTTCAATACCCAGCTGAGGCTATATGACATTGTGTCCTTTGGCTAGGCACCTCTCCTTTCTTGCCTCAGGGCGACTGTCCCTGCACTTGCTGTGAGTCACTCACTGGATGTAAGTGTCTGCTAAATGAGTATTTATTTTATTTTTATAAACAAAACAAGAACCACCCCAGGATAGAATTCCCAGCAGGAGCAGCTGAGTGTTTAGAGCAAAAGAAAGTGAGCGACAGACAGCCAGATAAAAACAAGGGAAAGATAGAGGGGGGGATGTAAATAAACATAAAGTATATATTCAAAGTGACCGTGAGAGAAAGAGCAAAGCAGAGTGCATGTGTGTCGGTGGGAGGAAAGTCTGGTGATGTAACATAGCTGAAGTCGGTTAACACTTGGCCACTGCTTTACATGTCTGTGACAGAAACATAACGTCTCTTTTGAATTTGTATAGATAGCTACCCCATTCTTTCATTGATATGTAGGGTAAACAATGCCAGTTCAAAATAAAGTGCACTATAGGAAACTACAAGGATACAACTCGTGATGGATGAGCTCATATTTTCATGTGAGATGGTCCTACATTAGCAGCATCCTTGTGCATTGCCAAGACATGCAGTTGCAGCAGCCCACCACTGCAGTCTGTGCCCACAAACTGTGCTGCACGTCCTCTGGATCATTATCATAACTGCTGCTATGGCTAAGCCAGGGACAGCCACAGGGCCTTCCTTATCTGCACTGATAACTCCAAAGACCGACATCCTCCAGCGGGGGTTGTTGGCCTGTGTAGCCCTTCTCCTCCACCAGACACTCCATCGTCCGAGGTCAGTTGACCCTCCTGGTTTCAGTGGAATTTCCCTTTTCTTGAGAATCAAAGGGCTCCAGTCATGCGTGTTTGTCAAAGCGTGAACCCACTTGTTTTCAAAACACTTTTCACCAGGGGGAAACTGCCTCCATTAAGCTTTAAGGTGGCTCTCTCCTTGAGTGTTAGTGGAGAGTGGATATCACTCAGGTGCCCTTGGTAAGATTTGGGAATGTACAACTAAAACAAACAAAAGTACAGAAATTACAAGTACAAAAAATTCAGTGGCTGAAAAAAACGTGTTTCAAACAAACGTGTGAAGTTTGAACTTAGGTTCAAATTATTCATAATTATCATTAATCAGATCCATACATTTAATATATATCATTAAAAAAAATATATATATATATAGCAGATGTTGGGCTTCCTATGTCACCTGACGTGGCAATTATTCAACAGCTATGATGTCTTAAAATAGAAAGGGATACACATCTTCCTACACTGCATGTACACGCACTTCTGATAACACTGGATCCTTGGAATCTGAGCTTCAGACACTGTTCATCTCAAAACATGGCTTGATCTCATTTACAGCCAAAGCCTATATAGGCTAGTTATTCAGATTCAGAATACTTTATATATTCGGAATAATAATAAATAAACACAATTATTTTGAAATTGGCTATTTGATTATCAGTGTTGCTGACAGCGACTGTGTGTTTATTGTTATCATGTGACTATGATATCTGGATTTGATTTAAAAAAAAGACTATACAGTATATTGTTTTGTTTTTAAACTGTTTATATGGCAAAATGGGATTTACGCATCCTCACTGTAAATCCTCTACAGGTAGATTTCTCTACGATTGCAACTTTTGTCATCCAATGACAATAAACCCTTAATCAACTCTACATTGCAGTTTTCATAACATTTCTGAACGTCAAAACACGCACCTATGTTAGGCCACCACGCGCCACATTGCATGGAGAAAAAATACGCAACTGCTTTATATATTTTAAATAGAAAAACGTCAGTATTTGGGTCGTAAGGAGACCATAAAATGCAAATCCTTGAAATATCCTTACCTTATGTATTTCATTCAGATCTATGTTCAGCACTCAACGGGTTTATATGGTACGAAGGTGATGATCAATTCTGTCGAAATAGCCATGTTTGAATTCATGTAATATGAAGACAACGTTTCTCGATCATAGCCAGTCTCATTCTAACATTTTAACATTTGGTTGGATCGTGGATTTTCTAATGCACTGACTGCAAAGGCTGATTCCCCCCAATAAAACAGGCATGTTGGCGGTGATCAGGGACTCTGATGCTCCATGATGAGACTGATGAAGGCAGGTTACTGCAGGGCAAGGAGCTCTCTGCCATTGGCATCCAGTTACAGCTTTATTCTTAAAGGGATATTCACACGAACACATGTACACACACCTATTTAGACACGAGGTCTAATCTATAATCAAGTACGTTACATGAAACCGAAGCTTGAAATACGGTCATTATTATTATGGGGAGTTGGTGTCTTTTTGTGGCTTCAGTTGTCAAATACTTGGGCCAGTAGTCGATCCAGTAGAATCATAAATAAAGTAATGAAGATTAACAAGAAGGCTCTGTGAACATTCATTCACAGAACAAAATTAATGAAATAAATGCATTAATCATTGGTTTCTTCAGTTTGACATCACCTGGTTGGTTGATGCGGTGCTCACATACATCACGTGCTTTTTGCCTCTTTCAGGCCACCGTAGTCTTAATCATGGGACCTATTCTGATCTCTGTGTTTGGATTTGGTTGTGTTGGGATTTTTCTTCTTTTGCGGCTTCTGATCGTCATCAGGTCCGGTTCAAGATGTAAACCTGGACTGAAAGGTCCAGTCTGCCTGCTGGTGGTGGCTGGATCAGGTGGTCTAGGGTTTTATTATCGGATCTTTTTGTATGTCGAGCAGCAGTGTCTGTATCAAGCCAGTTAGAGGACTATAAAGTATTTAATATATTTAGTATCTGAATAACTAATACTTTACAATTTGACCAATCCAAAAATGCCCTAGTGTACTGCAGACAAGCACGTTGGTTCCCAATTATGATTTGAGTCCGATATTTTACTAAAATAACCGAGATAGAATCGGAAGTGGGTTTAAAGATGGTGGGGAAACGTAACAGGGAAATGACCGTAATGATGTCAATGAGACTCTTAAAGACCTGAAAAGTTGCTTCTGTTTGCATCTCTTAGATAGCAGACAACACAACTGCAACTATGCGATGGGATTAAAACTGTATGCACAGTTTTACCTGTACATGAAAAGGAAACCCCCGACTGGCATTTCTTATTCTTGCCTTTCGTTGCAGGTGGGCATACAACTGAGATCCTGCGGTTGATGGCGAGCCTGTCCCCCTCTTACAGCCCGAGACACTACATCATTGCAGACACCGACAAGATGAGTGAGGACAAGATCCGAGCCCATGAAGGACAGGAAAACAGCCAAGAGTCCAAGGTGTTGGACAGTAATGTCTTCTCTGCGTTTTGAGATGCCTCCATTAGATGGCGCCATCCTATTGTTTTATTCACATGTTTTTGCTAGACTACATGATTAGCCCCCAAACACTTCTGGGTTGCATGGGTTCCTCTGGGTTAATGTGCAGGTCTGAACTCATATGTGCGAAACATAACACAGGTAGACTCGGGTAATACTGCCAACGATGAATAGCAGGTGAATAGAATGAAACGGTGAAAAACTGAAACTGCACAAATGAGTTGGTAGGCTATATAAATCAGAGTGGAGTCAGCTGGCTCAGCGGGTTAAGGCGTTGGCCTCATGATTAGATGGTTTGAATTCGAACCCTGGCTGTGGCTATGTGATGTTGTGTCCTTGGGCAAGGCACTTCACCCTACTTGCCTCAGGGAGAATGTCCCTGTACTTAATGTAACCCTGCTTTGGATAAAAGCGTCTGCTAAATGAGGTTTTATAAGTAAATACAAAAGTTTTATAGGGAGAGGTTGCTACCAAGTACTGTGAGATGTACCTAGTACTAAACAGTACAGCGTTGTGCAAACAGTGCAGTATAAAATACAAGGAATAAGACTGTTCTGAATGTAGGTGATTAAATGGTGTTCCAGCATCACTGCCAGTGATCCACAGTGAGCACAATTAAGTCTAAAGAATTGTTTTATTGATACCATGTCCTATCAGTGTATTATGTGACCGTTTGTATGGGTATTAACCAGATCACTTGGTTTCCCTCTCACTCCCCAGTTTACAGTTCACCGGATCCCTCGCAGTCGAGAGGTGCGTCAGTCATGGAGTTCGTCCGTGTTCAGCACGTTGAACGCCATCTGCTTTGCCATCCCTCTCGTGTTCCGACTCAGGCCTGACATGGTAGGTTCGCATTCCCATTTAAAATAAAAACCTTTTTTTTTTTTTTTTTCAACCCTGTATCTCTTCCAGCAGTGATTAAAACAGAAATCTTTCTCCAGGCTGCAAACCACAGTAACCACAATCTGTCTGTGTAAATCTGTCAATCAATCACAAATGTTTTCCTCATATGTTGACTCTCTTACTAGTCACAAATGGCTCCAGGCTGGCGTGCGAGATCATTCTCATATTTTAACAGTCAACTGGGACTTGGTCATGATTTATGGCTGCTGAGAGCTTTTTAAGGAGGAAACCAATTCACGTAACTCCCCAAGGGGTTTCCCTGGGTTCCAGGCCTCCTTGTTGACACTGCAGACACTTTGTCCTTACAATCTTTCTATCAAATAACATTAAGGTTGTTCCAGGACCTTAGCGTGCATCACAATCCCGTGTGTGTCATTGGTATTGGATTATCTTTACAATGCAGTTACTGCGCCAAAGAACCTGTAACAATAAATACCCTGTTTCGATCGAGTTGTTATTGTTTCAGGGTGAACAGCGATTAAATCAAGGCTTCATGCATGACTGTCTAATGCAAACCCTTTCTCTTTAAATCCAATTTTGCTTTAACCTTAAAAAAACACTCTGTGGAAGTTTGCAGCGCGTTCCAAGATCAGAAGGCGCACTCAGTGTCTTACCACAGTGAAGAAACGGTGCACACCATTCTGCAACGTTCCCATTTGACTAGAGAAAGACCAAGAGTTAAACCAGTCACCAGAGACACTAAAGAAGATATATTTTGAGGATTTCCAAATGCTTTCCCAATGATCTCCTGAGATGCTTGGTATAATTCACTTTCTACGTCTCTTTGGACAGGGAGCTGTTATAGGTTTTTAACTTAATAATTTTTCATTACTCATTAAGCTGAATATTTTCCTTTGAGAGCCACTGAGTTCACGCTCTGTGAGAGTAAGTACATAGCTGGCCAGCCCCCCCATCCTCTCTCACGCCCCCTCTTTTCTCTCTCTTCCTCCATTCCTCCTCCCTCTTTTCCTCTGCTCTCCCCCTGTCCTCCCTTCCCTCTCTTCTGGAAGGGAGGGGGGCCCGGCAGAAGGCTCTTGTTCACAGGATGTGGCAGAACCTGACTGGTTACTCAGCCAGCTCAGCGACTCAGCAGCCTTCAGAGGAAGGGAGGGAGGGAGGGAGGAAAAGGGAGGGTGAGACAGCATCAGGTTTCCCCTCCTCTGTCTCATGGAACAAAAGGGAGGGTGGGAGGCCGGGAGGGAGGGAGGGTTGGGGGTGTAGGAGGCGGAGTGTGACTGTGCAAGCGGACTGCCTGCGGCCAGCCGGTCCAGAATCTTTCAGAGATTGAGACATAATTTCAGTGGAATGGGATTGTGACGTGACTCGTCTTCCATCCTCTCTGTCCTTAATCTCTTCCTCTTTCAACGCCCATCCCCTTTTCCATTATGTAACTCCCTTTCTTCTAGAATGTGCCATTGTACTGTCATTTGTTGGGGGGGGGATGTGACTGAGATATAATTAAAAATAACGATCATGGATTCAGTAAAAAAACAAAAGAAAGTTGTTGCTTTTGTTGTGTCTGGACAGTGAGTATTTTAACTCTCCTTTCTCAAGGGAATTCATTAGCTAAGTTTTAAACTTGTTCATTAAGCGCTGGGCTTAGCTCCAACATCCCCCTCCCGCTGAATGTCTGTATATCAGGAAGTCTTGATTCTGTTTTCTTACCCAATATAGCTTGATTTTGTCTCCTGCTTGTTGATTTACCACAACAGAAGAGGGAGGCTGTAGAAGTTAGCTTACAGGGCTGTTAAAAAACAACCTCTAGACCGTGTTTCAGGTTTTCCTACCGAGCTTTAGCAGGATTTCAGTCCCAGGGTTTCTAATGGACTCGTCAGCATTTTGGAGCTCACATTCTGACGACGCATGTTTGTTTGTTTTGACCAAACTTGAGCATGTCTCCTTGGTAGTGCTGCCAGCAGCAGGGGGCTGTTGCAATGGAGACAGCACACATTCCTGGTGGGAATCACAGGAAAGTGTGTGTGTGTGTTTGTGTGTGTGTGGGGGAGGGGGGTCAGTATGGGGGAGTGGGCTGAAGAGGAAATGAAGAGAGAGAAAGGGGGTGGTGGGGGGGGTTTGGGGGTCCACAAGCGTATGTTAGCCATAAAAGGGCATTTGTGAGATCACGCACACATGTTGTCAGTCGCTACCAGATGTGTCAGCACAATCCAACAAGTTGAGTGTCCCCACAGTAGGAGGGTTTCAAGTGGGATGCATGTCTGGGGTCAGGGCGCATACTTTTGGCCTTTTCTTACACTTTTGAACGTTACTACGTAATGCATTCCGCAATGATCTCGCCTTACCAACACTTTTCTCTAGTCTACGTTATACAGGCTTACAGATACATGTGGGATAGCAAATGTTTATTTGTTTGTAATATCTCTACTGGTGAGTCTTATCTCAGTCACACTTCACTTCTTCAGATGGGCCATTTTTGCAAAAAGGTCATTATTTCGTAGGTCTGTGGCCCATTGCTGCACCTCTCACATCTCTATGCTCTCTGTCTCTCCATCTCCCTGCCTTTCCTCTCTAGCAAAAATGAGATCAAAAGCCGGTTGAGGCATTAAACGTGTCTAGCCATATGAATGCTCGGTCCATAGGTGTACCTTTAAGCCAGCATTGCTCCTCCGAAGTTGTGTCTCCGCTAGCGTTACTTCAGCAGCGACCATGTGTTCCAGCCTGACCTTATTAGGAAGCCTGAGGGATGGGGAGTTTCTGGAGGGTTGTGCTGAGTGAGGTTCCATCCAGGAATGCGATCCCGCTCTCTCCCTCTTTCATGTCTCGTTCTCAGGATGGATCGCTAGGCAAGCATGTCAAGATCAGCCTGATGAGATGGCCAACCTCCTACGACTTTCATCGCATGCGTTCTGCTCATGTATGTTCAGGTTGTGAAACGTTGAGGAGACACTGTGTTGACTGTGTCCATATAAGTCCCTGTCTTAGCTCATATCTGGCTTCGGGCCCTGATGACATCAGCAGGTGTGTTTGTTGGAGGCGGAGGGCTTGTTTACAGAAGCTGTACAGGTCATCTGACTGATCCACAGGTACCAGAATGATGAAGCAGCGATGCAGGGTGCCATGTTTTCGTCACTGTACATTTTTCCACGTACAAAAACAAATGATGGATGCTGATGTTTTTCTTTATTTTATTCTGTCAGG
This sequence comes from Protosalanx chinensis, assembly GCA_030340685.1. Classification (NCBI taxonomy): domain Eukaryota; kingdom Metazoa; phylum Chordata; class Actinopteri; order Osmeriformes; family Salangidae; genus Protosalanx; species Protosalanx chinensis. The sequence goes on from CM059332.1 coordinate 3,219,523, forward strand.
AACACCACAGGCCTGTTCAGCATCTGTTTCAACAGACGCTTAGTGATATCTCCACGGTATCCAGGCCCTGACCCCACCCCCCTTCAAAATGTCTCCCATTGTCAAAAATAATAAGATGGACAGAGACAAAGAGCTGCACACTGCTTTGTCAGAGTGAGAGAGAGAGAGAGAGATCCCATCCTGTATTCAACACGCCCATGTCTCCCATCCTGAGACTAACAGATGTAATATCTGTTGTGTGATCACATGACCAGGGAATGGTTGACTTCACGTGGATGTGTGAGTGATTTTCCAAACCTAACACCTGCAGTCTAGTTTCAACAGTGACTCACCTCACCTGCCTCGGTGTGTCAGGGGATGACAGGCTGATGACAAGCAGACAGACCGTCCCAAACAGTCATTTTTCCGGGTGATTGTGCTCAGTTGCCTAATCTTTTGTCGTGATCTCATGATGTTGAAATTACGATATGACTGTGATATAATATATATTAATATATCCGTATCAATAGAGGTCACCTTATTCGATTTTTCAAATGAGGTGCCTGTGTGTGTGTCCCTCTAGTGCTCACTCTTGTCCGGGCATTCCAGGCATGAGCAGAGTTGGTGGGCTGATTCAAGCATAGTAAACACAGTAAATGGAAGAATCCAGAGGTCTAGTCAGTGGGCATTTACTGGAAATGCTGCCTTGCACACGGCAGGCCAGTGAAAAGCATGCCAGGAATGTTCTAGACAGGTTTGTGAATGCAGGGCTTCAAAAGAACGGCTTTAGAGGAAAGCCTTCTCTTTCGGGAGGGGAGAATTATAATCATGATGCCGTTTACAGGCAAGCTGACTGATTTTCTGTTCAATTGGCCCATTACGTAAACATTTCCAATGACGTAAACGCACAGAAAAGATTTATTTCATAGTTGACTAGCTTAATTGGACCTTCAGTTAATTTGCATACATCAACTGGTTTCTTGTCAGCCAGAATAAAACTGTCAGATAGTGTTAAATATAGTTCAGGGCACAGTGGAGGGATTGTGATGTGTATTTTGAGCGATTCACTTAGTGCTAACACTCCAAAACCTCACATTTGCACCTGTGTGATGACAGTTGTGATTCAGTAGAGAGTAAACACTCAGGGATCTACTGGCTGAAAGCTTCAATATTTTGCACTGGAATCAGCTTTTTCCCTCTTGGTTGAAGGTTATGTCATCTACGACGGCAGCACAGATTCAGAGCCTGGCCTGCTCCGTTCTTGAATGTACAGTTTGTATTTTTACGAGTTTTCAACGCCTCACAAACACCAGTCCTGCTGTTATTAATGATTTGGAAAGTGTTGCGTTACAAATTATTCACTTACTCATATTTGAATAGGTATTTAACGCTTTTAGGTAATGCTAGGAACTCTATACACTGTTGTGTTATAAACTGGGGTTATTTTCCAGGTGCACAAGCCATGGTTTGTGGAGAGCATATTACAGACTGAGTGTACATGCTCAGACTGTCTGCTCAGGGTTCTCCATGATGTGTTCTCCAGACCTTGAGGCCCAGCCTCCCCAATGCAGACTGTCTGCTTAGAACTGTACTCCCCAACTCTGCTGCTGCCTGCGAGGCATCTCTCTCTCTTTCTCTCTCTCCCCCCCCTCTCTCTGCCTCTCTCTCTCTGTTCTCCCTCCACAAGCCTTGCTTTCACCTTTCCTTCTTATCTCTGAGTCTTGCTGGGGCATTTCTCCATCTCTCTCATTCCCTCCCAGTCTGTGCTTCTCTCTGGTATCCTCCCTCACGTTACACTGCTTTCAGGGCCAGTAGAGTTCAGAACATTCCATTTCTCTGAGAGAGACTGGAGGACCAACTGGCCAACAGTTTTTTTTATTTGTACTAAAGGCATCAGGCTGCTGTCTGCGTATGTACTCATCTGTTTGTGCGCATGTGTGTCACTGTTTTTTCAGGTGCTGTGCAACGGTCCTGGTACCTGTGTCCCTCTGTGCCTGGCCGGACTGCTGCTAGGAACTGTGGGATTGAAGAAGGTGGTGATTGTCTACGTTGAGAGCATCTGCAGAGTAGAGACCCTGTCGCTTTCCGGAAAGATCCTCTACTATCTCTCAGACTACTTCTTTGTGCAGTGGTCGACATTGAAGGACAAATACCCCAAAGCCATCTACCTGGGACGGATAGTCTAAGTTGACTGTGAACCAAAAACTGTTACTTTGTGACCAACAGTGTTTTTCAATTATGCTTGAAAGAGGAACGTTTTGAACTTGGACAGGTTTCATTCGGTTTTGATCAAGAAGAAGAAAAAAAAAAAAGTTCGTTTTTTTCGACACACAAACAAAATCAAAAGTCAAGTTATCTGTCAGTGCTGTAAGGTTGATGCCTGGTCTAGTATGTTTAGAACGCATAACATCTCGCTGTTAATCCCCAGAAGTACAAAGAGAAGGAATACAAGGAATCTCATGCTGTCAGACCTGAGGTGTTGAAGAAGAATCGAATAGATGGACAGAAAGAGTCCAACATGATGGTGACAGTGAAAACAGGAAGATGAGCTCAACTGTCACGCTTTCTTACAAACTTGACAACCGCCCTTGTTAGTGAAGAACGTTGTGATGACAAGGAGGCAAGATGGCACAAGATCACCTCACATCCTCTCATCACTCAGTCAGCAGCATGCTTCACGCCATGAAAGGTTTTATTGTACATTTAATTAAACATTCTGTAGAATGTGAAAAAGCTCAGTTCCTCAATCTCGTGGAAACATCACTTTTCATCCCACCCACTGTGTTTGACAAGTACTTGTACAACTGCCTGTAATAACCCCCCCTCTCTGTCTCTTGTGGCAGAAAGTGCAAATTAAAAGCATTTTTGTGTGCTTACGTGAAGTCGAGCTGCCTCGGTCTGGTGAAATCCCGAGGTATCAAAGTCGTAACGGGGTAATTCCTCTGAAATGTACCAGCACGTTCGTGGTACGGGGATGTTAATATCAATATCAGTTTGAGACGTTGCAGCTCAGTAGTTTGTGAACGCTTTGTAAACAGATTGTGTGATTGTGTTTGTCTTTCCATTGCGGAGGCTGTCCTGTTGCTGGATGAGGTTTGCTCGACAGGAACATTACTGAGCTAAAGATGGGTTTGTTTTAGGCCATTCGAAGAGGAAACAGAGGGAGAAAAGGAATGCTGACATTTAAGATATTTAAACAGAATGTATAAAGTGTACATCAGTATACTAGACTCCATCATGCACTTTAAAGTGTATAGCAGGGGTGTCCAATCTTGTTTCTTAAGAGCCTCTGTCCTGACAGTTTTAGATGCTCCAGCACACCTGACTCCAATGAATTATCATTATGAGGCTTCCACAGAGCTTGATAATCACCCTGTCATTAGAATCAGATGTGCTGGAGCAGGGAAACATCTAAAACTGTCAGGACAGTGGCTCCCTAGGACCTGAATCGGACACCCCTGGTGTACGGCAATATGAGTAGAATGAAATAGAATGTACTGAAGGAACATGTGCTGGGATCCGGGTTGTATGCATTTGCAAAGAAGATCACATGTTGAAGCTTGCGCATTTGGACTTATAACAGGAAACATATATGTTTAGATGTACATTTGGGGAGGCTGTGTCCTGTGTATGTAGTGAGGACATTGCCGACTCTGCAGAATAGAACGAGGCCGTCCTGGCTACCACATGATACCCAACCCACAGGACTGCAGTAGCAAGTCGTTTCACAGACTTCCACCATCCCAGCACCCGGACCCAGAGCCCCACACTCCAAACCCCCTGCTAGAAGCCACAGACACACAAATGTCCCTGCATATACACTACATCTGTTTCTCCTGGCAAACCTGTGTTGTTATTGGCAACTGTGAGGTATTAAGTCTGTGGGAATGAAACAAAGAACCCTAGCCAACATTTTCGAGGATTGGTAAATTTTCGTGTCTGTATTTGCAGTCAGAGATTTGATCGTCAGGTTTGAGGGCTGTGAGAGGTGCTGATCATCATGTGAAACTGTGAGAAGACAGACAACTCCTTTACGAGCGGGGACTCATAAATCCGCCCACAGGCCCGTTCAGTGATTGTAAATGAGTCAAGTGGCTAGACGTGAACGGAGAAGGGTCTGTTCAGGTAGATATCAGGTACCTTCTGAGCCATGTGTGCCTCACAAGATCAATATCAGTTAAGAACATATCTTTTCCATTTGAAAAAAAATAACCTTAATTGCAAACTGACGTCGCACCTGATTGAGTAATTGCACCTGGATAAGGCAAGAGCTGTAGCTATAGTTTTCACACTTTTTAAGCCAACGATGAACTACTTCTCAAATTTCTTTCTCCCCTAGTGAGTTTTTGTGGGAGTTTTATGGATATGTGAAGCCCTATGTGCCATTGCTTGTGAAAAGTGCTATACAAATACATTTTGATTTTATTTGATTACTTCTAAAAACAATCCAAAACTCACAATGCTCACTATAGATGTACACTTAAACGTGTGGGAGTGTAATAGAAGAAGGAATCATAAAGTAAATTATTTGTACTTTCCCCCACTTTACTTTAACCTGGGACTAAGGGACAAGGAGACAATAGACACCACTGGACTTCACCTTTAGTGTGTGCATCATATGGGCCTATTTATTACGCCTATAAAATACTTGGCACATAGCCCAACTCTGATTCATTCAGACTCATAAACAGGAGTTCATCCTGTCTGCATTCCCTGCTGACATTAATGTAGTCGTGATTTTATTTCTCTTTTTCTCCTACAAAAAAACATAATGAATTAAATACCAGATTGGTGTTGTAATTATTTATTTAACTAGAGTCCAGATTTAGGCATAAAGGGGAGAATGGAGACAGGGAATGTGAAACCGACGCTTCTGATTGGTTCAAAAGGCTCAATCGTCTTGCACAGTTTTTTTTTTTTTGCACAAAAATTGGGAAGTGAAGCAGAAGTTTCCCATCTTGCCTCTCCACTGCCTCTCCTACCTTCTCTCAACAGCACCAAAGGATTTTAACTCCCATTCGGACTGTCTGCAAAGGAACCATACAGAAGGCTGTGAAACAATTTAACTCAGGATTTATTTTTGCTACACTGTAGCTTCCTTGGAATTGACTTTGGTTTTAATTTGAAGACGCAAAATGACTCAATTCAATAAGGGACCTGCCTACGGATTATCTGCAGAGGTGAAAAGTAAAGTGAGTATACTGGCCCATTGTTTGAGAATGTGTTGTTTTTATTGTCAAACATATAATAATGTGCATTATCAATCACTTCCAAGTCAATTGCGAGCACCAATCAAGTGAGTTGATGTGAGAGCAGGTTTGTTTTATGTAAGATTTAATGTTGCAAATGAGTTAACAGTATAAGGGAAAGTAGAGGGCATTCGGTGTCACATTAGAGGCGATTCTGTCCAGATTTCTCTTGGCAGTTTCTTGAAAGATTTTTTTTTTATTGCCCACTCTAAAAGTTTATCTAAATCGTAAAAGACACAGATGTAGTTTTGTACTATTCCTTTCCACTTTCGTTCTGATGAACTATATAAAACTACACATCTTCAAATCAGCCAAATCCAGAGACTGACTTTTCTCTCGATAGGTTGAGAACTGCAATGAAACTGAAATGAAAAAGTCAAATGGACGCAGAAATAATTGAATGTTAACGGAGGTTTAGATTATTGCATTTATATAATGTTCTGAATAGAAAGAAAATTGTACTAAATGAAAGCCAAGTCCAGCCCATTGTTCGTACAGCTGGGAGGAGCCCGCTTGTCCCCCACTTTTAGATTTTCGCTTTATGGAGAACCTGAATGTCTGTTGCGTCGAATAAACAGCAAGCATCATGTTTTAAAGTTAAAAAAAGTAAATGCCTGTATGCAACAACAACAAAAAACTGTACAGGTGTATGTGGTTGGACGCAATGAGACAAACGTGTTTTTTTGGGTTGGTTTGAGGAGTCTTCATGATAAGGTTATCATCGGCTCTAAACCGACTCCCCTTCGATGGAAAACCATGAGGTCATTGCTGCTCATTTGAAGAAAAAAAAGTTTTCTGCCATGATCATTTTTAATGGTCTGTGACTAGTGACCGCATGGCGTTTTACCCCAAATTAACCACTGACGACATGTCGTGTTTACGGTTTGTTGTTTTTGTATACAGTGCCCATCCTCATTTAGGATTTCTAAACAAATTGGTAAAAGCCCTATAGTTTAGGCAACTTTTCATCAGTTAAGTGTGTTTTGATGGATTTTCTAAGAGATTAGGCATTTTCAAAGATTCAACTTTTTCATTTGACATTCATCACTTAACAACAGGACTCTGTTGCCAATAAGTAACTGAACTTCTCAATTGTTCATGCAGGTGAAGTTACAGCATGTTGCAGTTTTATAAAATGTGTGACATTGGCGCCATGCGGTTCCAAATAGCATAGTAGAGATGCCTAGAATTTTCTGGAAGTCCCTCTCCAACCCCTCACCCCATCCCAGAGGTGTGTTCCTCCCCCCACACCCCCTTTCTATCCATGCCTGCTCTTCACCAGACTTCACAAACAGTACCTTCACTAGATATCCAGCCATGGATAGTTCAAATATAGCCATTTTGCCTTTTTTATCTGGACTTAATCAGTCGGCCCTGAGAGAACTTATGTTTTTTGCAGTCAGTCATTGATTCAAGCTTTGATGTTAACGGTTCATATCTCCTGTTCCAGGCCTGATTTAAATGTTCTAGTTTACTTGTGTGTTTTTCTTCAGTTCTGGTATGGGATGACCTTTGTGAGGTAATATGCCATATCCAGATCAGATGGATCTTTCTGATCCACACTGAGCCTAAAAAATACATGAAACATTTAAATATTAGCTCTGCTGCCAATGTGTGTCCATTCTCAGCTATTTTCCAGAATGATTGCCAAGCTATGGGCGGTATTGGCAGCCTGGTGATTATAAATTCAGTGGTTTCTGACAACAGTAATGGAAAGCAGCTTCATTTCAGATGTACATACTTGCTAACCTCTTTAAGATGACTATAAACTGTCAATCAGCTACACTCTTGGCCGTTTCCTAACATGATCTATTTATCCGTTTGGCCGAGCTGTAGTTGGTTGCATTGGATTTGAAGGAACAGCAGAATCTTTACACCTGTAGATGAGGGTGAAACAGTAATTCTAGTCAGGTTGGATTCTTAGATGACAGTGTCATCTTGGTGTTGCAAAATGTTTGACGGTTGCATTTCCTTGTCTGTGATATCTCTGATGTTGACACCAAAGACTTCATCTTGAGCCTCAAAGCCAGCCTTTTCAGCAGAACAGTACGGGTCATGTTCTTAAAAATAACTCATTTATTTACTTGGGTTTCCTTCCCCCTCTGCTGGCTTTTCTTTGGCCTGGAAGTTGTATTGATTCAGAATGCCATAACTATATTAAAATAATCCCTAACTAAGTGCTCATAGGCATTCTGTCTTCTTACTTCAGCATTTGATGGAATATTTAATTAAATCCACAAGTTTAGTTAGTCGGTTAATCACAGTCACGTAAATGGGACATCACAAGACTCCTTTCTTTATTTTAGGTTGACATTATCTCCCTTCTTAAGATATATGAACTGTGTAGTAAATAACACATGACTGGTTTCGTAGACTGTGTTCCATGGACCCAGATAGAGGGATGTAACAAGTCAGATTCAACTGTTGGGGATTCTGGTTTTGCAGTTCAACCAGGCTTAACCCAACCCATCATTTAGTCCTGGTGGTTTTTAACCAAACTACTCATGTTACCTTGTTTAATTTCTCTTGTCCAGCACTTGCGGTATCAAAACAAATTAAAGAAATGTGTTGAGTTGAAAAGGTCTGGATGTTGTCCTTTCTATGCTTAAATGAAAGCAGGTCCCTGCTGAAATGTTGATGGCTTTTTCCAGATAGCTTCTGATACTCTGCTGAGGGTGACTGGTCTGTTCATATCTCCTTTCCAGTGCTGTGATTCTCTTGTTGACGGAAAGCAGAACATGTCCTAGTCCTGGGGTCTGTTCCTTAAAGCAGATTTATAAAGTAAGACAGGCTTGTGTCAGGGAAAGTAACTCACATAAGCCTGGTTTATTGGGTAAACTCACTTAATGGAACATGCCCATGATGGACTGTGGCTTGACCAGAACAGGGGTAGACCAAGAGGTGGTCATAGCCATAACCACAGGTATCTGAAGTGGAGATTATTCTGTTGTTTTTACTGCCATGCCCTCACAGATGAGAGAGGGGGAGGTTGGAATGTTACTCCGAAATGTCCTGACTGTGGGTATTTTCCCTCGGTTACAGCGCAGCGCGTTGTCATGGTGATGCCACGGTTTGCCAAGTTTGGATGAACAGGAAAGGTTGTTTTCAACCTTTATCTCTACCCTATTCTTTATTTATTTAGTCCTCGTTGATGACCAGCAGGAAACTCATGAACCGTGACGTGATTGGCCGACAGCCGTGTGGCTGTTGATGGCCTGTGAGAAGGCAGACTATCTTCTGTTAATTTAGACATGTTTGTTTACTGTATAGGAGGAGGCAAGACATTGGGCCTGTACAAATCAAGATTTGGTGTTGACAAGTTAACCTTTAGGTTAAACAAATACAAAAACCAATATTAAAAACCCCTGGGTTAGGCCTGAAGTTAGTTAATGCCAAATCTGCCAATGTGAATGTAAAACACTTCTTTGATTTACTGTCTGGTTTGATCATGTACATTTTGTAGAGGAATCTTCATTTTGATGTCTTTCAAATCTCACTCGAGATAAGGTGTAACTGTATATTTTTAAACATGTATTAGCTTATACAATTTGGCACTTAATTCACATTGTGATTTGTTTAACATTTTCAGGACCAACAGATAGTTAAATATTTATGAATACCAGCTGGAATATTTGTTCAGGTTTGGTTCAATAACTGCTCATGTGTATGATTAAGCAAATGGTTCATGGACATGAGGGTTGGATTTTGTTATAGTCCAACAGTCACAGTTTAATATGTTGATTCCGTTTTAAGAGGTTGCTTCATGGACATTGTCTTTCACATGAAGCCAACATGACTGATAATAAATATAACATATTTTAGTTAGCTTTTTGAGGGGGGGGGGGGGGGGATGGGGGGGGGAATATGAAAGGATACTGCTTTTTTCATGTGGGATTGATTAGAAAATTTGCCTCAGGACAGTTCCGTAGTTTAGCTTCAAATGTAGTTACACTTCAGTCCCTGTTCTCTCCAACTCCGTTTGTCCAGATGTGTTTCAGTTCTTTGGAGGGGATCGTCTGGGGTTTAATTCCACCGGGGTTCCATTGCCTTCCAGAATTTTCCTCCTGAAGCTCACTTTAACAATTCCACCAAGAGGAGAAAACTGGATCCCCTTTCCGGGACAACTCTTGGCAGTCTTCCCTGTGCAACTGCCGGGAGAGGTGAGGAGAGCCAGCAAAATCTCCCCTCTCTAATCAGCCGAGGTCTTTCTGCAGGGGTGGTTTCTCCCAGCTGAAGGTCTCTCGCAGTAGCAGCAGAAGAGAGGCCTCTGATTAATTCTTAAATGATAGTTCTTTTCAAGCTCACAACGCATGAAGAACTTCACTCAGAACTTCTTTAGAGTCATAATGTGGAACCTAAACACCATATTTTTCTCCCCAGTTTACAAGATTAGTTGGAAGATTTGTCCTTTTGTCTGTGAAAACCCACATGGAGACTGACCTCAAATTGCACAGAGAGATAAATGGACCCAGTCCTTGACAGGACACTTTTACTGGTGACTGCCTTTACATCCCATCTGACAGGCTTTAGTGTGGGGGTGTGTGATAAACTCCATTTAAACTAAAACAAGCCCTTCGCTGAAAAGGGGAATATAGTATGCTACATCTTTATGGGCCTTCAGCTTTTAGTCTCACATTGAGGCCGTCTTTACCCATGTGTATTTCTGTATGAGTAGGCCTATAGTCACCCGTTCAGGACAATACTAAATGCTACATTGCTAATGTATTCACTGAGAAAGTAGGCCACATTTACCAGGGGAATGAAACAGCCATAAAGAGTGAACTGTAAGGATGACCATTCGAGGCCAGATGTTACCCTTCCTTCCCTTTCTGACAGAATGGGCAATAGAGCTGGGTTTGTTCCACAGTGGATTAGAACGGGTGTCTGTGATGGTTGTGAAAAAAGCCATGTTTACACTGTTTGGATTGTTCTGGAGGGCTGTTTACAGTGGATGAGCTAATGGTTGTCCGCAGCTTAATCGCCAGTCACACGTGAGATATACCGCATCCTCTGACAAGCACAGGGGAGGGGGAAATAGGTTTTCAGTATTGTGCCAGACCATTTGGTGTCCATGCAGAGGATATTGAGGCGTTTGTAAGACAGTGTTACTGTCTTTTTGCGTAGGGCTAAGAGAAATTAATGTTAAAGTGTGTATTGAGACACCATTCTCACTTGCAACACATGGCATGGCAGGCATTTTAAGACCATAACATAAATAATATGTGGTAATATGACACATTAAGGTATTTCTTACTTCGTGCAACATTCCCAATGCTGTGCCGTCTAAAACCAAGTCACCTTAGAAAACGGAAACCTGTCGACATGATTGGGCTGTGATTTAAAGGGGTCTAACTCCCTGCTCCTGACCAAGGCTCTTGCGGCTCACGAACGGGTGAAAAGACACGACTAAAGAATGTGGATACAATCTTAACACGATGCTCAGAGGGCATCATGTTCGCGCCTGCTTCAACTTAACCGTGTCTGTGAGCTGGAGAGGATCACATCTGCAGTGTATCACTGACCCTGAAGACACAGGCTGCCCTTATCATTAGCCAGGCAGGAATAGATCTGTTTAACAACTGTATCACTGATAACTGGAACTGTACTGTACTCTGCTGGTTTATGTGTTCTTGGAATAGAACAAACTGCTTCAGGCAGTGTACCCTCTCTGGAGACCTCATCCTGTTATGAGTGGGTGTCTTGTGTCTAGTTTTATATAAACAGTAAACTATAGTCCTACAGCATAGTGATCCCCACAAAGATCATCCAAACATCTAAAGTCCTTGCTTAGCAGGGGGGTTCAAGATGTACAGTTTAAAGGTCACCACTGTTTGCTCTCCCTCCTTGGTCACAAAGAACATTCAACTAACTATTTTAAAGCCAGAGTCTGAGCCATCAGTCTGTTTAAGACTGTTAACATTTGTATCTCTCCAAGTCTTTGTTTTATCTTACTTTTCTGATGCATTAATTACTTGGTGATGGAACCCTGCATACTGACAGCAGAGGCCTACCTTGTAAGATTGGAAACTATCTTGAGGATATTAACAATGCTGCTGATGTAGATCAAAGGAGATTTAAAACAATGGAAATGTGGCAAAGAACCCCCTCCCCACACACACACACACACACTCACTATAATTTTTAATACTAAATATTAATTTGATTTAACGATCGCATTTTTGGTTTATATAAAATCTAAATGCTTTCCCACCTTCATTTGAAAACAAACCTACGTCTTTGGTTCTGGGGGAGTTTGACGGATGTTCCGGTATCTTCTCAGATCGCTCAGAAGTATGACTTGCAGAAGGAGGAGGAGCTGAGGTTCTGGATAGAAGAAGTGACGGGGATGGCTATCGGAGACAGCTTCCAGAAGGGTCTGAAGGATGGAGTCATTCTGTGCGAGTAAGTGTGTGCGTGTGTGTGTGTCTGTGTGTGTTCCCAGGAGACTGACCTTGATATTGCAGACGTGTGCACTCAATGCTGTGCTGTAAGTACAGATGAAAACTTTGAACATGATAGTGAATCCACAAAGAGAAGGGGAACATTTCTAGAAAATTCAGTTTGTGTTTATATAAGTGTGTGTGTGTGTGTGTGTATTTTTTTTTTGCAGGTTTCAGATGTAGGAATGCTGGATCATACATTTATGTATTCATTTGTGCAGTGAACTTGATCACACTATGCCTCTCTCTCGTAGACTGATTAACAAACTGCAGCCTGGGTCAATAAGGAAGATCAACCAGTCACAGCTGAATTGGCACAAGGTAAAAAGGCTCTCTCTCTGACACCAACACTAGGAGGGGTGTTCACACCCTTCCGGGGCTCTATCAACCCTCTGTATAGAAAGCACAAAGTCCAAAATCAGGCTTTCACCTCCTTATTCATTTCCTGCTGCAGCCTGTCGAGCCATGAGAATTAGTAGGGTTATTCATGTAGCGCTCACCAACAACACAGCCTTTTATTGCATTACATTTGTACTTTCTTGTGGACTGACTCCATTCCCCACTTCTCTTCTCTGATTTTGTACTTTTTTTTCCAGCTGGAAAACCTTGGGAATTTCATCAAAGCTATTCTGGCCTACGGCTTGAAGCCAAATGACATCTTTGAGGCCAATGACCTGTTTGAAAGTGGGAACATGACTCAAGTCCAGACCACACTGCTCGCCCTGGCCAGCATGGTGAGTAGGCCACCTCACATTTCAATGTTTCTGGTACTTGTAGTCTTTGGATGAAACGGTGAATAGAAAAAAAAATGAAAGAATCCCTGCCACGGGGGTGGTTGTAATGGTTCTCCGTTTAGAATGTTTAAAGTTTTCTCCCACTTCACAGGGCAAGACCAAAGGCATGGACTCAAAGATTGACATTGGGGTCAAATACGCAGACAAGCAGACACGACACTTTGATGATGACAAGATTAAAGCTGGGCAGTGTGTGATTGGACTACAGGTAATACATGACGGCTATATTCCCAGCACTCACTGCCATCATGAAGAACAAGCTCTTGTAGGAGGAGGGACTTTGTGGTAATGGCTGTGTTTTCATTCAGATGGGGACCAACAAGTGCGCAAGCCAGGCTGGTATGACTGCTTACGGTACTAGAAGACATCTTTACGACCCAAAGACCCAGACAGACAAGCCCTATGACCAGACCACCATCAGTCTTCAAATGGGCACCAACAAAGGAGCCAGTCAGGTAGACCAAACACTGATGAGCTTTACAGCCGTGTAGCGGTAGCGTCCTGTTTGATGTCCAGAACCAGTCAGTAAACAACTTCATTTAGAGAGAAGTTTGGAAAGCAGGTGTTGTTTTCTAGCTGTTTTATTTGCTGTTCTGTTTCTAGTAATGTTTTTGAAGTGGTTTATTTTCTATAGTGATTGACTTGACATTCCATTCCATCATCTTTCTCTCCCTTCCATCCTTCTTTCTTCTCTCCCTCTTGCCCTCCATCCTCCAGGCTGGCATGTCGGCCCCAGGTACCCGTCGCGACATCTTCGACCAGAAGGCGGCCGGGCAGTCGGTTGACAACTCCACCATCTCCCTCCAGATGGGCACCAACAAGGTGGCATCCCAGAAGGGCATGAGCGTGTACGGCCTGGGCCGCCAGGTGTACGACCCCAAGTACTGTGCCACCCCGACGGAGCCCGTCATCCACGCCAACGGTAGCCAGGGCACGGGCACCAACGGCTCTGAGATCAGCGACAGTGACTATCAGGCGGAGATCCAGGAAGAGGAGTACCAAGGCAGTTATCAGGACGACTACAGTACCCATTACAACGACCAAGGCATCGACTACTAGTGCCAAGGGCCGATTCCCTACTCAACCGCTAGTCGGAGCAGTATTAACTCGTTTATTTTTTATCGGGAAAAACAACAGAGCAAGTCTTTTGCTATCCTCGCTAGCCTGTTTTTGTTTTGTTTTGTTTTATTGATGCGTTAAGAGATGTTACGTCGCTCCTTCACCTCCCTAACTCTTCGACTTCTGAGTGCCGATGGTTTCATGGGTTGTAGTTAATCATAGAAGGGTGAGATATTGTTGGAGACTTAGCTTGGTTTTTGATTGAGAACATTCATTTTTTCAAATCTATTGTTTTTTTTTTTAAAGTGTTTTTGAAGTATGGTACACTGTGAAGTAGAGATTCATTTTTGACCAGCTTTGTAGCATCTACTCAATGCTACAAACCCACGTGTATGTATTATACCCAACAATGTATCCCATGTTAAATGAATTCTCACATGCAAGTCTTAAAGGATCACATATCGTTTGAAATTTCCAACCCTTATAAAAATAATTTTTTTTAAATATGCAGAACGTGGGCAAAGTGTGTGGACCAATCACTCATCTCACCAGCCTTTTATTATTAGAAGGTTTTGAATCACTGACACCAGATTATAATCCCTTTTGACTGAGTTAATTGTAATCCCTATTTGTATGAAGTAGATGACCAAACGAGTTAACAGGATTCTTTTTAGGCCTATTTGTATAGGGCTAGATATGACAAGACCTTCCTGTTCTTGTAGCCCCGCCCCCCCCTTCCAACCTGTATTTATTGCCATATCTCTCATTATAAACCAGTCATCTGTTATATGGTTCTTTTTAAGATTAAATTGTACGTTATAAATAAAGCCTTGAATACCTTGGTTTTCCAAGCATTCAATTGTACTTCCTAATCTCTTCCATTCTGTCATTACTTGGAAAGCATTAATTTAGTACATCTGCAGTTTATTTCCAAACATCATTGACCTTAATTAAAGTAACAGAAGGCTCCGGAGTTTTTCCATCTCGTAATTCTGCCTGGTAACAGGGCCATGTGGAGCTGAACTGTGGTCGGTACAAAGACCTTAGATTTCATAAGTCAACGTGCCAATCCTAATATCTTCAATTGAGGCTAACCGAACAAGGTTTTGAGGAACCCTGTAAATTTGATCTCCCAACATTCTGGATACGTGTTCCTGTCTAACCACACCGAGTGGAAGAAACTCCCCAGACTGGAAAAAGGACCATATGAAGAGAAGAATAGGGCCTCACAGTTCAGGATACCATTTCAATCATTAAAAAGCTCACTGTGGTTTGTGTTGTTTGTAAATGATTGATCATTTAAAAAGGAAGACTCCCAGAACCCGTACCTGCCTCACAGGAACAATGTCTCAATCCAGACGCAATCCAAACTTGAGCTGTCACGGTTTGAGGTTCGAGTCCAAGGCAAGCAGATAAACAACCGTCCAGTTGAGATGAGTTCAGCCAACATCCGTGGAACAATCTGGAACATCAAACCGTGTGTAGAGCATTGGATTACCGCAGCTGCTCTTCCATTCCCCTGAATGAAATTGGCAGGAAAAGGTTTTTCGATAGCAGGCGTGCGTCTGTATGGATGTCTGGAGACAGTTGACTGTGTCAGTGAGGTAGGCCATATGTTTGGGTTGGCCTCTACAGCTGCATGGTAATTCACTCAAGGTCGCAATCTAGAAAGAATGTCAAAAGCTACAAAAAACTGATTTTGAATGGCCTCATGTCTTGAGTTACTTGCCACATCATTAACATAGGCTACATGATTGGAGTATAAGTTTAGAAAATGAACTAAACACTTCTTTTGGGGCGACTGCGCTCCATTCTGGTTCACGGTATAAAGGCTTCAACTTTGATTGCTGTCAACTGAAATTAGCTCTGTGTCAGTAGCGCCGTGGTCATTTTTGCTGAACTCTCATTGTTAGTATCAGTAGGGCGTGTAATGAGACGATCAAACAAACATTTGGTCAACACCAGTTCGACCACTGTGGGGTTTAGCAAGGTTGAGGTCAGAGTGAGTAGCCAATGAGATTCATGAGAATGGCATGGCATTCATTCAAAAGCTGTCACCCCCCACCCCCCCCACCCCCCCACCCCTCCTTCCTACCGCAGTCCGCTGCTTGGAAATAATCACTGCTTTGTGCGAGCTGTGGAATCCGGGGCAAAAACGAAAGACTCAATTATAGAGCGAGTCCAAAAAGGCGGTTACCGCAGCAACCGCGCACGGCCTTTTAAGTGAAGACAGATTCCAACCAGTTCAGCGAGTCTGGTGTGTAACAAACAGATACTCCTTCCACCTTAACTCTACTGTAGATCCAGCTCAGAGTCAAAGCTGTGACAGCTTGACTGTTTGCTGAAGCTCTTGATAAACATAGCTGGTGGAGTTTCAGTAGCCTTGGCCCCCGGAGTGTTTGAGTAAGCGTTGTTGGGACTCACCCGATCACATTTCTTTATGTGGTGTTGACAAATTAGGCTGAATCAACATCAAAACAACTGAATTGTACCTATAGGGTGAAAAGGTAACATCAAACTCGTATAGAAAACTGTGATTAATAGCCTGTTTAGGTCAAATGTTACAGCTGGGTGGAAAATCTTTTTGCAGCCCTCGTTAAATCAGTCATTGTTTCCATTGTAAACCTACCTTGAAAAACATCTCATCTCAGGTTACCTCAAGCATTATAAGAGGATATATGATAACGTGCTAAATATAAACCCCACACATCAACTAATTATACAGGTGTTTGTCAGCTTATATATTGCTGTATTTTCCCAGGTTGGAGGAAGAAATGTCATCGAGTCATGTTGTGGTCCGGTGACTCGTGATGCATACTGTCTGCCTCCAAAGACAATAGAGGCAGAATCCATGGGCCCCCGCTGTGAAAACAGTTTCAGGCTCAAGGTCTGGAGTTTATTAGACCAGAGCTCTTGCTAGCTGCTCCTTGGGCCATAACTCAACGCACCTCAGCGGGGATAGGAGAATATGTGTGTGTGTGTTGTGTGTGTAGCAGGAGATGGCTGGGGAGAGAAAAGTAGGATATGTTGAGCTTCTGGCAGACATATGAAAGCAGGAGGGTGTGGGGGGGGGGGGGTTGAGGGAAGGGTTTGGGGGGGTCGATTTCCTGAAGCTGACAGGCTGCTGATCATCATGAGATACAGCCCCTGCTGGGCCCTGGGCCAGAACCAGAGGGGGGTCTGGGAGGACCTCACCAGCCCTCTTCCTCTCAGGCTGGCTGGAAGTGAACAGCACTCACTTTTGACCCAAAATGGCCTCCATGCTTCCTCCTGTTCCACGCAGTGTCTGTGACCTTGTCATGTGTTAAACGATGCCTCCATCATTGGCTGGGACTGGATAATGTGTTGCGTGGTTCACTTCTCTTTCAGGTTCTCATCAAAACATAAAGTTGACTTGGCTAATGAGCTACCAAACTTTACTTGCGCTGCATATGCTATGGTTTTCACCTCTTCACACTGTCAAACTTATCAAAACTGTCAACCAATTACTACAAAGTGTTCAATTATACAACTAAAGTACAAAATGGCAAACAAATGTTTGTAGTCAGTGTGTGTAGGACATTGTGTGACTACACACAGTACAGCTTACTGTAATTTACTACTGAGCTTCAAACCCTGCCCTTTTTCACATGCCATTAGATAACTACCAGCTAAACTTGCACATTCCCAACACTCTGGGAATATGCAGTGAGGAAATCCCCCCGCCCCCCCGCAAGCCAAAATAGCCAGGGGACGTCTTAGACGGATAATTTAACTACACGCTGACAAGGAGGTAAAACCCGTTTGGATGCCTTGTGAGAGTAGGGTACTACATTATATGACGCCTCCCAGAGTGTTGGCTGTCATGTGGAGAACTCAGCGAGTGTGTGAGGCCCGTTTAGTCTCTTTGTAGAAGACAAGCGTCTAGGTCGCTGTGGTTGGGCGATAATATGAACCAGCTGGCCCGCGATGAGAGTCATATGCCGTTATCTGCAAATGACTTGTTTCTCCGTGTGCAATTAGGCCTAATTCCTCACGCACATTTCGCGGCGGGGTACAAGACAAGGCAACATTCACCACAGGGAAACCAAGAGTGTGAATCTGGTTTCTGTACGAACGCCACGTTATGAATGGAGAACGGCGGCAAACCGGTGAACAATGGATCCAGTATTTCTCCCATGAGATGTTTGAATACCTCAAGTTCAATCTGAGCCAATAAAACAAGAAGTAAGACTTCCTCTGTTTTACTGCCAATTAGTGAGTTACTGCTCTGACCTCTAACATACAAACCTGCAGAGCAGGTCCAGTAGCCTATGTTAGACGTCGGAAAAAGGCTAAGAGCTCTTATTGAAATCTCCATGACTACAAATACTTTTTCCCATTAATTTGGATAGGAGGGTGTCAAACTTTTGACTGGTTGTATACATGACTGACATGAAGACTGCTGTAGTCATACTGGCAGGGTTAACAAAGTGTGAGAGCCTGACAGTTTGGATGTGCAGGTGTACTGAAAAATAAATACTTGAGAGGTGAAGTTGACTACCTTGTTAACAAGAAGTATGGTTTACGAGAGACCATCAATTTAGACACGTCAGGAAGCTTTGGTGAAATATGGCGACAGAGACAGGTGCAAATCTTTCTTGCTGCCAGTAGAATCCATCCAAAACAGTCCTCTCTGCCTCTCCCCTCCTTCCTGACACACACACACATACACACACACAAACTCACCACCTCCACCTTTTGAATCTGCCAACAATTATGTTTATTTGGAGCCTAAATTAATTGAGACCAATCTTTAGCTTTGAGTGTGTTGTCTTTGAAAGGGTTTATAAAAACGCAGTGTAGAGTATTGCTCAATGTTTTTTTTTCCGAGGCCAGTTATATGACTATTGCTGCATGCGGTATTAACATAAAAATCCATGTTCTTCTCTAACCTGAGGATAGAAAATGAGATCCCAGCAGATCCCAGCTTCAGAAGCTTCAGAAGGAGGGTTCAGCTCACGCTGAGATCGTGGCTGGGGTTTTCAATCGGACCGAGGGAATTCCTAAAGCTAATCTAATATTAGTAAAACAGCAAACAGTAGATCGGTAGGTTCACCACCACCCCCCCACCCACCCCCCCACCCCCCCAACCCCCAAAGCCCCGCCCAGCTCCTTGAGGTAAGAGGGGTTCGCTGGATTGAATTACCCCAACCTCTGGGTTGTTATCCTGGGCTGGTTGCATGAGACAGGATACAGTTATTGAGTTAGTGTTCACAGCATCCTAAAGCATGACTAACATCTCACTTCTGCTGCTAAATGGATCACTGTAAATCACCACAATGAGTGTGGGCTCATGTGTCTCTGGAATATGGAGTATTCATTCATTCAGTGAAGTCAAGCATATTACGGTGAGCTGGGGACAGTAAGGGACTGTCTTGCTCGCCATCTCTCTCCAGGTCTCTCCAGTATTTGGTGGGAGAGTCTCATACCTGCCAACGTGTGATTTTTTTTGTGGAAGGCACTTAACTCAGTATAACTCGTGACAACTATTATCAGCAGAACTATTGGCCTGTGCCTGATTCATTAATTACATACAGAGGGACAAAATGTACCTCACTTCTCAATGTGAGAAATGGTTGAAATGGTGAAAGCCCCCTGTCTCTCACACACAGAGACACAGGCATAATTGTGTTTGTTTCTTGTGTTTGATTCAGATTACTTTATTAATCCTCAAAGGTAAACTCTTTCGTAACAACGGCACACAACAATGTTTGTCTAGTTAGGACACCTCAGAAACTAAAAGTTAATCCAAGGGGTTTATTCTCCTAAAGAAACTTGTATCATCATCTACCAGACTGGATTCATTTCAATTACTGTTCCTGGGTCCTCCTCGTGGACATAAGGATACTCAAGGAAATGTGGACGCAAATTTGTATTTCGAAAGGAAATCCTCTAATATGTGAGCGACCTCTTGTGGCAAAATTTGTGTATGGCAGTTTTTCATTGAAGAAACTTTATTTGGTACAATGTTTATTAGTGTCAAAATCGTACCCAACTAACGGAGCTATTAAAGAGGGGAGTCAGACGGCGGTGAGGAGAGCTGGGAGAGGGGGAAGTTAAGCATGTCTGCATTACACAGACAGCTTGCCACTGTTCACGATGATGCTGGTGCTGTTGACAGGCTGGACGTTAATAACCCTGGCCACAGGTTTCTTGGAGGTCTTCATCCCCAGGCAGCGCTTGAGGCGCAGGCGGAAGGTGCCCATTCCCGTTACCACCTTCTTTACCTGCCGACGCCACCAGCTGGAGACAGAGACAAAGGCACAGGAAGTGAGGGAGCGCGGGAGCAGGAAGAGAAGACATATAGTGGAAAACAACTGAGAATGTGGTTTAGATGGTTGTAACGTGGGTGTGTTTTCTCCATCTCTTGCTCCCACCTTTTCTCGCTACACTGAACTGGGCTGAGCTGGACCGCCAGGTCTTGATTGTTGGTGCTCAGCTCCTGAACACACACTCAAGGTCAAGAATGAAAGCGCAAACACTGTCGTCGTAATGTCAATGAGAAAGAAAAGGATTAAAATAAGACATTCTACTATACCTGGATAGTGGCCAGAAGTTCCTCGATCATCATCGATTTCTACAAATAAAACATAAACAGACCTCAAACCCTTTTTTGTAATAACACAGAGTAGAAACCGACAAGCAGGACTCTGCCAGAGCAGGAAGTTCTTCCAGAAACTCTGTCTGATATTACATACGGAGAAAGATCTTACCTCAGCCAAGTCCTGATGGTTCTTATCCCGAGCGAGTCTGTATCCCTTTTTCAGTTCTTCCTGAGAGTCAAACCCCAAGCAGTCAATCATTCATATTTTTCAAACATGTTAAATACATGTATGTGTGTGTGTGTGTGTGTGAAAAGTTGATGATGAGATACCTGTTGGGCCCACTGTACGTGGATCAACTTGATGAGGATGCCCGTCTTCCTTTCCCCCTCAGATAAGATGGAATTCATCTGAAGAGTTCATAGAAAGAGTTCAAACAGTGTTTTCTACAAACTAGCTGACGAGCTCTGTCCATACCCACATGTAGTCATTTAGCATTACCTCGCTTTTTAGGGCTTCGTTCTCTTGCTTCTGCAAGAACAGAAAAGGATTAGAGACAATAATGCTGTTTTATAGTGCAGTGTAGTTAGAAATCTGTGAGGGTTTTGTTGTAGATTGCCATCGGTAGAGGCAAAAGCACGTCTTGTGTGCTCCTGAACTTCCCACACACCCACCAGCTGTCTGGTGCGGTTAAGCATCTCTTCACGGAGATCTGTGTTCTGCTTCTTAAAATTCAGCTGTGAAAGCAGCATCTTCAGGGCCACCCGGGCGCGGATGATCTCAGAGATCTCATCATCAGGATGAGAATCAGCCACATCCTCCTCAGGATTCCTACAGACATCAACAGATTTGATTGATTTATTTGGCCTAAATACTCTGCTGCCATTTGTTGCATGAAGAGACTGTGAAGAATATGCTGTGTGTGTACTAGGTGGTTTTGAATCATATCTTACAGGTTTGAAGATGTGGGTGATTCCTCCTTTTCACCTGCCCCGCAGTCCTGCGGGGACAGACCTTCATCCATCATTTTTTACTAATATCGGTTGTAATAAATAATTGTTGTACTCTGCTCGTTGTTGTCTGTTCAACTGTGTCTTCGTAAATGATTTACCTTCTGAAACTTCCCAATGTATATAACTTGCGGCGATTATGATGTCATAGAATGAAAGCTAAGTCAGAGGCAGCTCCCTTTGAAGAAAATGTAATAATAATAATCTATTTTATCAAGGCTGACCGCGTATGAAATTGCGTGAGAAAAAAAATGATTCGTCAGCTTTAATGAGCTATATAGAATAAAAGAGACAAGCTTGCTACAATAGTAGCCATGGCACGATGGCACACTCCAGCCCAGGGGTCGGCAACCTTCTCTGTCAACAGAGCCATTTTAGCCCCTCTCCCAAAAACCATTAAATCCCTAAAATGTTACATGTATAATACAAATATAAATAACACTGTTTTGTCATTTCTCGTCACATATCAAGCATAAGTGTAGCCCACATGTAAGACAGCATCGTCGACAGTGAAAGCAAATGCATTTGTCTGCGCAGTATTATATCTATTTTCTTCTGAAACCTTGGTGGATTTATCCATGGTAAGCTATCGGTAATATCTCCAACGGCAATGGAGAAAGACAGCAATAGACTTTGTAGGATGGGACGATGTTTGGTTGACAACTTATTAAAATGCTTTAAAAAGCGTTTGAAATTCAAACGCTTTAACAACGTCCACCTCCAATATTGAGGTGTTCAGTTGCTCCAAAAACATTCTGATCTGCTTGCTTCTGAGCTTAAAAATTCTGGAGGACTTTTCCTTGTGACAGCCACCTTGCTTCACTGTGAAACAGTACAGCTTTGATGTTCAGCTCCTCATACATAGCAGAGAAGACTCTTGGTTTTCGTGGTCTGGGGTCTCATTTATAAAACTGTGCGTGGGGTTCTTACTAAAAGCGTATGTAAGGCCAGAAGCCTTAAATTGCAACGTTCCCTTTATAAATCACAGATTACTCACACGTGTGCGTATGTGCATTAGTATCTCATAACAACCCGGTCGATTGTTTGTTCACGGTGAATCAAGACGGGAAAAAGTGCGACAGCGCCGCACAGGGGCAGAACTGGAGAAAAAGTGGCAACAAGGACGTTGCCTAGTTTAGCAATTAAACAGGAGTTTAACGACTGTATTTATATATTATATATTATATATGCACATTATTATACATATTTAGCTATACACTGTGTTCTGCAGTTATCTAAAGGTACTATATGTGATGCTATCCTGTATTCCATGCAGTCAGGCATCCAACACTCCTGTAGTGGACAATCTGAGACTGACAGCGCTGAATTTTGATTTCATGATAATAATTACATTGAGTGAATAATAAGTGAGGAAAACATTTATTTTCTGCAGCCTGACTACAGTACGATCATCTGCTTTGCTAATTCCAATTGTGTCGAAAACGTTCGTATGGTTTACCGGAGGGTCAGTTTACCTGCGTGTAGGACCGCACATCTTCCGCCAAGTTTGTTTTTAATAAATCACTGACTTTGCGTGGGAACTGGCGTACTCACGTTTTCAGCCCTGTTTTGTGCGTTCGCAAGCTTTATAAATGAGACCCCCACAGACACCCAAACTGTATATGCATTATTTAATGAGTCTTTCCTGTTTATAAACTATGCTGAATTTCAGAGATTTCTCTACTTGAAAAAAAACCTGGATGAAGCCAGCAGTACAGTAAACTGCACATGTTGGTTGTTTTGGTTGTACTTCCATGAAGACGTTAATCCCAAAGTCCCCTTTACTCAGGACATCTGTCTGAGCCCCTGAAAACAGACAGCATGGCTCCTCCTTGAACACATAAACACAGACAGCATGCCTACTTCCTTCAATAGCATAAACACGTTTTCCCTTCAGAGAGATAGAGCAAAATCAGAAAAATGCCAGATGAAATGTTTGATTAGGAGTCTTCATGCAAACCAAGTTCACCACCCTTTCTCTTAAAAAATCAGACTGTTTCGAATCACCAACTGTAAAACAAATAAAAATAAAAAGAGGAGGAAAAAAAGAACAGGAATTCCGGTCTCAGAGCAGCTGACAGTTAATTAACGTGATTGTCGTGATTAATAGCCTTTAACTTTCAATAATGTAACCCAACCCCACTTTAATTTGTGTGGCAAGTTTTGATTCTTGATGTTTAAATAGCTTTGGTTTTCTTTGAAAACATGATTTTTATTTAACTATTTTCAGGACAGGATATTTGGCTTGTGTCGGCCTTATCTATGGTGTTTTGGCCTTAATGCCCAACTAGAGTTCACAAGGTGACTACAATCAAGATCTGGCGTTAACGAGGTAACTGAAAACCCGAAGATACATTGTTAGCCTCAAATCATGATTGTAGTACAGGAGTCGTTTCCAAAGTGGCCACATGGTTGCAGACCTTACATGTCTGCATGTGATGAGCGAGGGAATAAGGTAACCTCTGACTGAGGGAAATGTCTTAACTAACTACCTAACTTTGGTTCTGTTTAACAAATTCAGGCCTGAGTTGTGTTTGTCGTGTCTTTCTCAGTGTTTATAAAAGTATGTTGTGTGGAAAAGTATTGTGGTTCTGTGACCTTCGGACCTTGCAACTCACAGCAGCACAAGATTTATGGAAGATCGACCATAAATGATTACCGTGAGAGCAGCTACCATACCCCAAAGCTATTTTAAAACACTTTGTTTTCACTTTGAAGCCAATATTCTGATCTTTGCATTGAATTCTGTACATGCCACATTTTGGTTGATGAAATACACGATGGGTCTTTATGGCTTTGAGTAATAAGCATCCATACAAACGAATGGATTTGCTCTGTGATCAGAATAAGACTCAGAATTGGTTTTATTCGCCATGTAAATGTTTTTCAATTATATTTCACTACCTGGTGCAGCTTCTCAGCTTTAGTGCCAGTGTTGTGAGATGATCTGTGTCAATCTTTCTCTGTGATGTTTATGTATGTTTATCACAGATGGTTCTGAGATCCACCCTCTGAGCTAACCTCAGTCTCAGAGCAAACATTCAACAGTATGTCTTGGATGAGGACCCAGTCATGAGGAACAACCTGTTCCTGTTGGCAGACTGGGGTAGGTACCTGTCTCCTTACATCAAACCCACACGTGCGCACACACACACACACACACAATGCACTCATTGTACCACAGACCTGGAACAGCACCATATACTCAATTTATAGAAAAAAAACTCGTACATGATTTGTCAAAAGAAAAAAAGAAAAGAACACTGACCTGAGCATGCATTGTAATACAAAGGACATGGGTAGAAGCTCTGTATACTGTGTGACAGCTGCTCTCCGGGTTGAGGCCCAGCTAGAGAGCGACACCTAGGTGTTGGGAGAGTGAGACACGGCGGTCTCCCAGCTTGGCGGTCTCTCCTGGGCATTCTCATGACCGTGGCAGGAGGTCACACAGGTGTGAGGAGGGGAGGAGGGGGCTGCCTCATCGTGGCACAGTCTGCACCTCAGATAAAGGTGTGCGGAAGCCCGGAAGGTCAGCACCAGGGTCTTGAATCTGATGCGGGCCATGACGGGGAGCCAGTGGAGGGCGATGAGGAGTGGGGTGACATGACAGCGTCTGGGTAGGTTGAAAACCTACATACATTCTGTATCCTCTGAAGGGGACGGATTACTTTTGCAGGAAGGCCGGCTAGTAGCGAGTTGCAGTAATCCAGCTTTGTGAGGACAAGGGCTTGGACTAGCAGGTGGGTGGAATGTTGAGAGAGGTAGGTTCTTGGTGGATTTATGGTGTTTATCCAAACGTTTGACGTAAAAGTAAGTGTATTTAGAGTAGTTATTTAGAGCTCAGCTAGAATATTCTCATAACTCAGCTGAAACATTTGAGTTTCAATCACATCAATTGTGGGAAAAGGTTGTGGTTCAATGAATGGAATCTGAAAAAGCTGTCTGGAATCTGAAAAGCTGTCCCTTGGCTGTGTTCTGTCATGTCTCAACACCCCCCCCCCCAAATGAAAGCAATGAGTCACTCTTTCAGTCTCATGAACTTTGTCTTTGTGGAACACACCCCTGTCACCTGCAGGATCTGGGTCTGAGGACAGAGATCTTTGTTTGATGTGGGCGGAGTTTGTGTGGCAGAGGAATGCAGGGGTCCATGCCAGCACAGCTACATGTGGAAACACTCCACTCAGCACTGATAAGAGGACATGGTACACAAATTCAGAAGCTGAAAGTAGTGCAACATTGATGTGAGCTTGTGTTTTTTTGTTTAAAAGATAACATTGATTTAGATATATTTTGTGTTTGTTGCCATTTTGAATCCTGAGGAAACAAATAATTTCCACTTGTTTTATTCTTTGCATAACCGAACATGTTTCAGGGTTCATGGGGGTCACCCAAGAGCACTGAAGTCATTACATAACCTACATATAATTTGTGTAAGTGTTAGAGAATGTGAAGAAGGCCAGACTGACAGTCTGGGTGGGAAACAAGTAGTGATTCTGATCTGTTTTGCCTCACTGCCAGCATAGTAGGTAAACCAGTAGATTCTGAAGGAGTCTAGAAGATGTTTGGCTTCTGCCGATGAGAATGAGAGCTCAGTCTCATAATTCACACGCTCTGATGGCTGAGCATGTGTCTGCAAGAGGAAGGTATCAGAAATAGACTGGGTCCTTTGGTATGAAAGCTATGTACGATTACATGAGGACTCAGATGGAAACCATTTGAGGAAGAGGTTGTTCGTGTAATCGCATCCCCTCGCTTTGTTTCATCTGCTTGTAATTAACTTTGGGGTTACAGAGAATGTACAGGCCACATTACACATCCACCTGGGAACTAGTCTGGGAGAGGAGACGAAGATTGGAAAGACGAGAGGAGGATGTTAGTGGTTGTTAGGTAGGATACATTTGTTTAGTAGTACAGCAGTCATTTTCTTCCTGTGTCTCCTGTATACATATATTGGCCAGGAGGCTCTGAGATTTAAAATCTCCACAAGCCTCCCTGGGTTTTATAAAAAAATAGTCCAGAGTGAAAATAGCTATAATGAAGAACCTCCCAGTGTGCAGTGCATCCTGAGAGAGTTCGGGATAACAAACACTACTGCGCTTATGTTTTCCCAGATGAGTCAAGTCATGAGTGGGCGAGCTGAGGTCCATACAAGTTTAGTTCCTAAAGTGCATGGGGCCATGTTCTATCTTAAAATAAATACACATATTTTCTACCTTTATGCTCTCTTTGATAATTCCAGCAAGTGAAAAATGTATAGGAGAAAGTAGGTAGTATTTTATTGAGAAAAATGACATGACTGATCACGTTAGGGCACGTCTTATGGGGAATTTCCTGGGAACAATGACTATGGGACCATTGTATGGATGCGAATGGAAAAATCCGCCTCTGTGTCTTTGACTCTTGTCTTGAGACGTGATTCCTTCAGGTCTTCCAGTTCACCAAAAGTTCGACGCTGTTCTGTTCTTTGGAAAAGCCACAGATAAACCCCTGATGTGTGGGCTACATGATGACAGAGAGGAGAAACCTCACATGATAACTGGTTAATAGCTGATATCACATGCCTTAAGGATCCACATTGTTTGACCAGCGGTGGACGGCCGTCTTGGACTGTGGATTTGATCCCAGGCGTCAAAGTAACTGCAATATGGGTGTTCCAAAGTTTCCCAAACCCAATAGACTCTTGAAGCATTATTCATGACACAAGTTAAAACATGCTATTTATCATCACATTCTGCCATTATTCCTTTATCTTGTAAAAAGTCCAGAAGAAATCCTGAAGCGTTCAGAAAGGATACTGGATAATACACTCCCATCCAGACCCTAATAAATTCCACATCTGGAAGCTACTTTACGCTGTCCGTGATTTTCGGAGTTATATAATCGAAAGAAAAATCAAACCAGCATCAAATATAAACAAACAAATGAAGCTTGCTTTGAGACTTCCGTCTAATTCTCTTCCGTATTAGATGTCTTTGTGGTGAGACACATAAGTCTTTCCCCATAGTCGCCGTCTGACCGAGTGATGTCACCTCACAAGTGGAAGTTCAGTCTGAGCATTAGACACTTTCTAACAGTCGAGCAACGTTTGGTTTACTACCACTGTACGTGTTGTTGTTGGAGGGAGACATTTTTATGACTTTGCTGAAGTGGATTTTTCCAGAAAATGAGTCTAGTCAACTTTGACTAATTAATGACTGACGACTGAATCAGGTTTCACAGAGTGGCTTAGTAGAGGGTTGTAAGGTTTGTGTGGGAACCAATAAATTACGACTCATTTCCGTTCTCTGGTTTTGTTCTGCATTTTAGATAACAGCTTGAATCACAATTATTCACCCAGACCTTGTTCATAAAAGGATAACATTTTACAGTTGACAATTTTCCGCTGTCTTGTTAAACGGTGTGTGAAATGATGATTGTCCAGAACCTGATAGCGCTCTGCCATTACTTCTCCAGACCATTTAAACGAAGCCTCCCATATTTGGTTAGCTGATCCCTTGTGACACAACACAAGGATAAAGAGTCCAGAAACAGAACCTGAGGTAGTTCTAATGGGGTGCGGGAAAGGCCATTACCATAGAGGGGGGAGGGGGAGGGGGGGGGGGGTCAGAGTGACTAATTTGAGTCATCGAAATCAATACTGAACTAGGAGAGTTGATGAATGAAGTCATGCTTTGGAATCCAACGGCAGGCAAAATAGTTTGGACCTTAGCAGGGTGAGTGGGGGGAGATTTTAGTGGCGCCTCTTTAATCATCATCCATCCATCCACTGATTCGATGGAATGGTCCAGATGAATAGTCACTGTGCTGTACATTTATGACACAATGGAAGCTAGCCTCTATATTGTGTTACTCACAGGATATCTGATGTGATATCTTATCTGAGAGCCGTCTAGGGCTTTGGAAAGAAGACGACTGTGTCAAAACACACCCGTACAGGAGGGCTGGATCAACCTGTGTCCCTTCGCCTGCTTTCATTCACGTCAGCCAGGCGATACATTCCTGGGCAAGCAGGGGCGACCGACAACGGAGGCGAGAAGCCACACTTGTGTGCACGTACGCACACACACACACACACACATACATGCACATACAGTCATTGAAACACAGACACGCATCCGCGTTCACATCAGCTTACTGCTCCATACCCATTACATTGTGTAGGTTATTATAGATTTGTCTAAAATACGTTTTTTCAGGGATCTAAACCAGACTCTCGAATTATACTTTCAAATCCATTAACAAGTTAAAAAAAAACAACAACAAATGATTTCTAATTCTCTCTGGGCAAAAGTTGTCTCCACTGCGAATCCATCGGTTTCCGCTGCCCAGCATGTGGATGTTTGTTTAGCGTGTGCATGGTGAAAAGCCATTAGCTCTGATTACTGCCAGTTAATGTCAGGCCGTCTAGAGTGCCCTGGGCTTTGTTATTCTAGTTCCCAGTTCTCAGGACTTCAAGAAGCACAGAAGAATTAGAAAACTCGCCTTGCTGCAACCTTGTCAGGCTAATAATAAGATAATGGCTTGTGAACTTCGCTACCCTGAACGTATCAGGTTTGGTTCTAGCTGGTAAGACAGGAGGCTTGAGCGTTTGTCCCCTTGACGGCCCTTGTTGACATCTGACTCAGATGCTTCTGGGAACAAAGGTCTGCCAGGGCTAACTCAGACCTGTTATGGCAGGAAGTTCTCTCTGCCTACTTACCTGTTTTGACACTGTTTGCACGCTGCCCTTGTGATACATTATTGGGTTTGTGGATGATGTGTGTCATAATAAAACAAAGCGAAATCACATGGAATAACTGCAGAGACACTCTCAAATGTCTCACTCACCTTATCATGTTACTCATGACTGGACGTGGCCAGTTCGGCCTTTCCCTACAACACAGCTTATGTTCTTCCAGGCTTCTTCTGAGCAGTGGGTGGATGCTTAAACATGGCAGGAAATGTGCTCCGTTCAGTAAACACTTTACCATAACAAAGACTTATGGGCTTTTTCTAAATGGTGAGAGTAACACACAGTGTCTGGTCCTTGACATTCAAAGTTGTTACATTTAAAAGATTGCTGAGATTGTGCAGAACAAATAAATGCTTTTAGGGTTAGGTTTACGACCAAGATGGATTTCTTAGAAAAGAGACACATTCATAAACTGGCATTTGGACTTTCTCTTCGTCATTAGTGGAGTTGAAAAAGTGGTGAGAGAATACAAAAGTCGTAAGATATCAATTTTCCCCCCAAAAGTGTCAGCTTACTCAGCTGCAGGACATTATGTCCAATGAAAACAAAGATAAATTTTGTATTGCCTGTTATCTACCACTACTAGAGAGTGAAGAGGACAAAGGGTGATTTCTTCCCCCTTCCAAAAAATTCGCAAATTGAACTCAGCGTGGGAAATCTCTCCCCGTACATCTGGATACTGTGGACCTCTTACACGACTGACCGCTTTTCTTCACATCTAAACCGCTGTAAGTGCCCGCCTCTCGCCCGGTTTAATCTTCTCCTACTGGGTACAAACAACACAACACCACAGACCTCCTGGCACCTCTCCCAGGAAGTTCAAACAGGGCCTGTTTCCTGGGTCCAGTGTCATTTATTTTTGCACGGTAACTATTGGCAACCAGTCCCTGTGGGTTCTGACATCCCCAGTCACAGCTGCAAGTTCACAAATCCACAGACCCTGTGGACGGACCCCACAGCGGGGTCTAGAGGAACGGACACTTGTTGAATGGGGAGTGCACATGGAAGAATGCTTTTCAAAAGCTGGGTGTCTGCAAACCTGGAGGGTATGTTTAATCACTGTGACCGTACTGAAGGAAAGTGAATGTCTGGTACAAGAAAAAGACAGGAAGGTGACTGCTGGGGTAACGGAAGCTTGAAGTTAAAAATGTGGCCTTTCAAACGAGTGGGCCTGATGTGAGGTGACAACACAGTCATCGCCTTTCCCAACCTACATGTGCCTGAATCCCAGCTTACAATGGGATAGGTTTTAGATTGTGCTCAGGACATTGATCTGAACGGCTACGCCATCTATCAGTATGAAGGACCACGTGTGGCTGTTGTATTGTGTGATCAAGGCCAAAAAATAAAACTCTGGCCAGGCAAGGCGAACTTTTGACTGGTTATCGGTCATCTGCGAGCTGAACGATAAGCTGCTTTTCAGTGCTTTTGTCCCTTACATGATCTGTGATCAGACACACAGACAGCACACAGGCCAGTTTACCTCCGCTGGCTCTGTAGCACTCAAAACACAACAAAGGAATTTCTGCTTGATTAAGCCTATGCAAAGGAATGTGGGTTTGTGTGTGTTTAGAGTAATCATTGATCAGGATATTATCCACACAACGTGTTCACATAAAAATGGTGAACTGGCTTTGAAAGTTATGTTGACTTAGTTAATAAAATACTAGCAATGGTTTAGAATGTAGATGGATCTATCTGTGTTTCAATAGGCCAAAAAATTTTCATGCTTATCAGCCTACATTCTTATAGTTTCTTAAATTACAGTAATTCTGTAATCCCCCCAGGTGCTTCTGCAATCCTGTTGGCGTGTACCACTTCTGTTATGAGTGGTTAACATGGCTTTTTCCTTCAGACAGGTTCATACTCATACCACTGCTTGCCCAACCTCGTCCACAATGCACCCTATCAGCTGCCATCGGCCGGTTGCGTAACACTGTAAACAGGATGTCCGTCCAGTCCCTGCAACTTCACAACCATTCAATCATCTCTAGGAACCGCCCACTCCGCACCAGAAGATAGAAGGTAAAAGAGTGGCCAAAAACAGGATGCATGTCTGTTTGCATCCCCCCCTCAAAATGGATTCCAAGTTGAACACATCCCTAAAGAACAAAGGCCCCTGTGAAAACATAAGATGTAAAGGGGGGGGGGGGGGGGGGGGGGGGGGAGGGTGGACCACAAACTGTGCAGTAAAGACAAATTTTATTAATAGAATCACAGACAAAGAGAAAGAAAGAGAGCAAGAGATGAAGAGAGAGAGAGAGAGGGAGGGAGAGAGAGACGAAGAAAAAGAGAGATTTTATAGGGAAGTCTGAATAATTATAACAGTAATGAAAATAACGGGAAGAGCTATAGAACACCAATAGTGGGTAATGTAACTGGTCCCTCAAACAGTACAACCCAAGCTGGGCCCTGCCAGTTGGAAGGGTCTACAACCGCTCTTCAAGAGAAGGAGGTGAGAGAGAGAGAGAGAAACAGACAGAGACAGAGAGGAGAGAGGGGGAGGCCCAATTCAGATTGAATATGAGTTCACTGAAGGACAACACTAAACTCCTGTGTTAACAAGAGCGATGGACCACATATTCTGTTGTGGGATATCAGGACAGAGAGCAATACTTAATACCGTTTTTCGGTTAGCTCATGAGAATGTCCAAATCAGCAGTCAAATGACTGAGGCTGTTCTTCTCTATAGAATGGAATCCCAGTCAAAAAAAAAGTTAGGCTAGACCATGCATGGGACTGGTTGAATCTCTGTGCTTTCACATAGTCCCCCATTTAAACCTGCTGGTCTGTGACCAACTGCATACAACTCCTGAGGTCATTATTCACATTCCAGAAACCGACAAAGGTCACGTTTTCATTTACTGGAAGTCCTGTATATACTCTTGAAAACCCATTAAAGGAGTATTTCTGCTGAAGGGGAAACAGGAAAATGAGCCACACTTTGGCCTCTCCTTTTCTGACACCAACAACAATGGAAGACACGTGTTTTTACAGTTTGTACAATTATTTATATTTCTGCCATATTGATTCCATCTTCGTCACCTTTTATACTTCATTTGGCATCAGGGAATAACTGACATATCTGTCAACAACAACAATATTAAACTTTGAAACACGACTGGACATTATACAGCAAGCTCTGCAAAACTCAATAGGCCTACAGTTAATTAATAGTTCCATGACACATTATGACACAAAAACCAAAGGGACCAGTTCACCTCACCCCCACATTTACCGCATTAATGTGACTCACTTCGAAAATCCAAGTATGGAGAGCAGAAAGCCTGAATTCAGAGCGATCTGATGTTTGCTCATCCAAAGCTGGTGTGGAGCCTAATCTTCCCTTGCGTGGGCTTTGGCACAGGTGGACAGAGAGAAGAGCATTCATTCAGCCTCCCTCATACACTCAACAAGTATTATTATGCTTTCCTGTCGTCCCTTTGGGCGATGGCTGCTGAAGTCATTACGGTGGGAAAAGCGAGGAACAGAGGATCCAGAAAGCATGACTGTGTTCTATATTAAGACAATAGAACCAGGCCTTAGATTGCATTCTGATCTGAAATTCCTGAAGCTAATTGGACCTTAATTGGTTTTCA
Organism: Protosalanx chinensis; assembly: GCA_030340685.1. Lineage (NCBI taxonomy): Eukaryota > Metazoa > Chordata > Actinopteri > Osmeriformes > Salangidae > Protosalanx > Protosalanx chinensis. Next base: position 3,251,948 of record CM059332.1, read on the forward strand.
TCCACGGGTGACCACGTGTAGGACAATGATGGCCTGTCTGAGTAATTAATGCAGGATGAATGGGGACTTACTAGAAATGCTGGTTAGAGTGTTAGCTGTCTGAGTCATGGCACTTTTGAAACGCTTATTTGAGGACTTTACAGCATTATACTGTACAGTTAATTCCCTTGGGCTTTGCAGGGTTTAGTTTGGGAACAAGTTATTTTGTTAATCAAAAGAAAACAGAACCCAACAATCCTCATCGTCTGGCAAGTGACCGAACGTGTGAAAGACTGTTATTCTGTCTGATTTAAATCCATCAGCAGAAGTGCAAGTATTTCAATATGTCCATAATTATACTTGCCTAAATTAAATACAAATAATTGGTCACTGAAAAATGCTACTTTCATAGGTCAATGTACATTGACATGTGTATACTTTGTAAATAGGGCTTGGCCTACATTTTATTTGGTTGATTTAATACATTACAATTCTCGTTTTGCATTAGTCAGTGCTGGTCATGCAGTGAACCACGTGGTCACCTTATTTCTAGATTAGATTAGATTAGATAAACCTTTATTTGTCCTCCAGGGGTGGAAATTGCAGTTGAACCACGTGGTCACCTTATAACCTGTCTTTGGGTCTTTCTGAGTGTAGTTCAATGAAAAGTGTTTTTCTTCTGGTTTCCCCCCCCCCCCCCCCCCAGTCTCTCTTCACTCAGTACTTTCAGTACATTCAGGGCAGCCAGAACGTCTGACCAGGCCTTGATTAACATATTTGTCTATTGAAGTAAGCTTTGGCCTGATGTCCCAGTTGAGGTTGCCAGCAGTGCAGAATATAATTGGTATTCCGTGGTGGCTTGTAGACTAGAAAAGGTTTGACCACATGAATGGATGCAACCACATTGCCATGGTATTTTATGACAAATCACACAAAATGATTAGGCTTCTATCATTAAGTTTTCTTTTTTTCTTTTCATAACTTCTAAATAAAAACAATGTTCTGAACTGGTGGATGTGAAGTGAATAATTGCTCCATGTTGGTGAGTATTATCTGGCTGGATGTGTCACTGGGATTTAATGTCCAGCGTTACATCATACGGATCTACAGTTTAATTTAAAGGAATGACAAAGACGTCGTCAATGTAGTCTTGACTCATTTGAAATGAGCCTTGGTCAGCTTTAATGACAAATGCAACCCAGCAGGATATAATATTTCAAATATATAAGCTATTTTAATGTAGTTTGGAAGGATGCATATTCACATACAAATTGGGCAATACAGGCACTGGTCAAACAGGTATAGCCTAACAATACAATACAAAAACAGCCTATATCTCTAAGCATTTCAATGGTGTAGTTCCGGATGTTATGATTTCAAAGTAAATATAAATAAATAAATATAAAATAAATAATAACAAATAACTTATAAATGAATATACATTCATAAATAATACATATTAAAAAACATAGCCTATCTCTAGGCATTTCAATGGTGTAGTTCCGGATGATATGAGTTCAAAGTAAATAGTATGAGCACATAAGTCTGTACTGACAAGCCCTTCCCACAGAGCTACACAGAGTGAACCTAACCTGCCTTATTTGGCTGATCTGTGCCTCATTTTCATTCCAGACACAAGCCTCTGATGCCACAGATTTATAAAGCTGACACTCAATTCATGACTGATTCATGACCAAAACTAACCTTCGGTACTGGACTGTGCCTGGATTGAATTTATACGGCTAAAGAACCTGGATCAGCCTTTATATCGAAGGCTCACTTGCAGTCTTCGTTCAGAAAGACACCTTTTGGGAATTAAATCTGCTTGAGTTCACCTGGATAAAGCCTCATCACCCAAATCCACCTTCAATTTACGCCGACGTTTGGAATTCCGCGAAGCAAAAATGTTGAAAACGGGATTTTCTTTTTGCTTAACATTTTGTATGACCATCCTCTTAACAGACATTGTTTCAGGTATGTATCACTTGTGATTTGTCTATATAAACCTTTATTTGTCCTCCGGGGGGGGGGGGGGGGGGGGGGAATTGCAGTCTAAAGTGTTGCCTCGGATTAACCCGATTGTTATTTAATTGTGTTATACAGTTTTGTGTAAAACTTAATCCATAACACTGGGTGTTGAAGTTTACTGTAGTTTTGTATCGTTGTAGGAGAGTATCCAAAGGCACACAACGTAAGTTGGTCGTCTTTCAACTTCAAAACGCTGCTTATGTGGAGTCCTAAACCCGATAACTATTCCCACACAGTTGAATATTCAGTGTAAGTATATATTTTATATGTAAATCCTACTTTTCCAATCAAGACAATGTTATCCACCTTCTCGCAACATAACTGACTGTAAAATTTGTAAATGATTCAACAGTGCCTGTGTAGACCTTACACGTGATTACACAATGCATGTGCACTACTGTCTGAATATTCACTGACCTTGATAAGACATTGGTTGCTATGTAGACCACCCTTACCGCTGGAGATGTGATTAGATTTCAAAATTGATCTCTTAAAAGCTTTTGCTGTAACTGATGCATCTTTGCCAGGATTATAGATCAGGGGAATGTTAAATCCTAAAATAGGTGCAATAAATGTCAAGTTCAAGAGGACAGTTACTGTAAAACCACACCCAGTGAACGAGTCTAATCATAAAAAAAATCCAATAGTACAATATTAAGATTCCTTCCAGAGTGTTAAAGTAAGGATGTCTTGTGTCTCAGCCTTGGTCAGGACCGACAGAGGAACCCTCACTGCATCAGAACCATAGAAACGGAGTGCGACCTGACCACGTCTCTGACCGACCTGAAGGCCACCTACTCTGCCGACGTCCTCTCAGAACCTCCTCTCGGTGTGACCTCTGACATCATCGAGCCCCCCCACACACGCTCTGAACGCTTCTGTCCCTACAAAGACAGTATGTATCCCCAGACAACTAACCTGACCAGAGCCACTGACCGGTTGAGACTCACATAAGTCTCACATAAGTGTGACAAGGTGGCAAGCAAGGGTGACAAGTTCCTGTTCTTTCTTCCACACCCAGCTCAAATAGGCAGACCGGAGGTGAAGGTGGAGGTCAGCGAAGACAAGAGGAAAATCACGCTGTACGTCAAAGACCCTCTCACGGCAGTGTTCAGGGACAACAAAGCTCTGAGCATCCGGGACGTGTTTGCTGACGACCTCCATTACAGAGTCACCTACAGGAGGGCTCAGAGCACTGGAAAGGTAGGATCAGGAGGGGGAGGTCCAAGGAGGCAGACCTGGGAACGTTCAGAACAATTTAGGTCACGTAGGATTTCTTAGAATTAAACATTTCAAACCACACAGGAATTTATGTCTTTATGCGTTTCCAGAAAAAGTTTGTGAGTAGGAACTAGATTCCCCAAAATGCCTACCTACCTGTTGTCATAGATCAGAATAACTAACACATTCGAAAACTCGCAAAGTTTAGTTCACCGATAGATTTACCACTACAGCACGTGGCAACAAGGATCCCGATCTGCCCTGTTTCTGGTCTCACCGTGCCATTCAAATACAAGCATGGAACACAGCAAGTCGATCAACCACTGAAACCCCCCCCCCCCCTTCCCCTCGTTCTCTGTCCCCAGAAAGTGACGACATCGAAGAGCAGTGTGATCGAGTTGAGTGACGTGGACCGAGGCCAGAGCTACTGCTGTAACGTGCAGGCCTTCATCCCCTCCCGCTCTCCAGACAGGCAGCTGGGGGAGGTCAGCCACACTGTCTGCTCCCCGGACGAAGGAAAGAGCTTCTTTGATGGTGAGGAGGGTGAAGTCATGTAGAACATTTAGAATCGCTTAGCCAATGACAAAAAGAACTTGATAAGGAGGATGAAATCATGTACTAAATAAACCACACGGCGTAGCGGTCTTCAGCCCTGGTCCTGGTTTTCCTGCTTCAGGAGTCGTTCATTTGAACCAGGTGTTTTGCAAAATGGAATCTAGAACATGCAAGACAGTGGGGTTGAATACATCTGATTTAGCAGATGCTTTCACAGATAGTGACGTACGGGGGAAGGATTTGAACCTGCGACCTCTCCACCTGAAAGTAAATCTGCTCAATACTGGCAGTTTTATCCTATTTACAGTGTGCCACACAAGCGCAGCAAAATATGTGAACTATGTTTCATTGCTGCAATGCTCGCATAGTGTTACATTTATTCATTTAGCAGACACTGTCCAAAGTGTTGTAGCCATGTCTAGAATGTTCTGTCCAGTTCTAGTTGTTCACTACATCTAGTCTTTCTCCTGGACACTGCCTTGTAAGCAAGGTGTGCAGTTTAGACTGTGACTTTATAGGTGATCTGAACAACATTCTTGACAAAATGTGTTCTAGATAGAACGCAGAGCATCATTGGATGTTCTCACTTATTCCTGTCCTTTTTACAGAATATGGGATTGGCGTGATTGCACTTGGCATCCTCCTCATCCTGGCAGTCATCGCTGCGGTCATTACGTTCACCGTGGTGTGTTGCAGAAGGAGCAAGAGGAAAGCAAATCAAAGTGGGAAAGAGGGAGTGCCCCTCCGCGCTGTGTAGGAGTTCATACCTAACAACATCCTTTGGGACAGAAGGAAGAGGAGTGTCTACCTAACACACCCTTTGGACAAAGACAAAAAATACTGTTCACCTGGATTAGATCCGCCTTTAAAAGGTGGACTTGATTCATATCCCTTTGTGATATTCTGGAATCTTCCATTTTGTTTCTGTGAAACTGCTAAATGAATAGTTTATTATTAACACTTAAATACTGAAAAAAAAATGTAGGTGACTGGTACTGTACATTTACTACTGTAAAATTAACTAACACTCCCTATGGTTCTTATTTAATGTCTTATACTTTCTAAGTTAAAGACAAGTGGGAAATACAGCATGGTTTTGGGAGATCGGTGAAATGTTTTATGGGAAATCAAATTGAATAGTATATTTTATTTTTGTATGAAAAATGTTTTTATTGAACTGTGTTGCCCCTAATGTATTTCAATTTTTTGTGTAAAAAGGTTTCAATGATCAGTATGTTTTTAACAAAGAAAGCATTTAAAATCATTGACAAATTCATTCATAGATTTATTTGATAGGAATATTGAAAAAACTTGTGGTACTACTGTGGGCTTTCTCTTTTATTAAAAGATTTATTGAAAACTTGCGTCTGAAAAAGTTGATATGAGGATTTTGGAAACAGTTTTTAATGGCAGTGAGATAAGAGTAAAGAAGCTTATTATTTAGTATGTTACCACCCTCTGGTGGTCCAATTGTGCAAACATTTCCTTTAAAACAAAATGCATCACTTCAAACATATTCATTTTATATGTACATGTAAAATCTAATTGTTCTACAGTTTAAAACATCCAAACTGACATGTTTATAATAATAATAAAAATTATAGTCACAATAACACACCACAGTACGTACAGGTCAGTCTAAAAGTCTTAGGTACCTGATAATTTTGTTCTAAATCATAAACCCAATGTTTAAAGTGCAACGCTGAGAAAAAAGTATATATGTCTAAGACTTTTGCTAAGTACCATTTATGTCACACTGTAAACTCAGCTGACTATCCAGTCAGGCCTCTTGTCCAGTTTAGTTTGATACACGCATTTCCCGTCTGTCTGAATGAAGCTGACCAACATCTCTTTCTCTGTGACTTCAAACAAAGTGAACCCACCGGACGTTTGATTGACAGCGCTGGAGAACCGTTGCCAGGACAATGGGACACGCTGTCGGTGGCTGGAGCAACTGTCATCGAAGTTCCCGCTCCCGCTGACCACATAGGAAATCCCATCATCCTCTCTGATAAACTGTAGTGCGACAATCGTCACACTATCAGAAACTGAACCAGCTTTAGTCAGGAATGTGTACTCACATGAGGAGTTTGATTCAGGGTTGTACACAGCTTTCAAAGGAATCACAAATAAATAGACATAAAACTAAAGACTAAGGGCAACTAGGCTGAGCAAATAAAGGTCAAATAGATAAATGAAATCAGGTAATGGAGGACATAACGTCCACAGACAGGAATTCTGTTGAAGTGCACAAGCTGAGGGCTCATCTTCCCTTGACAAGATGGAGAAGATGGCGAGACGAGGGTCTTCCTCGTGCTCACCTGGATGTCGTGGTCGTGTCCGCAGAGGTAAACCGTCACCTCGTACTTCTTCAGCAGCGGTCTCAGTCGGTCCACCAGACATTGTGTGGGTCCGTGGTGACCGATGGACCAGACAGGATAGTGCCCTGCCACAACCACAAACTCTGACCTGTGGGAGGGGGACAGAGCTAGGAGAATCTTTCTATAGTCACCATAATTAATGTTTTTTTGTTGTGTTTTTGTTGCATTTCTCAGGCTATATTTGAGTGTGTGACGGGGAAGGCAGGGATGAAGGGAGGCAGAGAGAGAGGGGAAGACATGCAGCAAAAGGTCCAGGCTACATTCAAACCCAGGCCTAGACATTGTCTCTATCAACTCCTGTATCAAAGTCCTGTATGCAGGCTGGAGATTGTTACTGTCCAAAACTTGGGGTGAAAACTTGACCAGTGTGAGGGAGGAAACAAACCTAATCCTGTGGCAGGAATGTGTGTTTGTAGGCCGGCTCATCACTAAATACTTAAGACTGGAGGAGTGAGGGCTGAAGAAGCCCTGCTGTTTATATTACATTCCTGCCTGAACAACAGCAGGTCTGTATTTACACATACACTAATTGGCTTGTTTTTTCAGCCCTTGCCTGCTTCGTGCAACATGACTGCTAGTCGTGGCTCGTATTGTATAACAAGGGAAGGACGCGATGGAACACCAGTAACGAAGTGAATCAGGCAGGCTCTAACATGTGGGAAGTCATGTCTCCGCTCGATCTACAAAGCGAAACATCGGTGAGTTCTCAACCGAGAGGGCCTGTATCGTACTTGCTGTTTGCCAGTCGGGAGTTGATCCAGCTGAGCTGCAGGTCGGCAGCGTGGGGGTCCTGGCTGCCCCTGGGGTGGAGGCGGTTGTAGGTGTTACCACACAGCACCACTGTGTCTATCATCAACACCGTCACCGTCACGTTGGTGTGTGGAACCCGGAAGGTCAGCTCGTAGTACAGCTCTGGGTAATTCCTGCAGAGTTCCACATAGTCATCACTGCATGTGTTAGTGGGAATAATGATCCTGTATCAAATCAGTCGATCAAATATGAATATTCGTATATGATATACACGTACAATGCATATGACTTATATACAACTGTACATGTTGCCATGATGCCATATATCAACAGTTTCACTGGAAATATCCCACGCAGGGAGACCCACCATCTCTCTGATCGGCTGGAGTAGGCGATCTGCGCGGACACGTTTCCACGGTGATCGTGGTTCCCCGCCACGAGGTACCAGGGGATGCCCCGCAGGGAGGGCAGGGAGAACACGTTCTCAAAGGTGTGCTGCAAGTCAGACGCGAACACGGTATGAACACGGCATGAAGGTGACATGAACGCAGCATGAACGCGACATGAACACAGCATGAACTCAGCATGAACATGACGAACATGGCAGAGTTGTATTCAGGTGCGGAAACAGGCTTCACACCTGCTACGAGACGCCACAAGAAGGCAGCTGCTTCACTGCTCAGACAGGAAGCCCGCACAAGGTTACCCTTAGGAAGCTGTCATTGAACCACAGTACCGTGTCTTTTTATACAAAAGGATCTAGAAAATTTTACATGGGGGGGCAAAGGGGTGGCAAGAGGTCTTGGCAGGGGGTCATGGGACAACAGTACGTGGGCAGCTGGGGGGGCAAGGCTCTCAAGTGGGGGGGCGGCTGCCCCCCCTTGCCCCCCCCCCCCCCCCCCCCCCCCAGATCCACCCCTGTACAAAAGGCCTTCTCAGTTCCCCTTAAATGCTCAATTGAAACCGAATGACAGATACTGAGCAGAAAGAAAGAAGGAAGTGGCGGTTTACAACAACTAGGCTAAAACACTTTCTGACAGCTGTGTCATAAACATAGACACCCCAGCTCACTTTGCAGTTTAAAAAGATTACGTTGTGTTTGAATCATGAAATATGTGACATGTTAAGTGTGATCCCGCATGTTCAAACTGTGAACTGGCCTTGAAGCGATGGTCATCCACGTTCTTCACTCCGTCAAAGTAGAAGTGGTCGCCCAGGCTGAGGATCAGGTCCAGGCCTACGGTCTGGGCCACCTCCCCCAGACTGGCAGCGATGGCGCTCTCGTGAAGGGTGTGGTAGGGGGGCAGAGGGATGCCGCCCCAGTCCCCCAGGCCCACGAAGCGTAGGGCTGCTGGGGAGAGGCGGAACACAACCATGCTTAAGCACAACCATGAAACAAACCTTGCTTAACCACGCAGCCACTGCACAGACATGACTCTCTCTCTCTCTCTCTCTTTCTCTCTCTCTCTGGTGGCACATGGGCTGGGCTGACTGAATATCGGATGACAGCACGCAGTAAGTCGCCACGCCATGGTGAAACTATTCACAAGTCGACAGAGGTGAAACCCTGAGGAATTGCAAAAGACTGTACCTTGCTCCGAGGAGTGACTCAGTGGCCATATGCAGGTGAGCAGCAGCAGCAGGTGCTGTCCAGCCATGGTGACACACCTGTCCTGGGGCTGATGAGGAATCCAGCGAGCCCAGAACAATCTGTGGACCGTCAGCAGTGTCACAGGCAGACAAAAGCCCTGACTTTCGCTTACTCTTTTGTCAAAGCTGAAATGGAGGAAGGTGTTTTGTGGTTTCAGTTGAACTTCCTGCTTAGGGTTAGGAATGATCTGACACCGTCAACGTAAACATTGTCAACCGTCATGCACCTTTGCCTGTTTACGACTGGCTGAGAGTTGCTGACATCATCCTCCCAAAAATGACAAAGCACAGAGACCAAGAATGTTACGTTTATTGTAGTTTTGAATGAGTACAATATGGATAATAAAACCTAGTTGAATGTGACAAAAAAGTTCTGATCTGGTGAAGTACATAATCTACTAACTACATCTAACTCTGCTGTGTGTGCCTTATGTCATGTCACACATTGTTTCCACAGGGTTAACCCAACAGACAGGTTCATTGCTTCTTAGGACAACCTTTGACCTTTCCCCCAGTAAGGCAGAGGTGCTACAGATATGGAGCCTGAAATTCCAGTAACTTGCCTGCCTGACTCACCTGAGCCTGAGGGTGGAGCCAGCCGGTTACTTCTAGGAATACCAGAGTCTCACAACTCTGAAGGGGTTTTTATGGATGGTTTTTATGATTTATTGAATCAGACATCCTGATGATGTTCTGTTTTTCAGAGTGAAATGACAGTGATGTGCTTACACTCAAAACAATCAGGAGATCAGGTATTTTCTTTTATCTGATATTCTGAATTCTAAGATGAAAGTCACACAGTTCTGCTAGAGACTATTCTTCCAGTCTTTCATTGTGACCTTTCACCCAGCTATCCAGGAAACATCATGCGGTTTTCCTTGTGCCGTATGCGCTCCATATTTGACCTCTCACACACTCACATGGCACACTACAAGTCAACACAAACTAAAACCTCATTTTTGAATGAGTATGTTTACAGTTTATTGTAGGTCAATGCACATAATTGTATAAATTATCCTGTCTATATTGGTTTTCGATAATAAAACCAATCCAGAGGCATGATTTCACTATTGCAAAATCTGATTTTACATCAGACAAGTGCTATCATCATTATCATCATCATCATCAATGAGAACAAACAGGAAACAGTCAGGTAGCTAGGCAACATGGGACAAGGGTCAAAATGGAGTATGAAGGCTTCTAGGATATCGTGTTCTGTGCACCATCGTAAACAAAGACAGTCCTTGTTGGTGCTTTAATACAACCTCCCAAACGCTTTATTGTTCACGATTCATAAAGTGCTTCACTCTCTCTAACCCCACCCTGAAGCTAACCCTCCCACGCTAAAGCACCTCCCCTCCCCCACCATCAACGCTCAGACTGGGTCACTCCGACCACGCAGGTGAGGCTTCAGGGAAGACAAGACTGAAGAACAGAAGACTTCCAGCGTTGAGACGTCGTCCTTCTGCACTCCACAACACGAGCCACATCACAGTAAAGGCACCCAGGAGCTCTACTTGAATACTTGTAGAGAATGCTCGTACAAAAGGAAGATGCATATACTGACACTCAGGGAGCCATATACACGACCACTGGCTTTCGCTCTCTGGGTTAGTCTATCAGAATATAGTGACCGAAATCATACACAATCTTGCTTGCAGGCGTTTAATGCAGTTCAGCTAGTCTGGATTTGGCCGTTTAAATCTTGAAGTTTTGGCCCAATGTCAACAGTAGATGAGACCATTAATTACAAGTTATTTACAATCACCTTGAACAAATAAGGAATTAGACTAACAAATACAGCTTTGTCAAAAAAGAAAAAAAAGAATATCACATTGATTAAAAACAATGTTGTTCCGCTCTAGTGTACAACTTGTTTCTAGTGCATAATTAGTGTGTGTATGTTACTGTCTCAAATTGGTCTAGGAACCAAACTCCACTGTTTCCTCGGTGATGGGTTTAAATTCATAGCTCCCTCTTCCATCCATATGGAGGTAGTACTAGAGACAGGGTCAGAAACACCATGAGTGACACACCCTACTACCATGGTAACACGCTCCCTGGCCTAGCACCCCCCATCTACAAAACTACCATAGCAACATATCTGCTACCATAACAACCCCCCTATACATAAAATATATATTCACTACTATTCAGCCCCCTGCAGGTCTTACCTCATGATGCTTCCACAGGGACTTCCTGTGTGACACGGTGAACAGACTGATGCCCACCTGCAACAGAGGAGCACACACACACACACACACACAAACGCTCACTTATGAAAAGGAACACACACGGAATACTAGGGGACGCGGTGGTGGTATGTTATGGAGAGAGTGTCAGCAGGCTCTGTGTACCGTTCTACAGTGGCTATAGATGTAGTCCTCCACATCCACACTGACAGCACTGGTGCACTCATCCAGGATGGCAAACTGGGGCTTGTGGTAGAACAGCCTGGCCATCTGGAGAGAGGAGAGATAGAGAGGAAAAGAGAGAGAGAGAGAGAGAGAGCAGGGCGCAGTTAAGCAGCGACTCAGACCCCAAGGTGTGTTTACTCGTTAAACAGTACCCATTAAAAAACAGATCACATAGCAGTAACAGCTGGCAAGGCCCCTTTTCTGTATAACAGAATCTCATGTAGAAACCATGTTAGTACCCTACAAACATCGTGCTAAGTGATGTGAAAAGAGACAAGATATTTGTTCTCAGGACAGGGAGACTAAATGATGGGTCTCTGCAGACAGTGGTTCTCCCTGGTCTCACCGCCATCCTCTGCTTCTCTCCTCCGCTCAGGACGTCCATCCAGTCCTGGACCATGTCCCAGGAAACCTCCCTGTCCAGGATGTGGCCCAGCTGCACGTTATCCAGGTACTCTTTCAGAACCTGCACACACACACACACACACACACAGTAAGTGACTGCTTCCAGAGGGCTGTGTGGAGGCCAGGCCGAGGTCTGTGTCTGCCGTACCAGGTCAGAGATTCCCTTCCTCTTCTGGTCTTCGTAGGTGTCTGGGTAGATCACCTGGTCCCTCAGGGTCCCCAGGGTCATGTACGGCCTCTACAACCACAGAGGCTCGGTTACACATCCAACATGGCCGCTCACACGTTAATGAAAAGAATTACCGTGACACAGACGCCAGTCTGAATATCATCCTGGTGAACTTGATTATGTATTTCAGTTTTAGGATCAGGGGGAGTGTGGGGGAGAGGTGGTTACCTGGGGAACGTAGAACAACTTTCCTCTCTCAGGTTTGGTCAACTGACCTCCGAATAGTGGCCACAGCTGAAACATGGTGCAAAGTATGTTAGGACTGTGTGATCTGGAAATGTTCTAAAATGTTACCAAAAGAACACATATTATACTGTGGAAAAGTCTTAGGGATGCCAAAGCATTTGATATGAATATTGTCCGAAACCTTTTTGTGTCTTCTATATTTGTGAGGCAGGATGAGAGTATAACGTGGAGAAGATTCGTCTCACATGTATAACGATTGTAAACCTCACGGTTACAGTGATCAGGGCTTACTGACCTCTCCCAACACCCTGAAGAGAGAGCTCTTTCCACAGCCGTTGGGCCCACACACCAGCACGTTGGTGCCCGACCTCACCTACAGAGAGAGATGGCCACAACCCAGTTGGCTTCTGCGGGTGTGGACTTCGAACGCAAACAATGGAAACATTACCAGCCCCCTCGAGGCTGCTGGCTCAACGCCAACATGTCCAGGTTGTCAGACATGAGAGGTTCAGGGGAGTACTTGAGGTCAAACTAGCTAAATGAAAGCATTGACTCGATCCTTAACTAGGATACATACCTCAAAGTTGAATGAGGATATCTACTTCACACTTAAACGGTTGTACGTACCTCAAAGTTGAGGTCTTTGATAAGGACATCTCCATTGGGCGTGGCTAAAGGAGTATGCTCGAACCTGCAACCCAAAACTCAGTGAAAATCTGCTCGACGACCACTTATTACATCATTCCAAATGTTCTGTGGTTCAGTAGAGGGTAACATAGTTACACATTTACATGAATGGTTAATATTTGAATTCGAACTCACTTGATGATGTTGTCCATGTTGACTATCTGTCCACCTCCTGGGATCAGGAGGAGCTTTTCTTCAGGATCCAGTTCTCCTGGGGACATGGACACCACAGAGGTTAAACTCTGACCCCTGAGCCACATCCTGAACATAAGTTAACCTCTGACACCCTGGAACTTGTCTGGACATGGTTTGTTTACCGTTGTTGGGCTGGTTGACCATGGTGCGCTCGTACGTCCCAGAATTCAGTTCTTTCAGAACCTTCATCAGCTCTGTGATACGAGAAGTGAACCTGCAAGTGACAGATATATACAACTCACATGCTAGATTTAAACTATTCATGTTTCCATTAGTATTATTTGTACTTTGCTTTGGATGACAGATTCTGCTGAGAGGAGGTGGTACCCTGAGAGGCGGGTCATCTCACGGCCGGCTAATACGATCCTCCCAAGAGCCTGTGACATCCTCAGCAGCATCCTGCCACTCTGGTAGTATTCCTACAGAGCAGACAGACACACAGGTCATCTCTGGCAGTGGTCCTACAGTGCAGACACACACACACACGTTATCTCAGATAGTCTCACCTCCAGGAGCTCTGAGTGTGTGCTGGTCAGGTGACGGTCATCAGATGGGTTGAGGAAGGGCCGGCTCACCACCAGGTATCCCACCACTGTGGCCAGGTCTGGGGGTGAGGGGGCAAAGGTCAGCACACTGACTCAGCAAAAGGGGGGGGGGGGGGGGGGATATAAGAAGGATGAAGATGGAGTCTTAAGGAAATGATTCCTTGTCTTCACAGCATGGAACTGTAAGTCCCACATCAATTACGGCATTTTTCAATTACAGTACGATATGAGTGCTTGAAGGCACATATCCTTCCCACACATCCATGACACATGCAGTCTGTTAACCTTATGATGCTACTGTAACCCCCCTACACACACACACACACACACACACACACTTACACTTGGCGATCAAGCTGTCCACAAAGCCCATGGAGAAACGGAAGAAGATGAAGTTGTGCAGGTGGTCGACCTGGGGAGAAGAACAGTTGATCTACCAGACATGGCTCCTTACATGCATGACAGCACCAACATGTTCAGCCCCCCCCCCCCCCGGACTCTGCCATGGAGATTCCCCAAGCACATTTCAAAATTTACGAACCAGTTTCTTGAAAGTGGTGTGAATGGTCTGTTTCTCCCTCAAGTTGCCGTTGTAGAAGGCGATCTCTTCGCTGGAACGAAACAAAGACGTTTCGTTGACACAACCCGAATATATTTGAGTATTTTACCCCCCACCCCCGTGCCAGTCATGGTGTAGAAGGGTTACCTGTTGGTGATGAGGCGGGAGTTGACGTAACGGTACTCCCCCTCAAAGCGTTGCTCCGTGACAGTCATCTTCCCAATGGGCCTCCTCAGTCTGGTCAAGAACAGGCCTGAGATCAGCAGGTAGGCCATCATGCTGGCTGGGCCCTGAGGGGGTCAGGGCATGTTATAGCCAAACATGCAGTTGTATGTCCAAGGGTTTCCCATTCATTGGTATTTTTTCATAAAGCTGGCATTAATCTCGCACACTCTTTCAGCCACTCAGACACACATATGGGAATGTTCCTGGTGTCCTGCTGTGTATGTGAGGTTTCACTGACCTGTGCACCGATGGTACTGGTTAGCTTGAAGATGTACAGGCCGATGTCCAGTAGAGGCTGAAGGAGGAAGAAATAGAGACGGTATGATGAGGATCGTGTTTGGTCGATGGTGGAAAAACAGCTTGCTCTGAACAAATTATGGCAGATAGCTGCATTCACATTGTATTAATACTGGCCGATGCTTTCATCCAAAGCAACATACAAATGGTGCGTATAGTACCAGCAGAAAATGAAGAACCAGAAGTTCTGATGGTGATTTAGGGCTACCTTGGAGAGGTTGGAGTACAAGTCCACCACACTGTTGCAGAACTTCTCCACGTCTTGTGTGAGAAGCTGGTCAGGGTTGGCAATGCGGTTATCCAAGTTGCCCATCTTGTAATACGTGTAACCCCTAAGAAGTAACAGCCAAATATTCCCGATAAAAAAAAGCAAATCCTGTCAAGAATGAAATGGTATAAAATACGCAAATTACACTGCATAAACAGCATTTCTCCAGACCTTTGCAAGGAGGCGGGGCTTACTTGAGGTACTCGTCGTACAGGTGCTTGGTGAGCCTCACTCGACACCTGAGCTTGAGCTCATTCAGACCCAGTTTCAGGAAGTTGTTCACCAGGGCAATCTGCCACACAAACAAGCACACTCATATCCCCACATCCCAACATTCATCTGCTTCATATTATTTTCAAAACGTCTTGTGATCAAATCTGGATGTGCAGCGTGCAAACTGATTTAATTTGTGCCAAGCAGAATGTTTGTTGCAGAGAAACCAAGTGAATGGAAGTGCGCGACTATGAAATTACCAGGTAGAAAATGTATCTACAAGCTTTTGACATCCAATTCTATCTGGCAATCAAGCAAATATTTTGTTAGCTTAACGACAAATGATGTGTTGAACCGTTATCAGTGTATTAATAATCAATATTATGGTGTAAAAATCAGGCCCCCTCTGATAATATATATATAAGAAATTACAGCCAGTAAACGGCTTTAGAAGCACTTAACAACCACAAGACTTCCAACTGTCTGAGGTAAATCAACTCTGAATCAGCAACTCATAAACGGCGGATGAGATGAGACGAAATAGGCTTTGAAAAAAAACACTTACAAGTGGCATGAATTTGATAAAGCTGAACAAGAAGGTCTTGAAATCTTTAGTGGAGCGGCCGATAATTGCACTGCAAACCACAACATGCACAGGTATGAGCAGGGGGTCTGGGGTCAGACAGAGGGGCAGGAGATCTGCACATCCTAGTCACCTGGAGGGAGTTTGGGAGATGGGAACCTGGATCCTAGATATACCTGATGTCTACTGCTCTCTTCATATTGGACATAGAAGCAGAGGAGCTCTGATAGGTTTATTGTTGTTGTTGTTATTATGCGTTACGACTTGCTTGTTTATAGGCTGGGCAACTCACAGCCCCGCCTTATTGGTCAGTGTGCGGTTTGTAAGCATTATGGATTTAGACGTGACAACACAGTTATGGATAGGTATGGGATTCCACTTCTACGAAAACAAAGCGACGGAAAGTTACCCCAGGTATGGCAGCAATGTAGGAATAAAAGTGCTTCTTGAATAAAATGATATCTCTGCCTATGATACCACTGTGGAAAATTGAAACAAAACATCAATGCTGGAGTGGTTTTAAGTACAGACATTGGAAATGGGATCCTACCAGCTTTCTCTTTTAACATTAAAGCAGTGTGCTGACATTTCACAGACAAGGTTGGGGGTGTAAGAGTCTAACATATTCAGTAAAACAACCGCCTCGCTAACAGGGAAGTAACAAGTGGATTCAGGGTCATTTCACTGTCGCCACTGTTATCAGGTCACAAAGTCAAAACATAAGCAGGATTCAGACCTTTCAATCATGGTGCCATTCTGGATCATCCACACGTCACAGTAGGTTCTGGTGACCAGCATGGTGGCGATGAGTATGAGGTACCCAGTCTGTAGAGAGGACAACCAGGCTAAAAGAGTCAGCACCGCTTGGCTAGTTCCATGGCTTTCATGGAAATAATGATGTCAAGTGAATTTCAACAACAAATCTATTTGTATGTATTAGTTTACAATTATATTAGGCCTAATCGTTCTTGGCCATGCACAAAGATGTATTAGGCAGGACTTATAAAGACATTCTTTAGGGTGTAAAGTGAAGCAACAGAGGCCCCATGGACTCTAGACTACAGCACCACAGGCCTTGCAGTCGCCATGGTTTTATCAGTGAAGCTAATTACTTCAAGGTTCAAATTCATTATGAAGCAACACTGGAGGGTTGAGCCAAGTCAAGTCTTCACCGGGGCATGTCCAAAACCTCCACGTGGATGCACACACTGGTTCAGGCTTTGAAATAAGCAACCGTGTAGGCCATTTGAAATGTATGAAAATGGGTTTATTCATATTCTGTGTAAAGCAGGGGTGGGCAATCCTGGTCCTCTGGGGCCGCTGTCCTGAAGGTTTTAGATGTTTCCCTACACCCTGATACTCCAGCACACCTGATACTAATCATCAGGCTTCCACAGAGCTTGATAACGACCCATTCATTAGAATCAGGTGTGCTGGAGCAGGGAAACATCTAAAACCTTCAGGACAGCGGCACTGAGGACCAGGATTGCCCCCCTGGTGCAAAGGGACATATAGAGTTTGTCTACTGCGACCAACCTCTTGGCAGAAGAACCGTGGCACCATGATCCGCAGAATCCGACCCAGTCTGAGGAAGAAGGCTTTATCCACCGCGGCGCGGTCCTTCTTGCTGTCTTTCTGCTAAACCATAGACATTCTCTGAGATGCAGTTTTGGGACAGTTTAAGACAGTGGTTGTGTATTTGAGACTTGATTTGAACACTTACTTCATTGTTTAACAACAGTTCAGAGCCTCCCTTTTTACTGTAAACACACACGAAGTGGACATGAGTGTCATCCGTACAGTTACATGCTACAACGAATACAATTTGCATTCATGAACAAACAACAGCCAATAATACCGTTATTGCAACAATGCATGTAGGCTTGCTATTCTATCATTTTAACCATTAAATAACCCGTTTATAAAGACTTTCATTGTTATACAAGCGTCACACTAATAATGCACTCAGCCTACTGGACACCAACATGAACGAACGACATCATCATGCACTATTCCGATCCAACAATTACCTTATCAAAGTAGTTAAGTAGAATATAAAACTTGACAAATTCACCTCTGTTCTATCTCGCTTTAGACCTACTTGGATGTCGCCCAATGCGTTTTTCTAACGGGGGTGTCACACTTTGCTGGGGCCGGTTAACCTGCGACATTACAGCCAAACAGCAAACCGAACCACCATTTAGCATCATTCTTACCTTTTTAACTTGGCAGCTCGTCTTCTTTGCTTCAGTATATATAAAACTAGAAGGACACCGCCAGCTATGGAGGAGTTTTTAGCTGTCAGGTATTTACTGACGGCCGCCATGTTTCCCAGCTCCAATCTGACTGGTCAATGACTGACGTCGAGTCTGTTGGGAAGCGGAGCGGCAGCAACGGCGCCTCTCGAGCTTGCCGGGAAGCGGAGCGGCAGCAGCGGCGCCTCTCGAGCTTGCTGGGAAGCGGCAGCACCGGCAGCGCCTCTCGAGCTTGCTGGGAAGCGGAGCGGCAGCAGCGGCAGCGCCTCTCGAGCTTGCTGGGAAGCGGAGCGGCAGCAGCGCCTCTCAGGGCAGGAATCACGCAACCTGAACGATAAGAGCAGTAATTCAATAACTGACCTTGGCATTTGGAAAGTCTGAAAAAGCAGTAGCCTTGAGCCAAATAAAACTGAGACGAAGCCCAGTACAAGCTTACTAACCAAACCTACAGTTAGTTTAATGAACCATTCAATTAATTTGGGACGTACATGCAATCTTCTGTACCAGTGTGTACATATAAACATAGGCTACATCATTGTGCATGGGTTGGGGGTTTGGATTCAATAAAAAAGATCCTAAACTGCTATGGCATTGACGATCATACTAGTGCATGTTTTTACTACGTTTGACCGCTAGGTGGATTCATCTGCCATGAGCTCTTCGGTCCTGATGTAGCCTTCTGATACTTTAATACTGACATTTTCCTTTTACTATCAGTAGGTGGCAATGGCAGACCGACGGTGCGCTCCAAACACTTTGTAATACATGGTTAAATCAGTCTACGTATAAGCCTGCTTTAAAGTTTTAAAGTTTTATAATAAGATGGTGTAAAGCGGTCCAAATTGCGGTGCAAGAAGCGTGTCACCAAGTTATAGGACACAGCATGAAACATGTTTGCTGTTTTGTTGCACCTTCCAGGTAATTTGCAATTTACGCCTGCAAATGATAAATAACTGGATTTAAGAAGTCAACTAGTACAAGTACAACTGTCCCTAAAAAACCAAACACTCCAAATGCAACATAGGACCCTAAAACACGGGACACCTGTTATTAGGGGGAGGGGGTCTAAATCTCCTTCACAGTGGCCTTAAAAAAAGCCAATCACAAGTGAGATTTGTAACCACGTGTGTTGAGGGGGAGCTCGAGCAGCAGACAGCGCTGATCAGCGCTCCCAAACTTCCAGCGCTACAAAGTTATTTTGGGTGAATGGAGCATTATTGATGTTGCGGATTTAAAGCTGATGCTGTTTCACTTCACCGCACAGTTACAACTGGATTTCCTTTTTAAAGCTGCAATGTTTCAGGACTCTACTGCAGGTGAGTGTGTTGGTTTTGAGAAGAAGGTTTTGCGGATTTATTTCGGTTAAGGATGAGCAGACTGCGCTCTGTATAATAACACACAGACTACTAAAACTAACACGTACATTCACGCTGTAAACAATTTAAATCTAAATATAATCAAAGATGAGCAGTGCTCGTTGTGGAAGGCTTGTCTCGCTATCAATGTTTTAGTGTGTTTGTAAATATCCTGTACAGGTAAGTTAATTGGTAACGAACTGATGGGATATGATTTGTAACGGAGGATTTTCTGTTAGTCTCGTCTTCATCCAAGTGTTGACCTAATGTTCAGTTGCTGAACTTGTTGCATGAGATCCAGATAGAGCTACAATTGAAGGAATTATAATTTATTATAATTCAACATGATGGAGCCCGAAACGTTGACTGCTCTGTCCATTCTCTTATAACCTATAGGCTTACTAAAAAGGTCATAGCTGTGTTACGCCTATAGTCTTGTTGTGATATGTGCGTGTGAATAACTTGGTTAACTCTACTTAAAGAAGCAAAGCAGTTTTCTGCTGAAGTCAGTGTATTACACCAGTGTATTCATCCCACATAGCCAAACTCATTGGACTCACATTCCTCCCAAATGTTGTGATAACCTGAATGAATGGGGATGGTTCCTATCCTTGTTGACTCCCAAAGTCAGGCGCTTTGTAAAATATAAATGTGTTAATTGATCAGACGCTTCCATCCAAAACAACGTCAAGGTGTGGTGTGATGGGGGGGTGATGTTGAACCTTAATCCTGTTGATGAACCATGGGACCATCTAACCTTTAGCCATGCATATCCTCATGCACAGCCAACCTTGAACCATTTTTCCTAAACCACATTTCTGGTTCCATAGGATCCCTTTTCGTTGCTCTGGAGCCAACTGGCATTTAAGAAGCAAGCCAAACACAGGAGCGCAACCAAACATTCTGGGCCATGCTGTCTGCCATGCTACGGCAGAGCAGTGGCGGTGGCGGCAGCAGTGGTAACGGAAACAAGCTTTCCCTGGGCCTCTCCCGACTTTCTAACGGACACTTCTTCCCCATGTCTGCTGCCACGGGCACGGCGGGCACCAGCACGGCTTCCTGGGCCGCGGATCGAGGCACCAAGAGAAGCTCTCAGAGCTCTGTGAGCTCGGGGTCAGACAGTGTGGACTCTCCCACGGCAGACACCGACTACATCATGCAGCTGGTCAACGACGTGCGAAAGTTTGCCGACGTCCTCCTTCACCTGAAGGAAGCGTTCCACTCCAAAGGTGAGTTTGGATGACTTTTCGTGGGGGGCTTTTGGGGGTCAGGAGGCTCCTCCAGACACATCATGGGAAAGGTATTGTCATGGAAACGGTGTGTTAGTGTGGCTTTGTGGCAAATGTTGTGTACACAGTTAGCCTGTCCTTGTAGTGTACACAGTCAAAGCTACCTATTTAGTCTTGCTCAGTCTGGCCTTGGCTGCACGGTCACTCACCCACTACCTTATCTCTCTCTCTCTCTCTCTCTCTCTCTCTGTCTTTATATACAGCATAATGTACTGTATATCTCTCACTAAATATCTATCTATCAATCTATATTTATTTCTCTGTCTACATATTTTTCTCTTTCTCTCTCTTGTTCTATGGAAACCATGTGGGATATGCAAAAAAAATACCTTGATTTCCACACATTCAGAGTAGTTACATCATGTTGGATTTCCAAGATGGGTAAAGGCACTGCAGTCTGTTAATACTAATACTATTGCTTTCAGTCTGGGGAGTGATAACACTGTCTAAAGCTCAGTGTTTGATACTATGTGCTTTGTGTGACATTCCTGTCCAGGTTGTGAATGCTAATTGGGATCAATGGAATGTGAATATGTTAGTCCTTGGTTCTGTTTCAGAAGGATAAGGCATGATATTTGATAGGGTAATAAAGTAATGTGTCCCAAACAACTCCATATGAAACCATTTGCATTGAGGATTCTTCAAAACACGACAAAAGAGTTGATTACAAAGGTCATCTTCAGGTAGAACGGTTTCCATCCAAGCTTCTAACAGAATAATTTCTCTCCTTGGGTAATTAGTAGATTACCCTACTTCTTCTTTCGTAATCTGTAAATGGAGCGTTCCTAAACCATTTTAAAACGCTTTTGAAATGAAAGAGTAAATGCAGACTAAGGCTGGTGTGGTTCCTCTTGCGTGCGTGATTACTACATTCCTATGCTGGTGCTGTTGGGTCGAGCCCTGTGGACTCAGCCCAGGTTGGTTAATCCCTTCTCTGGGTAAAACTCGTCTGGGAAGGGGGGTCTCCAGCAGTGGTGGTACACTTTCCTCCTGTAGGGAGAACTCTGAAACGACGTCCAGGCCTGGAATCTGTGCCTTTGTCTGGAAGGGTCAGTGAGGGTGCTTGACCTGCCTGGTGGGTCCAGCAGTTTAGAGAGGTTGGAGTGGGATGTCTCTGGCCCAGAGATCAAAGCAATAAATCTCTCTTCTTTAGCAAACCGCACGCCCCGTGTCTACTGAGTACAGGACATCTAGTATTCTTTTCAAATTCTTGTTGTTATGGTTTACAAAAAATAGTTTACATGGAGAACAAACACAAACTTGTCAAGGTCTGGCTTTGTCTGTGGTTTCCTCCTCATTCCACACAAATTAGGGTTCATGACACAAACACAGGCACTCAGCTATGTGACAGGTTTGCATTGCTGTCATAGTACAAATGCGTCATGGCGACCGGATCGTACTGTCAGAGAAGCTCCCCAGTGTCTTCCCCTCTCACATCCACTGGCTGAACCAAAGTGGGCTACGGTGTTTCAACTCTGCATGAAACAGCAGTGCACCTCAGCGCTTACTCAGTCAGTTACGCCATGTTTGAAATTCATCAACTGCATATTGGATGTTGGGGTTCACTTAGTTCCGGAACGTTTTGGTGAGTAAATGAATCAGATCTTGTTGCTGCCTGGGAAGAGCGTATGCATCAGGATGTAAATGGTGTTACTGAAACCCCTACATGTGACTGGAGGCACAGTATTCCAGTAATCTTAACTGCATTCAGGCTAAATACAGGAAAGGGCAGCTTTGGGGAAACTCGCCTAATTGCCCCACGGGAAACTGAATCCGTAACAGGGCCGAGAGAAAGGCGAGGGAATTGTTTGCCTCAAAGAAAGATTAACCCGGACGATGAATGACAGCTCGAGGGAATGTTTGACAGAAAACTGAGAATTTCAGTTGACGTTCTGGATGCTTTGCACATCATGCAAAATGCAAACTATCTTGCTTACTAATTCATTGTTTTTTTTTCGAAGAAGGATACATTGAAGTAGGTTTAAGTGTATTGAACAGGCTTATGGAGTTCTCATCACTCTAAAGAGTTCTCATAGAGTACTTGGTTATCTTCAATATCTGACGATATGGATATTGAGGAAATGAGCCTGCTGATAGCGGTTGTATATGAGTGTTATGGGTCAACCAACATCTTCAAAGCGTAATTGGTGGCGGTTTGTGGGGTGGGGCCTTACCAGAGCATAACAACAGACTGTTGTGAATCACTGGCTTAAAGTGTGATTGGATGTGATCCCCCTCCAGTTTATGACTGTATTGTCTCTGCTGTGCTTCACCAAAGCTAAAGCTTCTCATTACCCAAGCCATTCATGACGAGTGAGAACCCGGTCTTTGCCACGCAGTCCCAATAGTCAAATGTAATGTTCAACTCAACACTCGGGATCTCTGCAACAGTTGGCGCATTCATGGTCAATGAGTGAGTATGACACCCATTGTCTGAAGAAGAATCTGCAGACTAGCATGCTAACTGTCAGTTTTGGCTGAAAATATAGTTTCCCATGTTAAGAATAGCTGTGGTCCTGGGACAGTTCCCTGGGGGACACCACAGACGCTCCCAGAAAGAATGCCTCGTTTTTTCCCCCTCTATACAGAGCAGATTTTTTTTATTTTTTTATGGCATGTCACCTTAAATGGTAATTTAATTTGAATGCAGCTCGTATTAAGTGGGAGAGAATTTTGTCCACCCCTTTTTACCCCTGAAAACATTTGGATGTGGTGGTCAAGTAGGAAACTAGATTTGGTTGTTTGTGGTATTGTGGAAATAACAGTCAGACCTTCTAGACAGCCTTCATGATGATGTCTCGACAACGTAGAGGATTTAATTTCACAAAGAGGTCACGACCTTGTCGGATGCCCACTTGTGAAGGGCATGTCACTAATTGGACGGGATTATTCAGTGGTATGGCCTAGTCTGGTCCACTGCGGTCATTCTTTGGTGTAACAGGTTTTGGGGATCAGTTCTACTCTGTGTTACAGGTAATAGGCATGGTGCTTTTGTTTACTTTTGGAATTAGTGAGGTAAGGGCTTTGACCTCAATATGGTTCAAGTAACTTTTTCAGGAATGAGTAACCTGTTATCGGGACTTAACATAAATTTCTGACAAGCTGGTATATATTTTTTTTTTTTACTGTGTGACGCTGTAGACCATACTTTATTTGATCTCTCTGTCTGATATAAGAACGCATAATCAGGTTTCTAATTATATGTAGTGTTGAACTCAAGTATTTTGAGGCCTCTCAAAAGGATTGTTGTGGATAGATGTGCACATGGAGTGTGTGTGTATGCATTTGTGTGTTTTGCTAAGGTCACATAGTGTGTCAGTGGGATTTATGTTATTGTGAACTTCGTGAAGCAGAATAATTGTTGTTTTGTGTGTTAGCCTATTTATGAATGTAATACAGCACCACCAGCCAGTATACATTACTAGAGAAAGTAATGCTCCAAGAAATACTATCACCGTCAGAGGCAGACAGACAGACAGGCAGGCAGGTAGGCAGGTACTTGACTAATACAAAGGGGAAATTGCTAATTTACAGCAATCTAGATACAAATATATAAAATGAACACTAGAAATGAACAGGCTATCAATACCAATGGGCAGGACACGGGTAAAAAAACTAATCTTGTACATTTTAACCCAGGTGACACACTGTACGTTAAGAAATGACAACTATATGCATACCAGAGCCATACTCATTGCTGAGATATCATTAACAACGGCACCTGATGGTGTCACAGTTTAAATTGAATTTATGCACATTTGTTTGTATGTATAAACAAAATCGCTCTTCAATATCCATATAACAAGTATCACCTCTTATGTGATGAACTGATGTGGAATCATGAGGTGTCACATTGTACATGGTGCAGTTGACAGTGATCCAGTTTGCAGGTCAGAGCCTGGTACCATCTCCTTGGTAGGGGCTGGCCTGGTTCCATGTCTACCAGAGGCCAGTCTGGTCTTCCAGGGGTCAGTGCAGCTGAAGTGCGGTCTGGTGAGTAATGAGAACCAGGCTCACATGAGCATCCCAGAGGGCAGACGGTGCGGTCTAGACTGTTTCTCTGTCCAGCTTCTGCCTGAGGGATGAGGCTGGACCACTTGAGGCTCTCAGTCTCTGGTTTGTGTCGTGTCGCAGCTCTCTTTGCCAGTTAAAAGTAGGTAAAACAAGCTATTTGTGCTTCCGGATACGCCGTTGTTAGTTCTTGATCAGAAGTTGTTTTAAGTGTTTAACCCATTGCCTTTGTAATGTGATTGGTTTATGGAAGGAATTAATAATGATCTCCTCTGCCTTATTTTTCATAATGTGTTGTAAGTTAGATGTTATTTGTTTTTGTAAAGAATCCTTCCGTTCAAGCTTTTGAAACTCCAGATTGTGATCAGAAAGATATAAACCTCACCTTTTCCAGGAGGGTTTAACTCGGGAACCTGAATGTACTTTTAACGGCTCTATCAGTTGAATTTAGAGAGATAAATTATAGTTTTGCAGACAGACAGTGGTAAAAGCATGTTACAAAAAACTTTTTTAATTTTTATTTTCCATATTCTATCAATATGAAGCTATACCTTGGCTACGACTGCCACAAGCCAAGCTAATCATTTTGATAGGGATATGAAGGCGGTTCCTCTCCTGGTTTTATCCCCCCCCCTCTCTTTCTCTCGCTCCCTCCCATCCCCCCTTTTCACATACTCTGCATTCCTACAGAACAAATGCTCACTTGTTGCTTTAGTGCCTTAGATCAACAGTTTATAAATGCAGGACACTTAGTAAAAAATTAAATAAGACCCAAAATTTTGTGCAAAACCACAAAAGCAAATGTTCTTTGTGAAGCCTTCCATAATAGTTGTGCTTTGACCCATTGAAATTTTGGGGTGTTTTTTTTGCTGTGGTTAGGAGGGTGTTTGGATGAGTTAAGGGGGCCATCGGGTCAATAGGGGGTGTGATAAACTCAATGGGAGCTCTCTGTGTCACTAGTAGACATACGAGTCAATGTTCTATCAGTTCTTGTAGAAGATGGTTGGTGTCATAGACAGATGAGTCTCCCCCTGTTTCGCAAACAGCAAAATGACTTTGTCGTAATGAAATAGGGTTCTCTCTTTCAAGCTACTTCGAGGACTTCCATTTTCTCTCCCTGACCTCAAACAGATAGGTTGAGTTCTAATGGAGATGTGACTGAAGCCAAGTACAGAAAACAGGCATGCAATCAATTATTTTTCTTGTGTTAAAGTCCAATGGAGATTTACCCTGAGAAGCCATTGAGCTTCCATTGATATTTAATTCAGTCCTCATTTTTGTGAGAGAAGAAGTAAATTAATCCCCCAGACCCTCCTGCTACACTTTGAAGGGACTTCCTTGAGAATGCTTTGGAGCACCCTTGCATTAGGGCTCTCGGAGGGTCCACTCTCACACACACACACACTGTGGGGAGTAGATTGAGTGCATGAAGAGGATTAGCAGGGACCTCCACTATCCCAGGCCACAGAGATTGGGCTTCTCCTGATCGGCTAAAGGTGATTTTCTGTTGCAGAGTGGGTCGAGTGGTTCTGGTGAGGGGGAGTCATGTTGGCTGTGTGGGTGTTGGGCTATGAGATCATGTGCTTGTTCGTGCTCTTAGAGGTCATTTCTAATTGGGAATCCAGTCCACAGATGTGCTTTGGATCATCAGGTTTCAGAATGGAAAGAATCAGATTTACATGGGACCTATGGCTCCATATTTGACAGGTGCATCTGTCCTATGGGTTAAGGTTGGTTCAGGTGTGGCACTGTGGGCGTATGTGAAGCCCTCTGTGACTTGTAAAAACATTCCCAGATTTCCAGATTGCTTCGTTTCCTCTTCAATTATCTACTATGACTCGATGTTTACTCATAGCCTGTATGATTCTTTGAGTCACTTGTTACATCACTTATGAGTCATTCATAACCGCATGACTTCATCCACTCCTGTGTTGATAAGAGAGAGCCCCGCGTCCCCATAAACCCCTCTCGAAGCACCGGTTTAATATTTAACTTCACGTAATTTTAAGGTAACTCTAAGGGAGACTACAGGAATGGCTTAACACACTTGGCCCCTTTGTCTTATATGATACAACATTCTTTAATCTTTCCTGAATACTTTGGTTTAAATGTTCTGGGTGAAATCTTTTTTAAATTTAATTTGGTGGACAGCAATCTTTTGATTTAAGATCATCTCTCTCTCTGTCTTCTTTTTCGTTTATGGCTGGTGCTTATTTAACTGTCTAAATGTAGAACTATATGAGAGAGAAACAGCTTTCTTTTCTTTTCCTTTTCCTCTTGTTGGTTGGGAGGTACCCCTCCTTTACGATCCCAAAGCTTTGTGGGAACGAAGCCCCTCCACGGCTCCTCAGAGAAACTCGGGTGCAGTTTTAGTGATTTGTGGTTGAAATCACCCCTTGTGAAATACCAACCTAAAATTAGCCCCAGTCCATCCTCTCCACCGGTGGTTCCAGAGTTTTCAATGGCGGATGGCGAGCCTTGTTTAGACTGCAGATCCCTTCGGGCCAGAGTTCTAAGGCACAGTATCTTAAGACGATCCCACCCTAAAAAAAATCTCCTTTTATGGCTGTTTTGTGCAGATCCAAGGCACTGTAAATTAGCCCGGGCCCAGAATGGATCTCTTTGATTAGTTCAAGATGCTCTTTGAAGATCTAGTTGCACTTGCAGCGTCTGCCTTTATAATAACCAGGTGAAACATCCTGGGCTTGTTTTTAAAAGTGTTCTTAGTGTTTTATACAGATCTTGTTTGAAGCGGAGACTCCCCATCACGTCTAATCTCCTTGAAAGGATTTCTCGCATTAGCGTAATTGTTTAGTTTTTTCCCCCCCTTTAGTAGTGTTGTTTAAACCTAAGTGACCGGCGTATCACACCCAGTGCAATGCAGAAGTTGGTCCTGAAGATTACTGTCCCAGCAGGGGCTGGAGATGGTGGTGACAGCCTCACATGTCCAGGGTATTTATCCCTGTTCCATGTAAAACAAAGCTTGAAATATAGTAAACACAGCAGTGACTGGTATAAACCTCCCAGTGTGCGCGTGCTGGCAGCGGGTGGCCATTTTCTGGCAGCTTCATGCTGATTTGTAAAGTTTAATGGCCTCACCACACTCAAGGGCAGAGATTTGTAGGTTGTTTTCCAAGCTGGAAGTTGAGGACGTTTGGGAGCAATTCCCATCCTATCCCAACACAGTCCTCTCTCTCTGGCTGTCTCTCTGTCTTTCTCTCTCAATTTTTTCTCTCCGTCTGGCTCTCTCTCTGTCTCCTTTTCTCCTCCCCCCTGTTGTACCCCTGCTTGTTTCTCTGAGTAGATTTACAGTTATGGGCCTTGTTTGAGTTTAAGTACGTTTCTCCTGAGACCTACGCAGGACTCAAACCAGCCCCTCAGCGGACCCCTGCCTCTCCCTGGCCCCACGCGTCCCATGGTGGCTGTACCGTAGGGGCCCCGACAAGCGGAGCCACCTGCAGGCCGAAGTGAGCATGAAACATAAACACAGCAGCTGTGACATCGTCCAGGCTGACACGTCTAGAACGTGACGTGTACCAGCGCTGCTCAGAGGATGTTATGTTGGTTTAGACTAAACGCAGGTTTCTCCTATGGATTTGTCTTTTGAAGCTGTCACCATGAAGTGTCTGTCCGGAGCCTGGGAGCATTGATTACAATTGTTGGGAAAAAGATCTGAGTTGGGATTTTTTCCACAGGGTCCATTGATATGGTCACTTGGCATCAATAGATAACAGTGTCTTACAGTGACCGCGGTCGGTCCCTGGTATTGAGCAGCTTGACCGCCCTCAAACTGCACCAAGTGAGACTGTTAGCTTTAACCTTGTTAGCTCCTGGGTTGTGGACCTCACACTGCAAACAGCAGCCTGCTCTGTAAACACCATTGTTGTGTTGAACCTTGTGTCTTTGTTATCTCATGTCTCTTGACTCTTTTTATTTATTTTTTATCTTAGAATTACTCCTAAATGAACGATTGTGTTGTTACTTTTATACTCTGGCTGAAGGAGTTACCATTCAAAGTAGAAAAAGCCTTGATGCATCGCCAAATTTTTGGGACAGATCTGACCCAATTTAAAACCACCTGGCTCCCATACTAGATTAAGGACTGGAAACCAAGATGGCCAATTTATCCCATGGATGAGATTAGGAACCCTCTGAATCTGCTACGGGGGAGTCCCATGTTGGATTAGCGCTGTCTAGCATCAGGAAGTATTAATGTGAAATCCCCCAATCTCAACCTACATGGTGGTCTGGGTTAATTCTGCCTTCACAGCTCAGCACGATGTGGGATCTCCTAAGGCCAAACGCTCACACAAGCTCAGTCTGTTCACAACCTGTTTCTTCATCCATCTTCAGTGGTGGCTCCCTCCACGGTCAGAATCCCTGACCACGGGGCTCACCGGGTAAGTGGACGTGTCAATCAGGCTGAAGCTTCATGGCAGCAGCATGGGGGTCGAATCCCCAGCCCGATGCTCTTTGCTGCATCGTGGACCTGGACATGAGAGCATCGGCTAGGTCCCCTTGGCTCATTAACGGTCAAAGCTTTTGCCCCCCCGCGCCCAGCAGGTGACTTTGAACTTGTTTCTCAAGAGGAACCTCTGATGCCCTCTGAGCGTTTTTGCGTCATCATCCAAATCGGAGGCTCCTTAGAAAAGGGAATTCGATTTCAGCACAATCAGACATCTTCATTCAGGACAGTGTTTTTTCAGATACAGGTGGGAAAACTCACAAGAATAGCCTTTTCTGTCCGGTGTTGTCGACTGCATCTCTCCACCTCAGCCGACCACATGCAACAACACAACCGGTTGACGGTTATGAGACTAATCATGTTTTAAGGGCTCAGGAGGAAGTCAAACATTTAGGCCTCCTGTCACACAATCCTCATTCATTCAGGATTAGGATGCTAGCGAAGCTAAACAAAGTCCTCTTGTTTGAAAGGCTCCACTCCCCCCACTAGTCTCCCTTTGACAGGTGTGCTGAAGAGGCCTGCTTGGTTGGCCATTCTGAGGGCCTGTAAAGCCGCCCAGCTCCCCAGTCAGTCAGCGTTAGCTTGGCCGCGGCGTTCCTGCCAGGCTAGGCTCTGCACAGTTATGGAAGCCAGCGGGAGGTTGGAGCAGGATTTTCAGCCTTCTCTTTAAAGAAAGCATAGTTGAAATGCCAGCCTTCAGAGCTTTGTACCAACAGAGTGTGTGTGTGTGTGTGGGGGAGGGGGGGGGGGGGGGGGTTGGGGTTGGGGGTGTGTCTGTGTAGGGGGGAATATCAGTAGAGAAAGGTTGCCTGTCTTCCTTCACTGTGATGGACAGCCCAGAGGAGAAATGAAAGGAGGAAAAAAGCAAATTCTTGACTCCACGCTAAGCATCTCATTGATATGCTAACGTCCGGAGAGCCATATCCAAGGGTAAACATAGCCGTTGGCTGGAAAAGGAGGTTTGGGAATATCTTTATTATGAGGATTAGGTTCTCCAAGTAAGGGAGTGTTGTGCCCAAGGTCCAAGTGCTTTTCATCTTGAGCCCCTGTGAGGTGTTTACTCTGCTGAGTTTGGATCTTCCAAGGCTCTCAAGTATTAATAAATAACCGTCGCTGCAAAGAGGAGCAGTGGAATTTTACCAGGAAACAGAGCAGCTGTGGTGCCTCAGGGCCCTGTGCAGTCCGTTAAAGCAGAGAAAAGGATAGTGATAGAAAGAGGGATAGACGAGAAAAGAAATATAGATCTAACAAGTCAACAGGTTTTATGTAAGCCTGCTATTATAACAAACAACAAACCGAGAAAAAAAAACATGAATTACAAAAAAAGATTCAGAATCATGACAGTTGAACAGAAATTGTCAGTTGCTTATGCTTTGAAGACATGCAGTCAGTTTTCAATTCACACCTCGCACCAAAAAAACTTTCGCAACCTCAAATTCCCAGCCTTTCCTGAGAGGATGATGTTCTTTTTTCTCATGCTAATCACTAACTTGCTCGGCTGAGACTTCACCCGCTGAGCGCTGGTCTGAGAGCTGCCCCCCCCACACCCCGGTGGCCGGCGCTGTGCGCTGGGCCGGAGGCTCCGTCTAAACGCCGGCTCTTTGTGTGTGCAGTCATGGGAAAGAGCGCTTCAGAGGTGGATCGGCGGGGGTCGCCATGGCGTGAGCCGGGCCGTCTGGAGAGGAAAAGCTCCCCCGCTCGTTTCTTGACTCCGCTGCTGTGTAATCTGCTGACCCGTGGCGTGGACTGCAGGCGCTCGCACCAATCGGGGGGGGGGGAAGTATTTCAGAGGTAGCTCAATGGATAAGTGAATGTACTGTGCAGTTTGAGGCCTTACTGGGACAGCCTGGGTTTGAGTATGGCGGGGGCACTTCCTCTCTGTCTCTCCCTCTGTCACCCTTCACTTAAGACCAATAAAACATGAAAAACGCCCCCCAAAATCTTCAAATGGATGAGAAGGGGTGTCTGACTATCAGGCTGACTACCAGTCCTCAGATCCTTCCTTACGAAGGAAGCCCCCTGTTAGAGGTGAAGTACGTCCACTTTTTACAACCCTGTTCCGCAGTGACGGAGCAGGTTTACTCAGACATCACGTCTGCAGCGAGCGCTCGCTGAGCTTCTTCAGACCTTCTGTTCAGACCCTGCGCACGACACAGTGTGGTAATAATGTCAGGAAGAACACACTCCCACACTCTAAAGACCTGAAGAAAAGGACAAAACAAAACTGTAAATGTATCTTTTTTAGTACTTCACGGTGTGACAGGGTCTCTGTGCACGAAGCAGAAAAGCCTGGTTTGTGCTGTGATTGATTCGGTTCAAAGGTCACCCTTCACGATCGCAAAGCTGCACGAGAGGAATGTCCCACTGCTCTTAACACAGCCGTCAGGGCCGGCTTGGTTAGGCATTCGGGGGCAGGTCATCAAAGTCCCCAGCGGTGGTTTCACACTTCAGGTCACATTCGAGAGACGTTGATTGACGGAGGAATGCCACAAAACTTTTAAAGTGTTCATTAAACACCAGGATCGTTCGTTTTATGACTGGAGTGTTCACCTAGGTCCATCCCCAGGAGATGGGCTCTCCTGGTTGTGAAATGAACCCTTCGAAATGTCCCGTGTTGTCGTGGCCAGCACGATATTCACCCTGCGCTGCAACGAGGTCGTCGTGTTTAATTAGATCCCTGCACACAGTTGTGACATGTTTAGTGATTTCACGCGTGCTTCGAGCCAGCAGGCACCCCTGTGTCCTCACCGAGGTTGTGAAGCAGAAATAATACTTCACCTCTGACATCTGCAACGCATGACTGAACGGCGCTAGGGGCGCGGGCGTTAGGAATGTTGCCAAGTCACATCATATCGCAGACAGTTTGTGTGTAACTGGGGGATTGTTGCATCAGGGTCGCTCCATTCAGGATTTTTCCTGTCTGGTCGTATTGTAGCTCCTCTTCCTTCATTGAACTGACTTGCGTTCACAACAAGTATATAATGCAATCTTCACAAGACTGATTTAGTGTTTGTGTTCCTCTTGAAGCTTGCTACAAGAGCTGGCATGGTAGGTTTACCTCTGTCTTAGTCCCAGTCGATGAAAGGCCTTTCTCATTATATTGCTGTTTCCCTGAAGCCCTGAGTGTTTTGGTTTTGAGGCGTCATCTGGTGGGGAAGGATTCAACAAGGTTTTTAATACAGACCAACACCCCCCCCCCCCACCCCTTTCCCGCTCCGCACATCTCTCCCTCTTTCCCGCCACTCCCCTCCCCTCCCTCCCCCCCAAAACCAACTATAGTTGTTCAGGAATGCCACGGTTTCCATGACGCTGATGCGGCAAGAATGAGGCGTGTGTGTCCCGGGGCAGACCCCTGCCTCTCACCCCCCCAGATCCCCCCCTTCACCAGGGATGGACCACCCCCTCCCTCTCCTAACATCTCCTCCCCAGAGACAGCACCTCTTCCCCGGACCCTCTCCTCTTCTCCCACAACCCCTGGTCAGGATGGGTCTTGGACAATACCCAGGGGAGGGTGTTTTGCTAGGCTGCTACCGAACAGCCCCCCCAACACACACACACACAGACCTCTTCCCCCCCCTTACTCCTGTGAGAAGTGAAAAGCTGGCGTTGTGATTTATTGTTCCATAAATGCTTCACGTGGAAGCGACCATCAGGAGGGGACAGGCCCTGTTTGCTAGTGGCCTCCCAGGACAAAAGACCTCCTAAGGTTCCTGCTCTCCGGCCCCCCCAAGCCCTCTCCACGCTCCCACACTCCCCTGTCCAAAATCGAACTGCTTTTCCCGGCAGCTGCTGCGTCTTCTTGTTATATCTCTGCCGTGTGTTCGGGGATTTGGTGTTCAGCAGAGGTTTTGCAGACCAAAATCAAGTTTTTTCTAACCGTAACCCCCTAACCCTAAAAATCTGATATGTTTTCTGGTGAAAACTTCCCTTGGGTGACCCCCTTCACCCCTCCAACTACCACCCTCCCTTCACCAGCCAACCCCTACCACCCCCCTCTCCTCCACCACCCCCCTCCCCTCACCACCCCCCTCTCCTTCACCAGCCAACCCCTCCACCCCAGTCTCTGGTGAGAAGCGTGTGGGGCAGACCTTTTCTGGTGGGAACCAGAACCACCCCCCCCCCCCTCCTCTTTTCCATTGTAGGGCCAGACAGGGAGTCTTGACAGGGACTGTCTCCCCACACGTCCCTGCCCCCTGCTGGGCTGGCTGACGGCACGGGAGGGTCCTGCTAATTAGCCTGTGTGGAGGGGCAACAGGAAGGAAGAAGACCGGGTCTCACTGGTCATTCACGTCTCAGTCCCTCTGTCTCTTATACACCCCCCCCCCCATCACTCCGTCTTTCTAAAAGACTACAGACACAGAAACCTGCCAGCCTTTGTGTGTGTGTGTATTGTCTCTACACATTTGAATGTCTTTAAACAGTCCTCCAGTTTGACCAGGACCCATTAAGGGCCTTTGGTCTCAGACTTCCTAGCGCTGAACTTTGACCCTCCTGATAATGATTATCCAGAGTCGTCACACGACGGGAGATAACTGTGCGGACGTTGGGAGAGCTTTGTGTGTGGCGAGAGAACTGCACCGTGGTATGAATGCGCATCGTCCCCATCATGCGACCCTTCTTATTAAAGTTATTAAAGTTACAGTAACTGTAGGGTTCGTTTACAGGATGGGTGCAGTTTAACAGCGGAGCGCCATCTTCCTCCCTTGCTCATCGGTTTAGACTGAGGCTCCCGCTAGGAACCACTGTTCTCTGCAGTGAGTGTGTGGCGGGTCACTTGTCTCAGCGTGACGCCCGCCCGAGGCCCCCAACATGACGGGCAGCAGCAGCCGCCGCCACACGCCCTCCCGCCCGGCGCAGGAAGTGACATTTTCTGTTGACAGAAGATGAAGATCGATGGAGATGGTTGCCAGGGAGCAGGGTAGGGGGGATGGTTGCTAGGGAGAGGGACCGGTGAGGCGGTTGCCAGAGGAGAAGCTGTTGTATTGTGGAGTGTTTCTGAACCTGCCTCATATTTCTGTCCCTGTTTGGAGTCAGAGGCAGTGTAGACTGTCCCTAACACGACAGCCCTGCTTTGATTATTATTTATTTTTAGTTTTTTCCACATCTGTTTGACCTGGGAAGTGACCCTGTCAGCCAGTCTGGGCGTAAGCATTAGTTCATGTTCTGTGATGGTGTGTTGTGGCGGTCTGTACTCGTGTGTGTTTTGCTTGTGAATCCCATGATTCCACGGGTGTTGAAAACACACCTGTTACTTTTTGGCTCTCAAAAAAACTGCTCTTTGAGCGTTTAATTTGACATTCCTCTAATAGTTCCATCTCTGGGTCCTTGTCAGAAGTCTCAGACTCCTCCCTCTCCTCCGGGCCCGGGGTCTGTGCCGGGCAGCAGCCTGGACTGGTGGAGACCCCCCTTCACCTGGCGCTCCTGGTCACCAGCACCCCTGTGCTGCCTTTGTTTTGGTGGACGGTTGTTGACTTGGTGACCGCTGGTCAGCGTTCACCTGCTGGTCAGCTGGATTTCCTGGTGGAAGCGGCCCGGTCATTGTCCCGGCCGCTCGGCCTGCCCAGCAACATCAGCGCCGGAGTTTTTTGTCCGGCTCCTAAAAAGAGGGGGAACGAATGACAGAAAGACTGGGAGACGGCTAAAGTCTTCCTGATCCCCCTTTCCATACTGCGGGTAATCCAGGGGCGATGGTCAGCACAAATCTGGCTTTGACTGCCTGTTTCTGTTTGTGTGTGTGCGTGTGTGTGAGGTTGTCCGTGTGTGCGTGTGTGTGTGTGAGGTGTGTGTTTGTGAGAGGAGTGTGCCATCCATGTGTTTTTTTTCTTCATACCTGTTTGGGTGTATGTGTGTGTGGGGAAATGCAGTTAGTCTGTGTCTGTGTGTGTGTGTGCAGAACCCTCTTTGTGACCCCTTGTTCACGTAGTGTGTTAGACTGCGTGTGCTTTGAGTGTGTTTGTGTGTGTTAGAGGTGTGTCTGTCCCCCCCAGCCCCCAGCCCCCACCCCCACCCTGTAGTTGACAGTACAAGACTCTGTAACTCTTCCAGAAACATTACTCACAATTTTCTCTTCGCTCAGCTTCTCTCTCATGACTTCATTCTTTCAGTATGTGAGCGAACACAGCTAAGGTGCCTTTCGTGGTGACTAATTGTTTCTAATGGAACCTTTGTACATATGTACACATATCTCAGCTGGAACTGGGTTTCAATAGGACAAGGCCTACCTCAATAGCTAACTGATCATTACAGTTATAACACCACAGCGTCGTGTTTAGTAATGAGTTTGTAATCTGGAATGCACCATCCAGCTCTCTGGGGAATTGACTCACTGAGGCTGTAAAGCCGCAAATGGTTCTGCTCTGTGCTTCAGAGGCTAACGCCATGACGACTGTTGTCAGGAAGCGGGGGGGGGGGGGGGGGGGGGTGGGCTGGTGAGTGACCGCATGGTAATGATTTGCCCTGTCACAGTTGTCGGGGTGACCCTGTGAAGCGTACACAAGACCACCTGTGTTCCGGCAGGTTGTAGAACCCACCCAGCGATATGAACACAACAAAGAAACGTGGATCGCTGAACGGCTCCTCCCGAGGTTTCTTAAAATGTGGCTGTGTCTTTCTGGAGGGTTTGGTTTTGGTTTAGGTGCAGTTCTAGATTGTAAAAGGATCTGTACTAATCAAGTTCTGTTTTGATCTGATGTGTGGTTGTGCTTCCTCCAGAGCACCAGGACTGTCTGCACCAGGTGGCTCACGAGCGTCTGGGGGAGGTCCTCCGCGTGCTGAAGGCTGTGATCGGCAAACACCACAGCCTCAACTCCGTGGACATCCTCAGCGCGGCAGGAACCGTCATCGCCAGGGTCAAAGGTCAGTCCTGATGTCTGACACTCCCTCACGCTCTCCTCTGCTCTGGTTTCTGTCTCTTTTGTTGGTTTTCTCCGTCTCCTATCTCTCCACTCTTCTTTCCAGCCCTTCTCTCCCCATCGCACCCTTTCCCGTCTTTCTGGACTATTCTAAACAGAAAAACAGGGCCAGGGCACAAGTGAACCGTCAGACGACAGAAAGCTTCATTCTTCTTATTTTTTGCAAGAAAAACTCCCCAAAAGGCTTAGTACAACCCGAGACCAGCTTCATAAAGACCTCTGTTGATCAGGGTTTCAAAACAACAGTGGCTGTTTAGTCTGAGTCCTGGCTCAAGGCAGCCAGACAGAGACAGGGGGCAGAGGGAGGGGGTTTGTGTGCTTGTGTCCAGCCCTGAGGGGGTCAAAGACAGGAGGACAGATGCAACTCTCTAGCCCCCTCTTCCTTAAGATGACCCTCAGACATGGTGATATGGCGGTCCTCCCTGGGCCTTGGGGGTGGGGGGTGTGGGCTGCAGCCTCCCACAGAGCCCACCTTCTCCGACCCTCTGGTTTAGGCTCAGCCTGGCCCTGAGTTTATGAAAAACCTTGATGAGGTGATCGGAGAACATCCAATTGTGTGCGCGTGTGTGTGTGTGTTTGTGCCGGACATGTGCATGAGCCTTTGTTTGCGTTCGGATCTGTGAATGTGACATTGCCTAACTGTACTGGTCAGATAGGATCCTTCTTCATGTATCCAGCATGAGTATTTCAGGGCTTCTTTCTGAAAGAACCTATTGTACAGTACCAGGATGAGGTCTCTCTCTGTGTGTGTGTGTGTGTATAAGGGGGGATGTGGGAGCGTGGGTTTGTGAGTGGTGTGTGTGTATGGGGGTGGGGGTTGTGAGGGGTTTGTGTGGGGGGGAGGGGGGTTTGTGAGGGGTGTGTGCGTGGGTGTGTGTGTGTGTGTGTGTGGGAGGGGGGTTTGTGAATGGTGTGTGTGTGTGGGGGGGGGGGATTTGTGAGGGGTGTGTGTGTGGGAGTGTGTGTGATGCTATTGATCTGTGTGCTTTCTCTGATAGCTGGACTGACTGTAGACAGGATCCTGTATGTTCCTGTGATGTTACTGAGAAAGGGGGACTGTTGTCAGGGATGGACAAGGCCTTCTCCAGGGAACAGTTTGATATTAACAGTATTTTATGGTGCATGTATTTACATAGACAGTATGTGATGATTGTACAGATTGTGGAGATGTGAATGGCTTTTGGGCAATAATTAGCAGGATTCCTTTCTGTGCTGTCGTACCGCTTTGCCCTGTGCAAACAGCATGTTGTGGCCTTTTACAACCACTAGGGGGAATCGATCTCTCAGCGCTCCAAGGTATTTTGAAAATCCAAGCTCTGTCCCCGCACACATTCACACTTTCTCACAAGCTACAAGCTGTTCACAGTCTGTGTAACAATGAGACTGATCCAGTTCACTCAGGTAGGCTGACTGAATCGCTAGCCTCTGCCAAGCCTAGCCTGATTTCTACCCTCAAAGAGAGGGGGCTGTGACTTGCACTGTACTGGCCTGGGTCCAGAGAGAAGAGAGAGAGATTCAGAGAAAGAGGGATTCACAGAAGTCAGTTCCTGTGGAAGCGGACGGTAGATCGTAGTTCTGGAGGCTTGACCATCCCTTTGTTGTCCCCACACACAGTAAACCTCAGTCACATTCTGCCCCTTCACCTGTCAGACCAGGACATCAGTCTGTCGACAGAATCACCTTGCTCCTGCACCTCAACCCCCTGAGTGGACCCCCCCCCCCCCCCCTCAGGCCGCCCCGTCTGGGCCGCAGCGTCTGTTTAGTCCGGCAGCTCCTGCCTCTCTCCTCCAGAGCCGGGCGAAGGGACCGGAGCAGCGTTCATGAGCGCTGGGCTCTCCCAGGGAAAACAATGCAATTTCTGAGCCATGATGTAACTTCCACATCGGGCCCTGCTGGCCGAGGTTTGAGCCAGCGCTGGCATTGTGTTCCAGCAGGCTGCAGGATGTCCTGAAGAGAGAGGGGGGGGGGGGGGGGGGTGAGGAGAGAGGGGGAGGGTTACAGTCAGACTGAACAGACCAAGTCAAGTCACAGACCAGACCGCTTGGCCAGTCCGGGCTCACAGCACCTCCTGGGAACCCTGGAAGCTCTCTGGAAGTCTCGGTTTCACAGGTTCCTAGAAGCACCACCGCCCCCACCCTCCCCCCCGTCCTCTTCTACTCCACCCTGATTTTGAGGAACCTGCTGGTGGACTTACGAGCAGACAGAAGCCTGGCTCTGAGGGTAATTCCTTTCCAAATCTGGACGGAACTGTGATGGCTGGGAGTCGTGAATGAAAGACCAAGACCTTTGCTGCTGCTGTTACACTCCAAGCTTTCGGATGGGATGCTGGCTCGGCTGAAGACGTGATTAAGCTCTTCTGTATGTTCCTGAAGGCCGATGATACAAAGATGGCTGTGGTGGAGCTTTGACAGGAAGGTTTGTGAACATCAGAGTGGACTTTTTCCCTCACTATCGCGGTTCACACTTAAACGAACAAACAATTTACTGGACAGGAAGTCCAGATGTGGAGGGTTAGTGGTGGATCAGTGGTGAGTGTGTGTGTCTCTGTGTGTGTGGCACTACTTGGTTCCTCATACAGCGTAAACACAGGAAGCCTCCTCTGTAGATGGGTTATGGTTAGCTGAATCCTTCTGTGTCCGTGTGCCCAGGTCCACTGTCAAACCACCGGACTTCACTATGTCACAGGGAGTTTTAAAATGGACGCTTATCCAGTCCCGTCTCACAAAACGGTTTTCTACACCGGACTTATGACTCGTACGCTGTGTCTTGCTTCTAGAATTTACTTCTTATTTTAACACTCAAAAGACAACAGTTAAGTTTCACACTGGATTGTCTCAAGACTAGCTGATGGATTTGAGAGTTCAGAGGAAGAGAAAGTCAGTAAGAAAAACTTTAGGAATCAAGAATCAATGCTGTTCGCCTCAGATTTCTTCTCCTCAACTCTGGAAAATGGCTGTTGTTAGACGCGAAGGTGACCCTGGCTTCCCTGGGTTTCCTGGTTGCCGTGTCTGGACTCTTAACCAGCTTAATGCTGGTTTACTTGATCTGCGTGTGACAGGAAGTTTGTTATGGAGGCTGATTATAGACGTATTTACATTTGGCTTTCCTTCCTCTATTTTTCACACAGCTGTTGTGTTTAGATTTGAATCAGGAAATCAGCCTCCTTAGTTATGAGCTTGTTTCCCTATTACTTTATTCCTAGTCCTGTGTGAAGCCTTACTGAATGGAAAAAAACCTCTCTTTCTGTCTTGTTTCGGACTGTGCTTATTCTGCATCTGGGAAACTGGATTCTCGGTGTATTAAAGGCGACTTGATAGGACTTAATGAAATGCCTCGCTAGCCTAACACTTCAAAAACTTTCCCACATGGCCTGTTTAGAAACCAGAGAAAGATGAACCTGATCGTGTTCCTGTTACCGGTAATCGTCTGTATTATGTGTGTAAACGGGAGAGATCAAGGGGTTTAAGTACGCGGCCTTATCCTGTGTTTTGAGGCATCTAAAATGTCACCCCTCTTGAGTTTCACCCTTCAGGATGATGGTCTCGCTCTCTCTCTCTCTCCTCTGACAGGTGTGAACTTCAAGGACGTGAACGAGGACAACAAACAGGAGCTCTTCTCAGAGATCTACTCTTCCATCGACACATTAGCTTTCACATTTGGCAATGTGTGAGTGCCACGTCTGGGGTTATTACAATAAAAGGATATTCTCCTCAGTTTAATTGTTCACTACTGGATTAGCCCTAACCTAGCCACTAATATCACAACAGCATTTGAACCGGCGCTTAAGAATGACCTGTCCCTGAGGTTGATGGTTTTATACTGGTTTTCATTGCAGAGTGTCGGACTTCCTTATGGGCGATGTAGAGAACGGAACATCGTTGGGGCTCCCCCTGACTAGAAGAAGCAGGGTGGGAGAACCACACACACACCTACCTACACACACACTGTGCCTGACAGTGCCTGTCAAATGTTTTGGAACACCTAGCCTTTTACCAGTTTGGAAGATAAGTTCAAATCCTGTATGTTCCGAAACAGACATCAGACAGGTCTCTGCTTTCTGTGTCCTCAGTCTTCAGAGAACCTGACGGTCGAATGTGGAGGATCCAGCCTGGAGAGAGACGACCCTCCGGGTGAGACTCATGTCCTGTCACTTCCTGTCCGCTCGCTTCCAAGATCTCATTTTAGACGAGAGGACATGATGAGGATTCCTGCTGGTCCTGCTGTGTGGCAGAAGGGGTTCTCAGCTCGCTAAAGTCACTATGACCTATTGGGCTCAGTAACGAATACATATTAATGGACATTAATGCAGGCAATCCCTGTCGCAACCACTCAGCACTAAGGGTATTACAGCCCGTCTATTGAGAAGGTCAGGAGGAAGCTTTACTATGTGGCACTGTCTCAGTCATAGGCACCTGCTACACACGCACACTCATGTCCACTTCGCTGAGGCGCAGGTGGTCTGGGACCCCGCTCACGGCCCTCTGCGGCATCTCGTTGGTGGTCACAGGTCCCCCGGTGCGAGCGGAGGAGGTGGACGGGGCTCTGCAGGGCAGCGAGGGCGGCGTGGAGGCGGCGCTGCTGTACGCCAAGGCCTGGTCCAAGTACAGCAAGGAGCTGCTGGCATGGGCCGAGCGCAGGATCGCCACAGGTGAGTGAAGCAGGTGGCTGGGAACGTCCTCGCACGCGCAGGTCAAAAGGTTCATTTGATGTGTGCGCGGCAACAACCAAAAAAACTGCACGTGTGATAATCTTGTTTTCTTTTGGGGTGGGGGGGATCGGAAATCTTATAAGGAGAGTTTGTTTGGCTCTCTGTCATAAGAGCGCGCTCCTGGTGTCTGAGTAACCCTTTGAAATGAGCTGTGTTTGTGTTGTGTTGACTGTGTTTACATTAGCACAGTCTCTGTGACTGACAGGCAGCATTGAACAGGTTGTTATCAGGCTTAAGTCAGAATAGGAGGCTCGCACACACAGTTAGAAGTGTGTGTTCAGCTCCATCGGGCTCCTGGAAAGGGACATCCTGTCAGAACAAGACCGGCTCAGTTTACGATTGATCTGCTGTCAAGTGACAAGTAATAAGTACTGTAATAAGTTACAGAACAGTTCAGGGTCATGTGCTTAATCACACTGTAAGCACACACACTGGCAGGTCAACCATTAGGGTTCGCTGTGATATAATTCAGCCGCATATCTTGTTTGGTTAAGACTTTCATTTGAATTCCTTCCTTGTCTGTGGAACGTTCTGTGACTAGCGTGTGTGTGTTTGCAGATGTCGAGTGTGCGAAGAGCTACGCCAAGATGGCCGAATCGGCAAAGACGCTGGCTAGTCAACAGGTGACCCAACATATGTTTTCACTATGTTCTTGTGCCGTACTTCAAAAAGACATACATACAGAACCTGGTAGGCGCTTTCTCCGTGTTAATCGACAATGTATTTGCTTTTTGTCGCCAAAAAAAGGACTTTATGCCATTTCGAAAGATCTACACGTCTGCGTTCAAGAACGACATCGAGTACAGCCAGCTCCTCCTTCACACTGCCGCCGCGCTGCAAGCTAACAAGTTCATGCAGGTACGTCTGCCCACACACAATCCTCCGGTCTTCAGGGAACGCAACCTGGATCGAATGCGGTGTCTGCTTGTTGAGTCATAGAAGT
The DNA here is from genome assembly GCA_030340685.1 of Protosalanx chinensis. Classification (NCBI taxonomy): domain Eukaryota; kingdom Metazoa; phylum Chordata; class Actinopteri; order Osmeriformes; family Salangidae; genus Protosalanx; species Protosalanx chinensis. Next base: position 3,293,258 of record CM059332.1, read on the forward strand.
GTGTGTGTGTGTCTGTGGTCATGTGTGTCTGTGTGTGTGTTCCCCAGCCTCTTCTCAGTCGTAAGAGCGATCTGGACAAGCTGAGGAAGGAGGTCAAAGAGCGCTGGCAGAGAGAGCAGAAGAAAATGGTGGGTGGACATGATGTGGCCTCAGACACACACCTGAGACACACACACCTCAGACACACACCTCAGACACACACCAGAGCTGCTGCTTGTATGAATGAGACAGTGCACTGTCGAGCACCAGGACCTTGAAGGCATGGATTATAGAGTCTGTAGATGAGGGGGTGTGGTGAACAGGAACAGCGAGGTCCTCTACTGCACGTCTGATTGGCTGGTTAGACGATTCACAGAAATAACAAGGAGAACTAACCAGCAGCGCTGAATCAGCACTAATGAGTTGTAACTTCTTGTGTGTGTGTGTGTGCCTGTTCAGCATGAGGCGGACAGTGCCCTGAGGAAGGCGCGGGTGCTGCAGGTGCAGAGGCAGGAGGAGTATGAGAAGGCCAGGCTGTCCACCAGCCGGGCCGAGGAGGAGCAGCCTGCCAAACAGCTGGACAAGAGACGCAGGCTGGAGGAGGAAGCTCTTCTGAAGGTACCTCCTCCCCTAGAGGCCCCTAGAAACTCCCTCTAGAAGGGTCCTAGCTTATCGAGGGAGAGGCCCCCAAATCCTCCAAAATAAGCTTCGAGATCAAAAAAGGAAGCTTCTAGATCCTTCTGGAATTTCTTAAATCACTCAGGCTCCTGAATTTGAACAGAAGCCCTCTTCATCACAATGAAGGCCCCTAGAACTATTCTTGTTTGACTGCTCCCCCCCCCCCCCGCCAGGCAGAGGAAGCCCAGCAGCACTGCGAGGCCTGCCAGACCGACATGGCGCTCAGGAGGGTGGAGCTGGCTGCCACCAAGAGAGACGTCCTCACCCAGCTCAGAGAGATGGTCTTCCAGTGCGATCTCACTCTCAAGGCGGTACGTCCTCAACCCAGCGTCCCCATCCTCCTCCCCCTTTCCCGTGGCGTTGGAACGCTAACGCTATCAGCCGAACGAACGAAGAAGATCGCAAAAAAAACGTTCAGTTGTGACCGTGTCGTCGCACGTGTGTGCGCAGGTGACGGTGAACTGGTTCCAGCTGCAGCAGTCGCAGGCCGTGTCTCTCCCCGTCAACCACCAGGCGCTCTGCGAGAGCGCCAAGCTGTACGAGCCGGGCCAGCGCTACGTCGACTTCGTCAGGAGCCTGCCGGCCGACAAGGCCAGGGCGGAGTCCCTCTCCTTCGACGCCACCGTCACTCCGAACGCGGGGTGAGGGAAAAATGGGTTGAGGAATGTTGCGAGCGACAGGGGGGGAGGGGGGGAGGGGGAGTGGGGTGGGGGGGTTTGCAGAGAAGGAAAAAAAAGGATTGAGAGATTGTGTTAGAAAGCGTAACACAATTGAGTGCAGGCCACAGGGCTTCCTGAGGAAGTGAGGGGTCGGTGTGGGGGAGGGGAACGAGGAGGGGGATGACTCAAGTCTTCTGCGTCAAAGCTTCTGTGTTCTCTGGATCAACAAAACTATATATAACAGACATGTTATAGTCACTCGCAACCTACGAATTGACCTAACTCTCTTTGATCTTGAAGTCTGAGCCAAACCCTACCCAACCGTTTTGTATGCGGTGGAAAAGGTCTGTCTGTGCTGCCCAGTGTGGTTCAGGGTGACTTGGGGTTTGAAAGTGTCACCCAGCCTCGTCCTCGTTTGATTAGAGCAGGGGAAGTGCAGATGGGAAGCTGAACGTCAGCACCTCTCACACACCGCGCTGGACGCCACAGGGTTCAATTTAGAGGTCACGCTCAGACTGAGATTTGAACCAGTGGCGTGGGAAGGGACCAAACCAGGGTCACCTCTAGCCTAGTTTGACTGTTCAGTCAGGATCTGTTTGAGATCAGTGTAGTGTTATGTCTTCAGTGATTAGAGATCGATCAAAAAATTCTGCCTTCTAGTACAAGTTTCAGACAGCACGATCCAACACTGGCCTTTCCTCCAGATCCACTGGATAGAGTTTCACCTCTGTGCTACCCCCCATCCCCTCCCCCAGGATACATTTCACCAAGAGGTCGCTGAGCAGCAGCCACTCGTCTCACGGGAACCTATCGCAGGCCTCGCTGCCGTCGGACTTCCCGGGCGCCGGAGAGTGCCCCGCCCACGCGCGGCCGGCCAAGATAGCGGAACGCCGGTCCAACAGCAGCACGGACATCCAGGGTAGGGAACATCTCCGATACCCCGAACACAGAGAGAGGGAGCGTGGGTCAGATGACATGGCTCAAGCCCTCCAGCGGTACAGGTCTGGAGCGGTCACTGCTGACCTGGTCAAACTGTGTCAACACTAAAGACTGCTGATGCTTCGTAGAGTTGGCATCGGCTCACTGCTTCAGTAGTATCCGTGGCTCGTTGCCTGGTAACCGACCAGTGTCATTGAATGCAGTTCTAAGAGTATGGTGCCACACACTGTTAGTCACTCTTAGACACTCTCTGTTACAGAGCTTGTAAGAAGGGCCATTCAGATGGAATGGGATCTTCAGTAGAAAGGACTGCATTAGCAACTCCATTGACGGCACAGCAGAGCAGCCTGATTGGCTGTTCAGGTGTGCATGTTGATTGGGAGTGTGTGAGAGGAGGAGAGAAGGAGAGTGTGTGCGCTTTTCGGATGTTAGTGTAAAACCTGCACTGTTGTTTTGTTTGGCATCCCAATGAGAATTGTGTACACAAAAGTGTGTGTGTACTTAGAGCTCAGCCTTGTGGTGATAAATAGTTGGAGATTACAGTTGTCCTCCTCTGACTTTCTTATTTATGAAACACACACTCGCAGCTGTTTGTTGATACTTGTACAAGCACTTTCTGTCCATGATTTAGTGTTCGATGATAAAGTGTTTTTACAGCAGCCATCATGACCCATCAGGAAGGTTTTTATCCTGAAGCTAGCCACTCATAAAGACATCAATAATTAATTTAGCCACAGCTCACGCTGTAAAACGTATCCGTGACCAGATTTACAAAGACGTCATTTCGGTGTCTTTTTTAAATCGGATGTTAATGTAAGCACACTGGATACATCAAACCTGGATGCAATATTAGCATTCAAGTTGCACCATGATGAAATACATATTCATAAACATGTTGATGGGATATTATTTCTGAAGAGTAGCTGGGGAAGCAGAGATGAAGAGGCCATGGTGAAGTGTCTTGTTGTGGTTGTGGAATATCATTGTCGGACTGTTTCTTATTTATATGTTGCTTTGGATAAAAGCGTCAGCTAAATTATTAAGTTACATTTCCAAATGACTACGTTGAAAAGTACTTGTCAATTCGAAAGAGTCAAATGTGATTGTGAATGTTGTTCCAGCTCTGAGGATCCAAGGCCCGTTCCGAGCCTGGGCCACGGGTAGTCAGGGTGGGGGCATGTGCAGTGACTCAGAGAGCGCCGGGGGCAGCAGCGAGTCCCGCTCCATGGACTCCCCCACCGCCAGTCCTGGTAAGACCCACTGGACCTGCCCACTTATGCTGTTGTCCAACCAAGTCTTCCTTCCTGTCCTCCATTTCCTGTCCACTTTCGGTTGCTCGAATTGTAGATTTAATCAAACTTTATTCACTCCTGAAGAGATCATTCAGATGTCACAGCAACCCCAATTAAATAAATAAATGTATACATGCGTGCAGTATTTACAGCATATCCTACAAAAGTATTTCAAGCAAAGAACATGGTATACCTTCTTCAGAGTGTCAGTATTTTCTTGCAGACCTCTTGTTTGTTCAAGCTAATCTGCTCCCTGACCCTTCGTAACCTTTCCTGAGCATGATGACTGGCATGTGCAATAACACCGAGCAACACCTGCTGCCCGCCCTGCAACATACCCTGTCAGTCACTCTCTCTCCACTCGGAGAAGGAAAACAAGACAGACCGCCCTTATGTCATAGGCATAACAGCTGCTCTGTCGGATCACAGACAGTACAGTCAAACTGCTGTCTAACACTCGCGACCCGAATCTCCCTCAGGGTATGAAACTGCGAGGTGTCTCAACAGGAATGTCTTCTCTCATCGTAGTTTTCCACGTTGAATTTAGTTTTATTGGTCTGGAACAGGGGTGCACGGTGGCAGAGCGGTTAGTGCTCTCGCCTCACAGTCCTTGGTGTACCCTGCCTACGGCCTGGAAGTAACTGGGATAGGCTCCAGTCACCCGTGACCCCTAATGGGAATAAGCGGAAGAAAACGAATGAATGAATGGTCTGGAACGCGTGTCGTTGCTCAACCTGAGCTGTCGGAAAAGAAGCTTCTATTTGTGTTCTGTCTGTTTGGTTCATCTTTGGCTGGGATTCCACGAGAGCTGTAAAGGTTCTAGATGTTTCTGCTTGCCCCAGCCCAGTACGACACCCTGCTCTTCTTCAAGCAGGAAAAGAACGAGACGGGTCAAGCTTTAAGTGAGATGGTGGAGCTTGATGTGCGTCTCTAGAGAGTTCTTTCTGTCTTTTTTCCTCCCCCCCCTCCTCTCTTCCCTCCTTTTCTTCGTTTAACTGCCTCTGCCACATGTTCGGGAGATGTTTCCAGAAGGGTTTCAGTAGCTGTCTGAGCTGGGCCTCTCACAAAGAGGAGGATTAACAATGGGCTTGATCACTGAAAAGAGGTGTGAATCACCCGTGATTCCTTTATACTGGTCTCCGATTGGCTCCTTGACCTTTCACCGACTTTTCACCGCCCTGTCGTGGCAGATTTAATAGCAAAACGGTTTCATGAACAGTCAAGGGTTTAGTATAGAAAGCAGCCAACCCGGACATGAGAATTCACTGGTGTGTCCTCTTTACCTGCACAGGTGACTTCAAGAGGAGATTACCCAGAACCCCCTCCACAGGCACCATGTCATCAGCAGATGACCTGGACGAGAGGGAGCCCCCCTCGCCGTCAGATAACGGTGAGTCTGAGGGGGATGCAGGATGGGAGCTCATCCTGGGGGCCCAGAGGGAGACGCTTCGTGTCTCGTTCCCCCGTCTGATGGCAGGGTCGTTAAGGTAATGCGTTTGTTTGTGTTCCCCCCCTCCTCCAGGTCTGACTGAGATGGTCTTGGAGACAGCCAGCTCTCCAGGCCCCTTCAGGAACACTCTGATGTCCAAGGCCGCCCAGACGCACCGGCTGAGGAAGCTGCGAGCTCCGTCCAAGTGCCGGGAGTGTGACAGCCTGGTGGTGTTCCAGGGAGCTGAGTGCGAGGAGGTCAGTTTCTCCTCCTGGCCTTCTGGCTCCTGCTAAACCAAAGTTTCCAATACTCAGGAGGTTCAGTCGCTCGGTTCTTTGTGCGTGGGATAAAACTGGACTCCAACTGAACGAAAATTACATGAACCCCTCCATGTTGAAGAGTTGGCAGCCATGTTGAAATACGTGAGACGGGCAGTGTAATCAAGGGGGGGGGGTAGAAGCACTAGACATTTCCATGTACAGATCCAAACCCAGACATCAGTCATGTCTCTGGCTGGATCCTCCCTCAGTGGAAACCAGAGGCCTTTAACCACCCTCCTCTCCCCTCTTCCCCCCCTCACCCCCTGCTGTATGTTCCCTCCACTCTGCTTATTTTAGATAGAGTTCCATTCAATATTTAGAAAAACCCTGAGATAATGTTTGGATACATTCAAAGAACAGACAAAGAACAGGCTGGATTTACGGGGTAGCCGAGCGCGTCGACAGGTTGTTTTGCATCACGCTCCCTGGGTGAAGTTTTCTTTCTTTACAGTTCATGTCATGGTTGCGTTGGTTTCTGTTACTGTGTCCGCAGTGTTACTTGGCCTGTCATAAGAAGTGTCTGGAGCTGCTGGCTATCCAGTGCGGCCATAAGAAGCTTCAGGGTCGCCTGCACTTGTTCGGGGTCGACTTTACCCAGGCGGCCCGGAGCAATCCTGATGGCGTCCCCTTCATCATCCGGAAGTGCACGTCTGAGATCGAGCACCGAGCTCTCAACATCAAGGTAACGTCGCTCTCTGCAAAGCTCCCTCTTGAAAGTCGCTTGGGATAAGAGTGTCTGCTAAATGAATGCATGCAGGGACGTTTCTAGGATTGAAAGAAAGGGGGGGTGCAAGCGAGCTAGCCAGCGATTCCCAAAGACGTCCGTTTCATACTCGTTTTTGGAACTTGCGGGTTACATTTTTGACGCTCACGTTACCGACATTTAACCGAGAGCATCTGGTAATTTTTCGATAATAATCTCTATAATTATTTAGGGGGGGCTGCAGAACATTTTAGGGGGGCTTCAGCTAACGGCTAACGACGCCCCTGAACACATGTCAATGTGAACATCCAGGGCATCTACCGCGTCAATGGAGCCAAGTCTCGGGTGGAGAAACTGTGCCAGGCCTTCGAGAACGGGAAAGACCTGGTGGAGCTGTCCGACCTCTACCCTCACGACATCAGCAACGTGCTCAAGCTCTACCTGCGCCAGGTGAGTCTGTCAACACAGCGCACATTAGCCCCGCGCAGTGCCGAGTGAGCTCAGCTGTTAGTGAGTCGCCAGCCCCCCCCTCCACCCCCCACGCAGCCCGGCCAAACTCCTTTTCATACCCCCCTCCCCCCCCCCCCCTTTCACTGTCAACAGAAACGCTGGGATGCTTATCTCCTTGTTTCTAATCTCATCCCCTCCATGTGTTCGTCCTCATATTTCAGTCTCCCAAGTTCATAATTCATTAACTTCCTTGTTTATTTGCTCCCTGCCCAGCTCCCAGAGCCCCTCATCCTGTTCCGCTACTACAACGACCTCATCGGATTGGCTAAGGAAAGCCAGAGCTCCGTAATGGAGGAGGTGGAGACCCTGCGGGCTGGCCCCGCCTCCCAGACCCAGCAGGTCAGCGTGGAGCTGAGCCGGGTGCTGTTCAAGATCAGAGACCTCCTGAGGCAGCTGCCCCCAGCCCAGTACAAAACCCTGCAGTTCCTCATACAGCACCTGCACCGGTAGGATGAGCAGCTACCACACACACACACACACACACACTTACAGTGTCAACCACAAATCCTTGCTTTTGGCTGGAGAAGATAGATTTGAATGAAATCATCACAAACATCTAAACCTCCAGCGGCCATCTTGTTTTGGTTCCCTCTCCCCAGGGTGACGGAACAGGCGGAGGAGAACAAGATGACGGCCAGTAACCTGGGGATCATCTTCGGGCCCACGCTGATCAAGCCCCGGCAGACAGACGCCGAGGTGTCCCTCTCCTCCCTGGTGGACTACCCCTACCAGGCGCTGATCGTAGAGCTGCTCATACGACACCAGCACGTGGTGTTCGACTCGCCTCTCAGCCCCCTGCCTGCATCTTCACCCACCGCCGAGGGCGCCCCCTCCGGCCTGGCCCCCAGCCTGGCCCCCCGCCTCACCGCCCAGGAGAAGGAGATGCAGTTGAGCAGGCACTCCAAGTCTCTGGGAGACATCAAAGAGGTGAGGACAAGTCCACTGCTTTGTACTGTCCAATTCGTCCACAAAACAAATCTTTTCATTGAGAAAATTGACCAAAACTTGACTGAAATAAGAAAACAGAGGTAAAACTGACCACATACAGTTAACACCTAACAGTGTGTTTGTTGGAAATCTGGGCCCAAAAAAGAGGAAAGTCTCAACACAGACTGTTCTTTCGTATAACTTCGCCATCCATATCACCACTGTGTTTACTGTAAAAACATTCTCTTCTCTCCTTCCTGTTTCCTGTTCTGTGTTCTGTTTCCTGTCACTGTCTCTGTATTACAGCAGAGCTCCAAAGTGTATAAAAGGCATTCCTCCATAATCCCATCCTGCCGTTTGCTGGAAGAGGCCCGGGAGGTGAAGCCAATGGCTGAGGAGATGGACTTTCAGCCTGGTCAGTACATTACTACAGTGTAGTATAATGTATACAACATATATTACAGCTATATACAGTATATGTGTGTGTATATATATATACATACACACTACCAGTCAAAGGTTTTGACACTTTCTCCCCTTCAAATGAATGGAAAAATCCGTCCAAACTTTTGAATGGCAGTGTATTTATACACACACACACACACACACACACAGTATTTGTGATATATAGAATGTACAGCAGATCTTAGATCAGTACTTACAGTATTTCAGTGGTTAGACACTCTGAAATGATCTAAATGGTCTACAATGGTCTCTTCCCAGCGGGGGATTCGGAGGACCTCAACGGCCTCCTATCCTCCAGCGTGCCGGAGGCTCTGAGGCCGGTGGAGAGAGGCCGGTCCGCCCACACTTCCCGGGTGCAGCTCCGCGCCCCTCGCTGCAAGCTGTCGTCCCGGCCTGTGAGCCTGCCGGTGGATCGCCCTGCCGCCACGGTGCGCGGCGTGGACCAGAGGAACATCTCCAACGGCGTGGAGACAGACGGGGCCGAAGCGGACAGCCCCGGGGCGGGGCCCAGCGAGGAGGCGTCAGAGGCCGACAGGCCCCGGACCTGCGTGAGCGGTCACTACCGCAGCACGTTCATCGACACCCAGACCCTGCGGAGGACGTGGGACAAGCAGTACAAGCGTTATGACGTCACCCCCAGGACAGCCAGGATCGTGGCTAACTTGCCTAGTGAGAAGGGGGACGTGGACGATGCCACTGGCTCTCTGTCTGTTTCTGCCTGTTCTCTTGGGAGTTGTAGTTCAAATCCCATCGCCGTGGCCGCCTACCCCAACAGACCGTACACCATTGCGGTGAGGACCGGCAGGACTTTGAGGCGAGAGGAGAACGTGTGCGAGTACACCCCAGTGTCCACCTCTTTGAGGCCCCCTAGAACTCTCCAGCCTCCTCCTGGAACTTTCTACAAGCCTCCGTCGGGCAGCAAGGCCAATGCGCTAGCCGATGCAGGGTTGAAGAAGAGTACAGCGACGACAGCGAACAGCGTTGAGGAGGAGGAAGAGGAGGATGAGGAGGAGGAAGAGCTGGGGGTTGAGATCGAGGTGTCCGTGGATGAGCCTTGTGAGGAGGCTGGAGCGGCCTTGTCCGGCCGCCAGTCCCCTCGCTCCAGCCCCGAGGAGCTGAGCCACAGCGAGGCCAAGCCGCTGTACCAGAGACTACGACCCAGACGGCTGCAGGAGTTCGAACACAGGGAGGCTCACTTTGTATAACCCTCCTTCCCCTCTGCTCACTTCTTGGTTCAAAGTTCATGGTTCACCAAACGTTTGGACGAGGAGGTCTGATGGATATAATATGTGCCATATTGAAGAAAATTAAACACCAAGAATTTCATGAACTGTGAAAAATGTACCCATGGAAGTGTTATATATTAATATATATTTCTTGATATCTGTAAGGTTTTTGTTTGGCACTGTGAGTAACAGATTTACGATGAAGACAGGATGCACTTATGATGTTGTGATGTTGAAGTTACTTCATATGAATTCTGACTAAAAGTTGTTAAAATATAAAGAGAAAATAAGTAATTTTACCAAACTAAGCTGTGTGTAATTGGTCAAATTCAAAGTTGAAATCACACTCACAATTTCTTTACCATCCTGCTCAATACACATTGATGAAAGATGTCTGTTTTACTTTTTAAAACTGTGCAATTACATTTTACATTTCTTTTATCCATCGAACAACTTACATTTACATTCTACGTTCATGTTTTATGCCAAAAATGGGGATAACCTGTTACAGTATCCAATTCAGTTTGATGCACTTATTTAGCTTAATCTAGTCTTACACCTTTTATTTCTCTGTTGTTATTCAGACTGCAGTGTTATGTGAACCATGCAGAAAGTATTCCACAACCTAAAACATGTTGCATCATGTTTTCAAATGACCACATCACTCACTTGTATCATGCATGGTGTCTTCATGTAAACCAATTGAAATATGTTACAGAGGGACACCTTGGTCAAAGAAAAATGAATTCTGTGTTTTTGTATAAGTACTGTAAGAAGCCCAATCGTTACCTTGTAGAATGATGTCACCAAGGTTTAAAAAGCACAGGTATACAAAGCTAAACTTGGCCAAAGCAGTTTTAAGAGGGAGCCTACATTTTTCAGCTGTGAACGCTAATACAATGGCCTTTCTACCACGGACAACCCAAGTAATTGCAGGTGCATCATTCTTGTAAATGATATTTCTGTCTGTGTTTTATGAATGGTGAACGAATGTTTTTGTGTATTCAATTACTTTTGTGTACAAACAGGTACATGGGAACATACACCTTTTTGTAACTTATTAAAATAAACCTCACGTCTTCCAAATATATATTTTTCTTACTGGCATTAATGCATTGGATGCAATTGTAAGTGAACATCTAGACCTAAGACCCCCCATGAACCTATGAAAATGGAGTGTGATATTAGTGTTGTTAGGTCATGTTGGTCTCTCCAGCAAATGGATGACAGGAGTTAGGAAGCTCTGGGCATGCAGAAAGGGGATTATATCAATCTGCTTAACTATTCACAAGGTCTAAGGAACTCTCTGAGTAAGCCAGCATGGAGAAAACAGCAGGTTGGAAACGGCAACGCGTTTTACTTTAAATGTCACTCAACGATTAGATTATTCTTTGGAGGTAAGTAACATCACTGACTATCATTGAGTAAACGTGAGTCTCTGGGATGTGTTCTTGCGCAACCTCGACTAGTGTTGCGCGATGTCAGCATAGTGTTGCGCAATGTCAGTGTTGTTCTGGTCTTTCACGTTAGTAAAATGGGAGGGAATAATGTTAGAATAAGAAATGTCAACATTTGCATTCAGCATAGTTCAAGCGTCAGACATAAGACGTGTAGGCGGGTGTGCTTGATGCAAAACATGTCGTTTAAGCTGTGTTGAGTGCATGAAGAGCCAAACGTACTTTGCTTTTACAAGGGTGCATTTATTTATGTAATACAGACGAGACGATAAATGCGTCTGAAATTCTTCATAAATAATAATCATTTCATCATAACAAGACATGGTGCCTGTCACATCTCAATATTTATGTTGCCTGACCTACTAATGTCAACAGTTCATTGTTGTCTATAGATAGTTTCTCACATATGATGCACGGAAATACGAGCTAAACAACATCAACCGTGGTTAGTGAATGTCTGGTTCATGGTTGTGCTGTTCTTTGTCGGTGTGTCCCACCCCCAGATTTCGATTATGTTTTCAGCCTCACTTGGGAATTGGGACTCCCATTGTTGACATTGATTGGCATGACCTAGAAAAGCCTTCATCCAGCTCATCCTCTCACCATATCCCCCTCCTCTGTTACTGCCTCACTTGGCTGGTTGGGTCAGCATCAAACCACACTGGGAAAGTTCACTGGCAACATTCTTCCAAAGTGAACAACAGCATCTAAATATAAAGAGGGGAAAGGGAATGGGTGTGTTTGCTTTTTGGTTTTGTGAGTTTGTGCGGTTGAGGTGACGTGGGAGGGGGGGGTCTGTGTTCAGGCCTGGAGTCCTGTTGGCCGCCACCAGGGAGGTGAGAGGAGGAGCCATGAGGACGGTCACTCAGATCCGACTGTTACTGTGGAAGAACTGGACCCTCCGAAAGAGACAGAAGGTAAACATAGATTCATCTCACTCCTGTGATGAGATTGATCAAGTTTGGACATGCTCACAGGCAGGGGGATTGAAGTGTGTGTGGGTGTGTGTGTGTGGGGAGGGGGATTGATTCCCTCTGATCAAATATTCAATAAGACGCCAGTCCCAAAAGCCAACCGAGGTGTTCTTCCAGGTCCGGTTCTTCATGGAGATCATGTGGCCTGTGTTCCTGTTCATTGGCCTGGTGTGGCTCCGAAGAGCCAACCCTCTTTACCGCCAACACGAATGTAAGAACAAAACCCTATCCTTTCCAACGCTGACAACATTACGAAGTTCGCAGATTCGCAAAAAATACTGAAACATAATTCAACCATCTTTGCTGCTGGAGTGCCGGAGTTTCCTCATGCTCTGGTCTGTTGGAACAGGTCACTTCCCCAACAAGGCCATGCCCTCCGCTGGAGTCCTGCCCTGGATCCAGGGCATCGTCTGCAACGCTAACAACCCCTGTTTCCAGTACCCCACCCGGGGAGAGTCGCCTGGCCTGGTCTCCAATTACAACAACTCCATGTGAGCATGGAGGACGCAGGCGCGGCTCTCTCACCCCCCCATTATTTGTGTTACTGGAGTTTTTTTGGGGGGGGGCACATAAATCATACAGACACATGATGAAAATACTTTTTGTGTCTGTTTTGCTCTCCCATTGTGCTTGTACATTTGTGTTTGTGTCCCCTCCCTGTTTCTGTATGTGTGTGTTGTCCGTTGTCCCGTATGTGTGTACCTGACATCCCCTCAGCTTGGCCCGGTTCTACTTGGACGCCCAGGATCTCCTGCTGTCGGACCCAGAGTTCCTTCAGCTGGGCCGGCTCTGGACGGAGCTCATGGCCATGAGCAACTTCATGGACACGCTGAGGACCCACCCAGAGCAGGTCGCAGGTCAGTCCCAGACTGAACCCCTCTCCCACAGACAGCCCCCTCAGACACCCCAGAGACCAGTGACACGTCTGGAGGTCCAGTGCCGGGGGGGTGGTGGTGGGTGGAAGAAGGAAGGGGGGCAGGGGGTGGAAGGCTTCAGGATGGGGCAAGACCTCCACGCTCTGTCGGGCAAGTTTGGTTTCCGGGAGTCAGATGGCTGAGCGGTGATTAGTAATCAGAAGGTCCCTGGTTCGAACCCCGGCTGTGCCAACATGACGTTGTGTCCTTGGGCAAAGCACTTCACCCTACTTGCCTCGGGGTGAAATCCCTGTACTTGCTGTAAGTCGCTCTGGATAAGAGCGTCTGCTAAATGACCAATTGTAACGTAAAGGTTTCCACGCCGTCCCGATCGCAGCCTCTCTGGTTCCCATGAGTCGTCTTCCTGGGTGCTTTCAGGTGAGCGAGGTGAGGGGATTACAACACCCGGGCTTAACCTAGGCCAGCCGTAGTGAGGCTGTAAGCTGCTTACTTTCACCACAGCTCTGTTTGTGTGGTGGGAACTGCTGCGTCTGTTCAAACAGCCACACTTCACACAGCCACACTTCACACAGCAAAACGCTCCTGAGGAACGTGCTGTCGTTTCGTAACCGATGGGATGTCGCTGTTCCTAATGAAAGGATTCCTAATGCTGGCAACTCCCAATAGAGCAACCTCACAGTCTACCACATTAAGAAATGTGAATGATTGATGTGCGTATCGGTATGCAACTGAGTGCAGTGATCGATTGATCTGGTCTAACACCAGAAAAGTGCTCCCTATGGAATCTTCCTAAAATGGCCATTTGACCTTTATATGTTAAACCATATAGCTTTGTTAAAATATAGGATGATATCTCCAGTTTTAAATTAATGTGTGTGCGTGTGTATATATACATATATATAAATATTCATTTATTATAAGAGCATTGTAAACTCTTAGAATATATACGAAATATATGCTCTTATAAACATCAGTCACCGTCCCTCTGTAGGAGCAACCTGCCCCATCACAGTGGAATGTGTGATTCCAATGGCCCTCAGGGGTCAAGAACATTGGTCACACACACACACACATTTCATCGTTGTGGTTTTTGGTGATTCTTCACTCACTGGGGCTGTATGTGTTTGTGTGTGTGTTCCTGTGTGTTGTGTGTTCCTGTGTGTGTGTGTGTTCCTGTGTTTGTGTTCTGTCTCCCTCCAGGTCGAGGGGTGAAGGTGGAGGACATCTTGAAGGATGATGAGACGTTGACATCCTACCTCCTGAGAGACGTGCCGCTCCCTGAGTCAGTGGTCTACCAGCTGGTTAACACCCACATCAGACCAGAGCCGGTGAGAGGCTGCTAGCACAACAAACAGACTACATGTGTGTGTGTGTGTCTGTATTCAAGCAATAGATCAGGACAGGCTGTGCTATACTGTTTTCACATCGCAACTAAGGGGAGATGCTTGGTCTATCGCAACGTTAGTGCCCGGATAAAAGGGTCTCTGAGAGAAATAGAGCTGAACTCACTCCACTTTCACTCTTTCAGACACAAAGACAGTAGTCATGGTCTGTGGAACCAATCAGATTGCTTGATGCGAGCTATCCTTTTACGAAGATAGCGATGCAGTTTCGAAGTAGCGAAATCATTTGAAGCGGTAGTGTTATTTGATTGACAGATTTGAAGTGTATGTTGGATCCACGAGAGGTTTGTTGAGAGAGTTTTCCAATGTGACAGGATTAGTAATCTAGTCTGCTGTGGGGTGAACCTCCCCTCAGGATGACTGGAATGGCCCTTTGGCAAGTGCATTCAGTTTACAAAGACCTCTCACACACACACACTCTCACAGTCTTACACACTCATTACACACACTCTCTAACACGCATACTTTCTCATACACACATACGCACCTGGACATTTTTTCTCGTACACAGACACACACAATCACTTTCTCTCTAACACACACGCAACATTTTCTCTCGCACGCACATACACACACCGACTGGCACGCATACAAACCTTCCCTCACACAAACACACTCTTTCACACCTACACAAGCACACACCCTCTCTCTCACACACACACACGCTTGGGCCCGTCCCAGTTTAATTTGCGGTCCGGCTCTCTTATTGTTTGTAAGCATTCCGTCCTCACAAAGCCCCTCGCAGCGTCACGCCCGCCTCGCGGCGCTCTGATCCCGAGGGGGCGTCTTCGCCTCGCCAGGGGGTGCGAGAAAGGCCGTCTCCGATGCCGACCTATCGCCCATCCCCACAAAAGCCCAGCACATCGCGATGACATCAGTATCCGAATGATCTTCAGGCTCAGCTTTCAGATTGAAATAGCCAAAGATGCCCCAGAGAGGCTGGCGCTCAGGGACGGCTCGTTCAGCCAACACCGCCTGCCTCTGGGATCTGTGCATGTGATCGTGCAAACTCTCCAGTGCAGGGCTTACTTTCAGCAGGTTACCTGCTGCATGCATGCACAGCACAGACAAAGGCCCTTTTAATTGGGCTTCTGCACTTGAAGCTCACACTCGCTCACAAAAGCAGACACTTAGCCAGGCGGCTGGCTGTTGGCAGGGCGAGCTGCGCAGGGCGTGACCTCTCCAGGGCTGGAGCGCTCCGTCAGAGAGCCTGCGGAATGTTACACACTGAAGCTCCTTTGTTTACTGTCCAAAAGTGTGTGTGTGTGTGTGTGTGAGAGACAGAGTGTGTGTTGGTGCATTTGTGTGCGTCTGTGCCACATGTGGGAACGACTTCATCAATATTCTACCCTGGAGTCCAAATGTCTTCTGTCTCAGTAGACCAGGACTCTCCGTACATTTGATGTGTTCTGCAACAAAGCTCCTCACAGTCTGTTCTGACCCCTGACCTCTGACCCTCTCCCCTCCTTCCAGTTTGCCTTCGGAGTGCCTGACCTCCACCTGAAGGACATCGCCTGCAGTCAGACCCTGCTGGAACGGTTCCTCATCTTCCCCAGCCGCGGGGGTCTCTACCTGGTCCACAACGCCATGTGTGTCCTCACCCCCCAGCAACTGCAGACCATCGAGGACAGACTCTACGCTAATGTGGACTTCTTCAAGCTCTTCCGCCTGGTGGGTCCTTCTCCCTCTTGATGTTTGTCCTTTTCTCTCTCTCTCTCTCTCTCTCTCTCTCTCTCTTTTTCCCTCCCTCCCTCCCTCCCTCTCTCCCTCGGTCTGTCTCTTTGTTATTGTAATGAGAGCAGATAATGTTTTTGCCATAAACTGTCACTCTTTGGATCAGGTTTGTCTGGGGCTGGGTAACCAAGACAACGCTAGTAGACTTGCATCAACACTCTCAAAATCAACACCGATTTTGGGACACAAAAATCTCGATCCCCACGCTTTAAGGGACTGAGTGTGTGTATTGTGTTCTGTGTGAGACTAGTGACTGACCTCTTGACCTTTGGAACCACTTTCTCTTCATTTAAACATCAGTCACCCTATTTTAAGGCCTTTTTGTATACCCATAACACTGTCCTGCGTGTTGGCTGTCGCAGCATGTAGAGCTGTCATTATGATTTAGTGCTCCTCGCACATACTTTCATAACATGCCGGGCCCAGCGAAACGCTCTCTGAAAGGACTGTTGAGAGAGCAGCACTAGGTCGGTTCCATCTGGGCCAGGGTGGACCAGAACTGGCCACGAATCCTGACGACTGCCTGGCACACCCTGGAGGACCCAGGGGAAGCTGGGAGTGGGGAGGAGCATTGGCATGAAAGAGCAGATTTAGCTGGAAACAGTGTCTCAAATGTTTGTTTATCCAGCCTCGACCAGCCTAAAACAGAAACCCTAACTACAGAGGCTTCAGACACAGAGACATGAGAAAAGAACCTGCAATACCCACAATGCAACTCTGCGAATGTGGCTGTGACCGAGGCGGGCAGAGAGAGAGGGCAGGCGTTGGCGTCTGTCTTCCTCACAGACTCAGCCGGCAAGACTTGGCCTTGTTCGGTAAGAAGCTTAAAGCCGCAGACATCCCTCCCCTGTCAGACTAAACTGAGAGCTGGTAATCTCCAGGCTGGGAGTGTGTTTACCAGGCAGGGACAGTTCTGACTGGCCTCTTCCTTCCTGCTCATCCCAGACACGAGGACAGAGCCAGCCTGGCTGGTGCGGAGCAGCATGACTCACAGCTGACTGTGCACCCGGCTGGCAGAGACAGCAGACCTGGTGGATGGCCTCGCTCGCAGGCACACAAACCCACTGGAGACTCAAGTTGAAATGGCAGGGAACGAGGATGTGCTTCTGGGCTTATTCAGGGATAAACACACACACACACACACACACAAACAAACTTAAAGACACGCGCGAGGCCACACACACCCGTACATAAACCCTCCCACGCATAAACGCACGTTCGTATGTACAGACGCACACGTACATCAGCACGCACACGCACGTCCTCTATCTCAGGAGAAAGAGAGGAATGTCGGGGAGGAAGCACGTCTTGTTCAGGATCGGAGAGTCTACCCGGGTCCACTTCCTGCTTCTCCAGCCCATTGTGTAGCGAGGCGGCCGGGAAGATCCCTCGCCGAACGAGCCGTCCTTGGAAGTAGCTGTTCCAGGAGATACCAGACTCCAGGAAGCAGAAGCTTCACTGGGTGACGGCAAAGGACAACTCAGCACATTTGAAAGGCTTTTGTGTTGAAAAAACGAATGACGTGGAGCGTTTTTTGACTTACTTCTCACAGATACGATTAGTTGGCACTGCTGTCTGATGCATGGGTAGCAAGGGTGCATTAAAGTACATGTTGGTGTGATGTTACTGACGTTGGCATCAACAACGGTTCAGCAATTTATGGTGGCATCGCATCGCATCACCCTACCACTGCCCCCCCTCCCCCTTTGTGAATCTAAAACCCGAGTCAACAAAAAGCTCCAAACATGTTTGCTCTCTGCGTTTCTTTTCTAGCTATTTGGAGTGACAGTGACCGTTTGTTTCGATGTCAGGGTTATGCCTGCATCGCTGTATGCCTGCGATGTCCCACCTCCTGATTCTCTTCTTCGCTTTTGCAGCTTCCACGAGTGCTGGACAACCATTCCAACGGCATCGACATTCTGTTCTGGGGCCGAGTCCTCTCTGCGGCCTCCGACAAACTGAAAGAGGTACCGTCCCGATTTCCCCTCCCCTCCCTCCCTTTCTCCCCCCCCCCCACCTCCCCTCAGCAGTCCCATCCTGTATTTTTAGCTCAGGAAGTCATCGTTTCCCCCCCAGCGCCGGCCTTTACGCACGCACAGACGGCAGGGAGATCATGTCGTGCGTATGAGGAAGGCTAAATGTAGCCCGTTCCCTTTTTAGTCCCAGTCCAGATAAATGATCAGTCGGTCTGTAGGGCAGAGCCGTGAGGAAGGGCCTGAGCACAGGTGAGGCTGAGGGGTCAAAGGTTATCTGGGGAGGTTTCTGACCCTTACCGAGCATGTTGATTACAGGGTGTGTGTGTGGGGGGGGAGGGGGTAGGAGGGAAAGCCTATTGAAGTGACTTCCTGTTGGCGGGGGAGGATTCTTGTCTGTCAGAAGACTGACGCCTCCTAGTCATTTCCCAAATTCCACGCACCCTCTCTCGCAGATTTGGTAAAACACCAAAAAGGCATTCAAAACCCAATACAAATGTTTTCCTCTGTCGACTGTAGAAATGCCTACAGTACTGGCAGCCGTTGCTAATTGGTTGAGGGAGAGCTGAAGGAGTGTTGGGTCAAAGCTTTGGATAAAGCGAGATTATTGCTGGTGATCGTGCCTTTTTACATAACATCACCCCGCCCTCCCTCCCCACCCTCACCTCCACCCCCACGTATGATGCATTTCAGTGCAATCGTCATGCTCATTAACGCCGCTGCTTCCATGCTCATCGTCGCCTCCAGTTTGCGGTGAGGAACAGCTCCAGGGACCTGCTCCAGGTCCTCACCCCCCTCTTCCAGGCTCAGGCCAGCCAGGAGAGCCTGTCCTTCAACCAGGTCATGGCTGCAGCCTCCAGCCTGGTGTGTGGGTACACCGAGGGAGCCTTTTCCAGGGTCACCTCCTTCAACTGGTACGAGGACAACAACTACAAGGTCTTCCTGGGGGTCAACAGAACCAGGACGCAGGGGGGATACTCCTACGACCACGCAGCCAGTGAGTCCGGGCTCCCTTCGTATCGCTGTCGGGCTGTGCTGTTCTGTACCAGGTGTTCACAGTGTGGCCTGTCGACCAGATGAAGTTCTCTGAATGTTCTCCTCCTCTCCATTCAGCGCCGTTCTGTAACGAGCTCATGGAGGTGATGGAGTCGAACCCCATCACCAAGGTGGTGTGGAGCGCCGTCAAGCCCATGCTGATGGGGCAGATCCTCTACTCGCCGGACTCGCCCGCCGTACGACAGATCATAAGCAACGTAAGATGGCCTGCCTCACCCATACCTTCCACAACCCAACCCGCCCCACCCTAACCCTCCACACCAGGGCCGGGCAAATTCCGGTCCTCGAGGGCCGCTGTCCTGAAGGTTTTAGATGTTTCCCAGCTCCAGCGCACCTGATTCTAATGAACAGGTTGTTATCGAGCTCTGTGGAAGCTTCATAATGACCATTCATTTTAATTAGGTGTGCTAGACCACTTGCCCACCCCTGCTCTACACCCTATCACTCCACACCCTAACCCTCCACATCCTAACACTCCACACTCCAACCCTCAACACCCAAACGCTTGAGTCTAACTCCTTGGAACTCTGCTGTTCCCGTTGCGGGGTCTCACTAAACTGATAATACCAAACGGATCATGGAATTGGAGGCGATTTCACCATCGCTGCCGGTCATGTGGACCGATTAGTGTTCTAGGAAGGAACAGCAGATGACGCGAGGTACAGAATGGAGGGATTGTGTGTTAAGCGTCTGTTTGTGGTTCAGGCCTCGGTATGACTCTGCCCTGGAAGTGAGAGGGTAAGCTCTGTAAGGAGCTGTGGGTGAAATGCCTGCAGGGGCTAACAGTCGTGGATGACTGTGTCGGAATGGAAGCATCCGGAACGCCTCGAGTGGCGTCTCGTCAGGCTCTGCTGATTCGGATTATTTGTCAAGAGTCAAGCAGGCTGTGAAGATCCCGCTCACACCTGCACGCACCACACACTCACACACACACTCACACACACACACTCACACACCCACACACCAGCTTCCTCTCTCCAGAGTCTGAACGTTCTTCCCACAAAACAGGATGGTTAATGGCTGAGTCGGGGGAGGGGGTAAAAGGTTAAGCCATTATTTAGCGGCACCAAAAACCCAGGCCTCTCTCTGCGCTCCGGCTGGCCTCCGCCTTGACACCGCTGTTTTCCTGACCTCCACACGGTCGCGTGTCAGTTCCCTCTGGAAGTGCCATTCCACAGCCGGCTTAGCGTCGGTTTGAGCAGCGACCCATCAACAAGCTAGCGTAGCATTCTGCCGTCTGGAGACTATTCAATGCAGCGTTCCAGTCCAGTTCGAGCCACACGATCGTGGCCCCGCTTGCGAGAGCTGCAGCCTGGTAGGAGCTTAAAAGTCACCCAGAGGTGAAGTACAGGCAGGAGGGAAACACACCCATCTCCTCCCCCAGAGAAAAGGCCAGATTCCTGGGTACGGGGGGCCGGCCACAGGTCCCTGAGCCCCGGGCGCTGAACCACATCCCCATCGCTTGCCCCAAGGGCCGGAACCACTCTGGTTTCACCCTCTTTATCGTCTGTCTGCTTGAAGGACTGGCAGAACGCTGGTTCTGTGGGAACTGATGGATTCACTAGGCACGCTGAAAGAGTTCGGCCAGTTGTCACCAACGACCCCCATCAACCCCCCCCCCCCCTCCCCCCCATAACCCCCACCCCCCACCCCTGCCATTGTCTGCTTTGTCACCCATGATCTGACTGGCTACAAGAGGAAGGTGTTTAAGTGGGTGTGCTTTTTCCACACCTACCTCTGTCCCCTATCTTTGTGACTCTGCGATGCCGTACACAGACAGCGTACAAGGTTATTGTGAGGCGCAAACAAGCCGGTGTTTGCACATGTGTGACGGAGCAGATTTGGTGCTGCGGTACAGCAGCAGAGGCCTGTGGGAATTCTCAGTGTGATGCTGTTGTCTTTGCCGAGCTTGTTTTCACAGGCACTGTGATGTGGGAACGGTATGTGACCGGAGATTAGTAAGAGAGGGAGTGTGTGTTTGTGTGTGAGGGAGGGAGGGAGTGTGTGTGTGTGAGGGAGTGTGTGAGTGTGTGTGTGTGTGAGAGAGAGAGGGAAAGAGCTAAAGATACGCAGAGAGAAAGATGCGTAAGTAGAAAGCATCAGTGTGTCTGTGTCATGAATACGAACAAACGGTGTGTGTGTTTGGTTCTGTGTGTGTGTGTGTGACAGGCTAACACCACGTTCAAGGAGCTGGAGAGGCTGAGGATGATGGGAAAGGCTTGGGAGGAGGTGAGCCCTCAGATCTGGGCCTTCTTCCAAGATGGAATCCAGATAAACATGATCCGGGTGAGATAAAAACTACAAACACCATATCAAATACTATCCAAAACTACAAACCCCACACTGCGGTTTATATACACTTCTGTTCATTGCTCCACGGATAGGAACCCAAGACTACAATTCATATTAGATATCAAACATGCCGAAATGACAAACCCCAGTCTTCAGCCACTACTGCTGTGTTCAGATCAATGGGTGATTTCAATTGTAGTTTGACATTATAGGCTGCTAACACAATGTCTGCTTAAAGAGAACCAGGAATAACGTCCTGATTCCGGTCTCTCTGAACAGCATGATGCCTGTGTGCTTGTTTCCTGACTGATATCTCTACCCTGGCTCTGGGGTTCACACACTGTCTAAAGCAGACCAGGGTTGAGGTTTCCTGTTGTAACCTAAGCCCTTATCTTGACTCACTGGTTCTTATCTCCTTGTCTTATCACTTTGCCTCTCTCTCTCTCCCCCCCATCTCTCCCCCTCCCTCACCCTTCCTTCTCCCATCAGAACACCATCCGTAACCCCACCGTGAGGGACTACATCGACAGGATCCTGGATCAAGCTCCCTTCTCCTCCAAGCACATCCTCAACTTCCTGTTCAGCGGCCCAGCAGAGGAGAGGGAGCCGGACATGGACGACTTCGACTGGAGGAACGTGTTCAACCTCACGGACAGAGTCATCCGCATGATCAACCAGTATGGAGAGGTGAGCCCAACCAGTTCATTTACATTAACATTTACATTTATTCATTCAGCAGACGCTTTTATCCAAAGCGACTTACAAGAGAGAGCTTTTACAAAGAGCATCAATCATTGAGCATAGCAACGTGATAGACCCCGAACACAGTGGGGTTTTTTAGATTGTGAATCATACATCATGAGAACCAATAAGTGCCAAGGGAAGAACTATAAATGCATAACACAACGAACATAAATACAACAACAACACTGGCAAGTCACCATATGGGGACCAACAAATAGTTCTAAAGCACATTAGATTATGTGAAGTGCAATACCTCAGAGGTGAACCAAGTATATAGAGATGAACCAGTTTAGAGAGGTGAATCAGTATATAGAGGTGAACCAGTTGAGAGGTGAACCAAGTATATAGAGATGAACCAGTTCAGAGAGGTGAATCAGTATATAGAGGCGAACCTATTTAAGGTCCTAGGTTCTTTCAGTCATTTTAAGATATTTCTAGTTATCTTATTATTGAGAATGGCTGACGGCTCGGTATGCAAAAACACAAACCACCAACATGGACCCCTGCTGTTCTGTCATGAGTCCCAAACCCCCTAAAACACCCACCGCAGGAAGGCTCTCCAGCACGTTTATTGTCACCCTCAATGGACATTAGTGCGCTCCGAAAACACCTCACACTCACCCAGCACCGTAGCATGGTGTCTAACCCGCCAATGGCCCCCCCAATTTGTCCCCGGCTCCCAAAGACATGTAAATCCACCAGGGGGGTGTGGGTGCGGGGTGGGCGGGGGGGGGGGGGGGGGGGGGGGGGGGGGGGGGGGGGAGCACAACAAACTAGCTGTCAGCTCCCTTTTGCACCCCTCTGATCTAGTGGCGTGCACAAAAACACCCCAGCCACTCTCCCGAACCCGAGGGCCCTTCATACGAGAGGGGCCAGGCGCCTAACCTCATCCTCCACCCTCCTCGATTCTAATGGGTGTGTAGGGGGGGGTGGGGGGAGGTGAGGCCCCTCGGGCCTGGAGGGTGGTGGGGTGGAGGGGACGGGAAGGGGGGGCGGGGGGGCGTCAGCAGGGGCCAGGGTGGTGGGTGCCCGGGGGCTTTGTCCTGGACGAAGCTTACAGCACTTGCTGGTGACAGGGCAGAGCAGAGCGATTGAGCTGGATTAGCTACAGCTGTCAATCCACCCTCTCCGCTGTTCAGGGTGGGAACAAAGAGAGGAGAGGGATGGCTGTTCAGCGGCGTGGTGGTCGAGTGAGTCATGCGTCAGTGGAGGGACGGGGCTGGGTTGTTTTTATGGCAGAGCGGGATTCCCGAACTGTGTGTGTAGGTTTCTTAATGAGTGTGAGTGCACGGGCACGCCACTGTGTGTGTGTGTGTGTCATCTCAGGCCTTCCTCAGTTCCAGGCAGCTCTGAAAGGCTTGATCAGACACACTTTGTCTACAGCTAAGACACACACACACACTGCCTACAGCTGAGACACACACACTGCCTACAGCTGAGACACACACACACACTGCCTACAGTTGAGACACACACACACTGCCTACAGCTGAGACACACACACACTGCCTACAGCTGAGACACACACACTGCCTACAGCTGAGACACACACACACTGCCTACAGCTGAGACACACACACTGCCTACAGCTGAGACACACACACACTACCTACAGCTGAGACACACACACTGCCTACAGCTGAGACACACACACACTGCCTACAGCTGAGACACACACACACACTGCAGAACGAGGCTCCAGTGTCACACTAGATGAGTGTCTGGTTAATCCCCTCTACCCGGGAACTGCCAAAACAACACTGACCCGAGCCCTGTGCTCTGCCCCTGTGTTGATGCCCACACACACACACACAAATTCTTCTGTAGCACCTTATCGAATCAGCCCAGCCTCACTCGCCCCCCCCCCCCCCCCCAGTGTTTGGTCCTGGATAAATTTGTGGGCGTGTCTGAAGAGGACCACCTCACCCACCGCGCCCTGAGCCTGATCGAGCAGGGGCGCTTCTGGGCGGGCCTTGTGTTCGTGGACATGTTCCCCTGGACCGCCAAGGTCCCGCCCCACGTCAAGTTCAAGATCCGCATGGACATCGACGTGGTGGAGCGCACCAACAAGATCAAGGACAGGTCGGTGTCTTCACAGTACCTCAGCTCTGTCCAACAGACATTCCATATAGGCTACTGTAGTTAGATATTGGGTTTAGAATATTTGGAAATATATACAGTATATTGACCTGTGTTGGCGTGTATTGATGTGTGAACTGGCCTTATTTAACTCACGTATTTCACAATCAGTTCCCCGAAACGCTTTAGATTAGAAGTGCAACCATTAATGAGAATAAACCACTTAAATGAATGTTACACAGTGTTCTGATCTAGCCCCTTCTCTTCCACACCTCCCCCCACCCCCCCTCCCTGGCTCAGGTACTGGGACCCGGGCCCCAGAGCTGACCCCATGGATGACCTCCGCTACATCTGGGGGGGGTTTGCCTACCTCCAGGATATGGTAGAGCATGGGATCATCAAGACCCAAACAGGGAAGCAGTCTCCCCTGGGGGTGTACCTGCAGCAGATCCCCTACCCCTGCTATGTGGACGACCTGTGAGTGAAGCCCACCTACTTCTGGAATCGCTTTCTCATTCCTCCTGACTGGCCCATCGATGTGTCAATTAACCACTCTCTGCTTCTGTGTCCTCCATGCTTTCCAACTTGTCCCGCCCTCCTCCTCCCACTCCCCTGCCCTCCTAACCTTGTATTATTCTCTCTCTCTCTCTCTCTCTCTCTCTCTCTCTCTCTCTCTCTCTCTCTCTCTCTCTCTCTCTCTCTTCCACCCTCCTCCTCTCTTCCACCCTCCTCCTCTCTCCCACCCTCCTCCTTCTGCTCTTCCTGTCTCTCTCCCTACCATCCTCCTCCACTCACACTCCCACCTCCCTCCCTCCCTCCCTCTCACCCACCTCCCTCCCTCCCTCTCACCCACCTCAATCGCTCCTCCTCCCCCCCCCCCCAGCTTCATGCTGACGCTGAACCGCTGCTTCCCGGTGTTCATGGTGCTGGCCTGGGTCTACTCTGTGTCCATGACGGTGAAGAGCATCGTGCTGGAGAAGGAGCTGCGGCTCAAGGAGACCCTGAAGGCCATGGGGGTCACCAACGAGGTGCTCTGGGTCACCTGGTTCATCGACAGCTTCGTCGTCATGGCTACCAGCACCGCCCTCCTCACCGCCATCATCATGGTGAGGGGCGCTGGCCGGGCAGGGGGGCGGCGGGTGACTCATGTCTGAAGGGGTGGTAACACACCCTGGTGGATCTGACCCTGTCTGACTCACGACCTCGGTTGGAATGATCTATTGTGACCCCTGGTGGTAGAGAGAGAGAGATAGAAGGTCCTTGCATGTGGATCTTCATTCGAAACCCCTCATTGTGTGTTGTTGTCTAAAGGACAATGGTCTCCCCCCCAGGAATAGGGAGATAGACAGTTCAGAAGGGGTATTTCTCCAGGAGCAGGGTTGGAGTGTAAACCTACAGGAGGGTATTTCTCCAAGAGCAGGGTTAGAGTGTCACCCTACAGGAGGGTCTCTCTCCAGGAGCAGGGTTGGAGTGTAAACCTACAGGAGGGTCTTTCTCCAGGAGCAGGGTTGGAGTGTAAACCTACAGGAGGGTCTCTCTCCAGGAGCAGGGTTGGAGTGTAAACCTACAGGAGGGTCTTTCTCCAGGAGCAGGGTTGGAGTGTAAACCTACAGGAGGGTCTCTCTCCAGGAGCAGGGTTGGAGTGTAAACCTACAGGAGGGTCTTTCTCCAGGAGCAGGGTTGGAGTGTAAACCTACAGGAGGGTCTCTCTCCAAGAGCAGGGTTGGAGTGTAAACCTACAGGAGGGTATTTCTCCAAGAGCAGGGTTAGAGTGTCAACCTACAGGAGGGTCTCTCTCCAGGAGCAGGGTTGGAGTGTAAACCTACAGGAGGGTCTCTCTTCAGTGGTGGTGGGTATCTATCCAGGAACAGGAAGGGCTTTCACCCAACATATCAACCTTCACCTTTTGTTCTCCACGTCTTCTCCAGGGAGGAAAGGTGCTCAACTACAGCAACCCTCTCCTCCTGTTCCTGTTCCTGCTCACCTTCACC
Organism: Protosalanx chinensis; assembly: GCA_030340685.1. NCBI lineage: Eukaryota > Metazoa > Chordata > Actinopteri > Osmeriformes > Salangidae > Protosalanx > Protosalanx chinensis. The sequence goes on from CM059332.1 coordinate 3,318,963, forward strand.
ACGGCCACCATCATGCAGTGCTTTCTGCTCAGCGTGTTCTTCAACAAGGCCAACCAGGCGTCCGCCTGCTGCGGAATCCTTTACTTCAGCCTCTACCTGCCTCACATCCTTTGCTTCGCCTGGCAGGACCGCATCACCAAGGACATGAAGATCCTGGCGGTGTGTTGCACTCAAATGTGTCCCCCCCCCACAACACATTTTTGTTGCCCCCCCCCCCAAATGTGTCCCCTCACTTTGTGGCCATCTTCAAAACAAGCCAAACTCGGTGTGGAGACGTTTCCAATGCTAACCTTATCTCAACCTCTTTCTCCGTCTCTCTCGATTTCCTTCTCTTCTCTTCTGCCTCCTATTCCCCCTCCTTGTTTGTCTGCCTCTCAGAGTCTGCTGTCCCAGGTAGCGTTCGGCTTCGGGACCGAGTACCTCTCTCGCTACGAGGAGCAGGGTCTGGGCCTGCAGTGGGACAACATCCAGACCAGCCCTCTGGAAGGAGATGAGTTCTCCTTCCAGTCCTCCATCTGCCTGATGGCTCTGGACACCGTGCTCTACGCCCTCCTCGCCTGGTACCTGGACAACGTCTTTCCAGGTGACCCCGCGCCCGTGTGCTATGACCAGCCATTTCAGTAGAGATATGCATTGACCTTCTTGAAATAACAATAACAGTGTAATATATTCCATCGGCAGGATCTCTTTGGTAAAAGATTAACTAGGACTATGTTTCCGCGGGATGCTTGTCGCAAAGCCTCAGCCTTTCTTTAACTTTTGACCTCCCTGTCGTCCTGCAGGGCAGTATGGGATCGGTCGGCCATTTTATTTTCCCATCCAGATATCCTACTGGCGAGGACCCAGGGCGTCTGCGTCTGGTGAGCAAGGAATCCTCACAGAGCAAAAGTGTTTTGTAATCAAACGTCCCCAGACTTTGTAATCTTATATCCACCGGCATTTAAGAAGGGTGTATTTACTCACGTGTATTCATTACCGAACAGAGAAATCCAAACCGGAAAAAACAGGTTTTGACACCAGGGCTAACCAGGAGCAGAACGAGAAGGATAAGGAGAACGAGGAGGAGGAGGAGGAGGAGGGTAGGAAGGAGCCTCCGGGGGAGCCAGGCTCGTGTAAACACCAGGAGAAGCGAGACAGGCTGGAGAAGAAGGAGGAGAAACAGGCTGAAACAGGAGGAGAACAGAAGGCAAATGACAAGGAGGAGGCTCAGAATGGTAAACAGAGAGGAGAACGTGTCCTCTGGTCTACGTCTTGAACATCATGGGGAGTCAAATTCTTGTTTTCATTTCAGACAGCTCTCTCCTACCCTCTCTCTGGGTATTCTTAAAGTTTCTTCAAACCTTTTTCCCCCCAGAACTTCCAAACAATAACTCTTATTTCCAAGTCCCTCCCTCTCTATTTCCCACTCCCTTCCTCCCTCTCTCCCCCCGCTCTCTCTCTCTCTCTCTCCCCTCGTCCTGCTTCAGTTCTCCATGGTGAGTGAGAACTCGTTGCCCTTGGTGTGTTTGCTCTGCGTGGCAGCTGAGCACCCTGGCCACATGTCCCCTGGCAGAGATAGTTAATATGTGATGGAGACTGAATTCTCTCTTTCACTGTGACAGCATTTCTTCCCCCTGATGTCACCAACACTCTTAACTTTTGTAACCCCTCTCTCTCTTTTATATTTGTAAAAAATACATCTCTATTCATTAAATTGAAACAGTGGTGCCCTTTAGGGTTATTTCAAGAAAAGATATATTAATTGCATTCTATATGTATTAAAATGGGTTGGTAGGCCAGTTAATGACTGTTGCAGTATTTTTCCTACCACGCACATTAGTTTCACCACCTTATCACTGTCAATAAATATTTTAAGCCAAACAGCTTTTGTTGGTAACCTCTGCTGACCTCTGGTGATCTGTGACTCCCCCCCAGGCCAGTCGCTGTTCGAGGCGGCCCCAGAGGGCCTGGTGGAGGGGGTGTGTGTTCAGGACCTGGTCAAGGTGTTCAGCAGCGGCTCCAAGCCTGCAGTGGACGGGCTGAGCCTCACCTTCTACGAGAGCCAGATCACAGCCTTCCTGGGACAGAACGGGGCTGGGAAGACCACCACCCTGTACGTCACACACGCTGATACACAAGCATAAGCCCTCGTGTTGCCTCCATGCTCAGTGTGTGTGTGTGTGTGTGTGTGGGCCAGGTCCATCCTCACAGGCATGTTCCCTCCCACCTCGGGGACAGCCAGCGTGTATGGGAAGGACATCCGCACAGACATGGACTCCATCCGGCTGTCTCTGGGCATGTGTCCTCAACACAACATCCTCTTCAGGCAGTACGAACCCCCCCGTGTGTGTGTGTGTGTGGGTGTATTTGTGTGGGTGTAAGAAGGGCATCCGCTTGTGCGGATTAGACACATCAAAAGGTGCAGTTTCTTGTTTTCATTGTTGTATTACCCCCCCCCCCCCCCCCCCCCCCCCCCCCCCCCCCCCCTCCACCCAGCATGACTGTGGCAGAGCACATCCTGTTCTACTCGCTGATGAAGGGGCGGGCGAGGCGCGAGGCGGAGGAGGAAGTGGAGAGCCTGCTCCAGGACCTGGGACTGCCCCACAAGAGAGACGAAGAGGCCCAGAACCTGTCGGGTACACACACACACACACACACACATGAACACGTACACACGCGCACATGCACACACTCTAACATGACAGTCCCTCACTGCTCTGTTTCCAGGGGGCATGCAGAGGAAGTTGTCCGTCGCCATGGCGTTTGTGGGAGGGGCCAAGGTGGTGATCCTGGACGAGCCAACCTCAGGGGTAGATCCCTACTCCAGGAGGTCCATCTGGGACCTGCTGCTCAAGTACCGTGCAGGTGCCATGGATAAAAGCATCTGCTAATTGAAATGAATGTGCCAACAGTCACCGTGTCCAGTCTCACTCTCTCTCTCTCCATCTCTCTCTCTCTCTCTCTCCATCTCTCTCTGTTGTCTCTCGCTCTTTCATGCTCTCTCTCTCTGATCCTCACTGGTGTTCTTTCTATCCCTCTCTCTACCTTTCTCTCCCTCTCCCTCCCTCTCTCTGTCTTCCTCGCCCCCTCCCTCCTCCTCCCTCCCCCTCCCTCCCCCACCTCCAGGGAGGACCGTGATCCTGTCCACCCACCACATGGACGAGGCGGACCTGCTGAGCGACCGCGTGGCCATCATCTCCCAGGGCCGCCTGCTCTGCTGCGGCTCTCCTCTCTTCCTGAAGAACTGCTTCAGCGCCGGCTTCTACCTCACCCTGGTCCGCCGCATGACCACCCGGCAGAACAACACCAAGGTGGGGGCCACACAGCTGGCCTGGAAAGGGGGGGGGTCTGGGTGTCTGTGTATACTGACCATGTGACAGGATATGAGTGGCTGTGTATGTGTAAAATAAGGAACCTTATACCTTCTACCCAGTGTGACTGTTCTGAAGTGTGCTCCTGTAAGTGTTCCACCTGTGCCAAGGTCAAGCAGGACACGCCCCCAGACTCCGACAGACAACTGGACGGTAAGATGAGGAAGAGGAGGAAGATGAGGAGCCTGTTTAACCCCAGCTCACTTTATTAATCCAGATCTGGTTCAACTAATCATGTGTGGGCGGAAAGTTCAGTGTCTGGGATCTCAGTGTGTACCTAGCGAAACTCCTAACCTACGACCTTGGATCAGGTGACCTGGAGACCATCACGGGAATGGTCCACCACCACGTTCCGGAGGCCCGTCTGATCGAGGCGATTGGCCAGGAGCTGACGTACCTGCTGCCCAGCCAAGGCTTCCGTCCGCGGGCGTACGCCAGCCTGTTCAGGGAGCTGGAGGAGACCCTGGCCGACATCGGCCTCAGCAGCTTCGGGGTCTCGGACACCTCCCTGGAGGAGGTGGGTCCACACACACACACACACACAGGATGAGAACCACACACACACAATCACTCAGGATTAAAATGATGTATTTTCCAAGGGAATGGGATGGGATGGTCGTGTATTTTAATCCTGACTTTGTTACCGGCAGATATTCCTGAAAGTTACGGCTGGAGGAGATTTAACAGTTCGCAAATGTGCAGCAGGTGAGAAAAGGAACCAGCCACAAGTCGAGCTCCCTCAGTCTAGAACCATTCTGGTGGAGCGGTGGTCAGGATTGGAAGATGTATTACTGTGTTAAAGGGGCGCTGCCTGTTTGTTTAAGTGTGTTTCCTTTAATGTGTGTGTTATTGTGCGTGTGTCCGTTTGTGTGTGCCTGTGTTTATGTGTGTTTATGTCTGTGTTCATGTGTGTGTCTGTGCGTGCCATATTCTAAATGTGACCTGTGTAAATCCTGAATCCCCAGACCCTAGACTTCTGCAGCACAAGTCTCGAGCTAGTTTCCTAGGAGACAGGAAAGTGACCGTGTGTGTGTCACCATCCCAAGGTGAAGCTCCAGCTGTACTGTGCTGCTGCCAGCTGCTCCAGCTCTGCTCCAGCTGTACTATCCTGCTGCCAGCTGCTTCAGCTCTGCTCCAGCCCACAGCTGCAGCTAGGGCTCCAAGCTAGACTAGCCAGCCTGGGATGGGCCTCTGCCTTCGACTACCTAGCCTGGAACATGCCTCTGCCCTCGACTAGCCAGCCGGGGAGATGCCCTTGCATTTCTAGCAGCTGTTCCCTTTACAGGAGAGCTCACTGTACTTAGTGCGGCAACTGGCATTTCTGAGGAAAAGCTTGTGTAGAACTGTGTGTAGTTGCGTGTCCACTCTCTGAGTTTGAGCCCAGGGTGTGTGTGTTTGTGTTCCAGAGCCGGATGCTAACGGCCAGGGGCCGTGTGGGCTGGACGGGAGTGGGCGGGGCTCCTACCAAGTCAAGGGGGTGTGTCTGATCATCAAGCAGTTCTTCGCTCTGCTCATCAAGAGATTTCATCACGCCATGCGCTCACACAAGGACTTCTGTGCTCAGGTAAACACACCCTGAACGTAGCTTTTTTGTGTGTATCTGGATTTGTTATATTTGTATAATTGTGGGTCTGTTTTGACTGAACGACGGCTGGTGGGCCATTCTGTTCCGGGCCTTTCTAAAGGCTTTGCTGTTCTCTTGTGCAGATCATGCTGCCTGCCAGTTTCGTGTTCCTGGCCCTCCTGATCACCACGCTGGTGCCTCCGTTCGGGGAGTACCCCAGCGTCACCCTCAGCCCCTGGATGTACGGACGCCAGTTCACCTTCTTCAGGTGGGCGTCGCCCCATTGGGGTCAGACCACTTATCAACAGATGGCTGATAGTTTGGTTGCGAGTGTAGATGAAACAGTAGAACCCATGTTGATGATCATGATCATGTCATTTGTTCTGTTCAGTTTTGACAATGTAAAATGTTTGCTATCCTGGTTGTGCTTGTGGCCCTGCAGTAACGAACGCCCTCTGACGGAGGAGATGAGGTACTTTGCGAAGGTTCTGCTGAACAAGCCCGGCTTTGGTACTCGCTGCATGGTGGACGAACCCCTGGAGTGAGTCGTCACCACACCAGTACCACCACACTGGACCACAACACCAGCACCACCACTACACACAACCAGCTGGAGTTATTATTTTGGGTTTATTATTTTAGATTTTTATGACCCTTATTTTCATGAATCACACATGTTTGAAGGCACCTGGTTCAAAACCAGGCTGTGTCAACATGACGTTGTGTCCTTGGGCAAGGCCCTTCACCCTACTTGCCTCAGGGGAATGTACCTGTAATTGCAGTAAGTCGGTCTGGATAAGAGCGTCTGTTAAATACACTAAATGTAAATGTATAAAGTATTTATATACATACATGTGTGTCTTTCTATGCATCTCTGTGTGTTTATGCTGTACATATGTTTCTTTATGAATGTGTGTGTGCTCATATTAATGCATGCGTGTGTGTATAATGATGTGTGTGTTTCCCTGACAGGGACTTCCCCTGTAATAACCTGACCACAGAGTGGGAGATGCCCCTGGTGAACCCAGCCCTCATCGACATGCTGGCTGGCCCAGAGTGGACCTCCATCCAGCCCTCCCCCAGCTGCCAGTGCAGCACCCCCCAGAAGCTCACCATGCTGCCGGTCTGCCCTGACGGAGCTGGGGGGCTGCCGCCTCCGCAGGTACGCACACACACACATAGACAGAGACACAAGGACACACACACACAGACACACACACACACACACACACACAGACAAGGACACACAAAGAGCCAAGAACACACACACACACAGACAAGAACACACACACAGACAAGGACTCACACACACAGAAGTGTACACAAGGACTCACACACCCAGAAGTGTACACAAGGACACAAACCTCACACACACGCAGACACACATCCAGACACACACACACACACAACACTAAATCTGTGTGTGTGTGTGTCTTGTAGAGGATCCAGTCCACGGGTGATGTTCTGATGGACCTGACGGGCAGAAACATCTCGGACTATCTAGTGAAAACCTACCCCTCCCTCATCAGAACCAGGTACTGCCTACCCCTCCCTCATCAGAACCAGGTACTGCCTACCCCTCCTCATCAGAACCAGGTACTGCCTACCCCTCCCTCACCAGAACCAGGTGCTGCCTACCCCTCCCTCATCAGAACCAGGTACTGCCTAGCTACACCAATCCCAAACAGGGCTTCTTGGGAAACAGCAATGTTATCGGGAATCTCTGTCTATTTGTGGCTCAGTTACCTCACGTACCAGACACGGTAGGAACCTAGTAGACATATTTATGGTTTAGTATACATCAGGACCCAAAGACAGGCCGGCAACCCACAAGGAAGAACAGTTATATTTCTTATCGAGCTGTGTAACAGTTATCCTTGTGTGCAAATACATGTATTGACAACAAAATGCAGAATCAACTAAAGTAACCGTAGTTACTCCATCTGGCGCCCTAGAGCCACACAAGTGAAAGACCCGCCATCTTTGTTTGACTTTGTTCATCTTTCTTTTTCCAGTCTGAAGAGCAAGTACTGGGTGAATGAACAAAGGTAGGTTTCTATTTCATACCCTGTCATAGTAAAGTATTTCAACTAGTCTGGAATAAATCACAGCTGTCAGATTGCTGTCAGATTGTTACCTGAATTTCCTGTTCTCCACACCAGCACACCCTGCTGGACAGTGGTGGTGCGGCTCCCTCTAGTGGTGACTAGGGAGGCAGCAGTACAGCAGAGCTGTGTGGACCTGGGAACTGTCTGGTCTGTAACCCCTTCCTCCCTGTCTCTGGGGTCCAGGTATGGAGGGATATCTGTGGGCGGACAGCTTCCTGTCCTGGACATCCAGCCTAAGACCATCCAGGATGCTGCTTCACAGCTGGGCAGCCTGCTCAACGTCACAGGGGTACGTTGCAGAGTGTGTGGGTGTGTGTGGGTGTGTGCGAGTGTTCGCTTGTTGGTGTGTGTGTGTCTAACTTTCTCTCTGGCCATCCCTACCCTCCTTAACACAGGGTGAACACTCCAAGCAGACGTTAAAGGAGATAGGAGAGTTCTTGAAGGACATAGAGACTGAAAACAACGTCAAGGCAAGGAGATTTTTACAGACATAGATCATGGGATCTGCAGTTACATTTACATTAAATCAAGTCATTTAGCAGACGCTCTTATCCAGAGTGATTTACAGCAAGTACAGGGACGTTCCCCCTGAGGCAAGTAGGGTGAAGTGCACAATTCGGAATCAAACTGGCAACCTTCTGATTACCAGCCTGGTTCCCTCACCGCTCAGCCTCCTGACTGTTACTAAGTTATTATTTAGTTAGAGTAGTACTGCAACATGAATCTAGCCTTGGCCTTTTCCTGCATATCTTCCCTTCTCTCTCTCCCTAGTTGTCCTGTGACGTCATTTAAACTGTCCAATTAAAGCAGTAGAAATGCCCCAAAATAGAGACTGCTGTGCTGAACATACTGCCGAATCCACAGCCACTTCCTGTGATGAGGTGGGATGTTGGTTCCCCCCTGACAGGTGTGGTTCAACAACAAGGGCTGGCATGCCATGGTGGCCTTCATGAATGTGGCCAACAACGCCATCCTAAGAGCCAGCCTGCCCAGAGAAAGCAGCCTGGATGAATACGGCATCACGGCCATCAACCACCCTCTGAACCTCACCAAGGAGCAGCTGTCTGAAATCACTGTGTGAGTGACCGGGCTCCGGGGCTCCTGTCCTGGGTGGTGTCCTCCTCTGGGGGCAGGACGTATTCTCAACTGGAAGACCCTGCTAATGTATATATTTCTCTCTCTCTGTGTCTCTCTCTCTGTCTCGCTCTCTCTGTCTCTCTCTCTCTATCTCTGTCTCTCTCTCTGTCTCTCCCTCCCTCGCTCCCAGTCTGAGTACATCAGTGGACGCCATGGTGGCCGTGTGCGTGATCTTCGCCATGTCCTTCGTGCCGGCCAGCTTCATCCTCTACCTCATCCAGGAGCGCATCAGCCAGGCCAAGCACCTGCAGTTCGTCAGCGGGGTCAGCCCCCTGGTCTACTGGCTGGCCAGCTTCCTGTGGGACATGGTCAGTGTGCGCGCCGCCTCCCGTCCTCCTCCATTCCTCCCTGACTTCCTCCAGCATGTCATCCCTTTTTTGCTTGTGTACTCTATCTTACGCGTGAGGCCGATTCCCGCTTAACCCCGACAGCGAGAAGGTAATGTTGGTTGTGTGGCGTTCTGACCCGGCCAGGTGAACTACTCAGCGAGCGTGGTGATGGTGATGGGGATCTTCGTGGTGTTCGATAAGAAGTGCTACACCTCCCCCAGCAACCTGGAGCCTCTGGCGGCCCTGCTCATGTTGTACGGGTGAGTGGACGACCTTTCACCTCTCCGAGGGGGTGTGGGGGGGCTTCTGTTACAGCCCTGAAGAGGGAGCCTTGAAAAAATTTCCTTTCCGTTTTACAGCCTGTTTAAAGAGTGAATGTAGACTGTTCTTTGTAAATTGGGGGTTTTCCTGGTTGCGGGAGGTTCTGCTGACAGGAAGCTGGTTAAAGATTTTCAATAGTTCCAATGTCAACACCTGAGTGTGTGTGTGTGTGTGTGTGTTTGGATGTGTGTGTGTGTGTGTGTTTGGATGTGTGTGTTTCAGGTGGTCGGTCACTCCGATGATGTACCCCCTGTCCTACGTCTTCAATGTCCCCAGCACAGCCTACGTGTCTCTGTCCTGCATTAACCTGTTCATCGGCATCAACAGCAGCACCATCACCTTCATCCTGGACCTGTTTGAGAGCACCACCGTAAGACACACACACACACGCACGCACACACACATACACACACGCACTCACACACACACACGCGCGAACACACACGGTCACTAACTCTGCCTCACGCAAACACACCCACCCACCCACACTCTCACATACATGCTTCCACTCACGCACTGGGCTTGACCGGAAGCTTCTGGAAGGTGATGACCAGTGTGCGTTCCTGTGTGTGTCAGCCTCTGTACAAGTGTAACCAGCTCCTGAAGAAGGTCCTGCTGGTGTTCCCTCACTACTGTCTGGGCAGGGGCCTCATCGACATGGCCATGAACCACGCTGTGAGCGAGGTCTACGCCCGCTTTGGTGAGACACACACACATGCACGCACTTATTTTTAAACCCACAATCCTACTTAATCTTGTTGTGTGCCCTAAAGGGCCCTCCCTGAATAGTTGCCCACAAAATACCACTAGTGGCAACCCTAGCCTCCTCCTCCTCCCCCCCCCCATTCACCCCTATCTTTAGAGGGTCAGGACTGTCCTGGGAATTCCGTGGAGGGAAGGGCTAATCCTCCCTCACCCAGGCAGCCAGCGACAGAAACGTGAGCCTGCAGGGATTACAGTCGGGCTCTCGCCTCCATCACCCTACAGGGAGAGGCTGAAGATCTGGCCCTCATCGTCTGATAATGGCTCGTTAACCTGTGGGGCTTTGTTTAGCAGAAGCCTGGTGGCAGGGCTGGTGCTGGGGTGGCTCTATTGCGTTTTTCATCCGCATCCCCCCTGCCTGAGCTGGGTTGACGTCAAGGCTGTTGCTGGGGAGAAGCAGAGGGCTTAAGAAATGCTGCTCTCCTGATACTGTATAACGCTCTCTCGCATGTCAGATTGGATGATTCATCAATGTGTGTGTCTGTGATTGTGTATGTGTCTGGGTGTGTCTGTGTGTCTTCCAGGAGAGGAGTACAGTCCAGATCCTTACAGCTGGGACTTTCTGGGGAAGAACCTGATCTTCATGGCTGCTGAGGGCTTTGTGTATTTCTTCATCAACATCCTCATCCAGTATCGCTTCTTCATGGACCACTGGTACCTAACACCACCTCCCCTCCTGCCACACCTCCTTCACCACCCTGAGGCCTTCTGATATCCCAAACATTTCCTCACAAACGACCAAACGACAATCAACAGGTAGCTGTTGACTTCCGCTTAACCCCCTGACCCCCTGACCCCTTGACCTGTGACAGGATGCCGGACTTCAAGAAGCCCCTGGTAGTGGAGGAGGACATGGACGTGGCCGCAGAGCGAGAGCGCGTCACCCACGGCGACAGCAGCAAGGACATCCTTCAGATACGAGACCTGTCCAAGGTGAGGCCGCTGCCCCTCCCAAGGCATCATGGGTAATTCTGTGGGACACACAGGATGGATGGATTTCTTTTTCTTCATCTGTAATTTCTTCTTATTTTTGTTCTCTCTGTTTATCACTCCTCATCCCTCTCTCCCTCTTCCCCCCCTCACTCACTCTCCTCTAGACCTATACAGATGCAGCCTCACCGGCAGTAGACAGGATCTGTGTGGGCGTGGCTCCTGGTGAGGTAGGTGTGGCCTGTGACATGAACAGTCCTATCAGATGTGATGTAGACCACCCTGCCTCAACCCTGGTCCTATTGACAAGTTCTAGATGTTTCCCTTTTCCAAAACCCCCCTTCAAATGAATGTATATTTGGCTTTAAAGTGCTGTGGATCAGGGTTGAGAAAAGCTGCAGAAGAACATGTAGAAGGGTTATATCCTCCCTGATTTCCTCTCCTCTTTCCTCTCCTCTGCTCCTCCTCCTCGCTCCTCTTCAGTGTTTTGGTCTGCTGGGGGTGAACGGAGCAGGGAAGACCACCACCTTCAAGATGCTGACCGGAGACATTGATGTGACGTCAGGAGAAGCTTCCGTGGCAGGGCACAGGTACGGCAGGCCGGCTGCACACGTAAATCATAGCCGGTGCACCTAATCTAAACCTAAAAGAGCATCCCAGCATGAGGAGGGATCACAGTGTTATTACAAGTCCTGGTCTACCACTTACGTCTGTCTGCCTGTGTGTGTGCCTGTCTGTCTGCCTGTCTATCTGCCTGTCTGTCTGCCTGTCTGTCTGCCTGTTTGTCTGTCTGTCTGTCTGCCTGTCTGCCTGTCTGTCTGCCTCTCTGTCTGCCTGTCTGTCTGCGCAGCGTTTTGACCAACATCCTGGACGTGCACCAGAACATGGGTTACTGCCCTCAGTTTGACGCCATGGACGATCTTCTCACTGGAAGGGAGCACCTCCACCTGTACGCCCGCCTGCGAGGGGTCCCCGAGTCTGAGATCAGCAGGGTGAGACAGCGCCATGGGGCAAAAAGTTAACAGTAGTTGTCAGGAGTCCCCAGCTGTAAAGAGTCCTCCAGACCAGCAGGGGTCAGAACTAGATTTCAGATTTCCAGCCTTACTGTTGGCTCAAAACAACGTTCAGTCTCAGGTAGTGATATTACCCAGGCTCCTCCCAGCTGAGGCCTCCACACCAGCAGAGGTCAGCGTGTCCCTGTCCTTCTCCTCTAGGTGGCAGAGTGGGCCATCTACAAGCTGGGCCTGTCGGAGTACGCTAACCACAGCACCGGCACCTACAGCGGAGGAAACCGCCGGAAACTCTCCACAGCCATCTCCATGATCGGCTGTCCAGCCCTGATTCTGCTGGTGAGGACACAAGGCGGTGTAGCAGGCACACTGACGTGCGCGTGTTTTATTTTCTGACGTGTGTGTATTTGTGTGACGTGTGTGTGCGTGTGTTCGTCCAGGACGAGCCCACCACAGGGATGGACCCCCACTCCCGACGCTTCCTGTGGAACTCCATCATGAGTGTGATCGACGATGGGAGAGCTGTGGTCCTTACCTCCCACAGGCAAGTGTGTGTGTGTGAAAGTGCGTGTGTGTATCTGCTGTGTGTGGTAGATTTTAGGAGAAATCAACCTGCTTCTCCTCAACCTACCTATATAAAAGGTAGCAGCATAGATGTAATAGAGCAGTACAAATACGGAATGGATGTTGATGTGCCTTTTAACTGTTGTGCTATCTGTATGATTTTACCTGCTGCAAAACAAGTTTCCTCCTTGGGGGACAATAAACTTTAACTGAACTGAACTGAACTGTGTTGTCTCAGCCCAGTGTCTAACAGCAGCGTGTGTGTGTGTGTCTCAGCATGGAGGAGTGTGAGGCTTTGTGCACCAGACTGGCCATCATGGTGAAAGGCACCTTCAAGTGTTTGGGCACCATCCAACACCTCAAATACAAGTACTGTCTCCGTTACACTGATGTATCAGTCCGCAACACTAACTATTCTGCTAAACTAACTCCTGTAACACATAATGGGAATCTGCCCTCCTGTCCACCATCCCCCCCCCCCCACCTCTCCTCCTCCACCCAAGGTTCGGAGATGGCTACGTGGTGACCATGAAGATCGGCAGCTCCAAGCCGGGCCTGCCCCCGGACCTGAACCCTGCCGAGGCCTTCATGGAGAGCACCTTCCCTGGGTGCGTCCAGAGGGAGAAGCACCACAACACCCTGCAGTACGAGATCAGCTCCTCCTCCCTGGCTCGCATCTTCCAGCTGGTGCTGGCCAACAAGCAGACGCTGAATATCGAGGACTACTCCGTCTCCCAGACGACCCTGGACCAGGTATTATACGGGTGACAAAACCTCTTTGAATTCATGACCCTTACTCAACAAAGCTCAGGCCCTCTCCTCATGTGAAACTACAGTCATCCTCGAACTCCACCTCTGTTGTCGTCTTGTACCCAGAATACCTCGGCCTCATACTGTTTTGGTCGGTGGCCATCTTGGTAGGCGGCCATCTTGGCTCTTTCCCACTCTCTGGTTTTTGTCCATGCAGGTGTTCGTCAACTTTGCAAAGCAGCAGTCATGCGAGGACGACTCCATCGTTCTGCACCCGCGAGCCGCCGGGGCGAGGCGGGACATCAAGGTCAAGCCCATGACCTGCCTGGGGAAGTGAGTGTCAGTATGTCTGGTGTGATTGACACGTGATTTGGCAAATTGTGATTGAGCACATGCTTGGGGGAGGAGCTCTCAAGCAAACAGCTTGTTAGATGCAGAAGGTGGAAAACATTTTTGGGGGACTCCATCAACTTGGCATGTCTTGTAAGATAAAACAAGCATTTTAATGTTCCGTATTCAATAAGCAGGTTAGTTGCGATGCGGTATGAAAGGAATGTGAACACTGAGTTGAATCGACCCTGTGATGAGGTCAGCTGAGCTTCGTAAAGACGACTTTTACCTTCCAAGTATTCCCTATCCGTGTGATAGCCTACCGCTAATTATGACTGCTGATGAATATGGCTGAGCTGACTAGACTTTGCAATGTAAGGTGCTGTTGAAAGGTTAAAAGCAAAGATGTACGCTGTATCCGCTTCATATGCCAAGAAAGACAAATCAATTTTGTTTGGCCTTTTATTAGAAGTGTACAATAAGAATACTCTTAGAGCAAGGTTTTGTCTTGGCACTTTATCAATGCCTGCATCACGTTCCTTTTCTTTTTACAAAGGTTTTTCATCAAATCGATTAGTGCAATATAGATGTATGCATTTGCTGCTATGAAATTCATATGGAAATGATGATGTGTTTTGTATGCTGTTCAACACTGCGCTTAATCATGTGTGCAAACTGAAGTTGTACCAAATGGAAATTACAATCACTTGTGCTTTTGTTTACTAGTCGGACACACTGAGAATGTTGACAACATTTTACAATTCTCTCAATTTTTAGCATAATGTGAATTAAATGTATCGTTTTTTAAACTTTCGGGCACCTTTGTACAAATGTTCTGTCTTTGTAAAACAAAAATAACTTCTTACAGCTATTCAAATGATCAAAAGCAGGCTATTTACTGATAAAAACACTTTCAATACAAAACGTTATAGGTAAACACCTGAGATTTAGCAAATAGTGTCTTATTTATTGGTTGTACTTTGGAACACGTTCATTGTCTAATTCCTCTCCCAGAATTCCTCGGCAGGCACACATAGTAGCAGCTGACGTGAAGATCATGTGACCTAATGATGTCATAAAACATCTTTGCAGAACAGTTAAGCACCCTCTTTCTTTTTCAAACAAGCCTCCTACGCACAACTCGGCCAATCAAACTCTTTTCAAGGACTTCCTAGGTCAGGGGTTCATCATGATGATGTGCTGTACAGTGACCTCAATTACTCCTTTTAAATGTCATGAGGACCCAGGGAGGAACTATATTAAACATTCATTCTTCTTCATCTCCTTCATTTACTGGACCAATATTATCAAGCCCTGAACATCATGTTTAATATGAGACGATATGTCATCATAGATTTTCTGATGAAGTGAATTGCAAAGTTTTATATCAACTAATATATTGAGAACAATCAATTCAAAAAACATAACATTTTCTGACTGACTATATGCCTATGAAAATTCACATCCACACACAGACTCTGGTGATTGAGTCCATAACCTCAAAACCCCTGTTTACCTGTGCAATGTTGTTGACGTCGGCCATGGTATCTGCCATAACGTGAGCGAGCGGTCTGGATAACTCTAAACTCTGACCCATACGGTCCCCAGCTCCTCCACATCCTTCTGAGCCAGGGGGAACCGTAGATCATTCATACCTCCCCTCAAACATGTTCCAGGAGGACCGTAGACCGTCCCTGTCGCTCCTCGCTCATCCTCCGCGTCAGAGGAGAAGAGGGAGGATGGCGCTTCGGAGGCTGGGGTAGTCCTTGAACTCCTTGTTGTAGGTTTGATGCTTCCCTTTGGCCCAGATGGTCATCTGGATGAACCCCAGGAAGCTGAACAAGGCCACTGTTGGGAAGGAGGTTGGTTATACTGCAGGGTGACGGATGAACTGGTTGTCATGGGTTATGCTTCATAAGGAAATGTAGTAAAGGACGTAAATGTGTGAGAGGGAAGCGGGAATCCAATGACTGACCTGGTAGACACTGGGTCATGACTGAGAGACTCACCCAGGCTCCAACCTAAAAACACACACAACACACATGAGGACACACATATGTACCACACACACACACAAGGGCAGACACGTACCACACACACACACTCGCATGTTTCAAGCTCGCTCGCTCGCACGCACACAATCACAAACACAGTTTTACGCAGTGTAAAACACCTAAATAACAAATGGCACTGCACCAAACACTTTCTCCTTCTTTCCGTGATGTTGCATCACCTCGTATGTGTAGTTGGGACAGGAAACAAAGAAGAACAGCCAGGTGAAAGGGTTCTTAGTCGGATGAGGGAACCTTTTACACTTCGTTCCTGTGAGGTAAGACACAGAACCAACTCCCGATGAATGGCAAAAGACCCCCCTTGGATACCGCACGCCCAAACTTATCCACGAAGAAAGTAAACGCCTCTAAAACGAGAGACATCAACCAACCTTCCCCTCGCAGGTTGTTGAGGGCCAGATGGATGGAGAAGTTCCCAGCTTCGCACAGCTGTAACACAGCCAGCGCTTCAAAGATACGCCCGGTGAAAACAATGTTTATGAGTTTGAACAGAGCTGTCATCAGTACATACCACGTATATGGCCAGCGCATAGTTCACTTGAGTCTCCCCATAGGCTGCAAGGGAGACACACAGCAGAGTAGTAAACACGTCATTGGTCTGTTTTAATATGTTGACGAGCCAGTAAAAACAGTGATGTGTTGTGAGACTTACAGGGGGGCGTGTAGAGAGGGTGATTGATGTAGTAAGCTAACCATGCTGCGAAACCCCAGTAGTACAAACAGTTCTGAAAGAAAGCAACGTTTCCGTTTTGCATCAATACACATGCCCAAATATCGGAATTACATTCTGTATTCTTTCCCTGAAGAAGAACTACAAGCCCCTGGTGTGTTTCAGTCGGGAAGTCCTTATGAGTGAAACAGCGGACGATTAAAGGTCATATTGAGCACCATAGCTGTGTAAGCTTGTTCCATCAGGAGCGTGCCTCTCTCCGGGGGCAGGGATGGACAGCTCTGCGTCTCAACATCATGAATGTGCAGACAGTGCGTATTGCGCTCTATACTTACTCTGACTATGGTCTTGAGGGGCATCGTCCCGTGAGAGAAACGATGTACAAAGATAGTCTCAATCAACCTCTTCACATAGTGGCAGGTATGACAGGCACAGGCGAGTCTGAGAGAGAGGGAGGGTAAGATAGGGAGAGAGAGGGGGGAAGGTAGAAAGGAAGAAAGAGGGCGAGGGTGACGGAGAGAAAGAAAGATGAAAAGGGAGAGAGAAGGTGAGGGAGAGAAAGAAAGATGGAAAGGGAGAGAGAGGGCAAGTGTGAGGGAAAGAAAGAAAGATGGAAAGGAAGAGAGTGAGAAAGGTTTTAAAAGGGAGCGAGAGAGCGTGAGATGGAAAGGTAGAGAAAGAGGGAGACACGGAGAAGGAAAGAGTGGAAGAGGGAGAGAGAGGGAGGACATAGAAAGGAAAGAGATGAGGTTTACGACGTTTCGAATGACAGCTGGCGTTCTCGCGATCCTTGGATCGGATGCACCTGTTGAACTTACGTGACAACAGGGAAGGGGCTGGAGGTGAAGGCATATTTGTGAGTGTAGATATACGGAATCCGAAAATAGAAGAGCAGGTAGATGAACAGAGGCCCGATGTACTCAGCCAAAAACACCTGCCAGTCGACACAACACATGCTCTTTAAGGAAGAAGCTCTCCAACTCAGCAGTTATTTCAGTTGATTTTCATGAGTGGATAAATGGATGCCCAGGTTACCATCGTCCAGCCTAATTGTGGGCCGAGGTCCCTGAAGTACATAATGGCTGTGGTTCCAACAGGCAGGTTCTGTAGGATTTCATCGTCTCTCAGAGGTTTTCCCTCTGAAAAATGAAGCAATAAAACTGTTGAAGAAGCTTGTTTTTGTGCAGTGCATTCCAAGCCAAAAGGTTTGGGGAAATGAAGGATTATAACATGTTTACCTTCTCTAAATGACAGGTCTCTCATGCTTTCATCCATTTTTTTTTTATTATTCCTAGGAGGTCCAAGTGACCTTGCTCCTAACTATGTCATGTAGGAGACCACAAGCAATAATTGAAAGCCATTTTTAGAAACCGACCCATATTCTGGTAGTTTCTCTGAAATTAGGCTATGCAACAGTCTTTTGCTCTGCTTGGTTGAAAGCTTGTAGTGTAACAGTTAAGTTATTTGCAAAGAGCCCTTTGTTTATTGCTGTTTACACATTTATAAGTGGAGGTTTCAGATGAGGGAATATACAGAAATGTTATGTCTTACTAGGGTCGAGTTTAAGGGCTTGTCTGGCTGGGTACCATTGAGGATCTGTTGAAAACACACACACACACACAGACAGACACGCACATACACTGGCTTCAGGCCTGAGTAATTAATCACAATGGAGTACTCTTCAACTCTAATATCCTCCTGCCAGTCAGACTGTGTCTTATCAGACTCAACACAACATTCCCTGGCCTCTCCCCTCTTCTCCCCTGGCCTCTCCCCTCCTCTCCTCTCCCCTCTTCTCCTCTACTTTCCTCTCTATCCTCTCCCCTCCTCTCCTTTCCCTTCCTCTCCCCTCCTCTCCTCTCCTTTCCTTTCTATCCCCTCCTCTCCCCTCCTCTCCTCTCCTTTCTATCCCCTCCCCTCCTCTCCTCTCCTCTCCTTTCTATCCCCTCCTCTCCTTTCCTCTCCATTCCCCTCATCTCCACTCTTCTTCTCTCCTCGCCCCTTCCCACCATTCCTCTCCCTAGAAAATCTATATTTTTGTAATCAATATCACAAAACATTTGGTATAAAGTCCTTATGTTCACAGTGAACTCAAGAAATTAATTCATTCTTACATGATTTGGAAAAAAGATTCTTGATCTCTCCGATTGTTGAGTGGGGCTCCACCTGAGATGGAAATGCAATAATCAGGGACATCTGTAATTCTAGACGTATTGGTGTAGCTGTTGGTAAATAACTGGACATTGTCACTCCGGAGACTGTACCTTGTCTAGGAAACATAGTTGCTTCCTTGTCTTGGCGTCCAGTATCTCCACCTGCGGGGGACAAAGCCACCATGAGTCAAGATGGCTTCTAAGTGAACCCATCCCCCCTGATCATGAAGCCTGTCAGCTGCCTTTGGGACAGAGCCTCTCAGTAAAACAAGGAACTGGCTCGTGAGTCGAGTTCCCTGAAGCTTCAAATGTTCTTCCAGCGATGAATCAGCACGTCAGCTTTTTGAATCTCCTGACGTTCTGACCTGGAAAGCTGTCAATGCTGACAGCGGTGCCTTGGTGATGTACCAGAGCCTGGACTGGCTGTACTTAGAGATGGGCTCGCTTCAACAGAGGCTATAAAATGCTGCAACAGTCAAACCTGACAGCTTCATCAAATCCACCACTATTTCACCATTATTTACCTGTTCTTTTTTCCCTCTTCCAAGCAGTGTTATAGTGCCATGAATCTCTACAGACACCACTGTCAATGTTATCTTAATGTACAGCCTCACAATGGTGGCTAAACGACTTTCCTTGTAGCATAAGCATCAAAAGAACCACCTTGTGTGTGTGTGTGTGTTATCGCACACCTCTGAGTCAGGTTGGGTGGGTATGGGGGGGGTGGGAGGTGAATCATTTGGGCAGCTACAAGATAGATATTATTAAGACCCATCCCCGGGCTGCGACGCTGATCTTTTTAATCTTAATTAGGTTGTGTCAGTTGTGATCTACAGCATGCAGAGATGGGATTAGGTGGTTGGCCGACACAATTTGCCCTGAAAGCACTCTGAACTGTTCTGCTCAGCATAGCTGTCTGATCTAAATGGGCCCTTTACTGGAGAGTGTAATAACCCCTTAATGGACGCCTAAAGATTTGCTGAATGCACAGCAGAAGAGAGAGGGGACACGAAAGAAATAACACAACACAAGAGAAACAAAGATGTGGAACCGAGACGCGCATGCGCGCCCGAGAGGGGGAGTAAGCGGAGAGAAGAGATGAATATGGAGGTCTGTTTCCACGGTGAACGGAAGCTGTCATAATTTTCTGTTTTCCCTGACACTGTGGTGTCACCAGGTGCATCTCGGCTGTGGTTTTCTGTCCACCCCAACTGCATTATGGGAGCTCTTTTGTTTGTCATACAAAGCCAGCAGATCGCCAGGGGTGTCATCAGACCTGTGTTGTAATGCCGTGTGTACCGCTGTCACTGTGCCCTTGTAAATCTCATTATCCAAGATGTCTGCCTCTCTCCCTCAGGGAACCACAGAAGCCTGCTGATGACGCACTTTGAAAGGCAGGGAGAGGAGAAGGGAGGGGTCGGGGGGGAGGAAAGGAGAGGGAGAGGCAGGGGGGACAGGGGGAGGTGAGGAAAAGGGAGAGGAGAAGGTATAGGAGGAGGGTGGGGTGGGGAGGACAGGGAGAGGAGAAGGAAGAGGAGGAGAGAGGGGTGGGGAGGACAGGGGAAGTAGAGGAGAAGGATAGGAGGACGGAGAGATAGGGGGAACAGGGAGAGGAGAAGAGAGAGGAGGAGAGGGGTGGGGAGGACAGGGGAAGTAGAGGAGAAGGATAGGAGGACGGAGAGATAGGGGGAACAGGGAGAGGAGAGGAGAAGGAAGAGGAGGAGGGAGGGGTGGGGCTCCTGCAATACTGACCAATCTAGTTACGCTTCGACAGCTCTGTGAACTTGCTGTCATGGAGGAAGAAAGAAAATCCAGTTACTTAAGTGGGTTCGCAAATGTAATAGATATTTTTTTAAGTCTTGTTTTTGTTCTAAGGGTGGAAAGACAGAAGAGCGTTGCAAGTTTGAACTGAAGTTGTAAAAATCCACAAACTCAGGAAGAGCACACCATCACATTAAGCAGACACTCTACAGAGCGACTTACAGCAAGTACAGGGACATCCCCCCCCCCCCCCCCCCCCCCCCCCCCCCCCAAGGCAAGTAGGGTGAAGTGTAAAGGACACAACATCGTGTTGGCACAGCCGGGGGTTTCAGCCAAGCACCTTCTGATTACTAGCCTGACACTCAACCACCTGAACTCCCTAGTTTGCATATGTCTTAAAAATCAATGTCCATAAGATGAACTGGCCAATTTTCTAAATGGCTTTTTGCATGGCCAGTTTACCGAATCCTCCCCAGAAACAGATAGATGACTGAGGTGTGTTTGGCTTGAAGAGCCTCCGTGGCCTGAACGAACAACACGCAGTAAATCTGCTCGTTTTTTCAATCGGGAGGAGTAATCGATAAAAGCACTCAGTTGATTTCTTAATTTAGTCAGAACCTTCCCTTTGCTATTGTAAATACTCTAGTAATGATGGGTGATAGACCACACCTTCCCAGCATGCCGCTCAAACTGACGACTGACATTCTGACAGGAGTTCTGAGCGTTAGCACTCTAGCTACCTCGTGTTTTTCTGCTCCGAAAAATACCTTGGCCCCCCCCCTAAGATGGTGAACCAACAAACAGGTACGAAAACTAAACAACTTTCTGAATCCCCTTGCTTAAATGTTGTCATTCCATTTCCTGCTTCATTAGCATGACCCATCATCAAAATGTGATGGTTTCAAACAGCAGCATGTTGGACTGGAATGTGACCTGGCTTCCAGCAGCATTGCACTGAAAACATGCCGGCTGTAAATCACCCAGGGTAAGGAGGCCTGTTGCTGTTGTACCGAGTTACATATCAACTTGTTTACGAGGACGCCCTTCTGATAGGACCACATGCTGCTCAGGATTCATACACAGCAGCAAAAAAAACTAGACGGACAATAACGCAATGGCCAGGAGTAATTTGACGTGAGGAAATTCAAGACAGAAATTGGGAAAATGGGGTTAAGTTGCTAAGTGGAACGATAGGGGTGGAGGTTCAGGGTTGGATTTCCGAGAACCATAACTAACCCCCTCTCCATCTTAAAATAATTTGAGCTTCCATCATCACAAACGCAGAAATGCAGAGGTTTAACAACTCGAGAAATATCCCAAAGGAGAACCAAGATAAAGTTTTGTAATTAATCAAGAGCTGAAACAATCCCTTCCTGTGGAAATAGCTGACGGCTACATTTAAAATAACGGATTTATAATCAATCAACAAACTGAAACAAGAGGACTTGCTGGAAAACTCCACCGATTTTCACATCGAAGAATACTTTTAAAATACTGACTCTGCTTTAGCTCATATCTGCAAGACTAGCTTGTACAATCACAAATACACATTCAAGTCAGTTGAATAAATAAAGTGAGTAACCTGATGTTACTCAAAGTAATCCGTTTGGACTTTTTACTATATGTTCACTGTTTACTGTTGTCGCCGTACTTTGGCCTGACGAAACTAAGCATTAAAAAACATGTTCCTGTCAATGTTTTATATTCTATTTCAGATTTTCTATGCCAAATTAAGCAACATTTACAGGTAAAGTCTTACCTCAAAGAAGGTAGTTCTGCTCATCTTGGCTTGTTTGTTCTGCTCCTCTGTTCTCAGTGGGAGAGAGCTCTCACACACATGCACACACACTCTCTCTCTCTCTCTCTGTCTCTCTCTCTCACACACACCAACCCCCCCAATCCCTGCCGCCCCAGAAACGATCTCAGCAATTCAGCAATGACCCCCTCCTCTCTATCCTCACATCTCTCTCCCTCTCCCCCTTTTCCCCCCTCTCATGCTCACTCCCCCTTTCGTATTGTCTCTCTCTCTCTTCATACCTCATTCTTGCTCTCATTCCCTCTCTCTTATTCTCCTTTTTATCTCTCCCACAACATTCTTTCTCTCACTGTCTTTCTCTCTCTCAGGTCTCTCTCTTTCTCCCTCACCCATTTCTCTCTCTTACCCATGTGCTGAAGGGAATGGGCAGGGTACCACAAGCTCCTCAGAAACCCTATACTCTCTCCCCTCTTCCACCCCTCTCCCACCTGCTTCCCTCCCTCCCTCCCCTCCCTCCCCCCCCCCCCCCCCCCCCCCCTCAGTCTGCCAGAATGGCTCGGGGAAGCCCTTGGCATGGCTTAGGCTGGCTCAAACAGGAAACAGTCTGGGGTTGAGAGGAACATCGTGAGCTTGAGACAGTAAGATGGATAAATGACTAGATACAGAGAAAGAGAAGCCAAGATCCACACAACCACAGAGTGAGATAATATGAGAGAGATGGGCAAAGAGAGAGACAGAGGGAATGAGACAGAGAGCTTGGTGCAGACACACACACACACACACACACACACAGAAAGACAGAGATGGAGATAAAGACACAGAGAAAGACGGGGAGAGACACACACCGGACAAGGCCAGAAGGACAGAGTGAATTCCCTACCGGAGAAACCTAAAATAATCTATCTCCTTCCCAAACATCTCTGTGGATTTTCCCAGGGAGAGAGAGAGTGAAAGAGAGGGGTGCAGTGGAAAGACAGACTCTACTTCTATGCAGCAGAAGACAAATCTGTCCCAGGCTGAGGACAAGGCCTGGGGCTAGACTGTACGCTGAACTAGGGCCTGGCCTGGATGTAGCACTGCACACACTCACTCTTTTACTAGTAAGTAAGTAAGTAAGTAAACTTTATTTATATAGCGCCCCTCGCAGACCAGGGTCACAAAGCGCTTTACAATGGGAAGCAGACAACAGATTAAAATTTCATATGAATATTGATTAAAAATATACATACATACTAACCAGAAGCAGCATTTACATTTAGTCATTTAGCCGACAATCTTATCAAGAGCAACTTACAGAGACTACAGGGAGATTCCCCCTGAGACAAATAGGGTGAAGTGTCTTGCCCAAGGACACAACGTCATATAGGCACAGCCTGGAATCTAACTCCCAACCTTCCGATTGCCAGCCTGACACCTTGACCGCTGAGCCATGTGCATTTGTGAGTATGACGTCTTACACCTGTTTTACTGCAGGCCACATGCAAGCTCTGCACAACTTTTGGTCTGACTTCCACTTGTCTTCAAACCATATCGTTATTGTCCCTGTACAACAGGGATCATGAAGCTAATGCTACTGTGTGTGTGTGAGGGGGTGGGTGGGGCCGAGCCTGGGGAGCAGGGAGCAGCAGGTGACAGAGACCACAGACCCAATTTCACCCGTGTTTACTAGTGTGTGTGTTGCGTAACACGAGCAGGGGCTGAGGGGTTGGGGGTGGTTGGACTGGCCGTGGGGGGGGGGGGGGGGGGGGGCAGGCACGCCAGGCGCTGTGTCATTTCACCACCCCGGCCAGAGGAGGACAGGGCCACGAGCTGAGCTAGCAGGGAGCTAAGCTAGTGCCCAGAGCTGTCTCATTAGCAGGCTCCTGGCATCATGGCTGACACAGCATGTGGAATCCTTCAACAGGTGGGGGCTATTCCTAGCAGGGAGCTCACGCCACTTTCGTGCTCTGCGATTTATGACGGTGTCCATTTTCTGAACGCGATGAGGGTAAATCACGCGGAGGGAGTGTACCGGGGTTTGCCATTGAGCATTCTGTCACAGGTCACATGGGCAGACAAACTCAGTAGAGGGTGTGGCCAAGATCAAAGCTGGCCCAGTTTGCGCCTCCTGACAGTCAACAAGTAAAGCGCTTATGTCCATGCAGCATTTACAAAGAAAAACATGGACAAACACAGTTTGGAGAAAAGACTGCATATTGCAATTTTTGGTTTGTTTACACTTTCAACTACATGTGAAAAGACACTGCTCCCCTTGAATTTAAATGCTAAGTTTATTGGGAAGTAAAGGGGGGGAGGGGTGGTGGTGGTGGTAGGGAGAGCTTGGAGATGGGGAAATGAAGCTTGTCTGCATTACACAGACACAGATGGCTTGTCAATGTTGACGGCGATGATGGTACTGTTGACATGCTGGACATTAATAACCCTGGCCACAGGTTTCTTGGAGGTCTTCATCCCCAGGCAGCGCTTGAGGCGCTGGCGGAAGGTGCCCATTCCCTTCACCACCTTCTTAACTGCCCGACGCCACCAGCTGGAGACAGAGACAAAGGCACAGGAAGTGAGGGAGCGCGGGGGCAGGAAGAGAAGAGATACAGTGGAAAACTAGTGAGAACGTGGTTTAGATGGTTGTAACGTGGGTGTGTCCTCTGAAGACAGGACAACAGGGGAAGCAATCTAGGAGTTTGGACTCCACCTCTTGCTGGAGTTGTGGACAGTATAAACTCCCACACTTTCTCTCTACACTGAACTGGTAATGCACCTTTTGGTCTGGCCCGACTGGCCATCCACCACAGGGCCCATCCACCACAGGTCATTCTCTTGAATAGCATCCAGCTTTGGCTCCTGATCTCTCTCCACCTCTGGATCAAGCTGATCTTCCTCCACATTAGAGAACTCAACCTACAGGATTACCAGACTTCTCAGCAAGTGTTTCGGGACCAACAGTTGCTGATATAAGGAAGACACTAAGCACATTTTTAAGGTAGGGAACACTCTAAACTCTCAAGGCTTCCTCACCATGGCGGTATGAGGACAAGGACGTGATTTATTGGCTAAACAAAAATCGCTCTGTAGTACTGCTCACTGCCACAGGAAGATGGAGAGAGGCAGAAGACCATCACAGAGGGTTTCACTTACGTATACGTGAGGCAGCCTCCCCAGATCTTCCTTCTTGGACAGAAGGGGTCCACCAAGACACATGGACACATGGGGTCCACCAAGCCTGTCCATCAGATTTAGATTCATTTAGCAGCAGCAGCATGGAGATGTAGTAGGAAAGTGGGCAGGTGATGTGAGTCAGATGTGGTGTTAGTGTGCACACTTACACCATGGCCTTTTCTAGCTGGACCTCAAGATGTTGGTTCTTGGTCTTCAGCTCCTGAACACAGACTCAAGGTCAAAAATGAAAGTGCCAACGCTGTCGTCATAATGCAAATGAGAAAGAAAAGCACTAAAAGAAGGCTTACTACTATACCTGTATGATGGTGAGGTGGGCTTTGATGGAAGTTTCCCATTTTTTGTGGATCATCCAGTTCTACAAATAAAACAGAAACAGAGATCAAACCCTTTTACCCTTTATAATAACACAGAATAGAAAACAACAAGCAGAACTCTGCCAGAGCAGGAAAGTTCTTCCAGAAACGCTGTCTGATATTACATACAGAGACAGATCCTACCTCATCCAAGTCTTGACTGTTCTTGAGGAAGAACAGTCGATATTCCTCCTCCAGTTGTTCCTGAGAGTCAAACCCCAAGCAGACAATCATTCATATTTTTCATTTTCAAACATGTAAATATGTTTGTGTGTGTGCGTGTTTCCTTGTGTATGTGAAAAGTTGATGATGAGGTACTTGTAGGGCCCGCTGTGCATTGACCAACTCGTCAATCTTGCTCGTCTTCTTTTTGCTCTCAAATAAGACGGCAGACATCTGAAACATAGAAAGAGTCAGTGTTTCCTACAAGCTAGCTGACGAGCTCTGTCCAGACCTACATGTAGTCATTTAGCATTACCTCCCTGTTTGTGGTGTCACATTGGGCTCTCAGGACCCGGTTCTCAATCTTCTGCAAGAACAGAAGAAGATAAAGATTAGAGTTGTTGTTTTATTGCCCCAAGTGCAGGGGGTTAGAAATCTGTGAACTTTCCAAACACCCACCAGCTTTGAGATGCGCGTTCCCTCGGTGTCCATGGTGCCCTCCATCTCAGCAGCGTCTCGACAGACATCTTCAAGCTCATAATAGAGCTTCTCTGTCTCATCCAGTGTCTGCCTGTGACTGAAAAAGTCCAACACAAAACTGTCATGAATGTTTACATTTAGTCATTTAGCAGACACTCAGGGCGACTTAGAGAAAATACAGAAACATTCCCCCAAGGCAAGTAAGGTGAAGTGCCTTGCCCAAGAAAACATCATTTTGGCACGGCCAGGATTCAAACTGACGATTCGTACAAATTCAAATTTGCAACCTTCTGATTACTATCCCAATTCCCTCACAGCTCACCCACAATCCCCTATCCTGTGAAATTAGGTTCATGCCTGAGTGTGTGTGCATGTGCTTGTGTGTGTGTGTGTGTGTGTGTTTGTGTGAGTGAGTGTTACAGTTTGTACCTCTCCAGCTGGTTGCAGAGGATCATGTTCTCGGTGTGGAGAACTGAGTTGTGGTCACCTGCCAGATCCGCAGAGTGCTGCACATCTAAATGCAGCTGCTCCCAGCTGTGCTGAGTGCAGAGCTGCATGGACATGACATCCAGTAGGACCATAGGATTCCTACAGACATCAACAGATCCCAGCGCACATCAATTTCACAATACATTTCACTTCTGTAAATCCCACCCAAGCCTGTAACTGGCCAGCACTTGTGTGCACCTTGACCAAAGAACATGGGTTGGTCATTCATTTAGCAGAGGCATGGAGATATAGTAGGAAAGTGGGCAGGTGGATGTGAGTCAGATGTGGTGTTACACTTACATCATATCTTTGTCCAGCTGGACTGCCAGGTCCTCTTTCTTGGTCTCCAGCTCCTGAACACAGACTCAAGGTCAAAAATGAAAGCGCCAATGCTGTCGTCATAATGCCAATGTGAAAGAAAAGCACTAAAAGAAGGCTTTCTACTATACCTGTATGATGGTGAGTTGCTTTTGGATGGAACTTGAGAGATACTTGATGATCATCCATTTCTACAAATAAAACAGAAACAGACATCAAACCCTTTTTGTAATAACACACAGTAGAAAACCACAAGCAGGACTCTGCCAGAGCAGAGATCTGTCCGATAATACATACGGAGACAGATCCTACCTCATGTAAGTCCTCCCTTTGCTTGTCAAGGGACAGTTGGGACAAGGGACAATACTCCAGGTGTTCTTGAGGGTCATACCACAAGCTGTTAGCCATCAGATCTTTACGATGTTCCAGCTCCTCCCACATCTTATTTTCCTCATGCATTGCCTGCCTGAGACTGAAAAAGTCCAAACACAAAACTGTGATTAATGTT
Source organism: Protosalanx chinensis (assembly GCA_030340685.1). Classification (NCBI taxonomy): domain Eukaryota; kingdom Metazoa; phylum Chordata; class Actinopteri; order Osmeriformes; family Salangidae; genus Protosalanx; species Protosalanx chinensis. The sequence continues at coordinate 3,346,014 of CM059332.1, forward strand.
TACATTTATTCACTTAGCAGATGCTCTTATTCAGAGCAACTTACAGCAAATACAGGGAGGCAAGTAGGGTTAAGTGCCTTGGCCAAGAACACAACATCATGTCTGCATGACCAGGATTCAAACTCGCAACCTTCTGATTACTAGCCTGATTCCCTCACCGTTCAGCCACTTGACTCCCCTATCTTGTGAAATGAGGTTCATGCCTGAGTGTGTGTGTGTTACACTTCTTACAGCTTCATTTGGCAGCTGAGGGTCATGTTCTCCTGATGGAACTCTGAGTTTTGGCCTTGTACAAGATCTACAGACTGCTGCAGCTTCTTATTGAGCTTCTTCAGGCTGGTCTCAGAGGTGATCAGTTCTGAGACCACAGCCCGCAGGTCGTCAGGATTCCTACAGACATCAACAGATCCCAAACACATCAATTTCACAGGTTATAGAGACCACACCACTTCTTTAAGCCTGTTAAGCTTTGATTAATTTACAGTATTTGGCCTACATACACTGTTGCAATTTGTTGCATGAAGAGACTGTGAAGAACATGCTGTGTTTGTGTGGTTGGTGTTTTTGAATCAAATCTTACACGTCTAAAGCAGTGAAGGAATTCTCCTCTGCGCCTTCATCCGCGCCCTCATCCATCGTTGGTAGTAATGTTGTGTAACTACCAGTGTAAATTAGTTTTCTGTATTCGTAGTATAACCAGCTGCTTTGGTGTCTCTTCGTCAAATGAGTCTTGTAAAGGATGAACCTTCAATACCTTCCAAATCCAGAACTTGGTGATTATGATGTCATAGTGTGAAATCTCCAAGTCTGAGGCAGCTCCCTTTGAAGTTAATAATATTATATAAAAATCTATATTCTCATGAAATTGCGTGAAAAATTTATTGGTCAGCTTCAATTCTAGCTACTGTAGTAGCGTGCTCATGATCGCACACTGAAGCTAGCCTTACATTAATTAGCTAGTAATGAAGACTAGCTGGCAACGTCCCCTATTAACTACTATATCACTGTATGTTTGTTTGACTCTATTTAGGATATAAAGACGATGTAAAACGGTTTTTAAAACCATGAAGGAGAGGTGCCGTTGCTTGAAGGCTAATGTATCCTTAGCTAACTCGCCAGCAGTGGTAAAGCTAAACTAGTAAAGCTAGCTGTCATTGAAGCAATCCCAGCTAAGATCATTCATAGAATCACAAACTGGAGGAGTTTCAACAACAATTAAAAAGTCCTTAAATATGTCAATCATGATGAATTCTTTGTGTGTCCTAATAATTACTGGAGCACTGGAATTACTGTACTGTAGTCAGACAACGAGTCACAATTCCTTTTATTCGCCATGCAAGTTACACAAACACAGAATTTACTGTGGCAAGATGGTGCAAACAAAGATATTAAATAAAATAAAGATTTAAGGTGGCATATATAAGTGTAACAGTAGTCTTCTGTCTGCGTTGTGTATTTCTTTAAGTGATGGACTGTCCACACCAGGACTGCCGTCAATGCGCTTTTATTCTCTCTAGTAAACCATTCACATCAAGTGGGGATTCCTGGATGCCCTCTCGCCCACTCCTCTTCCCAGCGTGACACAGCAAGAAAGGGGCGGCGGACAGGGCCATGTTCAAACATCTCCACTTACACATTGAGATTATTAACATAAAATCATTAATAACATGACATGGAAGAACAACTAAAAGTTACGTTAGCATTTTAAGCTAAACGGAGATTTATCATCTCGCCTGCTAGCTATTCAATGTCAAGATTAGCTAATCATGCTAGCGAACTTTTAGCAGATTTCCCACACTTTTGAAGTCATAACGGAACACAATTACACACCTGGTAAACACATTCACATAAGTACATCAATGGGGTTCCTGGATGCCCTCTCGCCCACTCCTGGCAAAGCAAAATATAAAAGAAAAAGCTAAAACATACTTGACGCTAACAACAGCTAAGTCACAAACTTATCCTATACACGTGGCTGTATAAACTACATGACAACACATCAAATACACACAAAGACGCGACAATACATCAAGTAATGGCTAATAAAGTGATTAAAGTATAAGATTAATGATTAAATAAACATAAATGTCCTATTGATGATATATTATTAACTATGCTCTCATTTGGGGATAACACACCTCTTCCCAGCGTGACACAGCAAGAAAGGGAAGAGTTGAGGTAAGTATCAATGTATAAACACAAACACAAAACATGGGGAGACAAGAGGGTCAAAAGGCTACAGAACGGGAACACCCGAGATGTACATGAAAACCAAAATCTAAAACGTGTGTAATTATTAACAAACATAACCAGACAACTACAATGATAGAAAATAAATCCAATTTATGCAGGATTTAACTTGCACAAATAATTAACTCCGTTACATAAGCAATAATCAGAATCAGAATCTATTTGAATCGCTATGCAAGATATACAAACACAGAATTCACTTTGGCAGAAAGGAGCAAACGTAGACCATATATGTAACTTAATAATAAAACAGGATACAAAATATAATGTAAAATACGAATTAGATGCAAATAAGATAAAAATACAAAGTGGGCACTAGCTGTATAGATGGGGGGTAATATAACTAAAGTGAGAGTGTAGAGAAGGATGGATATAGTACAGGGGTAGGAGGGGTTATATAAACAGTAGTGCAAACCGTGGTGCAAGTACAATTATAAAATGTATGTTTGTTTTCTTATGTGTTCAACTTTTCTACCTTGACTACGTCAGGTCCTTGTTTTGCTACCTTTGTATGTCTGCAGAACACTTACTTAGGACGTACTTGTACAAATCAAAGTACTGTTTGCCAGTGTGTAGGTATATGTGTTGTAGAGATTGTGTTGGTTTTCCGCCATAGTAGGAGTATTCCATTGTGAAAGGTGATCTGGTGTGTATCAATGTTTTAACATGGGAGTGCTCATTAGCATAAATCGTCCTCTCTTCGTCTCTCGCTCTTTCTCTCCTGCTCACTCTTTCTCTCTCGCTCTCATCCACCTGTTTTGTCTCGTGACAACCAGATTTAAGCACTAGCGCCACCCACTGCTCATGTGTGGGCATGACATAGCCTTTGCTTATGAGCATGTGCGTGTGGCTCAATCTGGTGGAACTAAGAGAGAGAGATGAGTGTGCACAGCATGGTGGCAGCCACAGCACTCAGGGCTGTCAGTCTGTTGCAGTTACGCCCTCCCCCGGCCCCTGGCCTGGACCCCCCCCCCCCCTCTGTCTCTCTCTCGCACTCCCTGCCTTTCCTGTCAAACTTCACTTATCAGCTTTCTAATAAAGCATGACAAATGGCCCCTCAAAACGTAAAGCTGGCTGTGGATAGAGCAAGTGTGACTAGCCTAGCCTGACTTGCCTTCTGCTCCTGGTTCAGTTTGACATTCTGCCCCTTGCCTGTTCTGAAGACAGATTACGTGTGTTTACACTGATCTGCGATCAGCACTATAGGTGAAAGTTGACTTAGTCTCGGAAGGCCTGAGATAAGGTCGATAGGAACCACCTGGGATGAAAGCACCCACTGCTGGGTCTGGAAGACTTGCAGGACTAATGGCACGCTTTCCTCAAGCTTCAGATTTAGGTCAAATAAGTGATTGTATGTTTTAAATAACGCATCTTGCTATGATTTTCATACATTTAGCACAGCTAAAACCAAAGATAAGTAAAAATGCTGCCTTTCCAACCCAACACTGGTTGATTTAGCAAGACTCAGAGATTCCTTGCTGTTTCAAATGGCTCACTTCTTAATCACAGGAAGAGGCAGTTGGGATAATTACCAGTGAGTAGAGTGCTAGAGGACCCTTCATTTAGACCAATTAAATCCTTTGAATTTGAATGTCAGGGTCGGGAATGGGAGGGGGTGGGGGAGAGGTTGGGAGGGATGGAGGGAGGGAATGGGGGCTGGAGGGAGAGTGTTGGGGATGCTAATGGGAGGAGGTGGAGGGAAGAGCGGAGTAGAGGAATCCCTAGGTTTCCTTGGAGACGAAGAAGGTGCTGCGCGGAGGGTCTTCTAACGTTCTTCTAAGGTTCTTCTTCTCCTCCGCCCCGGGCACGTCATCCTCTGGCTTCATCCTCATCCCCCCCCCCCCCCCCCTCCCTACACACACAGTCTTGGGCTCTTCAATCTAGACCTTCCTCTGTGACAGAAAGTTTACTAAGCTATCCAGGTGTAACTAGGTTCAGCAATATTGTCAGTGGCCATGGACCATCATCATTGACCTTTTCGACTCCTCCTCTCTCCTAGGGTGGCACAGGTGGTTCAGTGGTAGGATTTGTGCCTACCATGTGCAGGGCCTGGGTTCGATTCCTGGTGGGGGTTAGATTCCCGGCCAATGCATTGAACATAGTGTTGGCTGCAAAATGCCCCCATTGTAGGACTGATAATCTTGCTTGGTCCCCTCCTCTGCTCCTCATTGAAGGCAGGCAGATCTTTTGGAAGTGCAGACAGAAAAAAGGGAAGCAACATCATATTGCAACAGTTGGGATTTGAACCAGGGACCTTCTGATTACTAGCCCAACACCCTAACCGACTGCGCAACATGACTCCTTAAGAGCTGAGATGGGAATTGCAGATGGATGGAACCTGAGGCTATCACTAAATGCAATTATCGGCCCCCTACAGAGGCATGGGGAAGAGGTTGCGATGGAGAGGGGGAGTCTTGCGATGGCCCCAGGTAAGGGAATGGCGGTCTCAGGCAGTCTTTTCTGATGGGAGAGGCACTGGTGCACTGTGGGTATACGAGTTCACTCCAACCAAAGAATTTCAGAGCTGAGATTGATTTTTATCTTTTGACTGATTGAATCCAATCTATGGCCTCATACCTCATTTGATCCTGCTAGAGTCATTCCCCAGCATGGATCTAGGCGTGTGTGTGGACCCTCGAAAGCAGGCAGTGCATGTGGGTGTGCGTGTGCTCATGTGTGAACTGTGCAGTGCGTTCCTGTGTGTGCTTGCGTGTGGAACCCTACAGAGAACCTCCATTACAGGGAATTTGGCCCCAGGCTATTCCATCTCACTCAGAACAGGCTAGGAATACTAATCAATCCATGACAGGTGACATCATTGGAGATGTGTGCATTTTCATGCACAAAAATAAATAATTAAATCCTTTGAAGGAACTCGTTTTTTCAATTCGTGTTTTTGCGTTTTCATTCTTGCTTATATATTTTTCTGTACTGATAGGAAGTCTTTTTCGTCAGTTGGATGATGCTGTTGCCTCCTGTGATGTGATTCATGTCCAACAGAGGGCGATAGACACATGCAGTGTGCGCTTCTCTCTGAGGATTGGCGTGCCAACGTTCAAATGTCTGTATAGATCGATTCTCCTTTTACAAAGTGCAGGAAAGTACATTAATAGAGTTGGTTTGATGCCCTCTTTTAAAATGGAATACTTTGTAGGGGGACGAACGATTTTTCATCAGGCACAGCAGCAGCGAAAACATGTTAAATAGCCTTTAATAGCTCCAAAGGGACTTAGATTTTATGCAGTACGGACTAGGCTGGATAGTCAATGTATGATGTCTGGATTTCTCAAATCATTACTGACCATTCCATCTCTGTCATTACTCTAATCTAACTGTAGGTCTAATCGAAGTCTGCTTGGACGTTATAGTATTCCTGTCTCCAGTAATTTATCTTGCAATCCTTTAAGTATAGAATAAGATGGAACTCAAGTCAACACAAGCCAAGAAAATCCAAATTTCCATTAGACTGAGGGATATGAAGGTGGCTTCAGGTTGACAGGAAGGGGAGCAGCCCCTGCTGAGGTGGAAGAAAAGAATTGCAATTATCAGCTGATGGGGTTTGTGGCACTTCTCGGAAGTCTGAATGGTGCTTTGCGAACACTAAAATGAAAGATAACTGGTATATTTATGAAGGGATTGTGACAGAAGGTAATTTAAATCTCCCCAATTCGTCACAGAGAAGGTGTATTATTCAATTAATAAGCATGGCTCCTGCTTCTCCTTAACAATAAACTCAACTCATTACCTTCATTTCTTAATTAGTGTTCGGCACAGACTTACACTCGAGATGTGAGCAGCTTTTGACCACTAGATTGGTCGATCTGTTCCGCTACAGCAGAGATGGAGGCGTGGCAGGTGAACAGGATAAAAATCACTGAGGTGCAGCAGAACAAAACAGAAACCAATCCATTTGGCAACTATTCCCAGCCAGCAGTTTTAATATCAACTCCCATTTTTTTGACTCTCAACTAGCCCTTTTCTCATAACAGTCGACGTAATTGATTCGCGATGCAACGAGTTACATCCACCGAGAGTTAAGAAGTTTCAGAGATTCTTCTAGTTTAACTGAAGTTCTTTTAAACGTTTTAATCTTTCTTTTTAAATCTTTTTGTAGCTTTGTAATGGTCTCCCCAAATACACACATAATGAGCCTCACTGTTCTAGGCCAACTTTCTATCAAATAAGACGGAAAATGAACTCTCATTCTACCACAATCTTCACATAATTCAAAATGGAAGATTGCTCCAAATTACATCACCCGCCAATCCTCAAACTTTAAATTACCCAATTAAAACTTTTAAATGTTGCATTAAGCTACTAAAGATGCGTCTCTGCTTGTTTCAGGCTGTTTCTGTTGCTCGGGGATACTGACAGACAATCCTGCCCTAGTTTAGATGTTATCGAGATTGCCACCATTCCCCGCCCCCCTCTCCTTGGATCAGTTGGATCATCGTGCTAAACGCTAACCCTGCCTGTCAGTTGGATCATCGTGCTAAACGCTAACCCTGCCTGTCAGTTGGATCATTGTGCTAAATGCTAACCCTGCCTGTCAGTGGCTGTAGGTTGAAACATGTGATCCACGTTGCCGGAGCGCTATCGTCAGCTCTATGCCTCCCCTCCGTGTGGCAGGGTTTCCCCCCCGTCTTACCGCCCCGGGGCAGCTCAGTGCTGGAGGAAGGAGTTTGATAGCAGGCAGCTGTCCCTGGTGCTGACAACGAATGCATCCAAGGAGCTAGAATCTTCCATGGTTTATTCAGCAAGTTGCTCTCTTAAAGCAAGGACACTATTTTTTTTCCGTGGGCGTGGACAGATGAAAGCCTAGTCAGTTCTCTGCATGATAGAGGGTTTATCAAACTGGGCTTCTGTGCTTGACGCCTTGTCAGGGTATTTAATACTCATCTTGCGGGAAGGGAAATGGTTGTGAATATTAAAGCCCCACGGATCAGAACAAACGTGTTCTCTGGACTGTTCTGCTGCACTGTCAAGTTCAAAAGTCACTTTGGATAAGTGCGTCTGTAAAAGTACTAAATGTAATTCAATCAGAGCGAGTTTCAGTTAGCATGCTTCCTCCTCTATATCAACGAACTGCATCTCAGTTCCACCAGTGGGCTGTGGTCTTGGCAGTCAGCACATTATTCTCCTCCTCAACCAGTCGATAATGATAACAAGTGATAAAGAACAGTCTGGAGCCTCCTGAGACATAGACTAGGCCCTGAAGGCAGCGATGTATGGCCTCTCTATTATGTATGAAGGCAGAACCTTGCTGCTAGCAGAATGACCGCAGCTTGACCCAGCATTGCACATATCAACCAACTCAATCGATCGAATTCAATTGGAGGCAAACCAGTGCTAAGTTAACCGGGCTGAATCTAAACAGCCTGGAACCCTCCAGTGTCCCGTTCCCGAAGGGGCTCTTCTTTCCTGCGCCGAATGCGCGGAAAATGTTGCGCAAAAAGCCGGAACCGTCGTCGCCACCGTAAATCAGCGTCTCCGTGACGATCCCGTTGGGAAATATTCCTCTCGGAGAGGGAGTGGATCTGTAACGGTGTCGTTGCCCGGCTACGGGGCATCGTTAGGACAGTGTCTCTTTGCGTTGTTAGGACCTCGCTAACGCCTGACTGCAGGGGGAGGGGGTGGGAGGGGTCAGGGTGCGTGCCCGTGCGGTTCGTGTGCACGTGTGGATCTGCCAACGAATCCGTGCGCGTGCGTTCGTGTGCGGGGAAAAGCAGAGCGTTACCATGGCAGTGCCGGAGTTCAGCGGGGTCCCTCGCTTTTTCGGCGTGCTCACCAATCCCAGAGGACGGCAGACGGGGGGGGGGGGGGGGGGGGGTGGGGGGCAAGCAAAGAGCGGCTTAAAGGCGGAGAGAGAGAGAAACTGAGAGAGAGGGGGAGAGACAGAGAGAGAAAGAGAGGGAGAGAGAGTTAGAGAGACAGAGAGAGAGAGGGAGAAAGAGAGAGAGAGGGAGAGAGAGTTCGAGAGACAGAGAAAGAGACAGAGAGAGAGGGAGAGAGAGTTAGAGAGAGAGAGAGGGAGAGAGAGAGAGGGGGAGAGAGAGTTAGAGAGACAGAGAGAGAGAGGGAGAGAGAGAGAGAGGGAGAGAGATAGAGAGAGCGCTGCCGCAGAAGACAAGAGCATCAAGTTATTTCTTTGCCTTTGTTATGCGCGTCGGCACGCTCGTCACATACCTACCCAGCAAGACAGCAGCACTTAGGTCCCCTGGGAGGGGGGGTGGGGGGGATGAGTTCCCTTGAACACCACCAAAATGGCGGTTCGAGATCCCTCTGCTGTCTGTACCTGTAGCTTGCAGCTGTGCTAGCCAGCACCAGACCTGTGCAGAAACATGCGATCGTGTGCGGTTTGTAATCAACACCACTGAACCTCGTTTCCAAATGGTTTACTCAAGTTATATTTTATTTTCTTGCCTCTAATGGCCTTGTAACTTAGGGCAAATTGATTTCATTAACTCGGCCTGGAGAAGAAATGAATTGCCACAAGACGAACGCCACGCATTCCTTCAAGGTAAAGACTCCCTTTATTAGCGAAAGGTGGAAGAGGCATTGTGATGAATTCTGGTGCGGACTGAAGTGACAGTGGGATCATATCAGTTCTGCAGGCTCACTGCTGAACTCACTCTGCCGCTGGGTACGATGGGAATGGAACTGAATGAACTTGAAATAGGTAATTATTTTCGAAAGGGAAGAACGTAATACGTTCTGCAATCTAGCGCAAATACAGACGACTTTGCGGTATAGAGATAGTAAATACAGCCTTCAATCCCTCTCTCTCCCTCTCTCTCTCTGTCTCTCTCACATACACATATTCATGCTCACATGTGCAAACACACTCACAGACCCCCCCCCCCCCCCTTCCACACGCACATTCTCGAAGGCTGCTGGTGAAAGATAAGCGGTTGCGAACAGGAACAATAATGATGTTTCTCTGTCTCTGCGCTCCCCTTTGCCTTTGACCCTGAAAATACCACGGCGACCAACTAAGTCTTTCCCCCTCCTTAAAGGTTTCCAGTAGCCTTGGACCGAGACACGAGACACGATGAGCTTCCCACCAACCCATCGATGAGCTCATGTATTCAGGTCATACTGAGCCCACAGTAGCCCTCCCAGATGCACAGTCACAGGCCGGTGAAGGGTAATTACGCCGAGCTAAGGGACGCTGAAGAGTGCAAACATGATTAGAAGCCCAGATTTCCAGATAAACGACCCGTAGTCGTCTCGTTTCTGCTTCTTTGGGATGTATTAACTTATTTAAGTCTGCTTCAGTTTACCCACCTTGATTAACTCAGTGTTTACTCCTTTCCATCCCAGCGCCGCCTACATGACTTGCATATCGATATCGGTTCATTTAAACATTACACGGGTTGAACAGGACAATAGAGACCTCACAGGTGAAGCGGGAGATTAGCTAAATCGAAATATTTTTGGGCGAATGTTTATGCCACCCACTGTTACACGCGCGCAAACACACATGCCTGCACGCGCACCTGTGCGTTTTTTCACCTGCCCACACACACACACACACGCCCGCTTGCACATCCGCAACATTCACACACACACACACACACACCTAAGCAGCGCCCTTTCTTCAGACAGCCTTTCAGCACTATATATTTTTGGGTGACATTTTCAAGAGGCCTGTTACTGCCTTGGCACTTCGGTAAATAATTGTCAACGAGGGAATTATAGACTAGTGTTCCATAAAGACAAGAAGCCTGGCACTGTCTGTCTCTCGCTGTCTTTCACACACTACACACGCATACCTAAGCACGCACACACACACACACCCTTACACACACATTTGGCGCTGACACTGTACCACATCGTAGCTTCTGACGTTGGCCCCTTGGGAACCTGGCCATGCTGGGAGGTGAGATAGCGGTTCATCAAGGCCTTGCCCCAGACAGGCCAGACAGGAAGGCAGGCAGCCAGGCAGCCAGGCAGACACAGGCAGGCAGACAGGCAGGCAGACAGGGAGGCAGGCAGGCAGCCAGGGCAGGCAGCCAGGCAGCCAGGCAGACACAGGCAGGCAGACAGGCAGGCAGACAGGGAGGCAGGCAGGCAGCCAGGCAGGCAGACACAGGCAGCCAGGCAGACAGGGAGGCAGCCAGGCAGGCAGACAGGGAGGCAGACAGGGAGGCAGACAGGGAGGCAGACAGCCAGGCAGGCAGACAGGCAGCCAGGAAGGCAGGCAGGCAGGCTGACCAGAATTAGCATGGTGACTCTGCCCCTGTTGCATGTCCCCGACAGTAATACCCAGATGTATATCATATCTCTACTACCCACCCCAAGGTATAACATTGTCAGAAATCATTGAGTGACCAGTAACCAAATGAAGACTAAATCTCTGAACAGTAAACCTGTTGCCACAAAACTGCTTTCAACTGACCTCCCACACCATCCTGTAAGAAGCCACCTGAAGTAGAGTCAATCATCTCTCCTCGTTTGATTCCAACCAATTTGAAAGAAGCCAAGGCCACTCTTTTCCAATTAAGACAACAAACAGAAGTCGCTTTTTTGATGTAAATGCTTTGGCATTTGCATCTCTATACCGATTTGCATTTATAGTGATTCAGTAGGGATATTAAGGCGTGTTTAAGACTGCGCGATATTATCCAAAGAACGTCAAGAAAGGAAACCCCCCCAAAAACCACAATGAAAAGATGCCTTTCTTGTCTGGAGCGAGAGAAAAACAATGGCTCTTAAGTACTACAATCTCATCAGCCAGGGTTATGGATAAAAATCCCCAAAGAAGATGTATTCATCAAGCCTGTACACGGCCAAAACCTCGAGGAAAGCATCAACATGAGAAATGAGCTCCTATTGTGCTGGAACGTTCCAGGAAAGCAGCTCCTGCAGAATGGAAGGTGAATAAAAGCCTGCGATGATATGTTTGTTTGGGTGAGTGAGACACTCTGGAAGTGTGTGCAGAATGCCAAGCGGAGCCTGTGAATAAACAGTCAGATTTCATTACTAATGGTATTACTCTCCAGCTGGTTCTTACTGGAGCGATAAGCACTGTCCTTAGAGGGCTGACTTAAACCAGACACCTGTATTGACATGGCCTGACTCTTCTCATCAGATGGCATAAGCCACATCACGTGTTGACCTGGGCTATCTTTGCTACTTTGAAACGTCGAGAACATTAGGAAATATACACAGACATGGTTAGCAAAAACATCCTTTTCTCATTGTGTTGCCGTATTGAAAGGAAACATCGTTGAGGGAAAATAACTCCAGGCAGTTGGAAGTGGTTTGTATCTCTTATCTTTTTATCTCTGTCTGTCTCTCTCTCTCTCTCTCTCTGAGTGGATCTGTGCTATTGGGTTAGTCACATAAGTGAACCGCCCTGACCCTGAGGGCCCTGTTATCGATCTCCCCGCTGCCCAATGTCCTTCTGGGTCCTCTGTGGAGCAGCCAGGCCTGTCAATACGCTCTGGCACCCCTGGCTAGCTGGCTGCCGGCCCCTGATCCAGAGCCCCACCACACCCTCACTACAGCAGGGGGAGAAAACCTTCAGAACCTCCTGCAGGAGAGGCGGGTGAATCGACCGCATTTCGGGTCGAAATGAATCGTGAATTAATTTCACTTAATGCACGGTGACATTTGTGATTACGGTATTCTGTGATTTTACATATATAATTTTCCAGGAAGTGGAAACTTGATGGGGGGATACTGAATGCTTGGATTTCTTGCTGCCTGAATGGGTCACTGTGGAAACACAATCAGTAGCACAGCTCATGTTCAAATGTGTGTGGGACCGCTTCTATTAATAAAAATACAATAATAATAGTAATAATAATAATAACAAAAACAGGGAGTTAGGTGTCTCAACGGTTAAGGCGTTGGGCTCGTGATCAGAAGGTTGCGAGTTCGATTCCCGGCTGTGGCTACATGATGTTGTGTCCTTGGGCAAGGCACTTCACCCTACTTACCTCAGGGGGAATGTCCCTGTACTTGCTGTAAGTCACTCTGGTTAAGAGCGTCTGCTGAATGACTAAATGTAATATTCAGCTGTAATATTCAAAGCTGTGCGCATCATTTGAATTCAGTCCTGTGTGCATGGTTGCGTGAACTCTGCGCTGAAACGGTGCCTCTCTCTCCTACCCTCCACGCTCTCGTGTGAAAGGGGGAAACATGGACATCTACCTGCTGGAAAGTGGCGAAAAGATGGTGACCAATGGGGAGGAGTCTCGATAACCCAATCTGGAAACCGGCAAATTGTTCTTCAAGGATCACACCCCGATAGAAACATCGAAGGATAACAGCTTGTATCTTTCCGTCATCGTACCGTCTGGCCAAATTACTTTTTCAGCCAAGGCAATACGTTTCAATTCCCGTTCTCTCCGTATCGTCCCTGTTCAAGTAAAAACACAGTTTATGGTGTGAGTGGCATGTTGAAAGGTCCGCGCCACAGAGGACAATACAAACAGCAATTCCAACTTTCAAATAGGTTTATCCCGAAAGAAGAATAACAAGGTCCTGTGATAAATATGGAAATCAGCATGGGATTCCCAAACGGCCTTTCAACCCCCGAAACGAAACCACGGCCAAGTTGTTGATTTAAGCGCGATGTGTTTGTGCTCTTGGTTAGACTGTGAGATTGAATCGCACGGGCAGCCTCAGCGGTCACCGCACAGGGCGGATGGGGCACGGGGAGAACGCGGAACCATCTGGAACAAGGGTCACTCTGGATGAGGTTGGTGGTAGAATGCATTGACATTAATGAAGTTGCAGGACCAGATTGAAAGACAACGTAACGTGATCCGTGTTTCCTCGATCCCCTGCGAGGAGAGCTAACAAGAGTCTTGATTTTCAGCAGGGCTGTATCCCTCTCAAGGTTCTTGTGCATTCTTACTTTGCCGCGTGCGTTGTCACCTGTCATGGCTCAGGTTTTATCTGGGTAGAGTGTTAAATGGATTTCGACACAATGGGATAACCTAGACGGTTCCTCAGAAGTGAAAGCACTATGATTTAATAGAGCTGCCATGCCTCCATCCGTACAGACGAGCGGTTTGGTAAATCATGGAGACGTATTCTGATCAAAGGCTGCAGGCAGGGGGCTGGACAAGACTTAACAGAATTGGACCTGGCAGGAATGAGTGCACATATAGACGTTGCTTAACAAACGATATTGATCAAATATACGGGCACGGCTTGAAAAGGCACTTTCTGTGGTGCTCATTGCCAGTCTACAAGGGACATCACAGAGTGTGTGTGTGTATGTGTGTGTGTACTGAAGGTAGTCCTTCCTTATCCCACCCCCCCCCCCCCCCCCCCCTTCAATGTCCTTGAAAAAGGCTTGGAATGAAAATGCGTTGGATGAGAAAACAGAAGGAATCAAAATGGAGAGTGAGCAGGGGGCCAAATATCTTCAGGGGCGCTCTTGATAACCTGGACACGACACAGTAATGTTCAATATACACATCACTGCTCATGGAGGAGCAGTGATAGCAAGGGCTGCTTACACATTTCCCACCTCCAAAGCTCGCTAAACAAGAACATGATCGGTGGGCGGGAAAGGTTGTTATCACCGATGTCAAAGTGAAGCCGGTGTGGGCGATTATGCGAACAAACAAAAGGCCGGGGAGAGAACAAATATCGAAAACACGTAAACCGCATTGGATGCACAGGATGTTACCACTCTGCACAACACCATGAATCAGATGCTGTATGTAATGTTTTGTAACATGATGCAACTGCTGCTAAAGATGGTCTTCTTCCCCACAGTTCTGTCTCTCTCTCTCTCTCTAAGCTTCAGACAGTTTCCTCTCCTGTTTTGTTGAGCAGAACCTCCTGACACAGTCAAGGAAGAGACTCGACGCTGTCAAATTACATGGTAATCACGCGGCACAAAGCGCAGCCATGTATTCCGGTAATTTCTCAGGGCCTCAGGTAATTTCGCAGCGTGTCGTCTATGGCAGGGTGAAATGAGGTGATATTTAAGAAGCCCCAAATAAATAAATAACGGTTCACAGCCTCTGTGTTGGTGGTTTTGACAGACAGGTAGGCAGTCTGGCTGAAGTGGATACACTAGTAATAAAGTGTGTATTACATTAGGGCTTTGGGGATGAGAAGAGAGATTCAAAATAGGATTAGTCTTTATCACAGAAACCATGGATCCTGCTTTCCGTTGATTCATTTTGGTCGTCTCCTCAGGGAGTGGGGAGAGAGTCCTTTTCTCCCGCCAGGTGTTCTTCTCCGTCTCGTGAAGATAACGCTCTCACAACAGTCCCTAAACTGCCTTGTGTTTCCCACACTTCTGATTCTAATGCTAAGCAACCAGAGGCCCTAAAGCAATTGACTGTGTCCATCTAATACAGGTAAACAATCCTGATAGCTTTTCGATGAAAGCAGAAATGCGATCTGGAGTTTGTTTTGGGGGGGGCGCATTTAAGTTTTGTAGGAACTTCAGTATCCTAGGAGTGCCTCAGGGAGAATCATGAGGATGGAACAGCTGTTACAGATACTAGACTAGATACTCACAAGTGGACTGTATTTGTTTTTCATCGCAGTAACTTTTAATGCGGCTGCGATAAGATGGAACTCTCACTTCAAAAAGGCACCTCTAAAGCCAAAGAAATCAATGAAAAGATAATTCAAGACTGATATTTGCTTCACAATGCCATGCAAGCCACAACAGGACACATGTACAATGTCTTGACAGAACCCGTTTTACTTCTAGCTTAACTTGGCTTCTCTACTGGAGTAATAAAGTAATAAAAGAACCTTTTAAGGAACTTTTATCACCCTAGCTGTGATGTGAAGAAGTCAATCTGTCTTTTGCTCGCTAAATCAAAGCTGAATCCATACCTTCTCTTCATGAAGAGACCTTTATCAGCTGTCTAAGTTACCAGCAAGTATCTGGACGTGTGGAGAGCAGAGATGTGAGGCAATGGTGACACTCTGTGTTGGGGGTTACGCCTTTAGAATTCGCTCTTCTTTAACCCAACCAGACAGGCAGCCCCGTGTTGGCAGAAGGGGTGAAAATCGTGGGGAAAATCAATGTTAATCAAGTTTCCTGGAAGAGTTCTTTCTGATTTAATACAGCCTTTGCTGATGAGATTTCTTTTTTTCATTTTTCAAGAGGTGGCAGAGGTCTGAGGGAGGGAGGGGGGGGGGGGACCTCCTGTCGGGGGGCAGAGAAGCCACATGGTGTGTCTGGGGAGGCCGCTGGAAGGTGCACATGCACAGCTGCGCCCTTGCGTTGACGCGTTCAGATAATGAAGGCATGCATTGATATGCATTGGGGAGTCCTGTCAGGTGACGTAAAATGAGGGGGTGCGAGATGTGATGGCGGGGAGCAGATTGCTGCACGGCCGTCGAATCATTCCACCTTCACCGCAACCTGATTGAAATGCCAAAGGACGGTAGTCAAGACTTCAGATGGGGGAAATGTACAACTGCCGCCTGAGAATTCCGATTGCTCCAATCTTCGATCATCATCATCATCATCATTGCCGTCGTCATTCAGAAATGTGCTCTTGTGATCTTTCTCCATCATCCAGGCCAGTTTTCTTTGTAACACAGTTACCAAGTCAGTGGGAGTGTGGAGCCTGATTTTGAGCTTGATTTTTTTAAACGACGCCCCGGATGATTGAATCCAAACTGAATCTACACAGAAAATGAACCCAAAGGAGGGGGAAAAAACGCAGTCAGCCTTTTAGTGTCACATGTTTTATAAAAAATATGAACTTAATTCTCACATTGAGACATACAATGTTTGGCTTCGTTTCTGATGTTTTACATACTTTTTTCTGAAATAATGTCCACGAGGATTTTTCCGGTAACAAACTTGTGATGAATGGCAGCAAATACATAAAGAAGATATCACTCTGAAGACTGAATTACTCTTAAACAGACGTCATTAACAACAGTTTGAGGGAAACATGTTCTCAACCAAAGCACAGCTGTCACATTATGACTTACACACAGAAATGATGGACATTCATGCACCAAAGCTTTTGTTCGCCTTTGGCTTTTAAAACCCAAAACATCTTAAATAAGGCATTCACTTGTCATGTTTGCAGCAATGGAAAAGTAAAATATATGTATAAATATATATAAATGTAATAACAAGTTTCCAACCCAATTAATATATACTTGCTCTACCTCCTCTTCTTAGTTTCCCCTCCACGCACACACACACTCACCTCCTCCGCAACGCCTCAAAATACATTTGAAATGAAAAGAACGCTATTCCATTTCAAGGCAATTTTAAGTAGTGGTTATTTAAAGATGGCACAAGGACAAGTGGGGGGGGGGGGGGGGGGGGGGGACATGAACGAGAGGCCTTTTTTCTCAAACGAGAGAGCTTGGTTGTCGCATCCAGTCCTCTATCCTCCAGTGTTTAAGAGTCTCATCGGTTTTGACGACGTGATAAAGAGTGACGTTGAAGAGCACCTGATGTCCGTTATTCCAGGCGTAGAGAGCCCTCTCACGAGCGTTGTAGTCCAGCATGGAAATGTGAAAGTACTGGTTGTGGAAGGGGATGTCAGTGTATCTCGTACTCGAGGTCTTCGTGGATACGAGTAGTAGACTTTGGCTCGGTGACGTGAGAATTAGTGATGTAGAGGGTTCCGCAGATCATAAAGGACTCTCCCGCGTTCCGTTTGGAATATTCCGTGTTCCAGGTCTTCAGCACCTCCAGGGTTTCCGGGTCGATCTGGGAGATGACGATATTCCCGCGTTCTGATTGGTCGCGTACACCACCCACAAGCCCAGCTCGTCCGTCATGATGTCGATGTCGGAGTATCCGCCCCACGTGTACGGATACGAGTTGTGGAAGCCGGCGTATTCCAGGGCGCGCTGGGCCAACACCTGGCCTGTCTCGAAGTTGTACCTGACGAGGATGTTGCTCTGGTACTTGTTGTAGTACAGCGAACCGTTGTAGACCACATGGTTGGTCCCATCCCACTTAGACGGCAGGCTGTAGGTTTGAGACACCACCC